>CM038796.1:60636719-60848131 GCA_021764765.1 Vicia sativa | reverse complement strand
ATGTGTTCAATATCCTTACGAACATGTATATTCGATCTTTATGTGTCAATATCCTTCAGGGCATATATTTGAAACCTTTGTTAAGTCGTCTGGTCGGTCTCTTTCAGTGTATATAATATCCTTACGACATGCTCTATATATATGTTATATTCAATATCCTTACCAGACATGTATATTCGATCTTTATGTGTCAATATCCTTCTGGGGCATGTATTATTTGTTTTGTTTGTTAAATCTTGGTCGGTCTCTTTCGGGTATATCTAATATCCTTACGACATATACTCCCTATGTATTCAATATACGAACATGTATATTCGTCTTTATGTGTCAATATCCTTAGGGCATGTATATTTGAAACCTTTGTTAGAAGTCGTCTTGATCGGTCTCTTTCCGGTGTATGTCTAATATCCTTACACGACATATGCCTATGTGTCAATATCCTTCTTGAACATGTATATTCGATCTTATATGTGTCCAATATCCTTACAGGGCATGTATATTTGAAACCTTTGTTAGAGTCGTCTTGATCGGTCTCTTTCAATTGTATATCTCAATATCCTTACGGCCTTATGCTTCTATGTGTTCAATATCCTTAGAACGTAACTTAATATTCGATCTTTTGTATATTCAATATCCTTAGAACATGCTATTCGATCTTTTATGTGTCCAATATCCTTACAGGGCATGTATATTTGAAACCTTTGTTAGAGTCGTCTTGATTGGGTCTCTTTCAAATTGTCTAATATCCTTACGACATATGCTCCTATATGTATTCGATATCCTTACAAGACATGTATATTGATCTTTATGTCAATATCCTTACGAACATGTATATTCGATCTTTATGTGTCAATATTATCCTTCAGGGCATGTATATTTGAGCCTTTGTTAGAGTCGTCTTGGTCGGTCTCTTTCCGATTATGTCTAATATCCTTACGACATATGCTCCTATGTGTATTCAATATCCTTCACAGACATGTATTCGATCTTTATGTTCAATATCCTTCGAACATGTATATTCGATCTTTGTGTCCAATATCCTTACGGGCATATATTTGAAACCTTTGTTAGAGTCGTCTCTGATCGGTCTCTTCGGTGTATATCTAATATCCTTACGACATATACCCTATATGTATTGATATCCTTACAGAACATATATTCGATCTTTATGTGTCAATATCCTTCTAAGGCGTATATTTGAAACCTTTGTTAAGTCGTCTTGATCGGTCTCTTTCGGTGTATGTCTAATATCCTTACGATATCTCCTATATGTGTTTCAATATCCTTACGAACATGTATATTCGATCTTTATGTCAATATCCTTCAAGGCATGTATATTTGAAACCTTTGTTAGAGTCGTCTTGATCGGTCTCTTTAAATTGTATGTCTAATATCCTTACGACATATGCTTCTATATGTGTTCAATATCCTTACGAACGTATATTCGATCTTTATGTTCAATATCCTTACCGGTGTATATATTCGATCTTTATCGTCCGATATCCTTCACAGGGCATGTATATTTGAAACCTTTGTTAAAGTCGTCTTGATCGGTCTCTTTCCGGGGTGTATGTCTAATATCCTTACGACATATGCTCCCTATATATGTTCAATATCCCGAACATGTATATTCGTCTTTATGTGTCCATATCCTTACAGGGCATGTATATTTGAAACCTTTGTTAGTCGTCTTGATCGGTCTCTTTCCGATTATATGTCTAATATCCTTACGACATGCTCCCTATATGTGTTCAATATCCTTACAGACATGTATATTCGATCTTTATGTGTCCAATATCCTTAGGGCATGTATATTTGAAACCTTTGTTAGAGTCGTCTTGATTGGTCTCTTTCAGGTGTATGTCTAATATCCTTACGACATATGCTCCCTATATGTTCAATATCCTTACCGAACATGTATATTCGATCTTTGTGTCAATATCCTTCCGGGCATGTATATTTGAAACCTTTGTTAGAGTCGTCTTGATGGTCTCTTTCGGTGTATGTCTAATATCCTTACGACATATGCTCTATATGTGAATATCCTTACGAACATGTATATTCGATCTTTATGTGTCAATATCCTTACGGCATGTATATTTGAAACCTTTGTTAAGTCGTCTTGATCGGTCTCTTTCGGTGTATGTCTAATATCCTTACGACATATACTTCCTATATGTATTCAATATCCTTACGAACATGTATATTCGATCTTTATGTTCAATATCCTTACGAACATGTATATTCGATCTTTATGTCAATATCCTTACGGGCATGTATATTTGAAACCTTTGTTAGAGTCGTCTTGATCGGTCTCTTTCAATTGTATGTCTAATATCCTTACGACATATGCTCCTATATGTGTTCAATATCCTTACCGAACATGTATATTCGATCTTTATATGTCAATATCCTTCTAGGGCATGTATATTTGAAACTTTTGTTAAGTCGTCTTGATCGGTCTCTTTCGAGTATGTCTAATATCCTTACGACATATGCTACATATGTATTCAATATCCTTCAGAACATGTATATTCGATCTTTATGTGTCCAATATCCTTCTAGGGCATGTATTTTTGAAACCTTTGTTAGAGTCGTCTTGATCGGTCTCTTTCGGTGTATGTAATATCCTTACGACATATGCTCCTATATATGTTCAATATCCTTACCGAACATGTATATTCGATCTTTATGTGTCCAATATCCTTACGGCATATATATTTGAAACCTTTGTTAGAGTCGTCTTGATTGGGTCTCTTTCGGTGTATGTCTAATATCCTTACATTATATACCTATATGTATTTCAATATCCTTCTTGAACATGTATATTCGATCTTTATGTGTCCAATATCCTTCTGGGATGTATATTTGAAACCTTTGTTAGAGTCGTCTTGATCGGTCTCTTTTCGGTGTATATCTAATATCCTTACGACATTGTAGCTCCTATATGTATTCAATATCCTTACCGAACATGTATATTCGATCTTATATATGTTCAATATCCTTCTAGAACATATATTCGATCTTTATGTCCGATATCCTTAAGGCATGTATATTTGAAACCTTTGTTAGAGTCGTCTTGATCGGTCTCTTCAGGTGTATGTCTAATATCCTTACGACATATGCTCCTATATGTGTTCAATATACGAACATGTATATTCGATCTTTATGTGTCCAATATCCTTAGGCATGTATATTTGAAACCTTTGTTAGATCGTCTTGGTCGGTCTCTTCAGTGTATCTAATATCCTTACATACTCCTATATGTGTTTCAATATCCTACGAACATGTATATTCGATCTTTATGTGTCAATATCCTTACGGGCATGTATATTTGAAACCTTTAAGTCGTCTTGATTGGGTCTCTTTCCGTTATATCTAATATCCTTACGACATATATCCTATGTGTTCAATATCCTTACGAACATGTATATTGATCTTTATGTCCAATATCCTTCTGGGGCATATATTTTTGAAACCTTTGTTAGAGTCGTCTTGATTAGGTCTCTTTCAAGTTGTATGTCTAATATCCTTACGACATATATCCTATATGTATTCATATCCTTACAGAACATGTATATTCGATCTTTATGTGTCCAATATCCTTCGGGCATGTATATTTGAAACCTTTGTTAGAGTCGTCTTGATCGGTCTCTTTCGATTATGTCTAATATCCTTACGACATATGCTCCTATATATTATTCAATATCCTTACGAACATGTATATTCGATCTTTATGTGTCAATATCCTTACGGGCATATTTGAAACCTTTGTTAGAGTCGTCTTGATCGGTCTCTTTACGGTGTATATCTATATCCTTACGACATATGCTTCCTATATTAATTCAATATCCTTACGAACATATGTTCAATCTTTTATATGTTCAATATCCTTATGATATATATTCGATCTTTATGTGTCGATATATCCTTCTAGGGCATGTATGTTTGAAACCTTTGTTAGAGTCGTCTTGATCGGTCTCTTTCCGGTGTATGTCTAATATCCTTACGACATATGCTCCTATATGTTCAATATCCTTACGAACATGTATATTCGATCTTTATGTGTCCAATATCCTTCTAGGGCATGTATATTTGAAACCTTTGTTAAAGTCGTCTTGGTCGGTCTCTTTTAATTATGTCTAATATCCTTACGACATATGCTCCCTATATGTTCAATATCCTTACGAACATGTATATTTCGATCTTTATGTGTCCAATATCCTTACAGGATGTATATTTGAAACCTTTGTTAGAGTCGTCTTGATCGGTCTCTTTCGGATTGTATCTAATATCCTTACGACATATACTCTATATGTGTTCAATATCCTTCTTGAACATATATTCGATCTTATATGTCCATATCCTTACGGCATATATTTGAAACCTTTGTTAGAGTCGTCTTGATCGGTCTCTTTCAAATTCTTGTATTCGATATCCTTACATATGCTTCACATATGTGTTCATATCCTTACGAACATATATATTCGATCTTTATGTATTCAATATCCTTAGAACGTATATTCGATCTTTGTGTCCAATATCCTACCGGGCATGTATATTTGAAACCTTTGTTAGAGTCGTCTTGATCGGTCTCTTTCAGGGTATATCTAATATCCTTACGACATATGCTCCTATATGTGTTCAATATCCTTACGAACATGTATATTCGATCTTTATGTGTCCAATATCCTTAGGGCATGTATATTTGAAACCTTTGTTAGAGTCGTCTTGGTGGTCTCTTTCGATTGTATGTCTAATATCCTTACGACATATGCTCCTATGTATTCAATATCCTTACCGAACATGTATATTCGATCTTTATGTGTCAATATCCTTCACAGGCATGTATATTTGAAACCTTTGTTAGAGTCGTCTTGGTCGGTCTCTTTCCGGTGTATGTCTAATATCCTTACGACATATGCTCCTATATGTGTTCAATATCCTTACGACATGTATATTCGATCTTTATGTGTCGATATCCTTCAAGGCATGTATATTTGAAACCTTTGTTAGAGTCGTCTTGATCGGTCTCTTTCGGTGTATGTCTAATATCCTTACGACATATGCTCCTATGTGTTCAATATCCTTCCGAACATATATTCGATCTTTATGTGTCAATATCCTTCTAGGGCATGTATATTTGAAACCTTTGTTAGAGTCGTCTTGGGTGGTCTCTTTCCGATTGTATGTCTAATATCCTTACGACATATGCTACCTATATGTTCAATATCCTTACCGAACATGTATATTCGATCTTTATGTGTCCAATATCCTTCAAGATGTATGTTGAAACCTTTGTTAGAGTCGTCTTGATCGGTCTTTTCAGTGTGTCTTCAATATCCTTGATATGCTACCTATGTATTTCAATATCCTTACCGACATGTATATTCAGTCTTTATGTATTCAATATCCTTACGAACATGTATATTGATCTTTATATGTCCAATATCCTTCAAGGCATGTATATTTGAAACCTTTGTTAGAGTCGTCTTGATCGGTCTCTTTCCGTTGTGTCTAATATCCTTACGACATATGCTCCTATATGTGTTCAATATCCTTACCGAACATGTATATTCGATCTTTGTGTCCATATCCTTCTAGGGCATGTATATTTGAAACCTTTGTTAGAGTCGTCTTGATCGGTCTCTTTCCGGTGTATGTCTAATATCCTTACGACATATGCTCTATATGTGTTCAATATCCTTAGAACATGTATATTCGATCTTTATGTGTCCATATCCTTCTGGGGCATGTATATTTGAAACCTTTGTTAGAGTCGTCTTGATTGGTCTCTTTCCGGTGTATGTCTAATATCCTTACGACATATGCTCTATATGTGTTCAATATCCTTACAACATGTATATTCGATCTTTATGTGTCCAATATCCTTCACAGGGCATGTATATTGAAACCTTTGATCGTCTTGATCGGTCTTCGGTGTATGTCAATATCCTTACATTATGCTCCTATATATTACATATGTATCGAACTATATTCGATCTTTATATGTTCTATATCCTTGAACATGTATATTCGATCTTTATGTGTCGATATCCTTCTGGGCATGTATATTTGAAACCTTTGTTAGAGTCGTCTTGGTCGGTCTCTTTCCGGTGTATGTCTAATATCCTTACATATACTCCTATATGTGTTCAATATCCTTACGAACATGTATATTCGATCTTTATGTGTCCAATATCCTTAGGGCATGTATATTTGAAACCTTTGTTAGAGTCGTCTTGATCGGTCTCTTTCTGATTGTATGTCTAATATCCTTACGACATATGCTCCTATATGTATTCAATATCCTTACGAACATGTATATTCGATCTTTATGTGTCAATATCCTTCACGGGCATGTATATTTGAAACCTTTGTTAGAGTCGTCTTGATCGGTCTCTTTCGGTGTATATCTAATATCCTTACGACATATGCTCCTATATGTTCAATATCCTTACGAACATGTATATTCGATCTTTATGTGTTCAATATCCTTAACGTGCATATTGATCTTTATGTCAATATCCTTCTTATGTTTGAAACCTTTGTTAGAGTCGTCTTGAGTCGGTCTCTTTCGGGGTATGTCTAATATCCTTACGACATATGCTCCTATATGTGTTCAATATCCTTACGAACATGTATATTCGATCTTTATGTGTCCAATATCCTTCTGGGCATGTATATTTGAAACCTTTGTTAGAGTCGTCTTGAGTCGGTCTCTTTCCGTGTATGTAATATCCTTACGACATATGCTCTATATGTGTTCAATATCCTTACGAACATGTATATTCGATCTTTATGTGTCAATATCCTTACAGGGCATGTATATTTGAAACCTTTGTTAGAGTCGTCTTGATCGGTCTCTTTCGGTTATATGTCTAATATCCTTACGATATGCTCCTTATATGTGTTCAATATCCTTCTGAACATGTATATTCGATCTTTATGTGTCCAATATCCTTACGGGCATGTATATTTGAAACCTTTGTTAGAGTCGTCTTGATCGGTCTCTTCCGGTGTATGTCTAATATCCTTACGACATATGCTCTATATGTATTCAATATCCTTCAGAACATGTATATTCGTCTTTATGTGTCCAATATCCTTAGGGCATGTATATTTGAAACCTTTGTTAGAGTCGTCTTGGTGGTCTCTTTCGGTGTATGTCTAATATCCTTACGACATATGCTCCTATATATGTTCAATATCCTTACGAACATGTATATTCGATCTTTATGTCAATATCCTTCTGGGCATGTATATTTGAAACCTTTGTTAGAGTCGTCTTGATGGTCTCTTTCGGTGTATGTTCAATATCCTTACGACATATGCCCTATATGTTCAATATCCTTCTAGAACATGTATATTCGATCTTTATGTTCGATATCCTTTGAACATGTATATTCGATCTTTATGTGTCAATATCCTTCAAGGCATATGTATTTGAAACCTTTGTTAAGAGTTAAATCTTGATCGGTCTCTTTCAGTGTATGTCTAATATCCTTACGACATATGCTCTATATGTGTATTCAATATCCTTGAACATGTATATTCGATCTTTATGTGTCAATATCCTTCGGGCATGTATATTTGAAACCTGTTAGAGTCGTCTTGATCGGTCTCTTTCGGGTATGTCTAATATCCTTACGACATATGCTCTATATGTGTTCAATATCCTTCTAGAACATGTATATTCGATCTTTATGTGTCGATATCCTACAGGGCATGTATATTTGAAACCTTTGTTAGAGTCGTCTTGATTGGTCTCTTTCAGTGTATGTCTAATATCCTTACGACATATGCTCCTATATGTATTCAATATCCTTACCGAACATGTATATTCGATCTTTATGTGTCCAATATCCTTCAGGGCATGTATATTTGAAACCTTTGTTAAAGTCGTCTTGGTGGTCTCTTTTTCAATATCCTTACGACATATGCTTCTATATGTATTCAATATCCTATCGAACATATATTCGTCTTTATATGTTCAATATCCTTACCGAACATGTATATTGATCTTTATGTGTCCAATATCCTTCACAGGCATGTATGTTTGAAACCTTTGTTAGAGTCGTCTTGAGTCGGTCTCTTTCCGGTGTATGTCTAATATCCTTACGACATATGCTCCTATATGTGTTTCAATATCCTTACCGAACATGTATATTCGATCTTTATGTCAATATCCTTCCGGGCATGTATATTTGAAACCTTTGTTAGAGTCGTCTTGTCGGTCTCTTTTCAGATTGTATGTCTAATATCCTTACGACATATGCTATATATGTTCAATATCCTTACGAACATGTATATTCGATCTTTATGTGTCCAATATCCTTCGGGCATGTATGTTTGAAACTTTGTTAGAATCGTCTTGATTGGTCTCTTTCCGGTGTATGTCAATATCCTTACGACCTTATATGCTTCCTATATGTATTTTCAATATCCTTACGGTGTGTATATTAGATCTTTATGTGTTCAATATCCTTACAGAACATATTAGATCTTTATCGTCAATATCCTTCTAGGGCATGTATGTTTGAAACCTTTGTTAGAGTCGTCTTGGTCGGTCTCTTTCCGGTGTATGTCTAATATCCTTACGACATATGCTCCCACATGTGTGTTCAATATCCTTACAGAACATGTATATTCGATCTTTATGTGTCCATATATCTTGGGCATATATATTTGAAACCTTTGTTAGAGTCGTCTTGGTCGGTCTCTTTCGGTGTATGTCTAATATCCTTACGTATGCTCCTATGTATGTTCAATATCCTTACAGAACATGTATATTCGATCTTTATGTGTCGATATCCTTCTGGGCATGTATATTTGAAACCTTTGTTAGAGTCGTCTTGATCGGTCTCTCCGGTGTATGTCTAATATCCTTACGACATATGCTCCTATATGTGTTCAATATCCTTACCGAACATGTATATTCGATCTTTATGTGTCCATATCCTTCTGGGCATGTATTTTTGAAACCTTTGTTAGAGTCGTCTTGATCGGTCTCTTTCCGGTGTATGTCTAATATCCTTACGACATATGCTCCTATATGTGTTCAATATCCTTGAACATGTATATTCGATCTTTATGTGTCCAATATCCTTCACAGGCATGTATATTTGAAACCTTTGTTAGAGTCGTCTTGATCGGTCTCTTTCCGGTGTATGTCTAATATCCTTACGACATATGCTCCTATATGTTCAATATCCTTACCGAACATGTATATTCGATCTTATGTCCAATATCCTTACGGGCATGTATATTTGAAACCTTTGTTAGAGTCGTCTTGATCGGTCTCTTTCGGTGTATGTCTAATATCCTTACGACCTTATGCTTCCTATATGTATTCAATATCCTTACCGAACATGTATATTCAATCTTTATGTTCAATATCCTTACGAACATATATTCGATCTTTATGTGTCCAATATCCCACGGGCATGTATATTTGAAACCTTTGTTAGAGTCGTCTTGGTGGTCTCTTTCGGTGTATGTCTAATATCCTTACGACATATGCTCCCTATATGTTCAATATCCTTACGAACATGTATATTCGATCTTTATGTCCAATATCCTTCTAGGGCATGTATATTTGAAACCTTTTTAGAGTCGTCTTGATTCGGTCTCTTTCAGGGTATATCTAATATCCTTACGACATATGCTCCTATATGTTCAATATCCTTACAGAACATGTATATTCGATCTTTATGTGTCCAATATCCTAGGGCATGTATTATTTGAAACCTTTGTTAAGTCGTCTTGATCGGTCTCTTTCGATTGTATGTCTAATATCCTTACGACATATGCTCCTATATGTGTGAATATCCTTAGAACATGTATATTCGATCTTTATGTCCAATATCCTTACAGGGCATGTATATTTGAAACCTTTGTTAGAGTCGTCTTGATCGGTCTCTTTCCGTTATATTCAATATCCTTACGACATATACTTCCTATATATGTTCAATATCTATCGACATGTATATTCGATCTTTATGTGTATCTATATCCTTAAGACATGTGTATATTCGATCTTTATATGTCAATATCCTTACGGGCATGTATATTTGAAACCTTTGTTAGAGTCGTCTTGGTCGGTCTCTTTCGGTGTATATCTAATATCCTTACGACATATGCTCCTATATGTCAATATCCTTACGAACATGTATATTCGATCTTTATGTGTCAATATCCTTCGGGCATGTATTATTTGAAACCTTTGTTAGAGTCGTCTTGATTCGGTCTCTTTCGATGTATGTCTAATATCCTTACGACATATACTACTATATGTTCAATATCCTTCTTGAACATGTATATTCGATCTTATGTGTCGATATCCTTAAGGCATGTATATTTGAAACCTTTGTTAGAGTCGTCTTGATCGGTCTCTTTCCGTGTATGTCAATATCCTTACGACATATGCTTCCTATGTGTGTTCAATATCCTTACGAACATGTATATTCGATCTTTATGTATCATATCCTTCACGAACATGTATATTCGATCTTTATCGTCAATATCCTTATCGGGCATGTATATTTGAAACCTTTGTTAGAGTCGTCTGATTCGGATGGTCTCTTTCGGGGTATGTCTAATATCCTTACGACATATGCTCTATATGTGTTCAATATCCTTACCGAACATGTATATTCGATCTTTATGTGTCGATATCCTTCTAGGGCATGTATTATTTGAAACCTTTGTTAGAGTCGTCTTGATCGGTCTCTTTCCGGTGTATATCTAATATCCTTACGACATATGCTCCTATATGTGTTCAATATCCTTCGAACATGTATATTCGATCTTTATGTGTATCCAATATCCTTACAGGCATGTATATTTGAAACCTTTGTTAGAGTCGTCTTGATCGGTCTCTTTCCGGTGTATGTCTAATATCCTTACGACATATGCTCCTATATGTGTTCAATATCCTTACGAACATGTATATTCGATCTTTATGTGTCCAATATCCTTACGGGCATGTATATTTGAAACCTTTGTTAGAGTCGTCTTGATCGGTCTCTTTCGGTGTATAATATCCTTACGACATATGCTCTATATGTGTTCAATATCCTTAGAACATGTATATTCGATCTTTATATGTCCAATATCCTTACCGGGCATGTTATTTGAAACCTTTGTTAGAGTCGTCTTGATCGGTCTCTTTCGGTGTATGTCTAATATCCTTACGACATATGCTATATATGTGTTCAATATCCTTACCGAACATGTATATTCGATCTTTATGTGTCCAATATCCTTCACAGGGCATGTATATTTGAAACCTTTGTTAGAGTCGTCTTGATCGGTCTCTTTCGGTGTATGTCAATATCCTTACGACATATGCTTCCTATGTATTCAATATCCTTAGAACATGTATATTCGATCTTTATGTGTTCAATATCATACGAACATGTATATTGATCTTTATGTGTCCAATATCCTTACAGGGCATGTATATTTGAAACCTTTGTTAGAGTCGTCTTGGTCGGTCTCTTTCCGTGTATGTCTAATATCCTTACGACATATGCTCCTATATGTGTTCATATCCTTACGAACATGTATATTCGATCTTTATGTGTCAATATCCTTACTGGGCATGTATTATTTGAAACCTGTTAGAGTCGTCTTGATCGGGTCTCTTTCCGGGGTATGTCTAATATCCTTACGACATATGCTCCTATATGTGTTCAATATCCTTACGAACATGTATATTCGATCTTTATGTGTCGATATCCTTACGGGCATGTATTATTTGAAACCTTTGTTAGAGTCGTCTTGGTCGGTCTCTTTCGGTGTATGTCTAATATCCTTACGACATATGCTCCTATATGTGTTCAATATCCTTAGAACATGTATATTCGATCTTTATGTGTCAATATCCTTAGGGCATGTATATTTGAAACCTTTGTTAGAGTCGTCTTGATCGGTCTCTTTCGGTGTATGTTCAATATCCTTACGACATATGCTTCCTGTATTGTTCAATATCCTTATCGAACATGTATATTCGATCTTTATGTATCTATATCCTTACGAACATGTATATTCGATCTTTATGTGTCAATATCCTTCGGGCATGTATATTTGAAACCTTTGTTAGAATCGTCTTGATCGGTCTCTTTCCGATGTATGTCTAATATCCTTACGACATATGCTCCCTATGTGTTCAATATCCTTAGAACATGTATATTCGATCTTTATGTGTCAATATCCTTAGGGCATGTATATTTCGAAACCTTTCTTAGAGTCGTCTTCGGTCGGTCTCTTTCCGGTGTATGTCTAATATCCTTACCTGACATACCAGAATTTTTGTTCCCAATCCCAGTGTTCAAAAAAAAATCACATAAAAATAGAAAATAAAAAATTATCAAAAAAAGCAAAAAAATTTCTACTTGTTCTTCGGTGCGCAAATTTTTGGGTTCTTGTAGTATTTAATCTTCTTCAACCTTGAAAGCTCGAAAGGCTAGCACCAATCTCACTTTCAGGTTTAAGACGATTAAATAGGGGCAGCTGTTGCACCCCAAAATTTGCCCTCCTATCTCGATTTTATGTGGCTTAGGCTTCACATTCATCTACATACGCGTCCATTAGGTCATCGACATTAAACAGTCATTCATTCATTGCATACGCATCATTTCGTCGTATTTAAATTGACCAAAAGTTAGTTTAAATCGATATCTGCATCGTTTTATAGTTATAAAATATCCGATATTCCACTTCATTCATTGTTACCTCCTTACTGTTTGTGTCATTTAAGTTGATTATATGTCGATGATATCAATATTTGATTTTACAAGCAATTGTTAAAAGCGCTTGACCTTTGTCTGAAAATTAGCGAGAAAATATTTCAAACTTTCGCCTCTAACTCACTGCTTTATGAATCTATGTGTCGCGTAGATCATGAAAATGTGCTCTCTCTAATTTGTCGATACATTTTGAGTTTTATTTCTTAGTAAGTGTTTTAAATCGGATATTCTTTATTATTTTATTTCAATTTTAATTATTTCGATATTTTTCTTTAATCTTTTAAACCAGAGTTTATTTTAATATGCTCATTTAATTTTTGGATAATTATTGTCCGAACTTTTCCATTTTGACAATTTTAAGTGTCTAATTTCTATCTCTAAAAATTAAAACAAAAATATGTTTGAGTAGATTATTTTTATCTTTTGGGCTTTGGCCCATTTATCAAAGGGGTATTTTAGGCATTACCAAAATTGCTAAACCCTAATTTATTGAGTATATATATATGTTATAATTCTTTGTTGAAGGGGGTAGAAAACACAAAAACAACAACGAAGGCGGAGCGGTTGGTTTGGGATCTGAGAAAAATGAATTAATTTCTTCTTTTCCAAGCAGGACACTCCATGTTTATGATATCCAAAACCATCATACTCCTACTCCATTAACAACACATTACCTCTCTTGACCCTCATAGCTTCATTCTTCCTCAAATCACCACCTTAGTGACAAACTCCTCCGTTTCACATACACTTCCTTCCACTCTCATTGTTACCTCTCGAACCACGGCCGCCTCCATCAATCCAACTGCACCATCTTCCTTCTCACACCATTGCCACTCCATTCTTAACCTCCGTCGTGAACCCATTAGGAAACCCTTGCTTCATCAACTCTAAACCTTACTCCATTCATTCAACTCACGTAACATACCCCTCGTTCCCTCATCGTCACGCATCATCACCATCGCTACAAACCTCCAGCCGGAACCTCACTTCATCACTACATCCAGAAACCACCATCCATCCCTTCATCTCGCCTTCTTCTCCTCATGGACAAACCCTCTGCTCACTGCGACCTCGAACATCCATCGCCTCTCCATTTCGTCTTCTCCATAGCGCGCTCTCTGCCCACCATCTTCATGTTTAACCCTCTCCGCCTTAGCCTCACCACACCATCAACCCGGTCTTTCGTCTTGTGTACATTAACTCCCTCCAGCCCCTTTCACCTTCCAACCTCTCGTTACAAGCAACCTCATCCTCCTCCTCCCCGGCCTTGCTCTGTCTCATCACCAGGCAAACCTTCATAACCTTCTGTTCAAACCGGTAACAACTCTCGGCTTCGGTCTTTGGACACGAAGGCGATGAATGGTTAACAAGCATATATTCAACTTTCGTGTTTGGTAACAATTCGGATTAACTTTTTCTTTGTGTTTACTATGTATACATTGCTTGTTTCTTTATCTTTGGATTATCTTTGAAATTCGTGTATTAATTTTATAATGAACATGTTTGTTTTAGTACATGTTTTGGTTATGTCAATGTATTATGACCTCGATACCACGGATGTTTTATTTGTTGATGAATTAGCATATGGATTTTGGTTTTGGATACGGTGTTGGCATATGGGTTTGTCCTTATTTAATTAGTTGCGTTAGTTTCGATGAAGGTTGTTATGTTGATCTACGTTTATTGTGTAAAAACTAGAGAAACTTTGATGCGTTATAATGTTTATTTGATGAAGGTTCAATGTTTAGTGATTATTCCGAAGAAACTAACAAGCTGTTGGAACATCATCTTGTTTGGTTCTTTAAATTGAAAGAGGTTTTGGCGTAAGTACGTGATCACAGTCGATATCGTTTCGATTCATGTTAAATATGGACGGTGATAAGTGTGGTTTCGATGAAGGTGATGAGGATGCCCGTTAATCGTGTAAGTCAAGCAGAAACTTATGTGGCGGCTGCCCGACTTTGTTTTGTTTGAATTGTAATCAATTTTCTCGCATAAGTGTATATGGCTGTCCGGATTCTAATAGCATGTTTGAAACTTCAAATCGATCATGTTTTGTTCCTCTTGAATTAATTGAAATCATGAGTTTGTTTATACTTGTTATCAATGTTGATTTCGTCTTGATGTTTAAGCCATTTGAAGTTGATTTTTGATGATGTTTCGAGTTTATCTCAATTCATAAGTTTTGTGTTGATGTCGTGGAATCACGTAAGTTAGAACCTCTTTGAGATGATTTTCTTGGCGGTTTGTATATGCATGGTTGCTGCCGGTTTGGTAAGTGGTTGGAATCATAAGTTAGTTGATGATTTGTGGTTGATTAAGTTTGTCTTAACACTTGTTTGCGTTTGCCTTTGAGTTTATGTGGTTTTGATCGATATTTTGAGTGTTTTCTTAAGATAATAGTTGATGCCCGTTTCCGGTTCATGTGTTTTAAATGGGTTTAGAACTCAATTTTTCATGTTTCGATTGATTAATAGCTTGAGTTCTTTCGGTTAGTCCATTTGTGAATCGTTAATCATGAATAAGTTCTTGATTCTTGAATTGTTTATTCATTCATGTAAGTTTCATTCGATTCTATTCCTTTGCTTACTAACCATGCTTATCTTATTGCCATTTCATTTCGATTCTATTCCACACTATGCTACTAACATGTTTGCTATTTGTGAAGGAATTCAAGAATTGTCCAAGAACATATTTTCTATTAAGTGCATCTATATATATTTTTTTAAATTGTTATTATAGTTCTATTACTATTTTGATATGATATTTAATAATGTATTTAGTATTTTATTTCTTATATTTAGTATGTAAATATACATATTATTTTTATTCTTATAACTTTATTCATATCCATTTGTAAATAAAATCATATTGTAATTATTATTCTTGTGTTATGATTTTGAAATTGGAATTTAATTCAACCTTGAATGAATTTGAGCATAAATATATACATTCTCATAGTTTTTGCTTGTATCTTGATTGATGTAGGAATCTTCATTTGGTATTCATCCGATGCACCAAGCCTTATCCGATCTTGAAGACTACTTGGAGCTCAATTCTTGCACCACATAGAAGCTATTTAATTATTCAAACTAATTCGATTTGGTTGTATATATTCCCTTTCATGAACATGTAACTCCCGCATAGATTGTAATAGCTTAGGATTTATTTCCTTGTGTGCTTTAATTACCGTTTAATTATCGTTTATCATATTAGAACACATAGCCTCCTCTTGGGCTCCTCATCAAGGAGCAGGTAAACATACACATGCACACTGCATTCATAGTTTGGTCTGGGCTTTTCTCTGACGACAACTATTCGATCGATTGTTCAATCGGTGGTTTAGAATACTAGTGTCACGCTAGTCCCACTTTTAGGAGCATACATAAAGCCACTTTGTATGGGCTCGCTTGTTTCCTAATCAAATTATTCTATCCACCAACCCTTAAAACACTTTCATGTTAAATTAATTAATTGAATTTGTTTTCTAAATCAATTTTCTACAAAACAAAAAACATGGTGCTATGGTATTTAAGTAAATCGTTAGAGGATAGCCGATTTAATTAAAATGTAAAATATTTGGGCCATTAGAGGTAACAATGACTTAAATACTTTATTCCATACACTAATAAAGTGAACTTTGTTTCACCTCACTCTTTTCATAATAAATATTTTGGATGAGAGATGATCGGTTGACCTCGATCACCAATCTCGAGTATTGAATCGTTAGAGGATAGCCGCGTTTTGGTACTTGTCATCTACAATTAAAATCAATTCAACCCATTCAAATTCCTTTTTCGCTCATCGCGGTCATAAAAAAACATTTCAATTAAAATCAACACAACCATCAAGACATTTTCAAGAACTACGGGTTTGACTTTCCCATTGCGAGGGAATCGTAGGCGGTTTGAAAGTCAAACTCAAAATAATAATAAACAAACCCCTTTTCTTTATAACTTAGAAGTTAGCGGTTTACACACACAAACACATTTCGAACTAAATGGGTCCCATCTCGATGGACGTAAGAGGTGCTAATACCTTCCTCTTGCGTAACCGACTCCCGAATCCATCCTTTTTGGTCTTGTAGACCGCCTTATCCGATTTTTATGGGTTTTATCTACATTCCCCCGTTCTTTCTAGAACAAATAAAATTAGGTGGCGATTTCATTGTTTTGAAAATTCATTTAAATGATTTTTGAAAATCGAGTTGCTTCAAGAGGAAAAATGTTCAACTGCACAATTCTTTTATTTAAAATTTGAGAAGAATGAGTCATATATGAGGAGTTTGTACATAAATATATATATATATATATATATATATATATATATATATTTAAAACAACAACGAAATTGAAACTGAACTTCATTGAGTTATAAACATGATATTCTCCCTCCTAACTGCTATTCTTCATCACTTCGCTTCTGGAGATGGTGATTGAACTGATCCTTTCCATCTAAGCTTTTGTTGTGAGAACCGATCGCATGTTTCAGTATTATGTCATTAAATATTCCCTAACTTTTGCGTGAATCACTTTTCAGATCTTGAACCACCAAGAGACATACCCTTTTTGCCAAGCTGAGTTTCGACACCCACTTAATTTTTTATTCTCTTTCTTTTTATTTTTAGACATAATACTTCTTGACCGCATCTGAGTTGACAGCATGTGCCAAATTCTCCGTCCATATTGGTGAGAATAAGAGCTTCGTCGGAGAAAACTTTCTTCACTACATATGGCCCCTCATAGTTTGTTACCCACTTTCCACGAGGGTCTTTCTGTGGAGAGATGATCCTTTTTAGCACCAATTCACCCACCTTGAACACTCGAGGGTGTACTTTCTTGTCAAAAGCTCTCTTGATTCTCTTTTGGTAAAGTTGGCCATGAATTTCTTTGATGAGTCGATCTGCTTCGTGTCTATCCACACATCTGAGCAAGACTAAATTGAAATTCCGCTTGTACAACACTCCACCACTTAAGAAAAAATTGGCAGACAATTTCCTCATGGTTTTCTTATCTGTGATAGATGCCCCTTATGGGTATTCATTCTTCTCTATGTATTGTTTGATATCATAAAACCATGGTTTACCATCAGTTTCCTCATCAACCGACATACAATAACTAGGTTCTTCCAGTCGCTCTATAATGATAGAAGGCGTTTCATTAGTCCACTTAACCTTGAAAATTGAAGATAAAGTGGCTAAAGCATCAACTATCTGATTTTCCTCTCTAGGAATGTGAGATGGAATGTGATCTCATCAAAATATGGTATCAACTTCAAGACATGATCCCTATATGGAATCAACTTTTCATTACGAGTCTCCCATTCTCCTTTAACATGGCAAATGACAAGCGCAAAATCTCCATAAACTTCATGGATTTTGATCCTTAAGTCAATGACCGTTTCAATCCCAAAGATGCAAGCTTCACATTTTTCCATGTTGTTTGTATAGTCAAAGAAAATTCTGGCGGTGAAGGGAATGTGATACCCTTTTGGAGAAGTAATGATTTCCCTAATTCCATGGCCTACTACATTAGAAGCACCATCAAACACAAGGGTCCATCCGGATCCTGGTTCAGGTCCTTCCTCTGGGCCGGGAATATTACAATCTCTAATAAACATAACATCATCATCTGGGAAGTCAAACTTCACTGGCTGATAATCTTTTACTAGTTGGTGAGCAAGGTATTCAGATACAACACTACCTTTGATAGCCTTTTGCGTCACATACTGGATGTCATATTCTAACAGCAACATTTGCCAACGAGCAATTCTTCGTACCAAGGCTGGCTTCTCAAAAATATATTTAATGGGATCCATCTTGGATATTAGCATCGTAGTATGACACACCACGTACTGCCTCAAACGGTGAGCAGCTCAAGCCAAAGCACAACAAGTCCTTTCCAACAAGGAGTATCGGCTCTCACAATCTGTGAACTTCTTACTCAAGTAATATATCGCATGTTCTTTTCTTCCCGTTTCATCATGTTGTCCTAGAACACAACCCATGGATCGTTCAAGCATAGTCAGGTACATTATAAGAGGTTTCCCCGGCACAGGTGGTATTAAAATCGGAGGTTCTTGCAAATACTCTTTAATTTTGTCAAATGCATGTTGACAATCATCATTCCACACGATAGCCTGATCTTTCTTCAATAACTTGAACATCGGTTCACAAATGGCCTTCAAATGTGAGATAAACCTGGAAATTTAATTCAAACATCCCAAGAAACCACGAATTTCTTTCTCTGTCTTTGGTGCAGGCATGTCCTGAATGGCTTTTACTTTGTTGGGATCCACTTCAATGCCTCGCTGGCTCACAATGAAACCAAGAAACTTCCCAGATCGAACCCCAAAAGTACACTTGTTGAGATTCATATGAAGTCTATACTTCCTCAATCTGTTAAACAACTTCTTTAGATGAACAATGTGCTCTTCTTCAGTTTGAGATTTAGCAAAATCATATCATCCACATAAACTTTTATTTCCTTATGCATCATGTCGTGGAAAAGGGTTACCATGGCTCTCTGATAAGTTCCCCCTGCATTCTTTAATCCAAACGGCATAACCTTGTAACAGAAATTGCCCCAAGGGGTAGTAAAAGTTATCTTAAACCTATCAGCCGAGTCTATTTTAATATGATTATAACTCGAAAAACCATCCACGAAAGAAAGCACAGAATACTGAGTCGTGTTGTCAACCAAAACATCAATATGAGGTAAAGGGAAATCATCATTTGGGATAGATTTGTTGAAGTATCTATAATCTTCACACATTCTCACTTTTCCATCCTTCTTAGGGACAGGTACAATATTGGTAGTCCAGTCTGGATATACTGACACGATAAGGAAACTAGCTTCAAATTGTTTCTTGACTTCAACTCGAATCTTCTTGGCCATATCTGGATGTGTTCTCCTTGGTTTCTATTTTACAGACGAGCTTTCATGTTTTAATGGCAGCTTGTTCATAACAATATCAGTTTCGAGACCGAGCATATCTTGGTACGACCATAAGAACACATCCACATACTCTTGCAACAAACTGACTAGTTCATCTTTTACTCTTTTCTCTAAAGCATCTCCAACTTTAACCTCCTTACGGTCCTCTTTAGTCCCCAGATTGATCATATCCACTGGTTCTTGATGAGGTTGGATCATATTTTCTTCGTGTTCGATCAAGCGTGCTAACTCTTCAGGGAGTTCATAGTCTTCCTCACCATATTCTTCGGTTTGGTTGATTGGGAAATCAAAGTCAAAAGGAATAATAGCACGGTTATGTCCAATGAGTTCAGTTTCATGTACTCTGCATAAATGATTGATTTTCTTTTTAGCCATGTATGTATATTTTCTTGTGTAAGAATTAAAAACAAAAATGTCGTTGTTTTTACACGTATTCTCTTGAAAAGAAAGTAAAAGTAAAACAAATAAGATAAAAAGAGATCTCAAACTGAATAACAAAATGCACTTGTTATTGAAGATAAAATTGTATTCATTAAAACGATGAGCCCTACAAAGCGATCCTTCGTACCTTGGGAAGAGCACAGAATTTTGTTTTGAAAAACAAGAAATTACTTTGAAAAAGAAATGATCGGGGTAACATCTTTGACAGTCCAATTCTTGAGAGTAGTGCCAGGGGGAGTATGAAACACCATCTTGGAAAACTCAGCTGCATACTCATCATCATCAATAGCATTGATAGTCTCGCCAGAACGAAAATCTTTTGCAACAAACGTGTCTTCAAGACAAGGGAATTGTCCTTTGCCTGTTTCTGGCTTTCCAATGATCTTGAGAGAGGACTAGTACCCGATTCCACCCTTATATTTCTTTTCCACCACTTCCACAACTTCTCCCCAACCTTCTGGGTTTGCACTATCAATGAGGGCCTTAACATCCTGACAGCAGGCCATGTTACCCTTGGGCTTCTCAACAGTCTTGGTTTCTTTTTGCATTGTACCCACAATATCCAGAGCTTAAAAGAGAGTCTCCTGCACCTCATCACCAACATCAATTTACCTGAATTCAGAAAAATGGATAACTATATAGTCCTCTTCACCACCAACCTCCGCTACTTGGTCATGCAATAAGAACTTCAAATTTTGATGGAGTGTTAAAGTGATAGCTTTGGCACCATGTATCCAGGGTCTTACCAACAGACAGGTGTAAGCTGGGAAAATTTCCATCACTTGGAAAGTGATATGGAACACCTGAGGTCCTATGGGCACTAGGAGATCAATTTCACCCATCGCCATCCATCTAGAGCCATCAAAAGCTTTCACCACCAAAGAAATGGGTCTCATCACCGCATCATCCACCTGTAGTTGAGCTAGAGTTATATTTGGAATCACATTCAAGGATGAGCCTGTATCAACTAATACTCTAGCAAGAGTTATTTCACCACAACTGATAGAAATATGGAGAGCCACATACACATTGTCAAGGAATTTCAGCAAAGCCCTTTTGTGAGCTTCAGAACTCTTCAGCAAGGACAATATTGAAATCTTCGCAAGAGTTTGGTTGAGTTGGTCAATCACCTTATAATCACTCCTCTTAATGATTTTCAAAGTTTCATCATTTGGGTTAAAGACATCGGTCAACTCCTCTGCACTTAGATCAACACCCACATCCTTCTTCTAGGAAGACTCTAACACTTTCTTTACAACCCTACTCTTTGTCAAATCTTGGTGATAGATACGACCGCTACGGATTATGCTACTTGCACCAGCGATATTTTCAATAGCAGGTTCCTCCAATACCACAGGCTTGTCACCCACAAAAACATCAGGTGTATAATTCCACGGTACAGCCTGTTGCACCCCAAAATTTGCCCTCTTATCTCAATTTTATCTGGTTTAAGTTTTACGTTTATCATAACATTCACATGCATTCATACCACTGGTTCTATGGTTACGGGATGGAGTTGAATTCCAAAGATTTTGCTCTGAACGGAAAAGACGTGGTGCTTTCAACCAGTCTAAGATATTTGAAAACGACGAGGTTTAAACAATGAATTTTATACTTTCTTATCTATCGGTTTTTTGGGCTTGAATTTTGATTGTTGAAATGAGCAGTCTCTTTCTTGATAGAACTGTAGAAGTTTTGTTGTTTTGAATATCATTGCTTCCTGGTTCAAGAGATCAATTCATCACGAGTTTAGGGTTTGCTGGTGGTTCGAGATTTTACTCTGCAAAGCCTGGTGCCTTGGTTTCTTCTTATTATTTAGTTCATTCTTCGAGAAATAAAAAGCTGGGTTGTGATTATCTGATTATTGATCAACAGTTCGAGTTTTGTTCATTTGACTTGCTCGTCAACTTTTTTTTGTCTTTGGCAAGAGTTAACGTATGGCATGTGTGAAAATACTCATCCAGAGTAATTGCTTACAAGATTCAAGAATGTCGGAGTTTCCACATGTCTAGATCTTTTCTAGTCACGTTCATCGCTCACGAGATTCAGAGCATTCGATGAAAAAGTTAGAAGTTTCTTTATGAAATTCGTTTGGTTTCAAATCTTTCTCTACTACCGAATATGTTTCGATTTGCAAATGCGGTGATAATCCCATTAATTTCAAGTGGAATCTATCGCTCAATTCTTAAAGGATCGTGAAATCGTCAAAATTGACTAAGTGGCAAAAGGCTCCGAATTTCTACATGAATGGATAAACACGGAAGCTTTATGGCCGGGAAATTCAAAGGAATTCAAGTATTGCTTAAATCCAAGTCATCAAACCATCTTTGCATCAAGAAGAGTCTAATTCTTAAGTTTCACGTACTAAGGGATTCAAGCTCTAAAAATGCAACAACCGTGTTACTACTCGTTTGATTCAAGACTACAGATTGGGGTCATAGATTGAATTGGAATTGGGCGCCTATTCTAATCAAAATTTCGACATGTTGTGTCTCAACCAAGTTAATATTAGTGTATGACAGATTTTAGTAATATTTGGTGCATGACGGATTTCCAAATTTCATATACAATTGCTACAACGATGAAGATCGCATTGATATTATTTGAACATCTAAAACTAAGACTCATGTTGATACATAATTACCAAATTTTGTGTTCATGAAAGTTCAAGAGTTTGCTCCAAAGTTTTATTTGTACAAGAATACAAGAACGAGTCAGGATACATGTATAACAATTCATCAAATCTTAAAATACAAGTTACAAAGTCCCTACAATACTAGTATCTTCTAAACTCTTTGTGGATTTTTCAAGCTGTAAGTCTTCATGAATGTGTTCTTGACTTCGTTCTCAAGCTTTCCATTCCTCCAAGCTTTCCTTCATCATTTTTCCGAACTCGTAGCGGTACTCATATTCATGAAATAACAGAAAGAAAGCAGTTAGCAATAACGGATAGCATTAACAAGATACAAGACAATGCATTGTTTTATCTCATCATTAGGATCTTTTTTTCGGAATCAGGTTGCAAGGGTTTGGATCGTGTTCAACAACCAGCCTCATAGCAAATCATCGGCCATAAACTCACTCCTACAAATCCTCAAGAATGTTTAAATTCTTGGTTCACAGTAGGAGGTGTAGAAAGAAGAAAAAATAGATATAACTCAGCATGGCATCATAGTATAGAAGCTTTACACAGGGCAGCAAGGACGGTATCATTTTGGTCAAGTTTTTACCACAAATACATCAAAACAGCCAGCATATCAGAATATATGGCAACCCAACAGCATCAAAACACCCAACACAGTCAGGAATCATGAGCCCAATGCAAATATTGGAAGCCCATCAAGCATTTTCGCAAGGCCTCTTTCTTGTAAAATCAGGATAACCAAAGTCCAGCAAAACCCTAGTGTAGACACTATATAAACATTGAAGACACAAGAACCAAGGCAGCCTACTGTTGACACAACAAACCCTAAAACGGCTGAAACCCTAATTTTCCAGAAAGAACCCTAACATACAGCAAGAGCCTAACAACCCTATCATCATTTTCCGAAAAGAAGACCCTTCAGAAAGGCAAAAACGAGGCAACAGAAGCAGAGTTTAAGGTAAATGGATTGGTCTCACCGGGGTTGCGGTTGTAAACCTCCGTCCACCGCCGTCTCGACCTCTGAATCATCACCATAGCTTCTTTTCTTTTCGTTTTGTTACGTTTCCATCATGCATTTTCCCTCTGACAGCACCGATTTTGCCCAAATAGAAGTTAGGTTTCCTTTTTTCCCCCTTTTTCCGTTCCCCAATAACCTGTAAACACAAATTCCATAAATCAGAAAACATGAAACATAACGATAGCAGTAACAGAGAGAGATGGTCGCGGCAACTTTAGATCGAAAGAGAGAGACAGCTCCCAGAATCGCGACGGTTTCTGAGAAAATGCCGATGAGAAACCGTGAGCGTAACGGCGAGAGAGGTGACGGAATCGCGATCGAAAACGCCGATGAAAAACCGTGAGCGTAACGGCGAGAGAGGTGACGGAATCGCGATCGAAAACAGCGATGAGATCGTGAGGGACGAAAGGTTTTTTTCGTGAGGAAGGCGAGAGAGATGAGCGAAACAGATGAGAGATCGTGAGATGAGGGATGAGTGTTTGTTTCTTTTTTTTTTAATTATGTTAATTAGTTTAAGTAGCAATTAAGTTTTTTTTTATTATTTATTCTGGTGAGTTGTATTTCTTTTAAAACAAAAAAAAAACATAATTTCAGTATTAATATTAAATATAATTAAGTTTTTTTGTTTAGATAATTAATAGATAAAAAAAAAACATTAGCTTAAACACCTTTATGTAGATATTTTTATGGTTAATGTTTTATTAGTAAATAGGTTAATCTAGTTTAAATAGGATATTTAGCTTTAGGAAGTGTTGTTTAGTTCGGGTGGTGACACTTGTCACCACCTGTGTGGTCTGTTCGAAATCTGGTGTAGGTACACTCATGGTACCCATTTTGCACTCTCCTGCCACAAGCCATCAGATCAGCCAAAGTCCAGATCCAACGCTCCAGAACGGTGGACCACAATATGATTCATGGAGCATCTCATACAAGATCCAGCAGCACTTTTGGGCTTGGGCTCAGTTTGCTGTTTGCACCCCCAGATTTAAACTCCAATCAGGCCCATTTCTAACTCTCTTTATTTTTATTATTATATAAGGTTTTTTTTATATTGATGTATTAAATAATAATTAGTATAAGATATTTTTTATTTGCTAAATTATCAATTAAATTATTAGTTGATTTTTTATCAAGTAGAAAAAATATATCCTAATAATTATTTAAATTCCGGTTGTATTGTGTGTTAATTTACCTTTTTTTTATTATTATTATCTGCTTTATTATGTTATTCGCTTGTATGTTTATTATGCGATTGTACACTCCACTCACTAATTAACATAAAAAGAAACAACGTCTCCGATCTCTCATTTTTGGTTACCCACACCAAATTCTCTAAGGGTCTCATGGTTGGGGATGGGCATGGCCATCCTCACGATGTTAATTAAGGCCCTCGTTGCCTTGATTAATCATAACCCGAAAAAACAATTGGTCCACATACCAATAACCATGCACCAGGGTCTCATGGTTGGGGATAGGAGCACCTATCCTCACGAGGTTAATCAAGTCCATATACTTGGTTAATCATAACCCGAAACATCATTTCTCTACGTCCAACGCCGCAATTTTTAAAACACTTTCAAATCAAAACAATTAATTGAACTTTTATTTTTTTAAAAATCAATTTTTCTACAAAAAAGGAGAAAATTTGGATAAGATTTGTTTTAATAGTTAGATGTTAGCCTAACGATTAAAACGAATCGAAGTTTCTAATTGATTAGATGATAGCCTAATAAATTAAGAAACTTCAAATCCATGTTCTAAAACAAAAAACATAGTGCTATGGTATTTAATTAAATTGTTGGATGATAGCCCGACGATTTAATTAAAATATAAAGTATTTGGGCCATTAGATGATAGCCTAATGACTTAAATACTTTATTCCATACACTTAATAAAAGTGAACTTTGTTTCACCTCACCCTTTTCATAATAAAGATTTTGGATGAGAGATGATTGGCCAAGTCCCCTCACCAATCTCGAGTATTGAATCGTTAGATGATAGCCTAACGTTTTGGTACTTGTCATCTACCATTAAAATCAATTCAACCCATTCAAATTTTTTTCCGCTCATACGCGGTCATCAAAAACATTTTTTTCTAAAAATCAACACAACCAATCCAAGACATTTTCAACAAGAACTACGGAGTTTTGACTTTCCCATTGCACGAGGGAATACGTAGGCACGCGGTTTCGAAACCGTGTCAAACTCAAAATAATAACAAACAAACCCCTTTTCTTCTTTCTTATTTATAATTTAGAAATTAGCGAATACACACAAACACATTTTAAACTAAATGGGTCCCATCGAGTACGATGGACGTAAGGGGTGCTAATTCCTTCCCCTTGCGTAACCGACTCCCGAATCCATCCTTTTTGATCTTGTAGACCGCCTTATCCGATTTTCGTGGGTTTTATCTATATTTTCCCGTTCTTTTTAGAACAAATAAAATTAGGTGGCGATTTCATTGTGTTTTTTTTTTAAAAAACGAGTTGCTTCAGTTGGCGATTTCACTAGGGAAAATTTTAAAAAACTTTTTTTTGACAAAAGCGAGTCAACCCTAGTTTAGTTCTTCGCATGTTTGTGTGTTTGTTTATCGCTTTCTTCTTTATGCTTATCTATTGTTTATTGATTATTATTCTCCTTACACTTTATGTATATTATTTTGTTGATATATTATTGTGATGGGAATTCATGGGCATTGATACATAGATAAGCCCACTACCCAGGCTTCTAGGTCACCTTTTTAGGAATAGAGGGGTTGCGTAGCCTAGGTCCACCTGACTCCATTGTCTTGTTGGCCCGAAGCGAAGACTCCGGCTTAGAGTTGGTTGTTTTAAGGAGGTTGTTGGCCATGATAGCGCGGGATATCAATCTTTGGACAAATGACCTATAACTCTAAGTTTGTTCATGTTGTCTAGCAAGGACCAACCGCTCAAATTTTGGATTTCGAGCATCCTATTAAGAGCCGTTTCTTGAAGTATACTTTTGCAAATACTATCACCATGTAGGCCTCTCGCGCGATGATAATATTTGTTAAAAGGGGATCTGAGACTCCAAGAAACATTTAGCGAAAAAACATTAGAACCACCTTGTTCGGGATTATTAGGTAGAAGCCTAGAGCTATCCTATCGTAGGACCCCACCTAAATAAGTTGTTTTAATTACCAATATCATCCCTGATTCACATCTCTGTGAACCTGTTATTATCATCATGTTGCATTCCATTTGCATCAATCATCTCAAAAGAGTTTATTTCCCATATCTTTCATGCATCATCATGCATTTCATTCACTTCAATCAAAGGACTCATTTCAACCTGGCTTCTTATCTAGAATCTCAAGATTGCAAGACTGGTTTCCTGACACTGTCGTCATCATGGATCAACTTCAGGCAAGGGTGACTGCGATGAACACTCATATAGATACCCAGATGGATCAATTCATGGAGATTATCCAGAACCTCGCCATTGGACAAGAAGAGTTAACGCAAGTTGTTCAGAGGTCTGAAGTTGTTACTACTGATCATGTTAATCCACCAGGTGTTGGTCTCAACCATATGGAGGTCCTTTCAAATCAAAATGTCAGAAACACCGTTCAAATGCACGTCAATGGAACTCCTCATTGCGAGGACATCTTTGAGTCTTCGTTTGACACCTTCAAGTTTCCGATTGAAGAGACTGAATCTGAGAAAAAGCTTCACCTCCTTGAGAAAAGGATGAAAGCTATTGAGGGTCGTGATTCCCTTGGTATCAAAATTCCTGCAAAGTTCAAAGTCCCCACTTTTGAGAAGTATAAGGGTACCTCTTGTCCGATTACTCACATCAAAGCCTATTGCAATAAGATGGCTCCCTATGCAGAAAATGACAAGCTCCTCATGCATGTTTTCAAGATAGCCTCGATGGAGCATCTCTCGAATGGTACACTCGACTTGAACTCACATCCAAACTTGGAAGGAATTGGCTGAAGCTTTTGTCAATCAGTACGACTATAATAGGGACATGGCTCCCACCAAAATTCAACTCCAAGGTTTAACCCAAAAGCTTGAAGAATCTTTCAAAGAGTATCTTGTGAGATAGAGAATTGGTGCTAGAGTTCAACCTCCTCTTTTGGAGCGAGAACTCATTGAGATGTTCTCCAATACCTTCAAGGTCCCTATCGATTCTTTGGATGTACTTCTCGTTTTCACACCTAGTTGTTGTAGGGAGCGAATTGGCGTGGTCTCAAGATGGGTAATAGTCAGGATGTTGCTATTATTTCTGAATTTCTAGAGCAAATCGATCAAGAGGCAAGTACAATTTTCGAGGATGAGGAAGAAGCTCATGTTTACCCTCCATTTCAGATGCCTAATCAAGTAACAAAAGCTAATTCAATTCTGTGTGCTCCACAAATATGTTGCAATTATACATCAAACACCGTTTAGTATGCTCCCAATGACGCTCCTCGACAACAAACGTATCGACAAAATCGTCAACAGCGAGGTAGGAAGAATCTGACAAGGCCAAGAAAAGTGCATGATCCAATCCCTATGCCTCATCGTGAGTTGCTCTCTCACCTACTCCAACATTCTTTGGTGGAGTTAAAGGAGCTCGGGCCACCTCCTTTTCCGTATCCTTTGGGATATGATCCTAATGCCTACTGTGAGTTCCATTCTGGGGCACCTGGCCATACAATTGAAGGATGTAATCTTTTCAAAGGCACAATTCAAAAACTCATTGATTCCAAAGCAATCACATTCACTCTAGAGGGCCTACGCATTAATTAAACTCTCTTTTGACTCAGTGAACGCCACGACTACGAAGTGCATCTTCTGAAGCAAGAAATCCATACGGAGACCAGTCTCCTCAACATGGAGATTTCTAGTTTTATCTTGCATGCTCATTTGTAATCTTTTTGTTTTGTTCAATTATTTCTTGTATGCAAAACTTGCTCATTTCTGAATACTAATCATAATGCATTGAATATGTTTGTCTTGAAGTAATCCATTCGTATTCACTCATATTTGTTTTACTATGCTTTTGATATTCAACTCTTATTAATAAAGCAGCACCTCTGTAGGGAGGATGACAAACAATTTACCCAGAATCTCAAACGTTATGCTTTCGAGTAAAAACCCTGCTAATGATGTACAGGCCTTGTTTCAAATCCCCAAACACCGGAGATATAAGGGAGTGAAACCCTCGTTAACCCCTTTTGAGCCTCGGTAGGGTTTCTTTTACATTGGAAAAAACCCTCTTTTTTAAAACACAGGGGGTAGTGTTCAGTTAACCCGATCGAGCGTTCAAAACTCATCAAGAGTGCGCATCCAAGGATACAACAATGGTTATCCTTCAAAAGATCGAGGAAAGTCAAAACCACAATGGTCAACCTTCCTCTATCATCAGTGTGCATCGAAAGAGAATGATACCATAATGGTTAACTCTCGCACATCAGTGAAATCAATAGATGATGATACCATAATGGTTATCCTTCATCCACTAAGGATTCAAGCAGTCATTGTCACCTCAAATCAAACAAGGGTGCAAGATCACACGACTTGTTCAAAAAAAACGTGAAAAAAATGATGACAAAAAGCCCGCTAAGTCAAGACTTCATAATAAGTCGCTTAGGCAAAAGTTAGGCAAAAAGAAAATAAAAAAGGGATTACAAAAAATAAAATCCTCAGCAAAAGAACAAAGTCGTGTGATCAGACACCAAAAGAAAAAGGTGAGTGACTGTTGTGTCCAAGAAACCTCAATGGTTCCTCAACCGCATCATAAACTTCTCTCAAGAGACGAATGCTCGCATCAAGTTATCTGAACCTGGGATTGGAGAACATCACGGAGAATGGGAGGGCACCAAATATTTTGAGCCTAAAAATCTTTTTTCTAAAAACCCGTGAACCAGACCACGTTACAACCCTTGAAAGTCCTAATTGAAGCGCGGGTTAACTCGAAAGCAGAATTGTTACGAGAGTACGGTAACCTGACTCCTAGGAGGCTTGCTAAACATTTGAGTTGGTATTACTCCATCTTTTTAATATCTTTTACAAAAAATCATGGTTTCGATATCTTTTCAATAAAAGTTTCTTTAAAGACAAACATGAACTTTGCATTAGAATTATCATTCATAAAATAAAACATTCTTTGCATATAGATAAGTGCTTAAACATCAAGTGAGCTTGCATATTGAGCATCAGACGGATAATTTGATTGTCCTGAAAGACATATTGCTTCAAGTATCTGACTGAACACGAAGCAGCTCGAGTTGAGAAGTAAGGTTGTGAAGTAGCCTACTTTCAAGATGTAAGTTAACCACCCTAAGTAGGTGATGATTTCAAAGTTCCGCAAATCTGGGGCATTTATGTCGAGATTCGAAGAATCTCTCAAAGAGCTGAGCAATCAAGGGCATTTATCCGAGCAAGGTTGAAACCCTATTTACCTTTAGTTAGTCAGGGGCAATGTTTCTAAGTTTATAATATTGGGGCAGATTATCTTGATGCAGATCTTAGGAAGCCTTCTCGAGGATAATTTTTTTCAAAGTCCCTACAAACTTGGACAAAGCATTATGCAAGGGCAGTCCTCTACCTCATAATTAATCAAGTCAAGTCCAGGCGCAAGCTAAGTAACTGTTGAGTTTGAAGGACGTGTCGAGAAGTCAGGATCGTTATCCTCATCTTATCAGGGATCTAAGTCTAGGTTGGATTTTCTCCATCAGATGTTAAGGATCTTTATCTCCAATTCAAGTCAGGATTGTCATCCTCGTTAGAGATCAAGGTTTAATTCCTAGTTGTTGGTTTCCTTCAACAAAAAGTCAGAAGACGGGATTCTATCCATTGAGTTCCAACAGATGTCTTTGCTTCGACACATTGCACATAATAATCACCATTGCAGTGTTTCGCGTTTTGCAGATTTTGTTATCCGAAGATCTTAAAATAAGGGTGTGATGCACCTAAGCTTTGGTCACCAATAAAGCTTATTTTCTCTTCAACAAGAGTTATCTATTACATATGTGTGCCCTTGGATGTTATCACTCTTTCCCAGACGCGGAAAATTGCAAAGAGCGGCTTACACCAGCAAGATCATTTCCAAAGGCTCACTTGTGCTAGAAGATGTTGTCGACCCCTCTTATGCAAGAGCTCGTAATCCAGAGTTATTGAAATCAGGAACTCTACGCAACATGATTGTCATCCCAGATGAATGTTAATCTCTAAGAGTTACTTCCCCAGTGATGTTGATCATTGAAAGTTGATACTTCTATTCTACAACCCCCCCTGTTAGGGTCCAGACTATCATCTCTTGGATAAAGACCAGATGATTTATATTCAATTCATGGATGGTTGTTGCTTCCTCGGCAGCTCACAATTGCCTATAGTCCCAGACAAAATATTAAAACATGCATCATTGCATTGCATAGCATCCTCAAAAAAAATGCGTAGCATTTCCATATATGGAGCATTACGCTAAAAAATAATAATCTCAAACATGCATCTAAGCATAATCCAGATTAAATTCTTTCTCGAGTACCTTTTGCGTCTCCGAAGAAAAGTCTATCCAAAAAATCCCAAGTGGTATTCCCTGTCAAGTTTCCTCAAGATATATATTCTTGTTGTTGCTACCTGCATTTTAGACCCTGTGTCGGTCTCATATATCATTCAATTTCAATTCAATTACCAAGTGTCTTGCTTTCTGCAAATTCTTATTTTGGTATTTCTTACCCATGTTTTCCTCTATCGTTAGAGTGCGAGTAAGAGTCGGTGTCTAACCTTTCTTGCTTCTCAATTGTTTGAGTATCCATACTTGGTGTGTGGTAATTCATATAATTGCCACTCTTGAAGAATTACACCCCGCCTTTGGCCTGAGGGATATTGTATTTCTTGCATATTTGCAAACTTTCAAAGTCCAACATAGTTGGGCGATCCTTGCTAGGATCCCCTTTGTTTGGCCTCTTTCCCCGTGAATTCGTCTTCGATCGACGATTTTACCATTCCATATATCTTTTCCCCAGTGAGTCTGCTCTAGTCGGTCTCATTCTTGCGTATCTCTAATATCCTTACCTGACGTATGCTCCCTATATGTGTTCAATATCCTTACCAAACATGTATATTCGATCTTTATGTGTCCAATATCCTTACCGGGCATGTATATTTCGAAACCTTTGTTAGAGTCATCTTCGATCGGTCTTTTCGATTGTATGTCTAATATCCTTACGACATATGCTTCCTATATGTGTTCAATATCCTTACGAACATGTATATTCGATCTTTATGTGTCCAATATCCTTACAGGGCATGTATATTTGAAACCTTTGTTAGAGTCATCTTGATCGGTCTCTTTCCGTGTATGTCTAATATCCTTACGACATATGCTTCCTATATGTGTTCAATATCCTTACGAACATGTATATTCGATCTTTATGTGTCCAATATCCTTACGGGCATGTATATTTGAAACCTTTGTTAGAGTCGTCTTGATCGGTCTCTTTCCGGGTATGTCTAATATCCTTACGACATATGCTTCCTATATGTGTTCAATATCCTTACGAACATGTATATTCGATCTTTATGTGTCCAATATCCTTACGGGCATGTATATTTTGAAACCTATGTTAGAGTCGTCTTGATCGGTCTCTTTCGGTGTATGTCTAATATCCTTACGACATATGCTTCCTATATGTGTTCAATATCCTTACCGAACATGTATATTCGATCTTTATGTGTCCAATATCCTTACGGGCATGTATATTTGAAACCTTTGTTAGAGTCGTCTTGGTCGGTCTCTTTCGATGTATGTCTAATATCCTTACGACATATGCTCCCTATATGTGTTCAATATCCTTACGAACATGTATATTCGATCCTTATGTGTCCAATATCCTTACGGGCATGTATATTTGAAACCTTTGTTAGAGTCGTCTTCGGTCGGTCTCTTTCCGGTGTATGTCTAATATCCTTAGCTGACATATGCTCCCTATATGTGTTCAATATCCTTACCGAACATGTACATTCGATCTTTATGTGTCCAATATCCTTATCGGGCATGTATATTTCGAAATCTTTGTTAGAGTCATCTTCGGTCGGTCTCTTTCCGGTGTATGTCTAATATCCTTACGACATATGCTCCTATATGTGTTCAATATCCTTACCGAACATGTATATTCGATCTTTATGTGTCAATATCCTTCGGGCATGTATATTTCGAAACCTTTGTAAGAGTCGTCTTTGGTCGGTCTCTTTCCGGTGTATGTCTAATATCCTTACCTGACATATGCTCCCTATATGTGTTCAATATCCTTACCGAACATGTATATTCGATCTTTATGTGTCCAATATCCTTACCGGGCATGTATATTTCAAAACCTTTGTTAGAGTCGTCTTCGGTCGGTCTCTTTCCGGTGTATGTCTAATATCCTTACCTGACATATGCTCCTATATGTGTTCAATATCCTTACCGAACATGTATATTCGATCTTTATGTGTCCAATATCCTTACCGGGCATGTATATTTCGAAACCTTTGTTAGAGTCGTCTTCGGTCGGTCTCTTTCTGGTGTATGTCTAATATCCTTACCTGACATATGCTACTTATATGTGTTCAATATCCTTGCCGAACATGTATATTTGATCTTTATATGTCCAATATCCTTATCGGGCATGTATATTTCGAAACCTTTGTTAGAGTCGTCTTCGGTCGGTCTCTTTCCGGTGTATGTCTAATATCCTTACCTGACATATACTCCTCATATGTGTTCAATATCCTTACCGAACATGTATATTCGATCTCTATGTGTCCAATATCCTTACCGGGCATGTATATTTCGAAACCTTGTTAGAGTCGTCTTCGGTCGGTCTCTTTCCGGTGTATGTCTAATATCCTTACCTGACATATGCTTCCTATATGTGTTCAATATCCTTACCGAACATGTATACTCGATTTTTATGTGTCCAATATCCTTACCGGGCATGTATATTTCGAAACCTTTGTTAGAGTCGTCTTCGGTCGGTCTCTTTCCAGTGTATGTCTAATATCCTCCTTACCTGACATACCAGAGCTTTTGATCCCGATCCCACTGTAAATATATTTAAAAAATCAATCAAATTTGAAAAATACGGAAAACAAAATATTTCTACTTGTTCTTCGGAGCGCAAATTTTTGGGTTCTTGTAGTATTTAATCTTCTTCTACCTTGAAAGCTCGAAAGGCTAGCACCAATCTCACTTTCAGGTTTAAGACGGTTAAATAGGGGCAGCTGTTGCACCCCAAAATTTGCCCTCTTATCTCAATTTTATCTGGTTTAAGTTTTACGTTTATCATAACATTCACATGCATTCATACCACTGGTTCTATGGTTACGGGATGGAGTTGAATTCCAAAGATTTTGCTCTGAACGGAAAAGACGTGGTGCTTTCAACCAGTCTAAGATATTTTAAAATGACGAGGTTTAAACAATGAATTTTATCCTTTCTTATCTATCGGTTTTTTGGGCTTGAATTTTGATTGTTGAAATGAGCAGTCTCTTTCTTGATAGAACTGTAGAAGTTTTGTTGTTTTGAATATCATTGCTTCCTGGTTCAAGAGATCAATTCATCACGAGTTTAGGGTTTGCTGGTGGTTCGAGATTTTACTCTGCAAAGCCTGGTGCCTTGGTTTCTTCTTATTATTTAGTTCATTCTTCGAGAAATAAAAAGCTGGGTTGTGATTATCTGATTATTGATCAACAGTTCGAGTTTTGTTCATTTGACTTGCTCGTCAACTTTTTTTTGTCTTTGGCAAGAGTTAACGTATGGCATGTGTGAAAATACTCATCCAGATTAATTGCTTACAAGATTCAAGAATGTCCGAGTTTCCACATGTTTAGATCTTTTCTAGTCACGTTCATCGCTCACGAGATTCAGGGCATTCGATGAAAAAGTTAGAAGTTTCTTTATGAAATTCGTTTGGTTTCAAATCTTTCTCTACTACCGAATATGTTTCGATTTGCAAATGTGGTGATAATCCCATTAATTTCAAGTGGAATCTATCGCTCAATTCTTAAAGGATCGTGAAATCGTCAAAATTGACTAAGTGGCAAAAGGCTCCGAATTTCTACATGAATGGATAAACACGGAAGCTTTATGGCCGGGAAATTCAAAGGAATTCAAGTATTGCTTAAATCCAAGTCATCAAACCATCTTTGCATCAAGAAGAGTCTAATTCTTAAGTTTCACGTACTAAGGGATTGAAGCTCTAAAAATGCAACAACCGTGTTACTACTCGTTTGATTCAAGACTACAGATTGGGGTCATAGATTGATTTGGAATTGGGCGCCTATTCTAATCAAAATTTCGACATGTTGTGTCTCAACCAAGTTAATATTAGTGTATGACAGATTTTAGTAATATTTGGTGCATGACGGATTTCCAACTTTCATATACAATTGCTACAACGATGAAGATCGCATTGATATTATTTGAACATCTAAAACTAAGACTCGTGTTGATACATAATTACCAAATTTTGTGTTCATGAAATTTCAAGAGTTTGCTCCAAAGTTTTATTTGTACAAGAGTACAAGAACGAGTCAGGATACATGTATAACAATTCATCAAATCTTAAAATACAAGTTACAAAGTCCCTACAATACTAGTATCTTCTAAACTCTTTGTGGATTTTTCAAGCTGTAAGTCTTCATGAATGTCTTCTTGACTTCGTTCTCAAGCTTTCCATTCCTCCAAGCTTTCCTTCATCATTTTTCCGAACTCGTAGCGGTACTCATATTCATGAAACAACAGAAAGAAAGCAGTTAGCAATAATGGACAGCATTAACAAGATACAAGACAATGCATTGTTTTATCTCATCATTAGGATCTTTTTTTCGGAATCAGGTTGCAAGGGTTTGGATCGTGTTCAACAACCAGCCTCATAGCAAATCATCGGCCATAAACTCACTACTACAAATCCTCAAGAATGTTTAAATTCTTGGTTCACAGTAGGAGGTGTAGAAAGAAGAAAAAATAGATATAACTCAGCATGGCATCATAGTATAGAAGCTTTACACAGGGCAGCAAGGACAGGTATCATTTTGGTCAAGTTTTTACCACAAATACATCAAAACAGCCAGCATATCAGAATATATGGCAACCCAACAGCATCAAAACACCCAACACAGTCAGGAATCATGAGCCCAATGCAAATATTGGAAGCCCATCAAGCATTTTCGCAAGGCCTCTTTCTTGTAAAATCAGGATAACCAAAGTCCAGCAAAACCCTAGTGTAGACACTATATAAACATTGAAGACACAAGAACCAAGGCAGCCTACTGTTGACACAACAAACCCTAAAACGGCTGAAACCCTAATTTTCCAGAAAGAACCCTAACATACAGCAAGAGCCTAACAACCCTATCATCATTTTCCGAAAAGAAGACCCTTCAGAAAGGCAAAAACGAGGCAACAGAAGCAGAGTTTAAGGTAAATGGATTGGTCTCACCGGGGTTGCGGTTGTAAACCGTCGTCCACCGCCGTCTCGACCTCTGAATCATCACCATAGCTTCTTTTCTTTTCGTTTTGTTACGTTTCCATCATGCATTTTCCCTCTGACAGCACCGATTTTGCCCAAATAGAAGTTAGGTTTCCTTTTTTCCCCCTTTTTCCGTTCCCAATAACCTGTAAACACAAATTCCAGAAATCAGAAAACATGAAACATAACGATAGCAGTAACAGAGAGAGATGGTCGCGGCAACTTTAGATCGAAAGAGAGAGACAGCTCCCGGAATCGCGACGGTTTGTGAGAAAACGCCGATGAGAAACCGTGAGCGTAACGGCGAGAGAGGTGACGGAATCGCGATCGAAAATGCCGATGAAAAACCGTGAGCGTAACGGCGAGAGAGGTGACGGAATCGCGATCGAAAACGGCGATGAGATCGTGAGGGACGAAAGGTTTTTTTCGTGAGGAAGGCGAGAGAGATGAGCGAAACAGATGAGAGATCGTGAGATGCGGGATGAGTGTTTGTTTGTTTTTTTTTAATTATGTTAATTAGTTTAAGTAGCAATTAAGTTTTTTTTTATTATTTATTCTGGTGAGTTGTATTTTTTTTAAAACAAAAAAAAACATAATTTCAGTATTAATATTAAATATAATTAAGTTTTTTTGTTTCGATAATTAATAGATAAAATAAAAAAAAAACATTAGCTTAAACACCTTTATGTATATATTTTTATGGTTAATGTTTTATTAGTAAATAGGTTAATCTAGTTTAAATAGGATATTTAGCTTTAGGATGTGTTGTTTAGTTCGGGCGGTGACACTTGTCACCTTCGGGTGGTGACACTTGTCACCACCTGTGTGGTTTGTTCGAAATCTGGTGTAGGTACACTCATGGTACCCATTTTGCACTCTCCTGCCACAAGCCACCAGATCAGCCAAAGTCCAGATCCAACGCTCTAGAACGGTGGACCACAATATGATTCATGGAGCATCTCATACAAGATCCAGCAGCACTTTTGGGCTTGGGCTCAGTTTGCTGTTTGCACCCCCAGATTTAAAGCTCCAATCAGGCCCATTTCTAACTCTCTCTTTATTTTTATTATTATATAAGTTTTTTTTTATATTGATGTATTAAATAATAATTAGTATAAGATATTTTTTATTTGCTAAATTATCAATTAAATTATTAGTTGATTTTTTATCAAGTAGAAAAAATCTATCCTAATAATTATTTAAATTCCGGTTGTATTGTATGTTAATTTACCTTTTTTTATATTATTATTATCCGCTTTATTATGTTATTCGCTTGTATGTTTATTATGCGATTGTACCTCTCACTAGTTAACATATCTCGATCTCATTATCTCATGGTTGGGGATGGGCATGGCCATCTTCACGAGGTTAATTAAGGCCCTCGTTGCCTTGATTAATCATAACCGAAAAAACAATTGGTCTCATGGGTCTCATGGTTGGGGATAGGAGCACCTATCCTCACGAGGTTAATCAAGTCCATATACTTGGTTAATCATTCATCAGAATTTTCAAAACACTTTCAAATCAAAACAATTAATTGAACTTGTATTTTTAAAATCAATTGGTTTGGATAAGATTTGTTTTAATAAGATTTAGAAACCTTTTCTAATTGATTCCTAATATTCTAAAACAAAAAACATAGTGCTATGGTATTTAATTAAATTGTTGGATGATAGCCCGACGATTTAATTAAAATATAAAGTATTTGGGCCATTAGATGATAGCCTAATGACTTAAATACTTTATTCCATACACTTAATAAAAGTGAACTTTGTTTCACCTCACCCTTTTCATAATAAAGATTTTGGATGAGAGATGATTGGCCAAGTCCCCTCACCAATCTCGAGTATTGAATCGTTAGATGATAGCCTAACGTTTTGGTACTTGTCATCTACCATTAAAATCAATTCAACCCATTCAAATTTTTTTCCGCTCATACGCGGTCATCAAAAACATTTTTTTCTAAAAATCAACACAACCAATCCAAGACATTTTCAACAAGAACTACGGAGTTTTGACTATCCCATTGCACGAGGGAATACGTAGGCACGCGGTTTTGAAACTGTGTCAAACTCAAAATAATAACAAACAAACCCCTTTTCTTCTTTCTTATTTATAATTTAGAAATTAGCGAATACACACAAACACATTTTAAACTAAATGGGTCCCATCGAGTACGATGGACGTAAGGGGTGCTAATTCCTTCCCCTTGCGTAACCGACTCCCGAATCCATCCTTTTTGATCTTGTAGACCGCCTTATCCGATTTTCGTGGGTTTTATCTATATTTTCCCATTCTTTATAGAACAAATAAAATTAGGTGGCGATTTCATTGTGTTTTTTTTAAAAAAAAACGAGTTGCTTCACAGCCTTATTATTTTCATAAGGAATCTGAACAGGGGGTAAATCACCATTGGCTCGACTGCGGTAACTGGTCCTTCATTCATCATGACAGAAACCACTAGAGGTATGTGTATTCTCCTATTGTTGATCAATGGCACCACAACATCCACTTCATTCTCAATGTGCGTCCGTCTAAACTGAATTTTATGTTGGCTCATTAACCTCTATATGTATACTTTGAATTCTGAACACTGTCGTGGGTCATCCTGACATATTTGACAATCATCATGGATACCCTTTAGCAAATTGGCTCTTCTCAATTCTTCAAATACCATCTTTAATGAAATCTTTAATTCATCATATCCATAACTAGGCTCCTTTCATCTTCGACCAAAGCATTTATCAATGATGCCCCATGTTCTGGCAATGGGTTACTAGCAACGTTAGGGACAACAACGAAGGTCAATAATTTTGTATTGATAAGCTCCTGAACCCTGCACTTAAATTCAAAACAATCCTCAGTAGTATAACAAGGAGAATTGGCATGGAGAGCACATCTTTCATTTTCATTGAACCATGGCTTGGGTGGTCCAGGCACATGTTTCAACTCTCTAGGCACCACCCTTCCATCTTGAACCATATTCGGCAGGAGACTTGTATATGTCATAGGAATGGGCTGGATCTCCTCTTTAGTATATCTGTGATAATGAGCATTCTTAGGTTGGACCTGGCCTTTGCTAGGACTTTTGCTTTGTTGTTGTTGAGAAGCTTGATTTGGGGAAATCTAGGTAGGAAAAGTCATTGGTATTTGCATTTGTTGCTGATAAGGCATGTCAGGGTATTGCATGGTGGCAACATAAGGGTATGTCATGTATGAGACCTTGATGGGAGAAGGTCTAGCTGACTGTTGCCCTCTTCCTCTACTCTTTGGTTCATAGACAGCATTGGCCTCAGCCTCCTTCTTCTTAAAACCATTGAATGGTTTCTTTGCAATAGACGATCAGGCGCTTCCTCTTAATATCTTTCCAGTTTTAAGCCTTCTTATATCTTTTCACCCACCATCACCAAGTTAGAGAAATAAAAAAAAGTACTCCCTAACAATCTTTCATAATACTAAGATGGCAAAGTTCCCATAAACGGATCATTCAATTCTCTTTCCACTAAGGGTGGTTGAAACCTTGAAGGGATTCCCCTAAAAGGATATCTTGAAAACAGTGTATGATCCATGTGCTATTTTTAATATGCGTCGCCATCTTGCGACAGTACATCCTCAAATGATTCTCCGGACAACTCAACCCTTTGTATTTTTCAAAGTCAGGGACTTTGAACTTTGGTGGGATCACAACATCGGGTACGAGACAAATCTCCAACGCGCTCATGCCAGCGGAGCTTTTTCCTCTTAGTTCTTTCATCTGCTCAGCCAATTCTTTGCACATTTTCTGTGTAGCCACATCTTGAAAAGGAGCAGAGTTTCCCATCGGTATAGCGTTCTGGTAATACTGCCTAATGTAATCATCTTGCATCTCTTCATCTCCTTGAGGAGACACATGCCTGTTATTTTCTTGCACATCCTCATCATGCTCTTGTTCATTATTTCCTACAACTTGTGTAGCAACATGCATCGCTGCAGGAGTACCATGATTATCGGCTCCACTGAAGAAATTAGGGTGCAGCCCATAGAGAAATGGGTTAGGTACTGACACACTAGCCACATGAGACAGACTGTGGGTGTTTCGATGAATTCTTGTAGTGGTTGCCACATTGGTGACAAAATATGCCCCAATAGTATTGGCAGCGTGATATTTTGTGGAGGCATGGACGGTAGCAACAACATGGTTTGCTGCAGCCACAGTAGTAGTAGCTTCATTAGCAGCTCGCTCCTCTGCTCTCCTATGTTGAGCAGTCATTATTTCCATAAGTTGATCCATCTTGGACTTTAATCCATCGAGATCTCCTTGCATAACTGCTTGCCTTGCTTCATACTAATCCATTGCCTTCTTCATATTGGCTCTTGTGTCGTATGGATGTCAGATAGTCTGCTTGAATATGTGCGAGGGGAGATGAAAATGAGAAACTTTTCTTGAAAACAGATGCATGGTTATGTTTATGCATACATATGTACGCACACATATGCATGTGAGACAAAAAATTATTTTACTTTCAATTTTAGGGAATTCCTTATAAACTTATTAGTGGTTAGTAAGCGTCTAAGAAAAGAACAATAACTGAACCGAAAATCAACATGCTTTCCATATAAACTAGATTGTCAAGTACATGTTTCTTACTGACCAATTCAAACAAGGGAAACATGATTCAAACTAGGAATTTAAACTATTACAATATCCGTCAAAAGTTCAATGACATAAAGTAAAATAACTTCTAATCTACTAGGAATATTCTCCATGACGAGGCCTCAAGTCTCTGGTTTCTGCCTTGAATCGGTTCACCACATCTTGACAAAGGAAAAGGAAATCTCTCACATCTAGAGGTACATGATTGTCTTCAAGATCTTCCAGAGTCGACCTAAGTCTCCAAGGCACATCAATGATTAGGTGATTGCATATATCCACCAGACCATAATATTTCCTCTAGAAATGCTCGTTCTGCTCTTCTTGAAAGGACACAATTTCATCTCTTTCATCCAAAACTCGATTCAAACTATGGATCTCATCTATCCACCCCTGACATTTCTCTTTAAGACCTTCATAGGCATCTTTGTTGCTATCCCTTTCTTCTCTTGTGATATTCAGCTCTTGGGTCTTCTCAACCAATTCAGCCAAATCCACCTCTTGTGCAATATAAGCTTCTTCCTCCATGGCTATCTCATTGTCTAGCATAACATTAGTTTGCGCCAGAGAAGCTTCTATCTCCAAAATTTTGTCATCAAAACGCGTTTTCTAAGCTTCTTTTTCTTCAACATACCTCTCTTCATCTCGGTAGGCTTTCCCCCTCTATTATTGAGCAGCTTTCAACTGACGGCGAAGATCCCTCGTTCCATTTGCTGCACTCTTCAAGTCTTAAGAACACCTCATTAATGCTCTTCATCTTTATCATTTTTCTTCCTTCTTCCATCCAACTTCGCCCTTGCTTCTTTTAGGTCAGCTTCCAGATTTTCTACTTTGAGAGAAATACGAGAGTTAGAGCTTTGTAGCTCCAACCTTTCCTCTTCCATCTTCCTAATGATCTCTTGAAGCTTTATGTTCTCTTCTATCGGAACATGAGTGACTGCCGGTTCTGGATGATCGAAAGGTACTTCTATACAATAAGGTTGCTTGATTTCTTGTACCCTTTCCACCACCCAATGGCGATAGGGTTTTCCACCAGCACTATCCCTTTTGATTAGCTCTTTGCCCGTCCTATGACTCTGATTCCAAGCTCTTTGGATCTTCCTTACCTCATTACGATCCTTTTTGCTAAATTCATGTATAATTAAACTTTCTAAGTGCTCATCCCTTGGTTCATTTTCTAATGGATACCCCAACAGCCTTGTTGCCAACCCTGGGTTATAGTTAATACAGCCCACAAACCCAATCAAAGGAACATTAGAGTATCCCCCATAATGAGTAATAACATCGATAAATCCCCAACCTGGAGAATCCCAAAATATACCATCAGTAGTGAGAGAATCCAACTTTTGAGACCATTTTAAACCTCTCAAAATCTTTTCCCATGGCCTACTATAAGGGATATGAGATTTCAACCATAAATACAGCAACAGAGAACAACACAGAACTACCCCTCGTCTCTTAAGGTGCCTCTCATGGAGATGATAAAGGACATCAGCCAACAACGTAGGAATAGGGTTTTTTGACATGAATATACCGATAGCATAAGGGCTCACATAATCAGTTTCGTTGTTGAGAAACATGACCACACCAAGGATGAGTAAAGCTACAATAGAACTGAAGATCGGCCAATCTTCTTTAACTTTCAAACTCGATATCTTATCATATAAGCACTGCCTCAAAATACCTTTATCTGTAACCCATGGTGCCACCTCTCTAACAGAAAGAGACAAGGCAACAACTATTTCAGCCCTATCCAATTCTTCTCATATATTAATGAAAGGGATGTCATTCTTCAAAGGCCAATTAAGAATTCTTTCAAACTCTTCAATAGTCGGAGCAAGCTGAAAGTCCTGGAATGTGAAACATCGAAGAGGTGAATCATAGTATTTTTCCAAGGCAATCAAAGCTTCCATGTTGACACTGGTAGCTAGCAAATCCAAAATATTCCCAAATATTTTCACAAAATAATCCCTTATGGCAGGTGGAATTTTATCGCTCAGAGTTATCAAATTTCCAATCTTCAGCTATTTGAACTTGAGATGAGGAACGTTCTTCACAGTTGGATTCATTCTTCCTTTTTGCTTACTACACAATCAAAGCTTACAAGATTCCCTGAAAATAAAAGTTATATGTTAAGTCAACTTATACAAATGCATGCAATGTATGGTACAAATAAAATTAAATAGAATGGGTCCATAAGGTGGGTCAGTCATGGTTTCGACGTCTACCCAACAATTCCCCACATAGGATGGTTCTTAATGTTTTTTGCTAAATGTTTCTTGGAGTCTCAGATCCCGTTTTAATAAATATTATCATCACGCGAACAACCTACATGGTGATAGTATTTCCAAAAGTATACTCTAAGAAACAGCTCTTAAAGGGATACTAAAAAATCCTTTATTTGAGCGGTCGGTCCAGGTTTGGATATCCTAAAATACTTAGAGTTATAGGTCATTTGTCCAAAAATTGATGTCCTGCACTATCATGCGGGGCAACAACCTCCTTAAAACAACCAACTCTAAGCCGGAGTCTTCGCTTTGGTCCACAAGACATTGGAGTCAGGTGGACCTGGGCTACGCAACCGCTCTATTCTAAATGTTACCTAGAAGCCTGTGTATTGGACTTATCTATGTATCATAACCAACAAGTTCCCAACAACAATAATGTATATCAATAAGATAATATATAAAGCATAAAGAAGTAATAGGAAATGAACAATAAATAAAAATCAAGAAGAAAGTACTAAACAAACACACAAAAACGCGAAGAAGTAACTATGGTAGACTCTCTAAGTCTTCCCCAGTATAGTCGCCACCTGTGAAAACTGGTTTTTTCAAAAGTCTGTTTTTTTAAAACAATGAAGTCGCCACCTAATTTTATTTCTTCCAAAGGAACGGGAAAATATATATATAACCCACGAAGAAGAATAAGGCGGTCTACATGACCAAAAGATATGGATTTTGGAGTCGGTTATGCAAGGGGAAGGTATTAGCACCCCTCACATCCATTGTACTTGATGGGAACCGTTTAGTTCGTGTGTGTTCACGTGTGTTTATTGCAATTTTAAAAGAAGAAGAAGAAGCGTTTGATTTATTATTATTTTGAGTTTGTCGTGGTTTCAAAACCCTGTGCCTACGTATTCCCTCGTGCAATGGGAAAGTAAAAAATCTGTAGTTCTTCTTAAAAATGTCTTGGTTGGTTGTGTTGATTTTATAAGAAAAATAGTGCATTATACATTTCAAATGTTTGAACTTTGACTTGTTTAGTTTGTTTCAAAAGCTAAGTCTTTGTTCGTATTTGAATTTGCTATTGCACTGCACACTCTTTGTATGAAAAGAGTTTGATGATCGCATATGAGCGAAAAAAGAGTTGAGTGAGTTGAGTTGATTTTAAGTGGGTAAAAAGTACCGAAACATTAGGCTATCATCTAATGATTCAAATACTAGAAATTGGATGAGTAAGCTCATCCAATCGTCTATCATCCCAAAAAACTTTATTATGAAAATGGTGAAGTGAAACGGAGTTCACGTTATTAAGTGTTTCGAGTGAATAAAAGTATTTAGGTTATTGGGCTATCATCCAATAACCTAAAGACTTTAAATTCGATTAAACCGTCAGGCTATTATCCAACAATTTAATCGAGTACTACTTTATTATTTTTGACGCAGATAGAAGTTTTTTAGCTTATTGAGCAATCATCCAACAATCTAAAGACTTCAAGTTTAGTTAAACCGTTATGCTATCATCTAACGACTTAAACAAACATCATCCAAATTTTAAGAAAATCATTTTTGAAAACAAGTTCAATTTTATTAACTTAATTTTGAAAGTGTTTTGATGTTTGGTATATGGACCAAGAGAAGTTGAATCTGGTTATGATTAATCCAGTATATGGACTTAATTGATCTCGTGAAGATAGGTGCTCCTATCTTCAACTATGAAACCCTTGTGCATGGATAATTGGTATATGGACCAACGTTTATTCAGGTTATGGTTAATCGATGCAAACAAGGGCTTCGATTAACCTTGTGAAAATGGTCATGCCCATTCTCAACTATGACACCCTTGAGGAATTTGGTGTAAGAACCAAAATAGGAAATGAAATTAATTGTATCAAGTGTGTGGAGTGTACAATTGTGAATAATTCATACAAGCATACACGAGGCGAGTAAATAATTAAACACACAATACACATTCAAATCCTTAAATAATTATTAGAATAGATCTTTTTTATTTGATAAAAATTAATTAATAATTTAATCAATGATTGCAAAATAAAAACTATCTTAGAAACTAATAATTATTTAATACATAATTTATTTGCATTTTATATTTATGCTAAAAAAACAAATGAAGACATCAAATAAAACTGAAAATATAAGTTTAGGAATATTGGGCCTGTTTGGAAGCAATATGGCGTAGGAATAGTTGAAATTCGCTAGGCCCAAAGAAATCAGAGGCCCAACGTGGATGACAGATCTGGTACGTTGCTTGAGTGAGAGTGCACCATGGATTAACCATTCTAGCGCGTTGGATGTCATCGATGACAAACAAAGGGTGATCAGACAAATGAGGCTGGGAGTGCATGATATGGCCGGTGGGATGTATTCACAGGATCATTCAGAAGTAATAAAGGGTGGTGACATTTGTCACCACCACACTAAACCAACACTTAACAACCTTTATTAGTATACTAGTAAGTAACCCGTGCTGTCGCACGGGTCCGGTCGAGATTTCATATAACATGGAACTAACTTTGTCATGTAATAGAATATTCCTATATTTTTTAAGTATGACAGCGTATTTTCAATTATATAAGACAACAATTAAAAAAATAGTTAACAGATAGATATTAAAATGACCAGTTAGTTGTCATATTTTAGATATTAGCATATTTTCCAAATATGAAATGTATGACAACTTCCCTATAAATATAAGTTAATAATATACATAAATTTTTAAGCATTGATATGTACTTATAATAAATCGTACATTTGATTCTCTAACTTCAATTATATAAAACAATAGCAATATAGATTTTTAAAATATGAACATTAAAATGAACGGTCTACAACTGCTATCTCATAGAAACATTCACATCTACCCGTAAATCCAGATGAGTTAACAAATCCAGTTGAATCCAAATGAGTTAATTCTAAAACTATATTACATCCTACAATGTATGACAACTTCTCGTTACATTTCAATTTTATTATCTTCTTATTAGATGATATTTATAAATTTTACATAGTTTATTAATTTTTTACTGTACCCCGTCAAAAATTAATAAACTATGTAAATATGTAACTTATTCTAACTATACAATATATTAATTACTTCCAATATATGTAGCTTATTCTCATTTATACATGTCTACTAAATCATTATTTGTAAAGTTTGAATTCATTTTTCAATCGGTTAACATTCTTATAGTTTATAATATAAACTAATAATATACACAAACTTTTAAGTATTGATCTGTACTTATAATAAATCGTACATTCGATTCTCTAACTTCAAATATATAAAACAATAGTAAAACAAATTTAAAAGATTGACATTAAAATGAACCCTTCTGATTGATATCTCATAAATCTGTGAATCGGATGAGTTAACAAACCCGATGCAGTTGATATCTCATAAATCGTTCACATTTACCCGTGAATCTAGATGAGTTAACAAACTCAGTACAGTTGATATCTCATAGATACATTCACATCTACCCGTGAATCTAGATGAGTTAACAATATCAGTATAATTGATATCTCATAGATACGTTCACATCTATCCGTGAATCCAGATGTTTTAACAAACCAGTATGAATCCAAAAAATTATATCCTACAATGTATGACAATTTCTCGTTACATTTCAATTTTAAAACCTTCTTATTAGATCATATTTACAAATTTTACATACTTTTAAAACCTTCTCACCGATACTTTAGTCCTTATATTTAATATTATAACTTATTTCCGTTAATAAAATAATTATATAAATATAGATTTTTTTGTTTATAAGTGTCATTAACCTATGTAATATTTTACGAAATTATTTTAAACTTATTCATGTTAAAAACAATTGCATCAATAGTTGAATTTTTTATTATAAAAATATTTGTAACTTATTCCCGTTTATAAAAATTATTATAACTTTTTTTTGTTTATAAAAAATAAAATTTTATCATATTATAAAATTTTATGGATAAAAATATAATTTATTTTTTATTATGTTATAAATATGAAAATAAAAGAGAATAATAATTCTAATAATATAATCATTTTTGTTTTAATATAAATGTATTATTGATAATTAAAAAAATTACAACTATAAATAATAATATAAAATTTATTATTATAGATATCCGTAGGGAAAGAAATAAAAAATTAGATCTAAGAATATCGAAAAATCGCTTAAAATATTAAATAATAATTTAACATTTATTATTGTTGATATTAGTAGAAAAATAAAAAATTATCAAAAGAGAGAAAGAAAAGATATCTTCTTTATTTAAATAAATCATAATTTTATTTTAATTGGAGAATATTGTAGGCTCTAACAACAACTTGATTAGAGAAATTCTTCCCAAAACATATATTCAACTAAATCAAGAGAAATCGATATAGTAAAAGATTATATAGAAATGTTTGTGGATATGACATGACTTTCATTTTTTTTAAAATATATCAATAACATTCAAAATGTAACTTATTCAATTTATAAAAAGGATTGTATGAATAAATTTATACCTTTTATTATTAATTTTTATGATTATCATTTTTCATTAAATTTTCATGACTACAATTTAACATTTTTTTTATCATGATTATAATTTTAAAGTTAATTTAAAAAGATTGTGATATGCTTTAAATATTTAAGATAAACATTAGAGTTCTTATTTACTTTACCTTTTATATATTTATAATATATTTTTTTATTAATTTTATTAACAATATATTTATAGTTAACAATACATCGTTTAAACTACGTTAATTTTTTCAAGAATATAAATGTAACCTTTCAAAAAATATACACAAATATATTTAGAAATCAGGAGAAAATTTTATTGGTTAAATTATAATTCCATTCAAAATTTATTGATCATAAATTTTTGAAATCAAATCATCCATAAAAATAAAATATATTAATGCGACCATTCAAAATACTTTCTATATATAATAAAATTAAATAATATTAATACCTCCATTCAAAAGATATATTTGTAAAGTTTTGATTTAATTTTTTTTCATATTTTTATATATTCTAATGTATACAATATTGCTACAATAATATGAAACAGTATCAAACCTATAATATTAAAAGAGAATTCAAATTTTATTGATCATAATATTTTACATAATCAAATCATACATAAAAATTAAACATATTTATGTCACCATTCAAAATAATTTCCATATCTATTATCAATCTATTAAAAGTAAAGTACCTGGAAATTCCAAGTCTAACCTTTTGATTAAATGTTATAATTTTTCTTATTCCAAGGTGTCATACCCCAAATTTTGACCTAATATACCACCTTACATTTGCATCATCGCATAACTAACAGTTCAGACAGCATTAATCGGGTATAACACTCACAGGTCAAAATTAGGGTTTCATCAGATTTTCATCTGATTCAAGAGCTAACCAATTAGGGTTTGAGATTTTCTCACTCCATTTGATCTATCTTGATCAAATCATCAGCTTTCAATCCTCAGATATCAAATTTTCTCACAGATCAATCGAGGATCGACCAATTAAGGTTTTGGTCGAGCATAGGCATTCTCTGATTTTTTGAGCAGTGATTGACTTTTTTGGATAGAGATTGGTCATTATATCTTAGATACAACATCTTGACCTAATTTCTGGATTCAAAACATCACAAAGGTTCACAGAATTCATCAGTCATTTTCAGAAACATCTGATGAAATTTCATCTGCACAGAAAAGTCAAACTTTGACTTTTGGTCAAATTTTTCAAAACAAAACTTTTTCCAACATCAAAATACTTCAAATGACCCATCATGATCATAAAAAATCAAAGAATTTGAAAAGTCAACAAAAAGTCAAAAGTTTTTGTACTTAGAAATTTTTCTAAGTATTGAAATTTCTTACTTTTTCCAAATTTCAAGCCATTTTTTCACCTAGTTCCAATTTGAATTTGAAAAAACTCAAAACATAAAAGTTGTAGATCATTGAAAAATATTTCCAAAATGTCCAAGAACTCTCAAATCCATGGAGCCTAGCTATGTCTTTGAAATTGAAACATAAGGCTCCATGAAACTTGATTTTCAAAGATCAAAACATCAAATTATAGGTCATTTTTGTGTTTCTTCATCTAGAAGCTTTCTAACCTTGCCAAGTGGATGGATGAACTGATAAATATCAGCCTAGAGTGATAATTGAAAGGATTGGATCAAAATGTAAAAATATAGCACATGGTGAAAAAAGGAAGGTTCCTTCCTTTACAAAAGACTTTCTTGCCCCTTAAGCAATCCATGATTCACCAAATGCCATGTCCTTCTTGCCTAACATTTCAGAACATATTGGCCTATAAAAGGATGACATTTCAAGTTCAAATCTACACGAAAAACATTGCAAAGTCATGCTTCTCACTTCTTTCTTCAAAATTAAGTAACATAACCATTTTTGAGAAAACTTGCAACTTTCAAAATTCAATGAAAACATGATGAAATTTGGTGTCCAACATGTTTCATGATCATAATTAAACTTGTTCCAAGCTTAAAACAACTTGATCAAAGCTAAAAATCAGAAATCATATGCCATGGTTTCAAGTTTCCAAAACTGCCATAACAATCGAAACTGAAGCTAGGCTGAATCAATTGATGTTGTAATCATCCATACACCTTCTCTATACCTCATAGACATGATCCATAACAAGAACAACAACCTGTAACACTTCTAACCATGATTTCCAGTTTCGTTTTCAAGCTTGTGCAGGTGAACTTGAGTAGAGTAATCCAAGCATGCTCATGAAGTGCAGACCACTCATACATCATCCCTAGAGGCCGCTGGTGCTTAAGCAATCAAGAAACAACAACTGGAAGCATCAAAATCCAGTTTTCGATTCTCATTTTTCCAGGTATGAACACGAACTTGGTTATCATGATTCCTTGATTCTTTTGACAAAAACTCTTGGCCAATTGTTTTCTGCACTCATAACGATTGATAACCCTCAATAAAATCAAACAATCATCCAACCTTCATCATTTAATTTGAGTTTTTCAGATTAGGGTTCATGAATGTTCTTCGCAACCAAAACGTTCTGGGCTTAATATAAATGAAATTAACATACATATTCATATTCGTGGTGCAAAATCGAGCAACTTTGATGTTTACATCATTGGATTTCATTGAGAAATAAAGATTTTAGGTTGAATTCGTGAAACTGAAAATCAAAACTATAAACCCAGGACTGCGCGCGTGTTCTTGGTGTTCTTCAAATTTAAATTTTCAAATGATCCAATCCTTTTTCAACGCGTGTGTTAGTCCACTAAACAACTCAGCGCGTTTGGCCCAGTGGTAGTATGCTTGCCTTTAAGTTCTTCTTGCCACGCGTCCCACCTCATGGTCATGGGTTCAACACCCATCAAGACCATTCTTTTTTACAAACTTCCAATTTTTTCATGTTTTTTATCAAACTTTCAACATTTTTTTTTACCAATCAAAACTTCTCATTTTGAGATGATTTTTTAAACACTTGTCAATAAATACATCTATTTTATGATAGTGCAAAAATTTTCAGAAAAAACTTTCATCTGATTAAATTTTAATCGAGCCGAAAACGACGTCCTGAACACTTTTTCAAACCTCCTTTTAAGGTGAAATTTTCAAGTTTTCGACTTCCGATTTTTTTTCAAAACTTTTCATAAGTGAACCTCACATTTCAAAACATATCAAAACATTTTTAAAATCATTTTTCAAAACATTTCATTAAAACTTACATCTTTTTACCACGATCGATCCGATTTAAACGATAAAATCAAATTCGTTCTTTCTCGAATTTCTCAATCGATCATGGGCCACCCTTATGGTGTAAGTCCCAATCCTTTATGTACATACTTAGTTTTACTTGTACATATTCAAATCATCATTGTCAATATTCAAACATAAATAAATTTTTTCGTTTGTTTTCATTCGTTTGTTTATACACCGATACCATTGGTATTGAAAGGAGCATTATTCCCTGTGAAACTGCTTTCAAACCAATGGGCCTCCCTTATGGTGTAAGTCCCAACCCCCTATGTACATCCATCTTTCTCTGTACATAAATACTCGTTCGTGTACATATTCATTTCCTTGTACACAGTTCAAACTTGTAAATAATCAAGTTACGCTCGTTTTAAACGTTCGTTTCACAGACACTTGTTTATATTTACTTCATAAACTCTTGTAAATAAACATCATGCATTGTTTATATTTCCTTCATAAACTCCTGTGAATACATATCACACACACTTGTTTATACAACTGTCTAATTATAACATAACAATTAGACTAATCAATAGGTTCCCCACAGTATAGCCTCCGCTTGGGCTTCATACAAGACAATTCATCACCAGCATAAGTTAGCCTCCGTTTGGGCTTCATACAAGACAACTCATCCCCAGTTGAGTCTAGCCTTCTCTTGGGCTTTGTACAAAGAAACTTTCCCCACACAGTATAGCCTCCCCTTAGGCTTCATATAAGAAAACTCATTCATCTGAGTTTAGCCTCCGCTTAGGCTTCATATAAGACAACACTCCCCTGTTGAGTCAGCCTCCTCTTGGGCTTCGTTCAAAAGAACTCCTCATTGAGTTTAGCCTTCTCTTGGGCATCATACAATGAAAGAGATAGGAAATCTCTTATGACCTCTATTGGGCTTCCATACAAAGAATCACTCGCTAAGATAGAACCACAGAAAGGATGGTTTCGGTGAAATCACTTTCAAATTCCCCAATGAGTAAAATTTCGGTGAAATTCCTCTTATTGAGAAAAGGATGATTTCTCGGTGAAATCCCTTTCAAGCCAAAGCCGACCATACCTAGCTTCCTCTTGAGCTTCATACAAGGACCCTCGATGATCCTCGGAATGCCTCCTCTTGGGCTAACAATACAAGGACCCATGGGCTTCTTAAAAGCATCCCTTAATCCAATCAATTTCTCCTCGAGAATTAGACATCTATCATCTCTATGGAAGAAGTATCTCATCTATCATATCATGATCAAAAAAACTTTTCAAACTCTTTTCAAGCTGTTTTCAAACAAAAACATCTCTTAATTGTAAGTGGTAGCGCTTGTACACTCAAGCAAAACACCCAATACTTACAGTTAAAAGATTTAATCATCTTTTTTTCAAAACATCTTTCTTAAACATGTAAGTGGTAACGCTTGTATACTCAAGCAAAACACCTAATACTTACGATGAAAGATTTTAATCAATCAAACTTTTCAAAAATGTATGTGATGAAATAGCTTAGATACATTTTTCATTAAGATGACATTTATGCATCTCTTACTAACATCCGTTGCTTTCCACTAGCATAAGTGGGAACTACGATTGCTCGACTTTCTCAACATCCTTTTGAGAATCGTGAGCCAAGGTCTCATCCTTGAGCAAATTTCTATCTCTCTCGGACCAAACAAACCATAGAACCACAGATCCGAGCTACAAATGCTCGATTCCCACTAGGGATATGTATGAGAAGATCCAGATCTTTGCGAGCACAATAATAACAAAACCTAGAATCCCACACAATCTATTTCTTAAAAATCCAAAAGGAGAAACTTTCCCAATCATAGAAATAGCAATTAAAATACACAAACATATCAAATGTATTCATATATAAAGCTGTAGATAACTACATATATTTAGGGTGCTCCATCTATTCCCTTTATATAACAATCCCCTTACTCGAGAATCTCCCCATGCGTTATGTCTAGTTTGCGCTAGTAGTTCGCATACCAATATCAATTGAGGGTATTTGACTTTCCCTTTTCATAATCATTAAATCATCTTTCTTGTGTTGAAAATAATAAAGCTTGATGCTCGCGGCATCTTTATAAACAAATCAAAAGATTTAAATCGTTGCGTACCAGAAGATCCGAACTCACGTTCGCATCCTTAAGCGTCACCTTTTAACGAGCAGGGAAAAATGGCGACTACGCTAGGGAGTGCGCTAAAATTTTGATTTTCAAGAAAAGCGTTACTACTGAGAGCACCAAGCTTTTTGTTTTCAAAAAGAAAAGAAAGGGATAAGCTTTTCATATTTTGCACATATCTGTTTTCTTTATTGTGTGTTTGCGATTTCACTTTATGGAAAGAAATCCTAACCGGTTTAAGAAACATTTTAAGATCTAGGTGGAGATATTAATCGTGAGCGATTCAATGCTTTCAAGTTAATATTTCCGCGTAGTGGAGGTTGTCTTGGGGTATTGTGTTTAGCAAGTAATTGCATTTGTATTTTCGAGGAACTTAAGAAGTGAGTGGTGTAGAACACATAAACCATCGGCCATTAGGATGTAGTGCGAGATTATTGGTGTAAGCCTAGAGTAATTGTCATGCGATACTACGATCGGCGAGTTTCTCTTGAAAATATTATTGGACCATCGGTATTCAACAAATCCAATAATGTTTTGAAGGAGTGTTGAGCTGTATTATCGATAGAACCGTTTCACGGATGAATAAGCCCATATAACTTAACCACGTTGATTCTTATCGTTGGCTTCATGCTCGTGACTTCGAACGCTTGACCGTGTGTATAACTACTAACCATGTTTGCTGCATTCATGCATTCATTCATTCATTCAAAAAAAAAACTTCTTCATTTTCTCTTTCCATTTCCAAAGAATTTAGAGATTTTTCTTTGTAAAATATTTTAGGTTAGAGTGATGGACGTTAGAGGAAGATTCACCAAAAGATACAGTTTTAGGATTCCTGACGTAGGAAAGTTGAAAGAGTTAGCATCCTTGGTAGAAGATCCCTCGGTTTGAGCTATGGAACTCTTTTAACTCTTACGAGCATAACGTTGATGAAGGACTTCTCAAAACTTTCGTTCAATTCTACGATCCAGTCTATCGCTGTTTCACTTTCCCTGATTATCAGTTGATGCCTACTTTGGAAGAGTATGCGCATATCCTAGGAATCTCAGTATCAGACAAAGTGCCTTTCAATGGTTTGGAAGCCATTCCCAAGTCACAAGTCATTGCAACAATGACTCATTTAAAGAAATATGAGATAGACAAAAACTAACTACCAAAGGAAAACTCTTAGGGTGACCTCAAAGTTCCTAATGGAGAAGGCTCTCAAGTTCTCTGGCCGGTAGTATGGTAGCCTTTGAAGCTATTTTAGCTTTACTCCTCTATGGATTGGTGTTGTTTCCCAATGTCCCAAATTTCATTGATATCAGCGCCATAAGGATCTTCGATTGGAAATCCGTTCCCACCACTTGGTGATCGTGCGTCTCTATTCATCATAGGAATCGTCAAGGAGACGGAACTATCGTGTGTTGTGTACCTCTGTTTTTCAAATGGATTACCTCACTTGCCTAAATCTCCTATCTTCCACGAAAACAAAGGCAGTGGCATTGGTCCGAAGACTCATGTCTCTTACAAGCGCGATATCCATTGGTATACTTTGGCAAACAATGAGATGGAAATCATTGAGAGTGGAGAATTTGCCAGCGTACCTCTCATTGGTGCGAAAGGGAATCAACTACAACCCATTCCTAGCAAAGCGTCAGCTCGGATCGCAAATTCGGTAAACCTCCGGTTTCTGGTGAAAGCTACTTCTATCATGAAGGAGAGGATTCCCAAGGATTGAAAGCTAGGATGATTAAAGCTTGGCATCACATCCGAAAGAAAGGAAAGGTAAGGCAAAGAATTGTGTAGCCATGAAACCTACACTTCTTGGATAAAGAAAAGAGCAAAGGAATTAGAATGCCTTACGCTTATGAGGATCCCATGTTCTCGATCGCTTCAAATCGACAAATTTTCCCGTTGAGTGTGGGAGAATACCAAGCCTTGACCAAGATAAGGCTTGAGAAAGAAGCTTTGGAAAACAAAATCCTTAAGGCTAACCTTGAGAATGAGAAGCTCAAGAAGCAAGTCAAAGATCATGAAAAGACGCTTTATTTCCAGGATGAATGGCTCATGGAGAAAGATGAGGAGATTCGCCAGAAGCATGATGCAATCAAGAAATTCATCAAAGAAAGAAAAGGATCGCCTGAAGATTTGATAAATAACAATCTTACTCCCAACAAATGGAAAAGAGTCGTCAGCAAGCTAAAAGCCGAGAAAGCAGAACTAAAAGCTCGCTATGGAAAGGAAATCCTAAAGAGGAAGCTGCATCAAGCCTTCGGATCTTCATCAGACGAAGACATTTAATTAGTTCAATTTAGTTTGTAATTTTATCATTTATTTTATCATTTGTGTGAGCAATGCTCCAACAAAAAACAATTGTTGTAATCTTCCTTCATTAATCAATAAAATTCGTGTTTTCCATCCAAATATTTGCCAGAAATATCTCTGTTAGCGTAAATTCTTTGGAAATTTCTTTTCTTTACAATCATATTCATGCATCATATCTTGCATTTAGGTCTATTGTCTAAAATCTAACATTCCCAGTTGGAATCATTTTTCCAGATAGGAACAGATTGTCAAGCTGTCGCGTCTTAGAGTTTCTCATTGCGTCCGACCAACCCGAACGTCGATACTAGATCAAAAGAAGAAAAGTAATGGAGAATTTTGAGCAAGCGTTGAACTCCGTAGTACGGTAACTACGCTACAAGAAGAAGTGGAAAGGCTCACATCTTTGGTCGACTCACTTGCCACGGTAAAGTCAACGACATCGGCGGTCAAAATCAAGCGGCAACTTGAGAGGATACTACTACTCCGATTATCGGATATCGCGACGGTGGTTCACCTTTCGGCATGCGGAGGCTATCCATGGGAATGCCTTTCAACCGGCATCGGAGTTCGCCACCGACTTCTCGAACAATCTCGCTTGACATACCTACTTTACAAAACTACGCTTCCGTGGAATAACTTTTCCACAAGTAACAATGTCGGTTTCTCAACCGATCATGTTGAACTCGACCGTAGTGCACACTACCACCGCGAAGAGTTCATCACACTCCGGAAATAAAGCGAGCGCTCGTGGTTCAATGGAAAATCTCCGGAACTCCTCAAAATGCGACTTGAGATAAAAAGCGATTCAAGGAAAGAATTGTTTGGAGCGCCAGGATCTCTGTTTAGTCCCTCGTGTAAAAATACCTGCGAAATTCAAAATCTCGGATTTTGAAAAGTACAAAGGGAATTCTTGTCCTCAGAGTCATCTTACAATGTATGCTAGGAAAATGTCTACGTACAATGAGGATCATCATTTAATTCATTACTTCGGGATAGTCTCACTTTGTGCCTGAAGTGGTACATGGGTTTAGACAGGACGAATATCCAAACATTCAACGACTTAGGTAAAGCCTTCGTACAGCAATATAAGTTCAACTTGGATATGGCTCCTGATAAGGATCAACTCCGCTCCATGTCTCAAAAGGAAGAGAGACATTCAAGGAATATCTTGTGATGGAGGAAATTCTTAAGTCAACCCGCCCTTGGAAGAAAGAGATGACTAAGGTATTCTTGAATACTCTAAACTCATTCTACTATGAGCGAATGATCGCTAAGCGCTCCGGAGACTTCAACGAAATGGTAAGCATGGGAATGCGACTAGAAGAAGGGTTCGGACGGAGCGTCTAACCAAGGAAGTAGGATCTTCGATAATACCAAGAAAGTTGGAACCGGTTCCCAAGGAAAAAGAACATGGTAGGAATGGTATCCAGAAACCACGTGAAATGTCATCCAACAACGACGGTAGCCCATAGCACCCTCTGTCAACCTGACTCGAGGTTGCTCGAAATTTCAACAAAATCAACAAACTCAACGACCTCGTCAGCAGCTCAGCAGTTTCACAACCAAAACCGCGCCTCGGGTCACTCGGTTCGACCCATTCCATAGCGTACGAACTTTACCTGCGCTTATAGAAAGGAATCTAATATAGACAAGGTTACCACCTCCGGTCCCTGAAAAACTACCATGGTGGTACAAAGCTGACGTATCTTGCCCTTTTCACCAAGGGGCACCAGGCCATGACCTTGAGCATTGCATAGCATTGAAGGCGGAAGTACAGAGATTAGTGAAGGCTAATCTTCTTTCCTTCAGAAACACAAGTCCGAATGTGCAAGCCAATCCACTTCCCAGTCATAGTGGACACTCAGTGAATCTTATGCTAAGGAATACAGATAGGTACCTTGTCACATATGTAAACTTAGTCAAAGGAAACTTGGTGCATCTCCATGAAGCATATAGTAAAATGAGTACCTTCACTAAGCACAATTATGCAGCTTGCTATATCTGCTCCAAGAATATCCATGGATGTCCCACCATAAGAGCAGATATTCAACATTTGTTAGACATTGGTGACCTACAAATTTACGAAATAGAGATGACCATGGCGTAAATACAATAGGGCATTTTCCGCATGAGCTTTTAGTCTCGGATATCAACTCGGAAAATCCCGAAGCGTTGTGATCCCTTGTTTCAACATACCGAGCATGTGGAGATCGCGTCGATGGTTCCAACATTCCAACATCTCCTTTGGTGATTTGCCCACTTGGTCTGTTAAAATGCAGTTCTACGAGCAATTCCTTACCGGTACAATGCAACCTTGATAGAGGATGGGAAGGAGAAACCCATGCCTACACTTCCACTAATGTCAATATAACAATCGGACGAGTAGCGAAGTGGGCGATACGCTCCATTGCCACCAAGATCGCTTTGCATTCCTGTTGTTAAAAGAACCCGGTTAGCATATCTGCTGAGAATCGCAGCGATTCCCATTGTTAACCAGTACAAACATTGGTTCTCTTGATGGAACCAACATCAACTCGGACTTTGGCGAGATCACGAAACTAATCAAGAAGAGCGAATATCGAGTCGTAGACCAATTGATCAGACTCCTTCAAAAATTTCAATCTTGTCTTTACTCCTTAACTCTGAAGCTCACCGAGAAGCTTTGATGAGAGTACTAGACCGGCTTATGTGGATCACGATGTGACTACAGACCAATTTGGAGGATCGTCTCAACATAACTGCAATAATCGAGTTTTAGTGACGAAGAACTTAGGAAGAAGGAAAGATCACAACTTGGCCTTGCACATCTCGATGATTTGCCGGTCGATTCCCTATCCAATGTATTGGTGGATCTGAGTTCGTCTTTAAGCGTAATGCCAAAAGCGGCTCGCTCGTTTAGCTTACAAAGGCGCTAATGAAGTTCAACGACATCATAGTAAGAGCTTTCGATGGATCGAGAAAGTCGGTTATTTGGGAGGTTGATCTCCCAATGACAATTAGCCCTCACACTTTCAAAATTACGTTCCAAGTCATGGGCGTACCACATCTGATTGCTTGCTAGGAAGACCTTGGATCCACGATGCGAGGCGTAACTTCTCTCCATCGAAATTAAAATTCACGATAAATGGAAAGTTGGTGACCATCGGTGAACAAGCTTTACTTGTAAGTCATCATCGATTTCTCCTTTATCACTTGCCAATGACATTGAGCGCGCATCTCCCGGAAAATCCGTTAGAAGATGAATCTATTAAAAGCGGATCATCTATCTCTTCATATAAAGCGGCACAAATGGTGAAAGATGGCAATACTCGAGGATGGGGACAAGTTATCAAACTGTCAAGAATGAACGAAGCGGACTCGGGTTCACACGTATCCTCAAAGCAGAAAGATGAAACACTTTCCCGATCAAGGAAGTATTTCATAGTGGAGGTTTCTTAAACCACATTCAAGAGGTTAATGTTGTAACCATTGAAGAGGATGAAGATGATCCATCTGAATCGAAGAGTGGAGCACTTACTTGAATAGCCACAGTATGTGTCTCAAGAGGAATCATATGCACCGTGATCAATTCAAAGACATGTCCTGCCAACATGAAAATCCATGATCCTGCTGAAATTTGGGATACCTTGGGAGAACCAAGTGGCAAATCGACTACATGGTGAAATACTCTGCGCTCGAAAATCCGGATCGAAGATATCCAACCCACGGATGGGGTGATGACTTTGACTACCCTAGTCAATCGGAGAGGAATACTCGTCTTCTCAAACTAATCAACAGATCGAGGTCCCAAATGAAGATCTACTTTCAACACGTCATGGATTTCACCAAGCGGATCACGGTTACCACTACATCAACATGATCACTTTGAAGATCAAGAGTATGATTCGAGGATACGATGTGGAAAGTGTCGTGACAACGAGTCTCTTCACTCAAGTGGAAGGAACATCGATATTCAACACAAAGATCAACGGGAAGTACAAAGGCTATCTCTCATACTTCCGATCATTAATCAAGAAGATCGCTTTAGCGACACAAAGGCAAAGGCCATCGTCCAGTCTTCAAAGCACGCTCGACCAATCAAATTTTACTCGAGGTTAAACCAAGCGGAAAATTACCGAGTACCTCGACTTCAAGGAGTTCGTCACTATTGGAAACACTGTTGAAGTTAGGACTAATGTTCATAGCTCTAAGTAGTTTATCTTTGCTTTTGTTTTGAACTCTCGCTTAAAGCGAAGAGATGTTTTATAGGGTTTAGCTTTTAAATAATTTCTCTTTGTCTTGCCCAAGACAAATGAGTTTGTATTTTAGGGCCTGTTCATATTGTGAAACATAAATAAAATCGTTGTTTTGTTTCCACACTGTGTTTATTTTCATTTTACCCTTTTAGGAAATGATAATCCTAAAAACATAATAAAAAAATCATAATGAAAAATTAATGCGACACTTTCACATTAACTTTCAAAAAAAATGATGATAAAAACTTTTTTAATCAAACATAAATCAAAATGCAGATTAAACAAATGGACAAATCCATTGAAAGCGGTAACTCTACTTCTCTCAACTTTGAAATTCCACGTGAATTATTTGAAGAAGAAGTTGAAGAAGAGATCCGGATGAAATTTCTAGGCTGCTAAAGCACGAGGAAAGGATCATTCACCTCACAAAGAACCTCTAGAAGCAATTAACTTGGGTTACGAGGAAGATGCAAAAAAGTAAATATCGGACTTCACTCAACAACGATGTCAAAGGCAAGATAAGTCTTCTCAAAGAATACGTTGATGTGTTTGCTTGGTCCTACCAGACATCTTTGGTTTAGATACCGCATCGTGGAGCATCACTTGCCGTTAAGACCGGAATGTCATGATTAAGCAAAAGCGAGGAGAGTTCATCACGAAATGGTGAGAAAATTAAAAGGAAGTTCAAAAAGCATTTCGGGTTTCCTTGTCACCGAGTATCCTCAATGGCTAGCCAACATAGTACTGTATCCAAGAAAAATGGAAAGGTCGAATGTGTGTTGACTAGGGATCGAACAAAGCTAGTCAAAAGCGATTTCCCACTTCCGCATATCGACATGCTAGTGGATAGTACTGCCAAATTCAACGTCTTTTCCTTCATGGACGGTTTCTCTGGTTATAATCAGATCAGAATGGCTCCCCAAGACATGGAGAAGACATATTTCATCACGCCATGGGGCACTTTTTGCTACAAGGTAATGCCATTTGGATTAAAGAATGCAGGCGCAACTTATCAGAGGGCAATGACTACTCTCTTTCACGACATGATGCACAAAGAGATCGAGGTCTACGTGGACGACATGATAGAAAAGTCTGACACTGAAGAGGAACATATAGACTATCTCTTAAAGTTGTTCCAACGATTAAGGAAGTTTCAGCTCCGCCTGAATCCTAACAAATGCACCTTTGGGGTAAGATCAGGAAAACTCTTAGGTTTCATCGTCAGTCAAAGAGGAATTGAAGTTGACCCTGACAAAGTCAAGGCTATTCAGGAAATGCCTACACCACATACGGAAAAGCAAGTAAGAGGATTTCTTGGACGATTAAACTATATCTCCAGATTCATCTCTCGGATAGTTGCTACGGCGATATTCAAACTTCTACGCAAAGATCAAAGGTTGTGTGGACGGATTGCCAAAAGCATTCGACGGTATCAAAGAATACCATCAAACCCACCAATCTGATCCCTCGGTGGAAGGAAGACCATTGATCATATACCTTACCGTACTAGAAGAGTCCATGGGCTGCGTGCTTGGACAACAAGCGAAACCGTGAAGGAGCATGCCATCTACTACAGTAAGAAGTTCCAGACGTGAAACTCGTTACTCCATGCTCGAAAAACATGTTGTGCTTTGGTATGGGCTTCAAAACGTCTTCGCCAATACATGATCAATCACACGACTTGGTTAATTTCCAAATGGATCCATCAAGTACATTTGAAAAGCACGCTTAGGAGAATCGCTCGATGGCAAATGCTATTATCCGAATATGACATCGATCCGTGCCCGAGCGGTTAAAGGAAGCATTCTCGCTGATCACTTGGCTTATCAACCACGCAACGAATACCAATCTCTCAAATTTGACTTCCCAGACGAGGATGTTATGTACTTGAAGATGAAAGATTGTGACGAACCGCTACCTGAAGAAAGACCAGATCCAGAATCCAGATGGGGCCTAATCTTTGATGGAGCAGTTAATGTTTTTGGCAATGGAATTGGGGCAGTCATCATCACTCCGAGGGTTCTCATATCCGTTTTCCATGATTGCTATTTGATTGTACCAACAACATAGCAGAATATGAAGCATGCATCATGGGTATCGAAGAAGCCATCGACTTGAGGATCAAGATCCTTGATATATATGGGAATTCAGCCCTTGTGATCAATCAAATTAAAGACAAGTATGAAACTCATCATCTTGGTCTAATTCCTTACAGATATTATGCAAGACGGTTGTTGACTTTCTTCAACAAAGTAGAAGCGCATCATATCCTCGAAACAAAATCGGATGGCGGACACCTTGGCTACTCTATCTTCCATGTTCAAAGTCAATGATTGGAATGATATGCCTAGAATTCGCATCGGGCCTTGAAAGACCTGCATATGTGTTTGCACGAGCGGTCTTGACGATAAGCCGTGGTTTCACGACATCAAACGTTTCCTTCAAACACGAGAATACCCACTCAGGGCATCGTATAAGGATAAGAAAACTCTAAGGAGGCTTTCCAGGAATTTCTTCCTCAATGAAGATGTTCTATACAAAAGAAACTTCGACATGGTTACGCTCGGATGCATCGGCAGCGAGGCGAACAATCATCCATGAAGTACATGAAGGATCCTTTGGAACTCACTCAAATGGGCATGCAATGTCCAGGAAAATGTTGAGAGCAGGATACTATTGGATAACAATGGAATCGATTCGTAAACACGTCAAAGATGTCACAAGTGCGGATCTCGCGGATAAGATCCATGTGCCTCCGACTCTACTCAACGTTCTCTCCTCTCCGTGGCTTTTCTCCATGTGGGGCATTGACATGATTGGAATGATTGAACCAAAAGCGTCCAACGGACATCGCTTCATTCTAGTGGCTATTGATTATTTCACCAAATGGGTCGAAGCAGCATCTTACGCCAACGTCACAAGACAAGTGGTTGTGAGGTTCATCAAGAACAACCTCATTTGCCGATATGGAATTCCAAGCAAGATCATTACAGACAATGGATCTAACTTGAACAACAAAATGATGAAAGAACTGTGTGAGGAATTCAAGATTGAGCATCATAACTCATCTCCTTACCGGCCAAAGATGAGCGGCCTTTGTTGAAGCGCCAACAAGAACATCAAAAGATCGTCCGAAAATGGTCATCACTTACAAAGGCGGCACGAAATCGCCATTTGCTCTGCATGGGTATCGTACCTCGATCGCACTTCAGGGCAACTCCTTTTCTCTAGTATCGGCATGGGCAGTGCTCCCATAGAAGTTGAGATCCCATCAATGAGAGTTCTCATGGAAACTAAGCTATCCGGCCGAATGGTGTCAAAGCGGATCGACCAATTGAACTTAATTGAAGAAAAGCGCTGACCGCTCGTGTCACGGACAACTATATCAAAGAAGAATGAAGAAAGCTTTCGACAAAAGGTCGACCTCGTGAATTCGAGAAGGCGACCTCGTGCTTAAAAAGATTACATCTTTTCAAGCAGTTCTAGGGCAAATGGACTCCTAACTACGAAGGCCGTACATCGTCAAAAGCTTCTCGGCGGTGCTATGACTCTCACAACCATGGACGGCGATGAACTCCGTACCACTGAATCTTGTGTGTCAAGAAATACTTTGTCTAAAAAACAAAAAACAGCTCGGTAAGTCGAAAACCCGAAAAGGCGGCTTAGGCAAAAATGAGCGTCTCGGTGGATTGAAAACTTGAAAAAGGCGATCCAGGCAAAAATTAGAGACAATAAACAGAAATTATCCTGATAGATCGAAAACCTGAAAAGGCGATCTAGGCAAAAACAAGGATACAAAATGACAAAGTAACTGTAGTTAGTTTGAATGTTGTCCACATGAAGAATCTTCCATCAACGGATCTTCAATCAATTCTTACGAAGCAAACACGGTTGGAATTCAAAGTTGTTAGGGATAGTAGCGGTTATTTGCTTTCAATGTAGCCTTTTCCTAATAAATTATCATTTCCAACTTTTGTAAATAGTCCATGGAATCATGCCTTTGGCTGATTACCATTCTATCAATAAATTTGAGCCTTGTGCCTTTTGTTTGCAATTCCTACTTTATTCTATTTTGCAAAATAACGCTTTTATTGTGAAAATCACTTTTTGAAACTAAAATGTTTTAAATGAATTTTTACTTCAAAATTTTGAAACAAAAGCAAAATTCTCCTTTGAAACTATGAACACGGAAATAACTTCAACAGTTTCTCCATGAGTGTTTTGATCTCCGAAGGATAATGTAATCTGATCTTCTCCTCAGCAGAAATCATCAAAGGACGGTATTCTTATCCAAAAAGAATCCCTGACCAAGTTGCCAATAAAATACCTTTCTCGGAAAGTTTAAAACATGCAACTCAAATTCTTCATTAGTGAATATCTGCACCATTGCTGCAATTTTCACCAAGTATTTATTCGACTGTGTGTGGTCCTTTTCCCAAATATCTCTTTAGTGTCTTTGTCAAGTATTGTTAGCATGCATATAACATTCATGACATTCATACATAATAGCATCATTCATTGCATTTTTTGCATCTCTCAAAATGTTTGCTTCCAAATCACTGGTATAAATCATACTTACTCATACAGTACAAGTCATTCGATAGAATATCTCCAAACAGAAAAGATACTTTTTTCTTTTTTCCCCAATGGAGTATTCCCAAACAGAAAGGATACGTCTTCCTTTTTTCCCGAGCAAAGTCCCCAAGCAGAGAAATACATTTTCTTCTCTCTATCACATTCCTCAGCTGAGATTATCCCTCGTTGGGAACAATGTCTTGATTAACTTCTTTCTTTCCAGTTCATTCCTGGATAGAACACTGTCTATTATTCACAAAGCTGAATACGCAATAACTCATTTCTCAAGATTTACCTTGTTATAGTTATCACTTCGCTGATAATTGGTAATATCTTCAAAACCCATTACCATACTATATCACAAGGCTGATAATTGGTAATATCTTTTTCGCTTACCTTAAACATTGTCACAAAGCTGACAGAAGGTAATCTTTTTGTTTCCCAAAACGAAACAGATGTTCACATTTTCTGTGAATCATTCTTTCCCCAGCGAGACATATTGCTTGTTTCCCAACAGATAGGATTCTCTTTTCTCAAACAGATCGAGTCATCCTCATAAATTTTTCCCCATTGTGTCATTTCTTTGATATCCTTTGGGTAAAACTTTTTTAATCATTTTGCATCATCCGCATTTTTGGTATCTTAGGTCCAAAATTTGCGTATTCTGATATTTAAGTCTCTTTACACCTATCAAAACGAAGATATTCATCTTCATCTTTCAGGTTAAAGAAACTTAAATAGGGGCATCTGTCATACCCCAAATTTTGACCTAATATACCACCTTACATTTGCATCATCGCATAACTAACAGTTCAGACAGCATTAATCGGGTATAACACTCACAGGTCAAAATTAGGGTTTCATCAGATTTTCATCTGATTCAAGAGACAATCAATTAGGGTTTGAGTTTTTCTCACCTCATTTGATCTATCTTGATCAAATCATCAGCCTCTGATCATCAGATACTCATTTCTTACACAGATCAATCAAGGATCGACCAATTAGGGTTTTGATCGGGCATGAGTATTCTCTGACTTTTTGAACAAGAAATGACTTTTTTGGATAGAGATTGGTCATTATATCTTAGATACAACATCTTGACCTAATTTCTGGATTCAAAACATCACAGAAGTTCACAGACTTTATCAGTCAATTTCTGAAACATCTGATGAATTTTCATCTGCACAGAAAAGTCAAACTTTGACTTTTGGTCAATTTTTTCAAAACAAAACTTTTTCCATCATCAAAATACTTCAAATGATCCATCATGATCATAAAAAATCAAAGGATTTGGAAAAGTCAACAAAAAGTCAAAAGTTTTCATACTTAGAAAATTTTCTAAGTGTTGAAATTTCTTATTTTTTCCAAACTTCATGCCATTTTTTCACCTAGTTCCAATTTGAATTTGAAAAAACTCAAAACATAAAAGTTGTAGATCATTGAAAAATATTTCCAAAATGTCCAAGAACTCTCAAATCCATGGAGCCTAGCTATGTCTTTGAAATTGAAACATAAGGCTCCATGAAACTTGATTTTCAAAGATCAAAACATCAAATTATAGGTCATTTTTGTGTTTCTTCATCTAGAAGCTTTCTAACCTTGCCAAGTGGATGGATGAACTGATAAATATCGGCCTAGAGTGATAATTGAAAGGATTGGATCAAAATGTAAAAATATAGCACATGGTGAAAAAAGGAAGGTTCCTTCCTTTACAAAAGACTTTCTTGCCCCTTAAGCAATCCATGATTCACCAAATGCCATGTCCTTCTTGCCTAACATTTCAGAACATATTGGCCTATAAAAGGATGACATTTCAAGTTCAAATCTACACGAAAAACATTGCAAAGTCATGCTTCTCACTTCTTTCTTCAAAATTAAGTAACATAACCATTTTTGAGAAAACTTGCAACTTTCAAAATTCAATGAAAACATGATGAAATTTGGTGTCCAACATGTTTCATGATCATAATTAAACTTGTTCCAAGCTTAAAAACAACTTGATCAAAGCTAAAAATCAGAAATCATATGCCATGGTTTCAAGTTTCCAAAACTGCCATAACAATCGAAACTGAAGCTAGGCTGAATCAATTGATGTTGTAATCATCCATACACCTTCTCTATACCTCATAGACATGATCCAAAACAAGAACAACAACCTGTAACACTTCTAACCACGATTTCCAGTTTCGTTTTCAAGCTTGTGCAGGTGAACTTGAGTAGAGTAATCCAAGCATGCTCATGAAGTGCAGACCACTCATACACCATCCCTAGAAGCCGCTGGTGCTTAAACAATCAAGAAACAACAACTGGAAGCATCAAAATCCAGTTTTCGATTCTCATTTTTCCAGGTATGAACACGAACTTGGTTATCATGATTCATTGATTCTTTTGACAAAAACTCTTGGCCAATTGTTTTCTGCACTCATAACGATTGATAACCCTCAATAAAATCAAACAATCATCCAACCTTCATCATTTAATTTGAGTTTTTCAGATTAGGGTTCATGAATGTTCTTCGAGAAACCAAAACGTTCTGGGCTTAATATAAATGAAATTAACATACATATTCATATTCGTGGTGCAAAATCGAGCAACTTTGATGTTTACATCATTGGATTTCATTGAGAAATAAAGATTTTAGGTTGAATTCGTGAAACTGAAAATCAAAACTATAAACCCAGGACTGCACGCGTGTTCTTGGTGTTCTTCAAATTTAAATTTTCAAATGATCCAATCCTTTTTCAACGCGTGTGTTAGTCCACTAAACAACTCAGCGCGTTTGGCCCAGTGGTAGTATGCTTGCCTTTAAGTTCTTCTTGCCACGCGTCCCACCTCATGGTCATGGGTTCAACACCCATCAAGACCATTCTTTTTTACAAACTTCCAATTTTTTCATGTTTTTTATCAAACTTTCAACATTTTTTTACCAATCAAAACTTCTCATTTTGAGATGATTTTTTAAACACTTGTCAATAAATACATCTATTTTGTGATAATGCAAAAATTTTCAGAAAAAAAACTTTCATCTGATTAAATTTTAATCGAGCCGAAAACGACGTTCTGAACACTTTTCAAACCTCCTTAAAAGGTGAATTTTTCAAGTTTTCGACTTCCGATTTTTTTCAAAACTTTTCATAAATGAACCTCACATTTCAAAAAAATTTCAAAACATTTTCAAATCATTTTTCAAAACATTTCATCAAAACTTGCATCTTTTACCATGATCAATCCGATTTAAAACGATAAAACAAACTCGTTCTTTCTCGAATTTCTCGATCGATCATGGGTCTCCCTTATGGTGTAAGTCCCAATCCTTTATGTACATATTTAGTTTTATTTGTACATACTCAAATTATCATTGTTAATATTCAAACATAAACAAATTTCTTTCGTTTGTTTTCATTCGTTTGTCTATACACCGAATCCATTGGTTCTAAAAGAAGAATTCTTCTAAGTAAAATTTCTTTTTTGACCAATGGGCCTCCATCATGGTGTAAGTCCCATAACATTATTTTATGTACATAATATTTCTTTGTACGTATCAAACTTTTGTCAAATACTTTTTTTACAAAGTTTCATCTGTACATAACACAGATATTTCAAAAACAAACTTTTCATCTGTACATAACACAGATATTTCAAAAAACAAACTTTTCATCTGTACATAACACAGATACTTCTTTTTCAAATACTTTTTATCTGTACATAATACAAATACCTTTTACAGATAAACTTCGATCAATCATTTCCGTTTCATCTGTACATTTTACACTGAATACCATTGACTTTGAAAGGAGCATTATTCCCTGTGAAACTGCTTTCAAATCAATGGGCCTCCCTTATGGTGTAAGTCCCAACCCTCCTATGTACATCCATCTTTCTTTGTACATAAAAAACTCGTCCGTGTACATATTCATTTCCTTGTACACAGTACAAACTTGTGAATAATCAAGCTGCGCTCGTTTTAAACGTTCGTTTCACAGACACTTGTTTATATTTCATAAACTGCTGTAAAAAAATAAACATCATGCATTGTTTATATTTCCTTCATAAACTCCTGTGAATACATATCACACACACACTTGTTTATACAACTGTCTAATCATAACATAACAATTAGACTAATCAATAGGTTCCCACAGTATAGCCTCCGCTTGGGCTTCATACAAGATAACTCATCCCCAGTTGAGTTTAGCCTCCGCTTGGGCTTTATACAAGACAATCCATCCCCAGCATGGGTCAGCCTCCGCTTGGGCTTCATACAAAATATTTTATCTCCAACAGAGTTTAGCCTTCTCTTGGGCTTTGTACAAAGAAACTCTCCCCGCAGAGTTAGCCTCCGCTTAGGCTTCATATAAGATAACACTCCCCTGTTGAGTCAACCTCCTCTTGGGCTTCGTTCAAAAGAACTCCTCATTGAGTTTAGCCTTCTCTTGGGCATCATACAATGAAAGAGATAGAAAATCTCTTAACAGCCTCCTATTGGGCTTCCAATACAAAGAATCACTCGCGCTAAGATAGAACCCTGAAAGGATGGTTTCCCGGTGAAATCACTTTCAAATTCCCCAATGAGTAAAATTTCCCGGTGAAATTGCTCTTATTCAGAAAAGGATAATTTCTCGGTGAAATCCCTTTCAAGCCAAAGCCAGCCATACCCTATAGCTTCCTCTTGAGCTTCATACAAGGACCCTCGATGATCCTCGGAATGCCTCCTCTTGGGCTAACAATACAAGGACCTATGGGCTTCTTAAAAGCATCCCTTAATCCAATCAATTTCTCCTCGAGAATTAGACATCTATCATCTCTATGGAAGAAGTATCTCGTCTATCATATCACATACAGTCAAAACAAACTTTTCAAACTCTTTTCAAACTGTTTTCAAACAAAAACATCTCTTAATTGTAAGTGGTAACGCTTGTACACTCAAGCAAAACACCCAATACTTACAGTTAAAAGATTTAATCATCTTTTTTTTAAAAACATCTTTCTTAAACATGTAAGTGGTAACGCTTGTATACTCAAGCAAAACACCTAATACTTACGATGAAAGATTTTAATCAATCAAACTTTTCAAAAATGTATGTGATGAAATAGATTAGATACATTTTTCATTAAGATGACATTTGTCTGTCTCTTACTAACATCCCGTTGCTTTCCACTAGCATAAGTGGGAACTACGATTGCTCTGACTTTCTCAACATCCTTTTGAGAATACGTAGGCACAAGGTCTCATCCTTGCCGAGCAAAATTTCTATCTCTCTCAGACCAAACAAACCATAGAACCCCGTAGATACGAGCTACAAATGCTCTGATTCCCACTAGGGGATATGTATGCAGAAGATCCACAGATCTTTGCGAGCACAATAATAACAAAACCTAGAATCCCACACAATCTGTTTCTTAAAAATCCAAAAGGAGAAACTTTCCCAATCATAGAAATAGCAATTAAAACACACAAACATATCAAATGTATTCATATATAAAGCTGTAGATAACTACATATATTTAGGGTGCTCCATCTATTCCCTTTATATAACAATCCCCCTTACTCAGAATCTCCCCAATGCGTTATGTCTAGTTTGTGCTAGTCGTTACGCATACCAATATCAATTGAGGGTATTTCAGCTTTCCCCTTTTTCATAATCATTAAATCATCTTTCTTGTGTTGAAAATAATAAAGCTTGATGCTCGAGGCATCTTTATAAACAAATCAAAAGATTTAAATCGTTGCGTACCAGAAGATCCGAACTCACGTTCGCATCCTCAGGCGCGTCACCTTTTAACGCGAACACAAGGGTATAATAGACTAATCAACACTATGTTGTTACCATATTCATTTGGCATTTAATTTTGCTGACATGTCAATCTATCATAATTTTACACTATTTTTTATTTATCTGATTTATTAATTTGAATTCTAATGTTTGACTCACGTTTAATGAGGAAGGAATTGGAATGGCCAAATTAGATCTATTATAATTAAATGGAATATTATTCATTGCATGATTTAAAAATACCCACTATTTATCATTACACTACAAGATTAAATGTATATTATTGGAATTAGAATGGATTATTTTGATATTCCAAGATATCACAACTTCCCATGTTTTCAGTTACCCTATATATAGCCATTCTAAACCCTTACTCTTTCACTCCTCAATCTTCTTCATTCTCCATTATTTTCAAAAGGTTACGTATTATTTTCCAATTCTTCTTCATTCCCATATTTTGATTCTCTGTGTCCATTTTAATACAGATTTTGTAACAGGTCTAAATAGTAACATCAATGGTGCTGTGAAAGACATCAACGACTCAAACATTTAATTTTGCTGACATGTCAATCTATCATAATTTTACACTATTTTTTATTTATTTGATTTATTAATTTATTTTATTTATATTTGAATTCCAATTCCAATGTTTCATTCACGGTTAATTTATTTATATTTGAATTCAAGGCTATTCTTGCTTCAACCATTGTTTAAATATTATGAATGATTTAAATATTACAATAATATATAATAATACAAAGAGCAATATATGAATGATTTGAAAAACGTTTAAATGGAAAACTATATATATCGCACAGAAAAAATTCGTTTCTATAAATAAAACATTTCTATAAGATAACTATTAACTTTTTTTTCAGAACATAAATATTTATTTGAAAATATATGCACATTAATAAATATATGGTAAAATACAAAGACGAAATTATATATATATTTTCTATTTACAATATATTCAATTGAATCTACCCTACACACCATGTACATCTTAAAAATCATATAAATTATGATTTATGATTATAAGGATATTAAAAATCATATAAATTACACTTGATTTATGATTTATTCTAAAATGATCACATAAATTTATTTTAAAATAAATATTCCAAAAACCAGTAATGACTAACCATATATATATATATATATATATATATATATATATATATATATATATATATATATATATATATATATATATATATATATATATATATATATATATATATATGAAAGATTTAAATCGATAAAATTTTGTCTTAAAAATAAGTTTTTATTAATAAATATTAAAAATTATATTTTTAAAAATATTAATAAAAATAATATTATTTTATTTTATTTCAAAATGTTATTTGTTTAAAATTGAAAGTAAGTACTATTATTGTTTAATTAACATTTTGTTACTAAATATTATTAAAAACCATGTATTTGTATGAAATATTAATAAAAATCACATATATTTAAGAAATATCATACAACTTAACCAAAGTATCTATAAAAATCAAGATTACCCGAAAAACATATTTTGTAATTATTTAGATCCTTATTTGAAATAAAATATGTTTTGAAATTATTTAGCTTTTTATAGAAAGGATAATAAAGCAAAACAAAATCAATTGAGATTTTGTAATTTCTTTAAACTTATGAAATAACTAAACATATCACAATCTTTTCAAAATAATTTTATAATCGTAATCATGATAAAACAATGTTAAATGATAGTCATGAAAATTTAATGATAAATGATACTCATAAAAAATTAATAATTAAAGATAAAAATTTACTATTACAATCATTTTTATAAATTGTATAAGTTACAATTATTTTTATAAATGGAAATATAAGTTACAAATAATTTTATAAATTTAACTATTTATATAATTATAAATGAGAATAGGTTACATATATTTTTATAAATAGACAAACGTGTTCTAGATGTTTATAAATGAAAAAAAAAGTTACCATAATTTCATAAAGGGAAATAAGTGTCATACCCCAATTTTTGACCTAAGATACCACCTTACATTCGCATCATTGCATAATTAACAGTTCAGACAGCATTAATCAGGTGTAGCAGTCACAGGTCAAAATTAGGGTTTCATCAGATTTTCATCTGATTCAAGAGACAATCAATTAGGGTTTAAGTTTTTCTCACCTCATTTGATCTATCTTGATCAAATCATCAGCCTCTGATCATCAGATACTCATTTCTTACACAGATCAATCAAGGATCGACCAATTAGGGTTTTGATCGGGCATGAGTATTCTCTGACTTTTTGAACAAGAAATGACTTTTTTGGATAGAGATTGGTCATTATATCTTAGATACAACATCTTGACCTAATTTCTGGATTCAAAACATCACAGAAGTTCACAGACTTTATCAGTCAATTTCTGAAACATCTGATGAATTTTCATCTGCACAGAAAAGTCAAACTTTGACTTTTGGTCAATTTTTTCAAAACAAAACTTTTTCCATCATCAAAATACTTCAAATGATCCATCATGATCATAAAAAATCAAAGGATTTGGAAAAGTCAACAAAAAGTCAAAAGTTTTCATACTTAGAAAATTTTCTAAGTGTTGAAATTTCTTATTTTTTCCAAACTTCATGCCATTTTTTCACCTAGTTCCAATTTGAATTTGAAAAAACTCAAAACATGAAAGTTGTAGCTTGTGAAATAAGCTTTCCAAAATGTCCAAGAACTCACAAATCCATGGAGTCTAGCCATACTTTTGAAATTGAAACATAAGGCTCCATGAACTTGATTTTCAAAGTTCAAAACTTCACATTATAGGTCATTTTTTGGATTTCTTCTTTCTAGAAGCTTGCCACCTTGCCAAAATGAGATAAGAACTGATAAAAATCAGATGGGATAATTATGATAAAATTGGATCAAAGTTGGAAATTAACCATGGTTAAAAGAAGGAAGCTTCCTTTTGCATTTAATGCAAAAAAGACTTCCTTGCCCTCTAAGGCAAGTTTGAATTACCAATGCCAAATTGCTTGCCTAACATTTCAGAGACATTGGTCTATAAATAGAGGTATCATTCCATGATCAATACACACCAAAGCATCACAAATCCATGCTTTCATTCTTCTTTCTTGAAAATTAAGCAACATAGTGCAAATTGGAGAATTATTGCATTTTTGAAAATCAGTGGAAAATATGTTAAAATTTGGTGTCAAACATGCTTCAATATCATTATCAAACTTGTTTGTAACTTAAAATCAAACTGAAACCAAGCCAAAACCAGTTTTCATCTTTCATGCTCATGAACTTGCAAAACTGCCTAAGCAATCGAATTTGGAGTTAAGCTTGATCAAACTGTGTTATAATCACTCAAACATCATCACTATACCTCATGTATATGATCCAGGCCATTAACATCTAACTGTAACACGATTTACATCAAAATCCAGTTGCCATTTTCAGTCTGTGCAGGTTGACTTGGTTGGAAAGATTGAAGCAAGCTCAAAGCAAGCATACCATTCACACAGCTTCCATACATGCCGATGAAGCTCAAATGATCAAGAAATCCGTTCTGGAAACGCTCTAAGATCGAATTCGATTCTCACTTTACCACCAGGTTAGAACACGAACTGTGATATCCATTTTCTTTGAACTAAAACGAAAAAAACTCACGGTCGTTTTCTTTCTGCACTCCTAACGATCAATAGCCCTCAAAAAAATCCAAGAATCATCAAACATACATCATTTAATTTGAATTTTTCAGTTTAGGGTTCATAGTGTTCTTCGAAACCTAAATCGTTCTGGGCTTAAAATAAATGCAATTAACAGTTACTATCATGTTCGTTGTTCAAAATCGATCAAGTTTCATTTTTAGATCATTCAATTTCGTTGAGAAACGAAGATTTTAGATTGAATTTGGCAATCTGAAGATCAAAATGAAGAACCCAGGATGCGCGCGTGTTCTTCATGGTTTTCAAATTTGAATTTTTAAAAATTTCCAATCCCTTATTTACACGTGTTCCAGTCCACTAAACACCAAGGCGCGTTTGGCTCAGTGGTAATCTCTTTGCTCTTAAGTCTCTCTGCCACGTGTATCACCCTTTGGTCATGGGTTCAACTCCCATCAGGACCATTTCTTTTTATAACTTTCTAATTTTTCATGTTTTTTTTCATAAAACTTTCACAATTTTTTTGACCAATCAAAACTTCTCATTTTGAGATGATTTTTTAAACACTTGTCAATAAATACATCTATTTTATGATAGTGCAAAAATTTTCAGAAAAAACTTTCATCTGATTAAATTTTAATCGAGCCGAAAACGACGTCCTGAACACTTTTTCAAACCTCCTTTTAAGGTGAAATTTTCAAGTTTTCGACTTCCGATTTTTTTTCAAAACTTTTCATAAGTGAACCTCACATTTCAAAACATATCAAAACATTTTTAAAATCATTTTTCAAAACATTTCATTAAAACTTACATCTTTTTACCACGATCGATCCGATTTAAACGATAAAATCAAATTCGTTTTTTCTCGAATTTCTCAATCGATCATGGGCCACCCTTATGGTGTAAGTCCCAATCCTTTATGTACATACTTAGTTTTACTTGTACATATTCAAATCATCATTGTCAATATTCAAACATAAATAAATTTTTTCGTTTGTTTTCATTCGTTTGTTTATACACCGATACCATTGGTATTGAAAGGAGCATTATTCCCTGTGAAACTGCTTTCAAACCAATGGGCCTCCCTTATGGTGTAAGTCCCAACCCCCTATGTACATCCATCTTTCTCTGTACATAAATACTCGTTCGTGTACATATTCATTTCCTTGTACACAGTTCAAACTTGTAAATAATCAAGTTACGCTCGTTTTAAACGTTCGTTTCACAGACACTTGTTTATATTTACTTCATAAACTCTTGTAAATAAACATCATGCATTGTTTATATTTCCTTCATAAACTCCTGTGAATACATATCACACACACTTGTTTATACAACTGTCTAATTATAACATAACAATTAGACTAATCAATAGGTTCCCCACAGTATAGCCTCCGCTTGGGCTTCATACAAGACAATTCATCACCAGCATAAGTTAGCCTCCGTTTGGGCTTCATACAAGACAACTCATCCCCAGTTGAGTCTAGCCTTCTCTTGGGCTTTGTACAAAGAAACTTTCCCCACACAGTATAGCCTCCCCTTAGGCTTCATATAAGAAAACTCATTCATCTGAGTTTAGCCTCCGCTTAGGCTTCATATAAGACAACACTCCCCTGTTGAGTCAGCCTCCTCTTGGGCTTCGTTCAAAAGAACTCCTCATTGAGTTTAGCCTTCTCTTGGGCATCATACAATGAAAGAGATAGGAAATCTCTTAACAGCCTCCTATTGGGCTTCCAATACAAAGAATCACCCGCGCTAAGATAGAACCCTGAAAGGATGGTTTCCCGGTGAAATCACTTTCAAATCCTCAATGAGTAAAATTTCCCGGTGAAATTGCTCTTAATTCCAAAAGGATGGTTTCTCGGTGAAATCCCTTCTAACACAAAACCAGCCATACCATATAGCTTCCTCTTGAGCTTCATACAAGGACCCTCGATGACCCTCGGAATGCCTCCTCTTGGGCTAACAATACAAGGACCCACGGGCTTCTTAAAAGCATCCCTTAATCCAATTAATTTCTCCTCGAGATTTAGACATCTATCATCTCTATGGAAGAAGTATCTCATCTATCATATCACATACAGTCAAAAACTTTTCAAAACTTTTCAAACTCTTTTCAAACTCTTTTCAAACAAAAACATCTCTTAACAGTAAGTGGTAACGCTTGTACACTCAAGCAAAACACCCAATACTTACAGTTAAAAGATTCAATCTTTTTTCAAACATCTTTCTTAAACATGTAAGTGGTAACGCTTGTACACTCAAGCAAAACACCTAATACTTACGATGAAAGATTTTAATCAGTCAAACTTTTCAAAAATGTATGTGATGAAATAGATTAGATACATTTTTCATTAAGATGACATTTGTCTGTCTCTTACTGATATCCCGTTGCTTTCCACTAGCATAAGTGGGAACTACGATTGCTCTGACTTTCTCAACATCCTTTTGAGAATACGTAGGCACAAGGTCTCATCCTTGCCGAGCAAATTTTTATCTCTCTCAGACCAAACAAACCACAGAACCCTGTAGATCCAAGCTACAAATGCTCTGATTCCCACTAGGGGATATGTATGCAGAAGATCCACAGATCTTTGCGAGCACAATAATAACAAACACTAGAATCCCACATTATCTGTCATTCTTAAAAATCCTAAAGGAGAAACTTTCCCAATCATAGAAATAGCAATTAAAACACACAAACATATCAAATATATTCATATATAAAGCTATAGATAACTATATATATTTAGGGTGCTCCATCTATTCCCTTCATATAACAATCCCCCTTACTCAGAATCTCCCCAATGCGTTGCGTCTAGTTTGCGCTAGTCGTTATGCATACCAATATCACTTGAGGGTATTTCAGCTTTCCCCTTTTTCATAATCATTAAATCATCTTTCTTGTGTTGAAAATAATAAAGCTTGATGCTCGCGGCATCTTTATAAATCAATCAAAAGATTAAATCGTTTCGAGCCAGAGAATCCGAACTCACGTTTGCATCCTCTAGCGCGTCACCTTTTAACGCGAACAATAAGTTACAATAATTTTAATAAAAGAGAATAAGTTACTAATATTTTTATAAAAGAGAAGTATTAAAACAATTGTTTTTAAAATCAATAAATCTATTATCTATTATCAATCTATTAAAAGTAAAGTACCTGGAAATTCCAAGTCTAACCTTTTGATTAAATGTTATAACTTTTCTTATTCCAAGGGTATAATAGACTAATCAACACTATGCTGTTACCATATTCATTTGGCATTTAATTTTGCTGACATGTCAATCTATCATAATTTTACACTATTTTTTATTTATTTGATTTATTAATTTGAATTCTAATGTTTGACTCACGGTTAATGAGGAAGGAATTGGAATGGCCAAATTAGATCTATTATAATTAAATGGAATATTATTCATTGCATGATTTAAAAATACCCACTATTTATCATTACACTACAAGATTAAATGTATATTATTGGAATTATAATGGATTATTTTGATATTCCAAGATATCACAATTTCCCATGTTTTCAGTTACCCTATATATAGCCATTCTAAACCCTTACTCTTTCACTCCTCAATCTTCTTCATTCTCCATTATTTTCAAAAGGTTACGTATTATTTTCCAATTCTTCTTCATTCCCATATTTTGATTCTCTGTGTCCATTTTAATACAGATTTTGTAACAGGTCTAAATAGTAACTTCAATGGCGCTGTGAAAGACATCAACGACTCAAACATTTAATTTTGCTGACATGTCAATCTATCATAATTTTCTTAACTTGTAGCTGCAACAGTGTCTTTGGTTCCATTTAATTTTGCTGACATGTCAATCTATCATAATTTTCATATTTGTCATTTGTCATGTATGTAAGTTATTTTCTTAACTTGCAGCTGCAACAGTGTCTTTGGTTCCATTTAATTTCACGCAGCCGCAACATCAACTGTTTGATTTATGTTCAATGTATTTCAACATCACGACAGCAGTTGCATCATACATATGTAATTATATAGAAAACTAATGATAATTTTTTAACAGAATTGCAGCTATCGGACAATGAGTTAAAGAATCTCACACTAATTGAGATTGAGAACATGATGCAATCGAATCGAAGAAGTTTGCATGAATTTAAATGTATGTCGTATCCAGATTCATACATCACAAAACATGTTGGCAATAGGCTTATTTATGACGAACTTAATTACGATGCCGATACCGAGAAATGTAAATTCCAAGAACTTTTCATGCCCTTACAGTGATTTATTTTCTTTATACTATGAATTACAAAAATGATTTTTATTGTCCTTGCACTTATAATTCTTGGTTTGTATTTTATAGATGAACAACGTTTGATATTTGAGAAAATCATAGATCTGTTAACAAGCAGTGGAGGGTATTTTTCTTGCATGGTTACGGAGGGACTGGTAAAACTTTCATGTGGAGAACACTATCAAGTGCACTTCGTTCTCAAAAAAATTGTTCTTCTGTTGCTTCAAGTGGGATAGCTTCGTTATTATTGCCGGGTGGAAGAACAGCACACTCAAAGTTCAAAATAACTGTGCCAACGCTTGACAACTCAACTTGCAACATCGACAAAGACACCGAACATTCTCAATTATTTGAAGCAACGGATGTGATAATATGGGATGAGGCACCTATGTCTCACAAGAACAAGCATTGGATAAAACCCTAAAGATGTAATGAGCAAAAAGGGTGTTGAGAATACTATTTTTGGTGGAAAAGTTGTTGTATTTGGAGGAGATTTTAGACAGATTCTTCCTGTTGTTCCAAGAGCTGGGCGTTCTGATATTGTTCATGCATCAATTAGTTCATCTTATGTATGGGATTATTGCCAGGTTTTAACACTATCAAAAAATATGAGACTTCAAGAGGAAGAGACAACACAAGTTCTAATGAACTAGCGTAATTTTCAAAATGGATTTTAAATGTGGGTGATGGTAAGATTTGTGAACCCAATGATGGTTTGGTTGATATTGAAATTCCTCAAGAGCTATTAATATCAAATTTTGATGATCCTATAAGAGCAATTGTTGAAAACACATATCCCAATTTGTTGGAAAAATATCAAGATGTTGAATTCTTACAAGGAAAGGCTATTCTTGCTTCAACCATTGAAGTTGTGGACAAAATCAATCATTATGTATTAGACTTGATACAGTGCAGTACATGTCAGTTATATTTACTGTATTATTACATTCATAATATATATATATATATATATTTAAGAACATAGTTTTACTAATTTATTTATGTTTTGCTTTTAAACTTTTTTTAGGAGAAGAGAAAGAGTATTTGAGTTTTGATTCCATTGATAGAATGATTCAAGTTATATGAAGCATATGAAGTTCTAACTCTGAATTTCTCGAGAAATTAAGAACGTCGGGGCTTCCTCATAGGATCAAATTGAAGGTTGGTACACCTATTATGCTAATGAGAAATTTGGACCAAGCCGATGGGTTGTGCAACGAAACAAGATTAATTGTTACAAGATTTGCAAATCATGTCATTGAGGCAAAAATCATGTCGGAAAGAACATAGGTAACATTTTTACATTCCACGAATGTCTATGTCACCTTCGATTCACCTTGGCCATTCAGTTGATTAGGAGACAATTTCCGATTATTGTCTCCTATGCAATGACAATTAATAAGTCACAAGGTCAATCTCTTGATAGTGTTGGATTGTATTTGCCTACTCCGTGTTTAGTCATGGTCAATTATATGTTGCAATTTCAAGAGTTAAGAGCAAAAGTGGGCTAAAAATCCTAATTCATGACAAGGAGAATGTACCGTGTTCTACTACTACTAATGTTGTGTACAAGGAAGTCTTTCAAGCACTTTGATAGTTGGTAAACTTTATATCTTATACTTTACGATTCAAATTAAAAATCTATTTTGAATTAAAATATATAGTATGTACATTTTCCATGTATTTCAAGAAGTATATAATTTTTCCTATTTGTTCATGCAGACGTGATTTGTTGATAGGACCGACGCTTGCTACAAATATGGAGTTAAATGCCAACATGGTTTACATGAGACATATACTCAACTGAAAACATGGTAACATACTTAATAATTTAATAATCTATAAATGTAATGTGAATTCAGACGAGACCCGTGCGATAGCACGGGTTTGTTACTAGTAAGTATAATAAAAATAATGATAATAATGTCTCCATTCAAAAGATATATTGGCAAAGTATCGAATTAAATGGTACTCAAATATTTGATTAAAAAATTGTAATATTTGTTTCTAATATTGTATAAAAATATATTAATTAGTCGTACTTTAAAAAAATAAATCATAAATATATTAATGTCACCATTCAAAATAATTTGGCTATATAATAAAAATAAATGATATTAATACCTCCATTTAATGATATATTTGTAAAATTTCGATTTATATATTCTAATGTCTATAACATTTTTACAATATGAAACAACATCAAATTTATAATATTAAAATAGAATTCAAATTTTTATTGATCATAATATTTTGTGGAATCAAATCATTCATATAAATAAAATAGATTGATCATAAATTATTGATCGTAAATCTTATGGAATCAAATCATGCATAAAAATAAAATATATTAATGTAATCATTCAAAATAATTTCCATATAAGTATAATAAAAATAAATGATATTAATTTCTCCATTCAAAAGATATATTTGTACCGTTCGATTTAAATGGTACTCAAATACTACTATTTGATAACCAAAATTATAATATTTTTTTCTAATATTTGATAAAAATTATTAATTAGTCATACTTTAAAAAATGTTAAACAAAAATAAATACCCTTATAAATGACCAAATTGTAATTTTCCAAAAGGGTATTGTGGTAAATTAATGGTACTTTCATTTTTATAGATTTATAATAGACAAAGGAAACAGTGGTGCAAGTTAAAATTCAACTTCATTACAAATCATTTGTATTCTCCATTTGTATTCAACTCCATAAACAATTTTGATTTTGGAATTTTTTTATCACACAATGAATTTCCACTCAAGTGTAACTCAAAATTAAGAAGAAAAAAAAGTTGAATCAATTTAACTTTCCACACCTTAATCTCATCGGTTTACAATTCCTTTTTTCCATTCAATGGTTCATAAATTTAACAATTTAAAACATAATCCAATTTAAAAAAATTAAGTTGCATAGTTCGTCCACTTAACTAAAACAATTTAAAAAATTAACTCTTTCCGTAATTACCTAGTAAAATTTACAACACATGCACGTGATTATATCATATTATAAATTAATTTCATTTATTCACTAACATTGGCACACAAAATAGCATTAATGCTATTGGACTCACCACATTATTAGAGCAATCTCTACATACACTCGGCATTGGTATATATTTCAGTATCTCAGCTTCATGTAGGAAACACAACATGTCACACATATGAAATATTAGACCTATAAATAAGTATTTAAGCAATTGTCACCATGATATGACATGATACAAATAGATAAACTTAGAATAGGGAGTACAAACTCCATCACACATTTAGATCACTGATTTAAATTTCTGGTACTACAAAAGAGGTTGAAATAGATTAATACCACTCCTAACAAATAAACATCATATCCTTTTCAATTATTTATCCACTTTGAGCATATTCAGAAGCAAAATGCCTACAAAGCTGCGACATAGATTCATTGCATCAATAACTTTTGAAAACAGAATAAAATTGGAGAATATAGCACAGGTTTACATGGATCCAAGAAAAGTAATGTAGTTGAAAACGACACAATAACTACAATTAGAACATAACAAACACTCACTTTCTTCATCAGGAAATTATCTCTGTATAAGTTCATCATCATCATAGAACTTAGAACTTACTTGCTTCATGATTTTTCTCAACTCTTCAGCCGTCGTTTGAACAATTGGGGTAACATCTTTACATAGTAAAAATGAAGAGCCTGATGTATGATAGACGGAAAAAATTGTAAGACAAACTCAATAGTGTACATGAAGTAGGGTGAACAAATAAGAATGAAGTGACAAAGTTGTGTTGAAACTACTACTCATAAACATATATAATAAGAACATGTATATAAACCAAAAATGCATTTGAATTTTGAACTTTCTGACCATTTAAATTTCTATGCAATGCATTTGTTGCAACCAACAATGGCCTTTTGATTTTTTATTTATTTTAGCAACTGGCAGCAACTATTACGCATAAAAAATGAAATAAGACCTTGTATAGAAATATTATTTATACACCATAATCAAATTTATAATCAATTTTTTTTAATGTTTTCATAAGACATAAATCATTTAACTTATTCATTTGATGCCAAGAGAATAAAAAAGTCCAAATCTGAATTGGAAACCATTAATATAGTTACACACCAAACATGGAATTCATCCGAGACATTCACCTGTAAATTCACTCAACAATATAACAACCAAAGTAATAAGAAAAAAATATAAAATTGTGATTATGACGTATATAGCTCAATTAAAACTGGACCATAAACCTCGTTGAATTCATGGCGATGCTCTTGGACCCATTTATAAGCTTCAAATATTTTCTCAATCCCTGATCTTTGCAATCATGCAAACACTTGATGCTTTTATTATTCATTTTCTTCAACCTGCAAATTTTCCAATAAAGAATTAAATAATAGATTTGCAGAAGTAACAAATTTGAAGAAAACATTATTTTTTAGCCCTGTATCTTTTTCCCTTTTCCACTTCATTCTCTCTCAAATTAATCTTTCTTTCTATCATAATGTTCAAAAACAAATATACACCCATGGTAGCTAAAATAGAAGATTTATCGGCAACTTGATATAGATCTGGTCGGAATACGGATGGAAGATGCGCAAGCTAACGGCGGCAGCGAGTGACTTTGGTGCGTGCGAGAGGTGTGACTACGTGGTTGTACGTGTCGATCAAAATGGGGGACGTGGATCCGACAAGGGTGTTGTGGTCGAACGGTCTCTAATGACGGCGTTGAGTTGTGTGTGGCAGTGGTTGTGGTGCTTCTGTGATGTTGTTGTGATGGAGGGAACGATAGCGTTTTCATAACAAAATCTAAAGCCATAACATACACAAGATCTAAAAAATATTGTTGATGAATTATCAAACATAAAAACAAATGAACACTGAAAAATGAAACAAAAATCAGGAAAAAATGAACTTCCCTTGATATGACATGTGGGTTCAGCAGCAACATAGATTGAACTAACTAAAATATTGGTTTATCCGCTTGAATCTCGATTTCATACCTCCTGAAATAACAAAAACAAAAAGTCAGATACAAGGAGGAAGAAAGAAGAAGGAGAAGGAAGAAAATGAGGAAGAAAGAAGTAGTTCGTGAGAGAAAAGGTGAGAGAAAGAGTCAGAAAATTCAAATATGCATTGGGTAGTGTTGTTGTCAAAGAAAATGAACAGTTTGTTTTGAAAAATTGCATTGGGTTGTGTTATTTTCAAAGAAAATCAACAGTTTTTTTGGAAATCACATTCAGCCTTAATGACTTGTACACCAAATATAATTATTTCAAAAAATATTTTTTGGACTTGTTTTACCCCAATAAAAATGGAAAAAAATGTGAGAGTGACACATCAACTCCAAATGAATGTGGTGCAAGCATTTGTCATAGTTACTTTATTACCCTAAAAAAATAGACCAAATTATAATTTTTCACAAAGGGTGTTGTGGTAAAATCCAGATACTTTCATTTTTATAGATTTATAATAAATTAAAACAAGAATTCAAATGAAAATTAAAAAAAAAAACAAATCAGAAAGTAAAACAACTTTCTCTCAAACGTTCCCCCTCTCTCTATTTCCAAAACACCCTCACCTCTCTCTTAATCTGCCTCGCCGGAGAAGGCAAAGTGGTCGCGCCAAAAATCGCCTTACGGTGGTGACGGCGGCGGCGTTCGACCAAAGCGTTCTGATTCTGAATTATTTTTGTTATTTTGATTCCTCTTTTCCTTCTAAGCACTAATCTAAGGTTGTTTTGTAAAAAAAAAAACTCGATGTTTGCCCTAGATCTAGAAAGGGAAAACAAAAATGTAACTCTCGGATTCACAAAAACAATGATGATGATGATGATGATGATGATGAGGTGAAGAAAAATGAAAGCAAAAAAAGGAGAAGGGCAGAAGCGATGGAACCACAACATTCAGAAATCAAGATTTGTAACAACCTTGTGTAACCTTAGGTGAGATCCTTCCAATTCTTCTTCCTTCTCTATTACTAGCGAAATTCATGTTTATTCCTCTTCCCGATTTCGATTTCTGTAGTGTTTAGGATCTAGGAAGATGATGAAAAATTAGGGTTTAAGTTATGTATTTGAGATTCCGGTTTGGAATTAGGGTTTGTGTTGTTTTTCCTTTTCTGTGAACAGTGGTCTCCCTTGGTTTTTGTGCATTCGTGCCTTTTATACTGATGCCATTTAGGGTTTTGCCTTTTTGTTGTACTTTCTGATTTTTTTTTCATAATAGGCCTGGAGAAAAGTTTGGATTGGGTTCGTGATTTTTATGATATGTTATGTTATGGCCCTTTTCTGTGGAACTGAATGCTGAATGTGTCTGAAATTGTGATTCTGACTTTGTACTTCCGATTTTACTTTTCAAACCTCTATTGTGAACCAAAATTTATCTTCCTGTGATTTGTAGTAAAGGTTAACTCAGGCCCATGATTGATTATTGAAAATTTATGAGGATTTTGGTTGCTTGTGAGTTTAAACATGATTGAAACCCACCCTAAAAAAATCTGATTCCTTTCTTGAACCCTAATGATGAGATTAAGAAATGATAGATTCTTTGGAAATTTTCTTGTTTAGGTTCAATGATTTGTTGCTAACCATTTTCATTCTTTTTGTTTCATGAGTTACACTAATGGTAAGGGAAAGGAATCAAGGCTTTAAGGTGTGAAGAAAACCAAGGTTAGCAAGGAGAAGTCAATGGAAAGAACGCGAATAATGCTTGCCACGGTTTAGGAAACTCTAGATTTAAAAAGACAAATCAAGGCTTTGCAAATTAGGACTTAGAAATTCCTACTAGAATAATGTAATTTTTGGAGCAAAATCCTTTGTTGTCCCGACTCAAAAGACTTGTAATTCCTTCTTTTTAAACATTACGATAGCATCTTGATTATTTGAGTGATAATTAGTGATTGAATTTTTTGTAAGTCTTGAATGATACAACTCTCTTTAGTTCCAAAAGAACACAAAAAAATTGTTTATGTAGGATTGATGTTGAATCTTGGACATAGAAAAATCTTGAATTGTTCTTGTAATATATTTGAAACCCATGGAAATTTAAGTCACCTTGTGTAAGATTAGGAATTGTTTGATGTAACTTTGAATTTTATTATGTCATGTGGAAGTGTGTTGGTAAACATCTTTGCCAAAGCTTGCAACTTGAGAAGTTTGAATTTGTATATGACTTAGAAATTCAAATAAAAGCTCTTGTTATTTCTTATTTCAATTCCTTAGGCCATTTTCAGTGCCTTAATTTGTGCTAAAGACAACGATTATTGATGAAAGAAATCGTGGCATAAAGAATGCCTTGAAACAAAATCAATTGAAGTTGAAGAAAGTCTTAAAGCTTTGGGTGATATAAGTTGAAGAAAGTCTTAAAGCTTTGGGTGATCTTAGGAACTTGTGAAATAGTGTAACTTAAAAGTATGTTCTCTTGTAATTCAAACTAAATTCACATGAAATCCTCCAAGAAATTCATACCTTCTTTTGAAATTAAGAGTATTAGTAATTTAGTGGCACCTTGAAACTTTAGAACATGTCACTCAAAAATCCGACAAACTTGTACTTTGATCATGGCATCAAGTAATCACATGGATGGATATTTGAAGTGACGAATCCTACTCAACTTCAAATATTAAATCCAAACTTCCATCTTGAGTTCAAGCTTAACTAGACAATAAAAATCTTAATCACAAAGAAATTGCAACCTCATCTTTTGTACTATGACTCGTACCTTGTAATTCTATCCACAAACATCTTATTCTGAAAATGCGAAGTAAAACCCCCTTGAGGAAGATGGAAAGATATTTTGATGCGTAAACCACATAGATCTCGAACATTCGAAGAGAGATCTTTGCTCCAAACTTGTAGAATGAGAAATTATAGGAAATTCTTCAAATGAGGATCATCTTCTAAAGTCGAGAAACTAATGCTCAAGACAATATGAACTTCAGTTGCACAAAACACCCCCTAAAATCCAAAATGTTTCCAAGCTTGAGACAAACAGAAATGAGATCATGATAGGAATCAAATCAAATCCAAAACCCCAAACATTAGCCATTCTAAGAGGATCAGAATTTGAGATAAAAGCCACAAATAGAATCCTAGAATATGCTAGAATAAATCAGATGTAGGGTAAAATTTAGGGTATGACAATAATCATTAATTTGACAATTGGGCTTGTTTCTTTGTTTATGATGATAAGTCATTTGCGTTGGGTTTCATTCAAGAAGTTTGAATTACGAACTTAAAGTTTGCTTTGGATTATTTTGAGAGGAATATCATTTGAATTCAAGATTCTCTTTCAAAGATACAAGTATTATTCGAGTCTTTATGGCCTAAATTCCAAGATTTCTCATAGAAAACACAAGAATGTCCAAATTCTCTCTTTTTTTAAATCACTTGCAATTGTCTCACCGTGAAAAAACAACAAAAGGTTACAAATCGTTTATATAAGGAGACCAAGGCTCCATTTCTCTTTCCTTTTTCTTCCTTCGTCGTTAATAACGTTGTAAACATCATTATCGCCACTGATTCTATTGAAATCGAATTTGGGTTTCATTTTTTCCCATTTTAGATCAGAGCCATAAATTAGTTTTCTCTTATGAGATGCATGAACATTGGTATTGTTTCTTCAACAAGGGATCATTGTTTTAGGCTTTCACCTCAAGGTCACATTGAGCATTGATCAGTATTTACTAGTTCATCGGCATCGTAAGGTCTCCCCTGGTCCCCATATGTTCAATTCACGTTGGCTTCAGTCCCTAACGTCAATGAACCGTTACAAAAATGCTGATATGGTTAACGTTTGCTTAGGTGGCATGACTATTATTTTCTTTTTCTTTTTTATATTCCATGTAGGATAATTTTTTCGTTTTGGTCCCTGAATAGTTGTTTTTTATTTTGGTCCTTGATTGGGAAATGATAAACATTTTTAAAAATGGTCCCTAATAGCATTAATACCCTACCACCAAGCCAACCACATTACTTGTTATATAAAGGTAATGCATTATATATAATGAATGTTAACTTCAATTTTTGAAATATTTAATAAACTAAATAGTTTAGTTTAGTTTAACTATTTAGTTTATTAAATAATTATTTAATTAAACATTTCATTTATGTAAATAGTTTATCTTATTTTAACTACTGTTGTTTATACTTTTGTAAAATTCAATTTAATATACTTTTTTAAATTATTTATATTTTGTATGTTAAATAAGTTTAAAATATTCCAAAAATTCATTAAAAATTTTAAATTTTTATTATCTTAACTACTTAATATTTCACTTATTATATATTAAATATTATTAATAATATTAAAAATTAAAATATGATAAACAATAAAAACGGAAATTTTTTTATAAAAACTGAAAAAATATTACGAAAATATTTATTTTTACAAAAACTGGAATATTTATAAATAATAAAAACTGAAAAATATTACGAAAATATTAAAAACATGAGAATTATTATTTAATTATATTTACTATTATTATTAATATTTAAATAATTAACGTTAAATTAATTATTGACGAATTATTATTAATATTTCAACAATTAACAGTTAAATATTTTTTATAAAGTTATAAATTTATTAAATATTTTAAATATTTATTAAATAGATTAATAAACATTTCAACTATTTATTAAATATTTTTAATATTTAATATCTCAAACATTAAATATTATAAATATTATATATTTATAATAAAAAATAACTATTTCATAATATGTTCATTAGTATATTAACTATTAAATATTTTACCTATTAATAATAAAATAATATAATTCAACTAAAAGAAAAGGTCCTCCACCTAAGCATTTATCATATTTCAATTTTTAATAATATTAATAATATTTTATTCTTCCTAGAATAATTATATGAATATGTTTAGGGATTCAGAGCTACAAGTTGAGTTACTTGTGCTCCAAGCTAAGTGTCTTGCTTATCCCTCAGTCGGAAGCCCTATTTATAGAGGTGCCAAAGACCTCATTAATCATTGTTCTATAACGTCTGAGACCTTCCAAATACGTAATTGGGGCTTGTATTTAAGACTAGAAACATTCGCCACTGTCAATGATGGCAAAAACCATAACGTGCGCTGTCATGTGTAAATTGACAGTTACGTACTTAATGAGTCGGACTATGCATAACGTCTCTATGAGAGTTGAGATGGATGTAACCTCCTGGAGATGGGGTGTCAGCCCAGCAGGGACCTCCTCACCCTCTATCGACTTAGTCATCGGCCCAAACATGGCCTTAGTAGTCGGGGTATATTCTTTATTTGGTCATTAACCACCACACCTCGGATAATGGATTTTATGTATGAACATAAGCCCCTCGAGCATATGGTTTTTTAGCTTATAAAAGACTTATCGTCGCTAAAAAGAAACATGGATCATGGCCGAGGTATTCGTTGGTCGCGAGTAAACTACCAATCTGTGTGTTTCACGCTCTAGATATCCAACAGTCACCTACGGTTTTAGGTATAATGATGATAGTTAATGGATTTTTAATGCAAACACGCTAACCCTCCCTTTTCATAACGTCTCTTTCCTTTTTCAAATTTCACTTCCTTTTTCTAATTCTTCTTACAAAGTCAATGATATATGCTGCCTTTAAACGAAAATCGCCTTCATCCCTAACTCGTTATCACTAAAATCAGGTAATCCCCTTATTCTTTCCCTGTTTATTTTTCTTAATCTTTTCAAGAATGACCGTTATTAGGGAGTGTGATGATTTAGGAAATAAGGTTCATTTAAATAGTGATGAGTGTATGGCTTTATGGGAAGAATGCATGCAAGAGATGAGACATGAATTAGGGGTAAAGGAACTTGACAGGGTTATGAACAGAATAAACTCTAAAGTTCTAACCACTGAAAGTGATTCTGACCCTAATTGTTCAGGTTCAATGGAGATTTTGATGTAGAACAACAAATCCTTTAGCACAAAAGTCCTAGGTTTTAGCCACAACACCATGGATGAAATGGAAATCGGAAAGCTCTGCTCCCTGATAAACGTGTCCTCGACTAGAAATAAGGACGAAGTGATTCTAGAGCCTTACATCGAGGGTGAACGAGTCTGCATGTCTCGGCCAAAAGGGGTAGATCCTTAATGGTTCTACTTTTATGTCGGGTTATTGGTATACTTAAATATCCAATTCACTTTCTCTGACTTTGAGGCTGATTTGTTAAGAACAATAAACGTGGCTCCATCACTGTGATACGGTGAACTGACTTTTTAGTGTTTTGTATCGCAAATGTGCGGATAGCAAGAGTCGCCACCGACTTTTATTTTTATCCAATTAAGGGAAGGTAAAAGTACAGAAAAAGACCTTCGTTAGATTCTGAGTAAGGGAGAAGGTTATGAAAAGGGAAGGTATTAGCACCCCTTTTCATCTGTAGTTATCTACGGGCTCTTAGTTGCTCTTAGATCACTTTAAAAATTGCTTTCTGTGTGTTTGAAGAAAATGTTTTGAAAAGGCATTTCGCTTTGACTTTGTAATGATTCATGTAGGAATGTATACAAAGTGTTTGGAAATGTTTCGTTTTGAAAAAATTTGAACTTTGAATAAAGTGTGAGGTGTGAAAAGCATTTTTGATAGAGCAAGCAACTAAAAGTCTTATTACCTACTCAGAATTGGTCGTTTTCGTGTTGTTTTACGTTCCTTTAGAATAATGCTATCCATACCATTAGTTGGTAGGTAACCCCATTCTTTGGATGTAAGCGGGACATTCGAAGGGCCATCGTATGGTCATAGAAAGCAACTTGTAGGAAGTATCCTAGCACATTCGAAGGGACTATCATCATTTTTCGTAGGCGACAATTGAGGGTCAAGATCATGTATTCGGAGGCGACATCGTGGGTCTTATGATCTTTGTATCGAAGGGACTATGATGATTTGTTTGAAGGCAACGGTGCTAGAATACCTCTACGTTCGAGGGACTTGACCAATTGAATTTGTAAGGCAACGAGAGAGAATTGCCCTAAGGGGTGCATGTGTGAAAAAATGTGTTGATTTCAGATATTTTATCTTTGAAAATTAGTGGGCTATGTTGATTTTAGTCTTGCCATACACGCCTAGTTACTAGCAATTTATAGGGTGCGGAAATTAAAATGCGGAATGTAAAGTGCGGAAAGGTAAATGTCCTACGCTATTACATGGCTTTGGGGCAGATACATAATTTAAACTTGCGGAAAATAGAAACCTAATTTAAACTATTACATCCCATAAACAGTTACATTATTGGAAAAATAAAACGATAGAAGAAAAATCGTCCAAAACGGGATAACCTGTAAAAGAATGAGAAATCGGAAAATACGAGATGAATCGAATAAGAGAAAAAATGTTAGAAAAATGCAATTTTTTGAATGAGAAAAATATGACATGCTGGAGATAGTATAAATATGCTAAAATAATTTTTTGGGATTTTTTGAATGCAATTTAATAATTAAAAACTAATTAAATGTGATTTAAATGCAAAATTATGAATAAAAATAAATATGCATGCAAAATTGTATTTTTTAATTTTATAAATTAAATAAAGGTTTTCTGAAAATAATGTAAAAAGAAAAAATATTTTTGATGTTTTTTAATGCATGAAATAAAATTATGAAAGGAATTTAAAATGCATGGAAAATATTAAATAAAATAGAAATATGAAGAAAATAAGAAAATAGTGCAAAGTTTGTAAAAGAACACAAAACCAGCCCTGGAGTGGATCGAACAGGGGACCCTTGAGAGCATCTTGGAACAGTATGCGCCTTTACCACCAGACCAAGTGACACTTGGTGTTTGGAGAATAGAAATCAATTGAATTTGAATGTCAACGCGTCCTGGGAACATTTGAAACACAGTCAGCGCGCGTGGGGTCCATGACTTATGAACGGACGAATCAAATCACCAAGAACCGCCACGCCAGCTCCTCGCCGGTCAGCAAAGTCCACGACGCCGGAGCCCTAGCTCCGGTCGTCTTCTCCGGCGGCCTCGATCATCAAACCTGAAAAATACACGCAATAAAGAAACAAGAAGCACCCTACCCCCCTAAATCGAGCATTCCGAATCTAATGGTGGTATTGGTTTTGGCTGAATCGTCCTGTATAGGTCAGTTCGAATCAAACAGTTCCTTGAGCCCTAACCATTGCACTATGTGATTCCTACGTGGAAAGTTGCATGTGAGGCATCAAACACAATCTAATGAATACCCTGGACACAAACAAGCACATGAAAACGGTTAATAATGCATGGAATTTAAAAACCGAAATTGTAAAAAGTAGCAAACCGGTGAGAGTTCAAGGGCACGATTCAGGGCGATTTGGCTTGATGTAAGGATTGCTTTGGACTCCTGGGATGTCAAGGAGCAAGATTAGATGGCTGGAACACCTTGAAACTCGCTGCAATTTGAAATTCGAATTTCACAAGTTTGAGAAAATTTTTGACAACATAAGGGTTCTTTCTTGGGCTAGGGTTTCGTCCGTTTGGCTTGTGTACTTGCTGAGCATTTATAGAGGAATTTGAGAGAGGAAAAAGAGTGAAAAAAAGATTTGATTTGGAGCATTCAATATTTTTCAAATAAAATCAATTCTTTTGAAAGAAATTTGATTTCCTCTTCAATGCATGATCATGCACGAATTTGGCAAGTGTTTTGGCCTTCCTTGGACCTCAAGTTTGGAATAAAATCAGCCCTTTTGGAAAAATATATTATTTTCATATTTTATATAATTTAATTTTGAATTAAATGTTCTAAAATTCAAAAATAAATTAATAAAATAGAAAATTGCCATGGCCAAGCATTTATGGGTCAAGAATAATGTCATGAACAAGTTTGGATCAAAAGATTTTAGGCCCATTTGGAAAATTTTGCATTTTGACCAAAATGTCCTTTTGTGCAATTGTCCAAAATTGCCCAACTTTTGAATAGTGTATCTTGCTCAACTTTCCACATTTTTTAGTGTTCTTGGACTTTTTGGAAAGATCTAAGAGTCCTCTAACCAAACTTTTTGGTCTCATCTCAATTGGAGTTTCCATGCTCAATATATCTTCAAAACAAAATGTTGACTTTTTGTTGACTTTGAAAATGACCTGTAATGTTTTGAGCCAAACCTCTCAAATGAAGCATTTTTTGGACATTCTTGTGAGTCATGAAGTTGTAGCGAATTGAATTTCCTTCAAAAAAAGAGGTGGTGGAAAAATTTCTGAGAAAGTATGAGAAAGTTATGATCAGTCAAAGTTCAGTTGACTTTTCATCTAGAAACCCTAATTTAGAAAGTTTGACTTTTGAGCAAATCTTGAGTTTTCTTGATGAATCATGATCAACCCTTGATCAAATGATGAATGTAACTTCAAAATGAGGATGTTGACCAAAAATTATGAAGTTTGACTGTATGTTGACCACAGTTGACTTTTTGTCCAATACAACTGATTTTCAACCATCTGAGCAATTGTCTGAGGAAACTAGACTTGTAAGGCTTGAAACTTGACATGGAGAATCTTTGAAGCATATGAGGAGGCATGAAGACCATTGGAGATGTTGGAAGTCCATCTTGACCTGAGAATTGCCAAACCCTAGTTTGGGTTGATTGTCTAGGAGAGAGTTTGTTTGATAAACTCTTGAGGAATCCTCGAGTATGGATGTATGAAATATTTTGAGAAGATGGAGGGCAAATTTTGGGGTATGACAATCACATCTATGCCCCAATAGTTGGGGATTTATAAAGGCTTTTGAACTGATATGTGAGGCCCTGAGTATTACTCCCACTATCGGGCTCTTCTTTTCGTACTTTGAAGTGAAGAATGTGGACTCTGGGAGCTGGATGGCCATTGGCGGCATTCTGAGGAGAAGCTTCTTATAAGCCTTTACTTCAAATTATAAAGGCTTTAAGGAGCATTTCCTCCAAGTCTGATGTGATGCTCAGTGTCCTCAGATAATTTATGGTGCTGACGGTCACCACAAGTTTCCAATTTACTAGACGAGTGATGCCTTCCCTATCTCAGGTTTTAAGTATGATAAGCTGGGCGATTCCAGGATCAGCTCTCTTAAGGTTTTAGAATCCTTCAGGCCGATCAATGTTAAAGATCTTCTGCCCTTACCTTTTGATCAAATCCCGACTTTCTTAGGTAATAATTTATTTAAATGTTTGGCAACTAAAATAATTTAATTCAATCTCGTACATGCTTTCTTTAACTTTATGCAGACAAGATAACCGACCTTTCCGTTAAAGAGCAGAAGAGGTTGATGGCTACAGCCCGAGTTGCAAGGAAGAACACTAGTGGTCCTTCGAAGGCCAAATCTAATTTGTCCAGCTTAGAGATGCGGAATCCCGAGAAGAAGAAAAATCCTGGACCTAAGATGGACATTGCCAAGGACGCTGAAGTGATTACGGCTTCTCCACTTAAGCTCACTTTGGATGTGGAGGTTCCCGGCGAAAAACTCCAAAATAGCACAAAACCATTATGACCAACGAGATCAACCAAGTCGATTGGGAGGTTTCTACTCTGATGATGAAAGAGATCGGCGACGACTCCAATCAATCTCCTCCCGAATATAATGTCAAACGAGTTTAATGGTATAAACTTTTTGTATGACAACCTCAATGCTATCGAGGATGTAAATAAAGTGAAAAGCCTTGGTCACCAGAAGATTACCCAACACCTCAGCTCCTATCTGATGAGATGTGTTATTTTGGACCGAGGACTCTATGAATCCGGGGATGCTGCAGAGTCTAAATATGTTGATTTGGAGAAGGAGATTAAACGGCTGTCTGACAACGAAAAGTCTCTCAATGACGCCAACTCTCATTTGAAGACCCAAGTGTCAGAAAATGAAGAAAAAATGAAATATTTGGAGAAAGAGCTTGAAACTATTAAGACCTCATCTTCTAAGTTGGCATTCGGTTTGAAGGCGTCGGAGACATCTTGTGCCAACCTGAAAGAAGCTCTAGAGAAGTCTCATCTGGATGTCCTTAATGCTGGGGATTTATCTTTTAACCGGGCTAAAGATCAGGTTGCCTGTCTCTATCCCAACATTGACATCTCAGTTGTGGATTTCTTCAAGGAAATCGTGCATGGAAAGTAGGTGGATCTTGAAGAGGATGATGAAGGCACCATGGACGAGGAGCCACTCACAGTTGATACCTCCCATCTTGACGCCGACAAAGGGATTTAGTTTTCTTTTATTTTGTTCCAACCTATGCTAAGTTTCGTTAGTCACCCTTTTGTTCCAACCTATAACTTCTTGACAATTGCCCTATGGGTACTTTAAATATTGTACTTTGTTTTTGTTTTTGCTTATCTAAATTTGCTTATTTAATTTCTACGTTTGTATGCATTTGGTATGTACAAAAAGAGATTGTGTTTGCATATCATCTCCCGGTCGAGTGACTATTTTAAGGCCATAAAGACTTTATGTAAGAGGCATTAGCTCTTTGTGTGCAAAAATGCCTTAAAGACTAACATGGTCTTCCTTATTTTGTTTCCTTACAACCAAGCCCCCGAGCTGACTATAAGGCTGACATGGACGGGAAGATTTTGTACTTCAAAGAATTTCTTTAAAATGCTTGAGCGGTGTTACATAAACAACCAAAGCATTTACTCAAATTGAGGCGTTGAACCGAACCGAGACTGCATAAGAGTCATAACCCGTTGTCCAGAGCCTTGTTATGTTGGAGCACCGAGCTATGGCATAGAGACTTTTGTTTTCCTGCGTGATGCCGAGTAGTGCCGGAGAGCACCATCGGAATGATACTCGGCAGGGAACCCGAGGGGCGAAATGCGAACTTTGTCTGGGGAGAACAATCGAGATAGAACTCGGTAGGAGCCATTATTTGTTTTGGAACAGAGCCCTTGGCATGTTGAATCGAGTCGGAACAGAGCCTTGGCGAGGTTGAAACTTCGCGAAATTTTGAGTTATGTCGGGGGAGCACCATCGAAATGATACTCGGTAGGGAAAACAAGGGGCGAAACACGAACTTTTCCGGGGGAGAACCATCGAGATGAAACTCAGTAGGGAGCCCTTATTTTTTTGGAACAGAGCCCCTGGCAGGTTGGACAGAGTCAGAACAGAGCCTTGGCGAGGTTAAACCTTGGAAAAATGCCGAGTTATGCCGGGGGAGCACCATTGAAATGATACTCAGCAGGGAACCCGAGGGGCGAAATGCGGACTTTGTCGGGGAGAACCATCGAGATGGAACTTGGCAGGGAGCCCTAATTTTTTTATAACAAAGCCCTTGGAAGGTTGAACCGAGTTGGAACAGATCCGTGGCAAGGTTGAACCTTGGCGAAACACCGAGTTATGTCGGGGGAGCACCATCGAAATGATACTCGGTATGGAACCCGAGGGGCGAAACGTGGACTTTGTCGGGGGAGAACCATCGAGATGGAACTCGGAAGGGAGCCCTTATTTGTTTTGGAACAGAGCCCCTGGAAGGTTGAACCGAGTTGTAACAGAGCCTTGTCGAGGTTGAAACTTGGCGAAACACCGAGTTATTCCGGGGGAGCACCATCAAAATGATACTCGGCAAGGAACCCGAGGGGTGAAACGCTGACTTTTCTAGAGGAGAACCATCGAGATGTAACTCGGCAGGGAGCCCTTTTTACATCCTAGTTTCTTTTACACGGACTAAGTTTGTTTAAGGTGCCTCATTAAAAACCCTGGCCCTTGCCTAAGGAAAAGAGTACACCTATTTATTACATTAGTTTATAGAATTTAACTGAAATAAAGCCTAAGACTAGTTACATTTCAAGTCTTAGGTACTTCTACTTCATCCAAAGTCTCTAGCTTGTAAGCTCCTTTTTCCAGCTTGTCTATAACCCGGAACGGTCCTTCCCAGTTAGGTGATAGCTTCCTCTTCTTCGTGGGATCAGTGACTTTATTCAAGACCAAATCGCCTTCTTCGAAGCCTCGTTATTTTACCTTCAGATTGTATCTTCGAGCTATCCTTTATTTTGCTGCAATTTTTGTTACGTGTGCGGCGTTCCTTACCTCATCTAACAAGTCGGCCTCAACATTTAAAGCTTGAACGTTAATGCCTTGCTCAAAATTCTCACGCTGCCAGGAGGGTAAGCTAACTTCCACAGGGATTATTACATCAAATCTAAACACCATTATGTAAGGGGTTTCCCGAGTTGCCGAGTGAACAGTGGTGTGATATGCCCACAGGACCTCATGAAGATGCTCGGACCATAAGCCCTTGGCATCATCTAATTTATTTTTCAGGGCATTCAAGATTACTTTATTGGTTGATTCTGCTTAACCGTTTACTTGAGGATGCTCAACTGAAATAAACTTGTTGAAAATATCGAGCTCCCCACAAACTTCTATCACAAAAGAGCTCGCAAATTGAGTTCCACTGTCAGAAACAATGACACGAGGAATTCCAAATCGACATATAATATTCCTCTAGTAAAAATGTCGTACTCTTTATGCTATTATCTGAGCTACAACCTCAGCCTCCACCCACTTAGTAAAATAATTTACCGCATCAATGAGGAACTTCAGTTGCCCGGGCGCTACAGGAAGCAGTCCCAGGATATCAACCCTCATTGATGAAAAGGCCATGAGGCGAGTACAGAACAAAGGAGTTTGGTCGGCGTGTAGATGGAGGGCGCAAATGCTTGACATTTCGAGCTTGAATTAACAAAGTGAGCACAATCCTTCAGCATGGTGGGCCAATAGTACCCAGCCTAGAGTATTTTACTTGCTAGGGACCAACCACCTAAGCGATTCCCACACGCACCTTCATGCACTTCTTTCATGACTAGATTGACATCATCTTATGACACGCAGCGTAACATAGGAAAAGCCCCCCCCCCCCATTTTAAAAATCTTATTATTCACAATAACGTACCGAGCTTAGACTTTTTTGATTCGTCTGGCCTCTTCCTTGTCATCGAGTAAAACGTCTTGCTGGAGATACTTGACAATTGGAGTCATCCATCTCGTTTCTTCATTGATGGCCAACACCTCCTCTTTTTCAATGCTTGGTAACATCAGAGTTTCTTGGATAATAATTTTGTTCATTCCCGAACCCTTGGTACTGGCCAAATGAGAAAGTAGATCGGCCCGAGCATTATCCTCCATAGGAATATGACACATTTCAAAATCTTGAAACTTCTTAGAAATTTGCAAGGCTAGATGGACATATTTTAATAGTATGAGATCTTTTGTCTGAAAACTTCCACAACATGTCCGGCTACTAACTCAGAATCAATGCGGGCAAGCAAATATGTTACTCCGACTTCTAGAGCCAACTTCGTATTCAACTTGGTTATTGATGGTTTGAAAACCAAAACATAGAGAGTATTCCAAAATAATATCTCCTGGCCCTTCCAGGACTATCCCGGCTCCACTACCCTTTAGATTGGACGAACCATCCACAAAGAGAACCCATTTTGTGGACGCCTCCTCTCCTATCGGGGAGCTGAATTCAACTACAAAATCTCCCAGCGCTTGGGACTTTATGTTGGTCCGAGGAGTAAAATTGATTTTGTACTCGGAAAGCTCTACCTCCCAAGACACCATTCTCCCGACTAGATCAGGCTTCTTGAATATCTGCTTTAAACAAAAATTTGTTTTTACTTGGATGGGATGGCCCTAGAAGTAGTGCCCCAGCTTCTGCGAATTCGTTACCAATGCCAGAGCTAGGCGCTCGATCTTATGATACCTTAATTCTGCTCCTTTCAACACTTTGTTGACAAAATAAACTAAACATTCTCCAGCCTCTACATCCTAGACCAACGCGGAACTAATGGCGTTGTCTGAGATGACGAGATATAAGACCAAAGGGATATTCTCCTTGGGTCTAGACAACACCGGAGGAGTTGACAAGAACTGCTTCACATCATGGAATGCTTGCTCACATGCCTCGGTACGTTCGAAGTCATCCCTTTTTCTGATTGCTGTGAAAAAATGAATTGACTTGTCACCGGCACATGATAGAAACCAGGACAAAGCTGCTAGTCGGCCACTCAATTGTTGAACCTCACGAACAGTAGTAGAACTTCTCATGATAATTACTGCTTGACATTTATCTGGGTTGACCTCAATTCCTCAGCTGGTCAACATAAAGCCTAGAAACTTGCCGGCTTGCACCCTGAATGTACATTTATCCAGATTCAAGCGCATGTTATAACTCCGTACTACCGTGAAGGTTTCCTCAGATCCAGGACATGATTTCGTTCTTCAACTATTTTGATGACCATGTCATCCACATAAACCTCAATATTTCGTCTGACCTATGGAGCAAATACCATATCCATAAGTCTCTGATAGGTCACTCCAACATTCTTCAGGCCGAACGACATCACCTCATAGTAATAATTACTTCGATCTATCATAAAAGTTGTTTTTGGTTCGTCCGCTGGGTTCATCCTGATTTGATTGTACCCGGAGTAAGTGTCTAAGAAACTCTACAAGCGGAAATCAGAAGCTTCGTCAATCAAACGGTAAATGTGCGTAAGAGGATAGGGATCCTTTGGACACGCCTTGTTGAGATCTGTGAAATCCACGCATATCCTCCACTTTCCGGTTTTATTATTTACCATAACCACATTGGACAACCAAGTCGGGTACTGAACTTCACCAATGAACCCGGATTTTATCAACTTATCAACTTCTTCTACAATCGTTTTCCTTTTCTCTTCACCACTCTCTCCCTTTCATTGTGATACAGGCTTAACATTAGGGTCAAGATTCAAGTGGTGGCACATAACACTCGGGTCTATTCCGGGCATATCCGAAAGCTTCCAGGCAAAAAGATCAATATTTCGCCTAAAAATCTCAACTACCTCGGCTTCTTCTGCAACCATCTGAGTAACAAGGTGGGTAATTTTAGATAGATTAGAACCAATATGAACCTCCTTTGTTTCCTCTCGGGGAACCACACTATCCTCATGAGGGTTTTATCTAGGATCGATGTCAACCACATTCACCTTGTGGTATGCCGACTCCCCAGTCGGAACTGGCTTTTGCTTAATCTTCATGCTGTCTTTGTAACATTTATGGGCTAGACCTTGGTCTCCTCGAACTATTCCAACTTGACCTTCTCCCAACGGATACTTAATGGTGAGGTATAGCGTCTATAAGGCTGCCTCTAACACATTGAAAGAAGGGCGGCCAATGATGATGTTGTATGGTGACGGTGCATTCACGACCAGTTACCGGACACAAACATCTTTAGCATTTTCATCTGTCCCGAAAGTGGTTAACACCGGAAGATGGCCCTAGACCAGCACTTGCTCCCCAGAAAAACCCACCAGGGTCCCACTTAAGGGAAGCAATTCCTTGGGGTCGAAGTCCATTCCTTTGAAAGTTTCCCAATACATGATGTCCGCTGAGCTGTCCGGGTCCACTAGAACCCTCTTGACTCCCCAATATCTGATTTGTACCTTGATTACCATGCGATTATTCTCATGTGGCAAAATTCCTTTAGCATCCTCACGGGAAAAAGTCACAATCCTGGGGTCACTATCGACGGGGCCGACTTGTGCCACATGCATCACTCCCCAGACGTACCTCTTCTGAGCTGAACTAGTATAACCTCCTCCGGCGAACACACCAGAGATGGTGTTCAGGGTATGCCGAGTAAGCCTTGCCTCGCGAACCTCTTAGGCTGATTTTCCTTTCTTCTTTAAAGGTGACCTAGAGGTATCACCTCCTTTTGGAGGCTGGCTACGCTTGTCGGATTGCTTTGGGTTATCTTTGATGTAGGATGAAAGTTTTCCCTTCTGAATCAACCTTTTTATCTCTCGACGTAAAGTCGTGTAGTCTTCCGTCGTATGGTCCCGAATTCTATGGTAGGCACACCATGCCTCTATATCTTTGCCCATCACGACATTTACTGATCGAGGCTTCCATGGAATGGTAAACAAATTTCAAATGATTTGCATCCCTCTAGATGTCCTCCCTCCTTGCATTCAAGGGAGTAAAAGTCTCACCCGGCTTAATCGGGTGACGAGATAGCTGTTGGGACCGCCTTTCCCAAGGACGTTCCCTTGGAGGTGGATTATCTTGGGGACGGGCTCTTTGTGTGGCGCCTTCTTCTCGACCTTTGCCTTTCTCTTTAGCGTCCCGAGCTCTTTTCTCCATGTTTCTTTCCTCACCCTTTACATAGCATTATGCTCGGGTGATGATCTCATCCATGCTCCTAGTCGGCTTCTGAGCCAGAGACTCATTGAACTGTCCGACCCGGAGCCCGTGTTGGAACATTGTCACAAAGATCTCCTGGTTGGGATGGGAAACCTTTATGGTTTCTTCATTAAAACGTGCCATGAAACCCCTCAACGACACTACTGGCAGTTGCCTCACGCTGAAAAGTGATGTATTCGCCACCTTCAGGTGACGATTTGCAGAAAATTGTTGGATTATTTTCTTGTTGGAATCTTGATAACTGACCACGGAGAGTCGAGGAAGGCCCATGTACCACCTTAACACAGACTCCCTTAAAGTGCCAACCATCAACGTGCATTTCAAAGAATCGTTAGCCCTAATTAAGGATATGGTGTTGTTGACAGAGACGATATACTCCTGAGGGTCAGTTTTTCCATCATATGTTGCAATAATTGGAGGTTTAAAGTTCTACGGGACATGATCGTCCTAGATGGCCTGAGATAAAGGCTGCGACTCTAAAAGCTCCACCTCATGCTCTTCAGTCTCATCCTGGCTCCTCTGTTGAAGAGCCTGGACACTATCTTGTAGGGTATCGTTATGCTGACATAAATCATCAATCATGGCCAGCAATTGCGCCAAGTTTGGCGGGTCAGAACCAGGGGTGTCGTAGACGTCGTTTAGCTTGTAATTGTAATGCGGTGGCCTGGAAATATTTTACCGAGTCCCCACAGTTGGCGCCAAATGTTCTTGCTAGAATAATTAAATGAATATATTTAGGAATTCAGAGCTACAAGTTGAGTTACTTGTGCTCCAAGCTAAGTGTCTTGCTTATCCCTCAGTCGGGAGCCCTATTTATAGAAGTGCCAAAGACCTTATTAATCACTGTTCTATAACGTCTGATGTAACAGCCTATTTTTCGTATTATTTATTTTATTATATTATTATTTTATTTTATTTTATTTAGTGTGTTAATTAATTATTTAATTATTAGGCGATATAATAATTATTTGAATTAATTAACTTTGTGTATATTTGTGTTTATTTGGTTATTGGGCTAAATGAGATATTAAGAAATTATATTATATTGGGCCTAATTATTAGAAGTGTGAGTAATATTGGGGGTGTATTTTCCTTAAACCCATTGAGATAGAGTTAGTAAGAGTGTGAGAGGGTTAAGGAAAAACATAACATTCATTTGTGCATTTTCAAGAGAAAGAAGAGAAGAGGAGGAGATGAGCTAAAGAGGAATAAGTGAGAGCTAGGGTTTCAAGCAAATCAAGAGGTAAGGGGGAGAATCCTAATTATTATGGGATAGTATGATTGGATCAATGGGTAGATTAACATGAGAAGGTTGTTTTGGTTAAATTCCTAATTTGTTATGTTGAAATTGATTGTGTTGCTGTTGAATTTGAGAGATGTTTGGGGACCCAATTTAATTTATAAGTGCTAATACTAATAATATTGAGATAGTGAATAGTGATGGAGCATGTGCCTCACCAGGTATTTGAGCCCAACATTCAATTGCCATTATCCTGTAGTTTTTTTGGGATTTAATATATATGTCTAGGGTATATATGTGGTAACATATACATGATTCTAGCAATGTTTTCAATTTTCTTTTCTTAATTCATGTAGCCTTTCGTGTAGGCATATATATGATACTAAGTATTCTTTATTTGGCACTTCCTGTAGCTAGCTTCATGTGATGTATTACTTGACAACAATGTAGCATCACGTGGCCCTTTTTCTTGTTGCTATGATTTCGTTTTTTTTTTGCTTCTTGAACTAGTGCAAATTGCACGTTATACAACCTCCTTGGCTTAACATCATGCACTTAGGATAAGTGATAGACAATGTACTTTTCTTCTTTTCCTGTGCAAGTTTCTTTGAAAAGTATTATACTATGGATTAATAGGTATTAGAATATGAAGTATGTATATATATATATATAGGTAAAGGTAATAGGAGCTAAGTATTAGAAGGAATGGGTACATATTATATGAAATAAATTTTGGTATAGTAGCTGATTTTTTTTAGCAGAACATAATATATTAGTAGCATTGAATTAAGTCAAAATTGTCCCGTTTTGGTCGAATTAGCCGAATTAGGCGGTATAATTAGTTATCCGGAATTTGATGAAAATTTACGTGGTAGCTAAGTTTAATTAGTAAATTAACGTGGTTGCGTTATTTTGTGGAAATTGCGATATTTGTGAAATAGACTGAATTGGTATTTTTGGCTTGAATGTTCATGTTGAAGATGAAATATTATTATGCCAATTATGTTGTTTTTGCGAGTGTTTTCTATGGGTAGCAAAAAGGCGTGTATCCTTGGTTAAGATATATTTGTGAAATTGTGCATCCTTATATATATTGACAAATTGTGGATTAACATGAGATAGTATGAATATTAGTGTTAATTGGAATTTGTGTGCGTATTTGATAATTGGCCGATATATGTGAATGGTTTAATTGTTATGAATGTGTATATGTACAATTGTTGGATAATTTATAGAGCTGAATTATAGTGATATGTGTTATGTTAAGATGGTAGAGAAGATCTTAATTGCATATGTTTTTGTGGTTATTATACATTCATTCATAAGCAAAGGTGGTGAACTTTGGGTTTACGGTTTGCTTTGAAACATAAGCAATTGCTTGATCCTCGAGTGAAAATAGTAGCGGTAAACTATATGTTTATGTTTGGTGGGCTTTGGTCTTGTCCGGATCGGAAGCGTGGCTTGGATTCTAGATATTGAATCGGAAAGCAGGGAAACATCGGGTTCACATTTGGTACCCCATGCATAGAGTCACATGTCTTGTATTAAGTCACATTGGAGTTGTGTGACATTTAAATATATGCAATTGTGTGATTTGTTATGTTTGTATGGGATTTAATAATTGAATTTGGTGATGTTTGAATACATGATTTGGTGATAATTGTGGATATGTGATAATGATGGTTTATGTACATATTTGAACAATAGTATTGGAATCATGTATTGAATGAATAATATGAGCTCTGTTGCGTACTTATACATGTGAAATATATTTGATGATAATATTTACATGATTATGCGAAGTGTGTTGAATTCCTATGATTGTTGATTATATCATAGTACTTGATTATATTATTTCATAATGATTTGAATTCTCACCCTTCTGTTGGAATGATGTTATTTTCGCGACATTGCTCAGGTACTCAAGAGGGAGGTAGCAGTGCGTTGCACGTGGAAAGTGAAGAAGCATATTTGTTTCTTTTCTTTTGCTAGGTAGTGAGTCAATGCTCTGGTCAATATAACACTAGGTTGGGATTTATTAGCATTGAACTCATGTTTTGTTTTGGTTATGTATTATGATACTACCTTATGAACATGTATGTTTGTTGTTTGTTGAATGAGTGGCCTTAGTGCCGAATATTTTGGATGTTATATTGATTATCCTGATGAATATTATGGTGTTATGATTATGGTATGGGACATAATATTTTATGAAATACATGAGTATTATTATTTTCTGTTGTGAATGCATATTCTTGTTGAATCATGAAAAGTGGAAAAGTGTTAATATTATGACCAGGTGTATGTATTATTTGACATGTTGTGTATGTATGGTTTTCAAAAGCTTTTAAGTTTTTGAAAAACGTCGATGTAACGCCCTTATGTGATATGCGTGCCTATTTACTCTAATTATGTGCTGAATTATTTGGGGTATTATAAAGGGTGTTACATCTGAGACCTTCTAAGTACGTAATCGGCGCTTGTTTTTAAGACTAAAAACGTCTGCTACTGTCAATGATGGCCAAAATCATAACGTGTGCCGTCAGGTGTAAATTGACAGTTACGTACTTAATGAGTCGGCCTATGTATAACGTCCCTTTGAGAGTCAAGCTGAATGTAACCTCCTGGAGCTGGGGTATCAGCCTGGTGGGGACATCTTCACCCTCTACCAACTTAGTCATCAGTCCAAATCTGGCCTAAGTAACATGGGTATAGTCTTTATTTGGCCATTAACCACCATACCTCGGATAATGGATTTTTTGTATGAACATATTTAATATATAATTATTAAAATATTAAGTAGTTAAGATATTAAAAAGTTAAAATATTTAATAAATTGTTGAAATATTTTTAACCTATTTAATATACAAATATAAATAATTTTAAAATATATATTAAATTGAATTTTTTAAAAGTATAAACAAAAATAGTTAATTAAGATAAGATAAACTATTTAAATAAATGAAATATTCAATTAAATAATTATTTAATAAACTAAATAGATAAAATAAACTAAACTATTTAGTTTATTAGATATTTCAAAAATTAAGTTAACATTCATTATATATAATGCATTGTTTTTATATAACAAGTAACATAGTTGGCTTGGTGGTAGAATATTAATGTTGTTAGCTATTTCTCAACATAAATGGTACAAACATAATACTAAATATCATGCAATTCCAAAGGTTCTTAAGATATATGAATAAAATAACATGCAATTCCAAAGGTTCTCAAGATATATGAATAAAATAAAAATTATAAATAAAATTTATAATATATATATATATATATATATATATACTCTTTGTTAAAAAAAATTAATCACATATTCATTTTTTCTTTTGTTGGTTAATATTATTTTATAATATATATATAACTATACTCTTTTTTATTTTTAGTATTTTTTATATTATGTATTATAATATATATATATATATATATATATATATATATATATATATATATATATATATATATATCGTGTGTGTGTGTGTGTGTGTGTGTTTTCTTGCTAGAATATCTTAATGAGAATGTTTAGGGATTCAGAGCTCTAAGTTAGTTTACTTGAGCTCCAAGCTATATGTCTTGCTTACCCCTGAGTCGGGAGCCCTATTTATAGAAATACAAGGACCTCTATTATTAATGCCTTTAACGACCATGCCTTCTCCATTTTGTAACTGAGTCTCCTTTAAGATGAGTAACGTCCACCGCCTTTGGATGATGACTATAAAGTGTAACGCGTGCCGTCAAACTTAAAGCGGCGGTTACATCTTTGATGGCCGACTTGGGCAAAACATATCCATAATGGTCGAGCTATCCGTAACCCCTAGGGCCAGATTGTGCGCTCGGCATCAGTCTCTTCATATTCCTACGTTTCATAGTCATTGGTTCGATCTCCCTGCCCGGCTGAGTGGAGCCCCATATCTAGGCCTAGTCGACTACATGTCTCGGCCTGTGGATTTTATCTACGATCATAAGCCCCCGAGCATATGAATTCATGCCTTGAAGTTTTATGGTCGACGGAAGAAAACATAAATCTTGGCCGAGATATACGTCGGCTTTGATGAACTACAAGCACGTGTACTCAGTGCTCTAGTAAGCGCAACAGTCACCAACCTACTTTTAGGTGTAATGATTATGGTAGTTGGTTTTAGATGAAAACACGCTACCTATTTTCTTTTTATAACGTCTCATTTCCTTTTCCATTCTCTCCTACAAAACCTCTCTTGCCGCTGCCCTAAAATATGTTCCTCGTATCCTCTTTGAACGCTTCTTCCAGGTAATCATCTTCTATCCTCCATTTATCTTTCCCTTTACTTTTGCAAGATGGTTATTACTAGAGAATGCGATGACCTAGGGCATAGAAAACATCTGAATAGTGATGACCGTAGAGCTTTGTGGGAGGAATGCACGCGAGAGATAAGTGATGCTCTATGGGTAGAGGAACTATAGAGGGTCATGAACAATATTAACTCTGACGTTCTAACCTCTGATAGTGATTTTGATCCTGATTCTTCAGGTTCTATGGAGCTCCTGATGGAAATGAGTAAATCGTTTAGTGGAGAAGTTCTAGGTTTCAAGCAAAGTTCTATCAAAGACATGGAGATCGCTACGCTTCGATCACTCTGAAACATCTCCTCGATTGGGAAGTTTCTACCTTGATGAGAGAAACTGGTGATGGTTCGACCCGTCCCTTTGACGAAAACAAGTTTTGGTATACTGACTTTGATGGCACGAAATTCCTATATGACAATCTCAACGCCACGGAGGATGCGAATAAGGTAAAAAGCCTTGGGCCTCAGAAAATTACCCAACATCTCAGCTCATACCTGATGAGGTGTGTTGTTCTAGCCCGGGGCCTATTTGAAACTGGGGACGTCGCGGACAAGAGACAATTCGAGCTAGAAAAAGAGATTCAGAGGCTATCTGACAACGAGAAGTCTCTTAATGAAGCGAATTCTAATTTGAAGGCCAAAGCGCATGAAAGTGCTGAGAAAGCAAAAGCTCTAGAGAAAGAACTCTATACAACGAAAAATTATGTCGTCAAGCTAGCAGTTAGCCTGCATTCCTCAGAGAAATCATGCTCCGAACTGGAGGAGGCTTTGGAGAAATCACGAATGGATATTCTCGACGCCGTGGACATAGATTTTGACCGGGCCAAAGACCAAGTCGCCTGTTTGTATCCCAAGCTCGACCTCATTCAAGTCGACTTCTTCAAATTCATAGTGTAGGGGAAGCTAGTAGAATCTGATGATAATGATGAGGAGGTGATGGATGAAGAACCAATCACCATATATACCACTCATATCAAGAGCCCTTAGTCGAGTGGCTGCTCTGAAAAGCCCTAACGACTTTACATAAGAGGCACTAAGGTTGTTTTGAGCATCTTATATAATCCGGCAACTTAGCCCCCAAGTTGACTATAAGGCCGACCGGAGTGGAAAGATTTGATGCTTTGGAGAGTTATATGAATAAGTTTGAGAAGATTTAACAAAGCGCGTATCTAGACAAATTAGAGATGCAACAATGTGCAGACCCCGGGCATGAAGTCGTGGCGTGAAGCCGGTTTAGGGATGCCAAAAGGTGCAGAGCTCATGAAGGCTATGAAGTCGACAAATACAAGAAGTTTTTATACTTTGAAGGATGATTTTAAAATGCATGGTGCTATATGAATAGGAAAATCATTCTTTTAAGTATAGGCGTTGAGCCAAATCAAGGTGGTAGAGGAGTGAAAATCCATCATACTGAGCCTGATCATAGCGAAATGTATGCTTCGCTTTGAAAACCAACCGAGAAAGAACTCAGCAGGAAGCTTTATTTATTTTGGATCATAGCCCCTGGCGAGGTTGAACCTTGGCGAGACGTCGAGTTATGCCGGGGGAGCACCATTAAAATTGTACTCGGCAGGGAACTCATATGGCGAACACAGTGCTTTGCTGGAGGACCATTGATATGGAACTTAGCAGGGAGCCATGTTTGTTTTGGAACAAAGCCCCTGGCGAGGATGAATTTTGGCGAGACACGGAGTTATGTCGGGGGAGCACCATTGAAATGGTACTCGGAAGGGAACCCATATGGAGAACACGGGATTTTGGAACAGAGCCCCTGGCGAGGATGAACCTTGATGAGACACCGAGTTATGCCGGGGGAGCACCATTGAAATGATAGTCGGCATGGAACCCATATGGTGACCGCGGGATTTTGGAACAAAGCCCTTGACGAGGATGGACCTTGGCTAGACACCGAGTTATATTGGGGGACACCATTGAAATGATACTCGGCAGGGAACCCATAAGGAGAACGCAATGCTTTGCTGGAGAACCGTCGAGATGGAACTCGGCAGTGAGCCTTATTACATCCTAGTTTCTTTTTACATAGACTAAATTTGTTAAGGTACCTCATTAAAACTCTGGCCCTTGCCTAAGTAAAATAGTACACCAATTTATTACATCAACTTACAGAGTTTAACTGAAATAAAGCCTAAGACTAGTTACATTCCAAGTCCTAGGAACTTCTATCCCATCCAAAGTCTCAATCTTGTAGGCTTCTCTTTCTAGTTTCTCTACAACTTGGAATGTTCATTCCTAGTTAGGGGAAAGCTTCCCCTTCTTCGAGGGGTCAGTGAATTTTTCCAAGACCAGGTCGCCTTCTTTGAAGCCTCGTTGCTTTACCTTGAGAGTATATCTCCGGGATATCCTTTGTTTAGCTGCAATTTCTCTTACATGTGCTGCACTCCTTATTAATTCCAAAAATTCAGACTCGGTATTCAAAGCTTGGTTGTTGATGTCCTGCTCAAAATTCTCATGTCGCCAAGTGGGCAAGCTAACTTCCACCGGGATCATAACATCGGCTCCAAACACCATTTTAAAAGATGTTTCTCGGGTTGTTGAATGAATGGTAGTGTGATATGCAAAAGGACCTCATGGAGATATTCTGCCCATAAGCCCTTTGCATTGTCTAATTTCTTTTTCAAAGCGTTCAAGATGACTTTATTAGCTGACTCTGCTTGGTCGTTCGCTTGTGGGTGTTCCACTGAAATAAACGTGTTGAAAATACCAAGCTCTCCACAAAATTCTACCACAGAAGAACTTGCAAATTGAGTTCCATTGTCAGAAACAATGACCCAAGGAATTCCAAATCGGTAGATAATATTCCTCCAGTAAAAATGCCACACTCTCTCTACTGTTATCCGAGCTACAGCCTCGGCCTCCACCCATTTAGTAAAATAATATACCGCCACGATGAGGAGATTTAATTGCCTCGGCGCCATAGGAAACGACCCCAGGATATCCACCCCCATTTATAAAACGGCCTCAGAGAAAGTACAGAGTGGAGGAGTTCGGTCGGCGTGTGGATGAAGAGCGCAAACGCTTGACATTTCAAACAGGAGATAACAAAGTGTACGCAATCTTTCAGCATGGTGGGCCAATAGTACCCGACCCAGAGTATTTTACTTGCCAGTGACTGACCACCTAAGTGATTCCCACACACACCCTCGTGCACCTCCTTCATCACTAGATTAACATCATCCTTCAACACACAACGTAACATGGGAAAAGCCCTTCCCATTTTAAAAAGATTATTGTTCACTACAATATACTGAGCCAAAACTTTTCTAATTCGTCTAGACTCCTCCTTGTCATCGGGCAAAACATCTTGCTGAAGATACTTAACAATTGGAGTCATCCATACTTTATCTTTGTTAATAGAAAACACTTCTTCTTTTTCAATGCTAGGTAATGTCAGAGTCTCTTGAATAACAAACTTGTTCATTCCCGATCCCTTCGTACTGGCCAAACGAGAAAGAAGATCGGCCTGAGCATTGTCTTCTCTAGGAATGTGACAAATCTCAAAATCTTGAAATTTCTTGGAAAGCTGCAAAGCCAGATGAACATATTTCAGCCACACGAGGTTCTTTGTCTTAAAACCTCCGCTAACCTTCCCGACCACTAACTAAGAGTTAGTGCGGACGAGCAAGTATGCTACCCTAACCTCTAAAGCCAATTTCATGCCAGCAATGAGCGCCTCATACTCAGCCTGGTTATTGCTAGTTTGAAAACCGAAGCGCATAGAGTACTCCAAAATAATATCACTTGGACCTTCCAAGACTATCCCAGCGCCACTACACTTTAGGTTGGAATAGCCGTCTACAGAAAGCACCCATTTTGCCGACACTTCCACCCCTGTCGGGGAGCCGAACTCCACTATAAAATATGCCAACGTCTAGGACTTTATGCTTGTTCGAGGAGTGAACTTGATGTCGTACTTGGAAAGTTCCACGACCCATGGCACCATTCTCCCGGCTAGGTCCGGCTTCTTGAATAACTTTTTCAATGAAAAATTTGTTTTTACTTGGATTGGATGGTCTTGAAAATAGTGCCTTAGCTTCCGTCCAGTTGTTACCAATGCCAGAGCTAGGCGTTCGATCTTCTGATACCTTAATTCCGCCCCTTTCAACACCTTGCTAACAAAATACATTGGGTGTTCCCCAGTTTCTCCATCTTGGACTAACGCGAAACTAATGGCACTATCGGAGACGGCCAAATATAAAACCAAAGAAATATTCTCCTTAGGTTTAGACAACACCGGCGGAGCCGACAAGAACTGCTTTACCTGTCGGAATGCCTTTTCACATGCCTCACTCCATTGAAAATCATCCCTTTTCCTAATTGCTGCGAAGAAATGAATTGATTTATCTCCGACACATGACAGATACCGGGACAGAGATACTAAACGGCTAGTCAACTGTTGAACTTCACGCACAGTAGTGGGACTCCGCGTGATATTTACTGCTTGGCATTTATCCGGGTTGGCCTCAATTCCTCGGCTTGTCAACATAAAGCCCGGAAACTTGCCGACGTGCACCCTGGACGTGCATTTATCCGGGTTCAAGCGCATGTTATACTTTCTTACTACCGCGAAGGTTTCCTCTAGATCCAGGATATGCTTCTGTTCTTTAACTTTCTTGACGACCATGTCATCCACATAAACTTCAATGTTCCGCCCGATCTGTGGAGCAAATACCATATCCATAAGTCGTTGGTATATTGCCCAACATTCTTCAGGCCAAACGACATTACTTCATAATAGTAATTACTTCGATCTGTCATGAAAGTTGTTTTCGGAGCATCCGCTAGATTCATCCTGATTTGATTATACCCGAAATAAGCATCTAAGAAACTCAACAAACAAAACTCGGAAGCTTCGTCTATCAACCGATCAATGTGTGGAAGAGGATATTTGGACACGCCTTTTTAAGATCCATGAAGTCCACACACATCCTATATTTTCTAGTTTTCTTTTTAACCATCACCATGTTAGACAACTAAGTCGGGTATTGGACTTCACCAATGAACCCGACTTTTAGCAGCTTGTCAACTTCTTCCACAATTGCTTTCCTTTTCTCTTCACCACTATTCCTTTTCCATTGTGACACGGGCTTAACATCAGGATCAAGAGCCAAGTGGTGGCACATAACTCCCGGGTCTATGCCAGGAATATCAGAAGGCTTCCGAGAAAAAAGATCCATATTTTGTCTTAGAACCTCAATTACCATTGCCTCCTCTTTCGTGGTCATCTGAGTACCAAGGTGAGTAATTTCAAACGACTGAGAAAAAATTTGAACCTCCTTTGTCTCCTCTTGGGGAACTAGACTATCTTCATGAGGATATTCCCTAGGATCGATATCAACCACGTTTACCTTGTGGTCTGCCGACTCCTCAGCCAGAACTGGCTTCCGCTTCATTTTCATGCTATCTTTGTAACACTTCCGAGCTAACCCTTGGTCACCCTAGACTATTCCAACTCGGCCCTTTCCCAACAGATACTTCATGGTAAGATATAACGTTGATAAGGCTGCCTCCAACGCATTGAAAGAAGGGCGTCCAATAATAATGTTGTACGGAGATGGTGCATTCACTACCAAGTACCAAACACAAACATATTTAGCATTCTCGTCAAATCCAAATGTGGTCAACACTGAGAGATTGCCCAGAACCAACACTTGCTCTCCAGAAAAGCCCACCAAAGTTCCACTAAAAGGCAGCAATACTTAGGGTCAAAGTCCGTTCCTTGGAAAGCGTCCCAATACATGACATCCGCAGAGCTACCTGGGTCCACCAGAACCCTCTTGACTCCCCAATCTCTGATTTATACCTCGATCACCATGGGATCATTCTCGTGAGGCAAAATTCCTTTAGGATCCTCCCGGGAAAAATCCACAACCTCGGGGTCACTATCGGCTGGGCCGACCTGAGTCACTTGCATTACACCCCAAGCGTACCTCTTCCGAGCTGAACTAGTGGAACCTCCTCTGGAAAATCCACCGGAGATGGTATTTGAAAAATTCTAGTTAGGGCCAGACTCAAGATGTCGTGACATCTGATCTGACCTTACAAAACAGACAAGGTAGGCATAAACATAAAAATATAGAAAATAAAGAACACAAATAATTGTTAACCCAGTTCGGCTCCAACTAACCTACGTTTAAGGGCTTCCAAGCCAGGGATGAAGTTCATTATCAGCAGTATTAATTCGGAGGGAAACCTCCCTGTTTACACTTCTTACTTAATCATACTACCCAATGACCCCTTCTACCTAAGATACCAAACTTAGATATGAGATCCTCCGCTCAATCCTCAGTTTCACACATTGTGTGTAATACGGTGGGAGAACTGACTTGTTTGTTTTGCGTTTTATCGCAAATGTTGCGGATAGCAAGTGTCGCCACTATCTTCTCTTTTATCCAATTAAGGGAAGGCTAAAAGAACAGGAAAATACCTTTGTTAGATTCTGAGTACGAGAGGCAGTTATGAAAAGGGAAGGTATTAGCACCCTTTTCATCTGTAGTTATCTACGGGCTCTTAATTGCTTAGCTCACTTTATAAATTGCTTTCTGTGTGTGTGTTTGAAAAGATATTTTGAAAAGGCATTTCTCTTTGACTTCGTAATGATTCTCGCTGGAATGTATACGAAGTGTTTGGAAATGTTTTGTTTTGGAAAATTGTCTAACTTTGTAATGATTCACGCTGGAATGTATACAAAGTGTTTGAAAATGTTTTGTTTTGAAAAAAGTGTTTAACTTTGTAATGATTCACGATGGAATGTATACAAAGTGTTTGAAAAGTTTGTGAGGTGTAAAAAGTATTTTTGAATTGATTGGAGCAAGCAAAGAGTCTTATTACCTACTCAGATTGGTCGTTTCCATGTTATTTGGCTTTCCTTTAGGGTAGCGCTATCCATACCATTAGTTGGTAGGTAACTCTATCCGTTGGATGTAAAAGGGACGTTCGAAGGGTCATAGAAGGCAACATGTAAGGATATCTTAGCATATTCTTAGGGACGATCATCACTTTTCGTAGGCAACAATCGAGGGACGAGATCATGTAGGCAACATCAAGGATCATCGAGAGACTATGATCTTTGTATTGAAGGGACTATGATGATTTGTTTGTAAGCGTCTTAGCTAAGATATCCCTACGTTCGAGGGACATGACCATGTATTCAAAAAGGCAACAAGAGAGGATACCCTATGGGGTGTACAAGTGTGAAGAGTGTGTTGTATTCAGATATGTTATCTTGAAATTAGGAGTGATCTGTGTTGTTTTTAATCTTGCCATACATGCCTAGTTACTAGCAGTTAAATATGTACAAAAATTAAAGTGTGGAAATGTAAAGCGCGAAAAGTAAATCCTAAGATATTACATGGCTTTGGGACAGATACATAATAGGAGTGCGGATAGTAAATCCTAAGCTATTACATAAAAAAAGACTTGCGACCTATACATCCTTTCTAGAATTGTAAATGCAAAATAAGAAATAGATAATCAAAATAATAATAAAATGTTAGTAAAATGTTTTGGAAATTAGTAGAAAAAGGTTTCAGGTTAGTAATCCTAATTACTAGAAAAGAAATTATTTCTGGAGTTTTTTGTGATTGATTTTAAAGAAAAAAACCTAATTCTAATTAATTAGTATTTAATTAGAAAAATGATTTTTAATATGAAGAAAAAGAAAACGTTTTTGTGTCAAAAATTAAATAAAGGTTTTCGAAACCTAAATCTAAAATTAAACATTTTTTTGAGTTTTAGAAAATAGTTTAAAAGATAATTGAAAAGAAAATAAATTAGTTAAGAAAATTAAAAGGAAAATAAATAATTTTTTGTGTTTTTTGTCAGAACTTCTGACTTTGTTCGTCCCAGAACTTCTGGCTCACTCTTTCCAGAACTTCTGGAAATTGGGTCATCGTTCCTTGCCAGAACTTCTGGGAAATGTTCCTTCCATAACTTCTGGAAACCTGTATGGAAGTTCCTTCCAGAACTTCTGGAAACCTTCCTTCCAGAACTTCTGGAAACCTGTATGGAAGTTCCTTCCAGAACTTTTGGAACCTATTTTCCAGAACTTCTAGAGGCCTGTATGGAAGTTCCTTCCAGAACTTATGGAAACCTGTTTTCCAGAACTTCTGGAGGATGTATATGTTACCTGCATAAATCAGAAAGATGTTAGAAAAAATGAGGAAAAGAAAGGGGTGGCGCTAGGGATCGAACCCCAGACCCTTTTAATTTACCAACGTGCGTTTGCCAACTAAGTTGAGTGGCTTTGTTGTCTGTGAAATACAATCATTTGATTATAAGTGTCAACGTATTTTGTTTTGAATTTTCAAACAAAGTCACACGTGGGCCCCCTGTTGCTAGAACGGACGAATTAGATCACGCCACGTCTAGGGTCAGAAGTCTTCGTCGATCAAACGAGTCAGCGACGCTGGAGCAAAGCTCCGATCGTCTTCTCCGACTGCCTCAAAATCTAAACCTGCAAAATAACAAGAACTGGAGTATGGGGTTAAGCCTACCCCCACTAAATCGACCCCTGCGAGTTCAATGGTGGTGTCGGTTTAGTCTGAAAGGACCTAGAACGTGTAGTACGAAGCTTCTCCGATCCAAAGCCCTAAGAATGGCATATCGTGTTTTGGCCATTATAGCTCATCAACGATTGCCTAGATCTGTTCTATGACATCTCATGAACATATTAGAACGGTTAGTTTCAAGTAAAACACGTAAAAAAAATAGAATACAAAATCAAGGAAAATATGCAATCGGAGGATCATAGTATGCATGTTTCAGCATGTTATGGCCATGGATAATGATGTGTACTTACTCAAACTTACCCCAGGAGCACGATGGAGTGCTTGAAAGTGGCTGGAATTTGAAATTCAAGTTTGCAAATTTCTTGAGATTTTTGTGAGTTTTAGGGTTTGTTCTTGAGGCAAGGGTTTCGTTCTCTGTGCTTCTGATCTTGTAGTGTATTTATAAGAGAGTGCATTAGGTCAAGAATTATGGGAAAATATATTGCCTTGAATGCAAGAATATTTGATTTGGAATTTTCATCAAATCTTCCCAAAAGTGTTTCAATCTTGACTTAAAGCCTTGTGCACGAATTTGACAGCTTGCATAAGTTATCTTGGACCTCAAGACAAGTGAAAACCAAGCCCAACTTGTATTACCAATTATTTTTGTATTTTATTTAATTAAATTTGAATTTTAGCCATTTAATTAAAAAATAAATCAAATAAAAAGTAAGGAGGCGTGGTAATGAGGGTGGATGTCATGGATAATGTCAAGATCAAGTTTGGATCATGAAAACTTAGGCCCATTTGGAAAATATTTGCATTTGCTAGGTATTTTCCTTTGTGTACCTCCTCAAAAATGTCAAACTTGCACAATTTGTATCTTGCTCAATTTTCAACATTTTTTAGTGTTCTTGGAATTTTTAGAAAGCTCAAGATGTCCTCTAAACATTCATTTTGGTTTCATCTTCATTGAAGTTTCCATTTTCATGAACACTTCTCTGCAAGAAGATGACTTTTTGTTGACTTTCAAAAGGACTTGTAATGTTTTGATCCATAATTTCCAGATGAAGCATTTTTGGCCAAAGCTTGTGAGACATGAAGTTGTAGAGAATTTAATTCCCTTCAAAAAGAGCTTTGGTGGAAATTTTTTTGATAAAGTATATGAAAGTTATGCTTGGTCAAAGTTCTGTTGACTTTTGTCTAAAAAAGCCTAATTTGGAAACTTTGAGTTTTGATCAAATCTTGACTTTCCTTGAGGAATCATGATCAACCCTTGATAAAATGATGAATATTACTTCAAAATATTGATGTTGACAAAAAATTATGAAGTTTGACTATATGTTGACCACAATTGATTTTCTGTCCAATACAACTAATTTTCAACCATCTGAGCAATTGGATGAGCAAATTTGACTTGTAAGGCTTGAGACTTGACATGGTGATCCCTTGAATCATATGATGAGGTATGATGACCACTTGAAGCATTAGAAATCCCTTTTGACTTGAGAGGAGCAAAACCCTAGTTTGGATTGATTGCTTAAGAAAGAGTTTGTCTGGTTAACCCTTATGAAATCCTTAAGCATGGAGATGTGAATTGTCTTGAGAAGTAAGAGGACAATTTTTGGGGTATGACACTGTGACACTAAAACAGTTTTAAGATACCACACTTCAAACACAATCTAAAACTGTCACTCAAGTGATACAAACTAACTAAGACTAAAAGCAATATGCTTCTAACTTAGGATACACCTTGGAGTTACTTCACAGTTTCCTCCAAGAACATAACACCCTATTATTTATAGGCTTTGAGGTGTACACATGGTGACTTTCCCATAATCTGGGAGGTTCACTCTATAGATTTAGCCCTAACATCAAGAAAATGTCTTACATACAAAGATTTCCGCTATGGAAATTAAAAAAAATCGACCTCTTCTTCCACCCACCTGTGACAACCGTATGTGCAAAAGGCTTGCCAAACTGAATACTCACATCTTTCACCTTTTCAAAAATTTGGTCACCTATCAATCTAAGTGGAGCTCTACGTTGTTTTGTATCTCAATTGAATATTTTTCTCCATCCACGATAGTGATGTTTAGAATTTAAGAATCTACGATGACCGAGAAAGACATTCTTTTGACAAAATTTCAATCGTGTCCTATCGGTTCCATTTTCACAGACATGACACACATATTCACCTTTAATGCTATACCCTGATAGATGCTGGAAAATCATTATAATTGTGCCAAACAACATCGTCCTTAAATTGCAATTTTCTTTCCTATATCCATCATAAAAATCCACACCGTTCTCCCACAAAATCTTCAAATCTTCAATTAAAGGTGTCAATTATACATCTATGTCATTCCCGGGTTGTTTAGGCCCAGAAGTTAACATAGATAACATCATGTACTTACGCTTCATACATAGTCATAAAGGTAAGTTATAAATTATAATAATCACAGACCATGTGGAATGTGAGATACTTTGAAAACCATGCGGGTTCATTCCATCAGTAGATAACGTCAAGCGAAGGTTTCTTGTTTCTCCTCCAAAATTCGGATAATCATTATCAATTTTCTTCCACTGTGGTGATTTCCAATCATAGCTATAATTTTTCTCATCATCCTCTTTCCATTGTGTTTCCGGTTTAGGTATGGTTGCACCGGCCTCATTGGTCATGGTTATTACTATAGGACCATTCTCGATGACTTTCCATATTTTTCTATCAATAGAGTTGATATGCACCCGCATACAATCTTTCCAATAACTATAGTTTTCACCAGTAAAAATAGGTGCTCTATTGTACGCCCCCTTTGGATCGGTCTCAATTTTCTAAAAAGTTATATGCGAAGCACTAAACAAGTGCTCGTGATACCACTTGTTAGACGATGAGACGGATCTAGAAGGGGGGTTGAATATATACTTTATTTAAAATTGCACTTTTTCAAATTGTTTTTAAAACGGTGCGAAAGCTCCCCGAATAAAAAATCGTCTAAACGATCTCTTATTGGAAATGGGCCCTATTTTTACTATCCAGACCCAATCCTGTATGGGCTACGGGCTACCCGATCCTAAACGGGCCCATATCTTTAAAAAATTAAAAAATTGTCCTTATTTTTATAAGTAATCATACATTGCATGCAATAATCCATATATATATATATATATATATATATATATATATTAAATTTCATATCCAAAATTATAATTTTTAAATAATTCATATAAGTTAACAATTAAAATGTAAAACAACACATTAACTTAATTTAAACTATCCAAAATATATCACAAATTATTCAATGTAGCACATAAAATTAATTAACTTGTTCAACAAATTTTAATGTATAAATATTCATGACAATTATAATGTTATAACAATTACAATAAGAAAATGTTATAAAATTTTATAACAATTATAATTAAGAAAGGATAAATTCTAATTATATTAAAATTTTTAATTTTTTTCGGGCTGGTGAGCTACCCATAGCCCATACGGGCTGTCCCATATTGTTTAGGGTTTTTTTGGACCGAGTTAAAAAAAACCCAAATATAAATCTACCCATGGCCCAATCCCTAATTTTTTTCGGACCTAATGAGTTAGCCCATAGACTTCGGTCCATTTTGACAGCTCTACTTATGACAAACATAACTCTCAAATCCCTAAATATACTTACAATAATCTACCTTTAAAACTCTCTTTTTATATATAGGAAAGTTACCCGTCTAGTGATCCTACTAAGAACACATATCTGTCATGTTATCACTGTATATTAATACTATTTTTTTTATATAAAAAAGTCAAACCATATACTTCTTTTTATATAAAAACAAGATTTGAACAATTCAAAATTAAATATATAATTAGTGTGATAGTTAATAAAAATGATATTTATTAGAAAAAAATATAGTGATACATTTATTTTGACAAGCTAGTAGTGATACATTTATTAAATATATTATCCGGTTTTCCTTCATGTACAAAAAAAAAAAAAACTGAAAAACACGAGCTTTCCATTTCTCCGGCGATCTGTATTAACGTGAAAACTCATAACTATCCCGAATTTGTTCAATTTAACGTATCATATCAAAACGAACAAAGGGGTTCTTACGTCATTTCACTGTATCGCGATCTCAATACCCAAACTCTGTAACCTTTCCCGCAATTCAGATCCTGGAACCTCACTCGCTCCCTCCCAACTCACCGAGTCAACTCGTCTCCATTGTCAAACCACAATAACGAGTTCCACCAGGTATCTCTCTGAGCTCATGGCATTAAGATCGTAACGGAAAACTCGCTCGCATTCTGTCTCTCCCGAAGATATCAACATCACCGAGTCACACCTCGCTCTTAACTCGGGAATGGCTTCTTCGGAAGTCGATTCCCGTCTGAGTCAGCTTGTCGTTCCTGCACTCGACAAGATCATCAAGAACGCTTCATGGAGAAAGCACGCGAAACTCGCTCACGAGTGCAAATCTGTCCTCGAGAGGCTCAGTCTCAACAACCAGCAGTTACATCCCGATTCTTCCTCTGACACTGAACCGGAAACGCCCGGTCCACTCCACGACGGAGGTTCGATTGAGTACTCGCTCGCAGAATCGGAATCGATTCTCGTTCCTCTCATCAATGCCGCGGGTTCTGGATTCCTCAAGATCGCTGAACCTGCCGTCGACGCCATCCAGAAACTTATAGCTCACGGATACCTTCGCGGCGAAGCGGATCCTGGCGGTACTGCTGGCGAGGCAAAGTTGCTTTCCAACATGATTGAATCGGTTTGCAAATGCCACGGTTTCGGTGATGAGGCGATGGAATTGCAGGTTTTGAAAACGCTATTATCTGCGGTTACTTCGATTTCGCTACGAATTCACGGTGATTGTTTGCTTTTGATTGTTAGAACTTGTTATGATATATATCTTGTGAGTAAGAATATGGTGAATCAAACTACAGCAAAGGCGTCTTTGATTCAAATGTTGGTGATCGTGTTTAGGAGAATGGAAGCGGATTCTTCCACTGTTCCGATTCAGCCAATTGTGGTGGCTGAATTGATGGCTCCTGCGGAGAAATCTGACGTGGATAATTCCATGACACAGTTTGTGCAAGGGTTTATTACAAAGATAATGCAGGATATTGATGGAGTTTTGAATCCCGTTACACCTAATAGTAAGATTTCTATGTTAGGTGGACATGATGGTGCATTTGAGACCACCACAGTGGAGACTACAAACCCTACTGATTTGTTGGATTCTACTGATAAGGATATGTTGGATGCTAAGTATTGGGAGATTAGTATGTACAAGACGGCATTGGAGGGAAGGAAAGGGGAGTTGGTTGATGGGGAGTTGGTGGAAAGGGATGACGATTTGGAAGTTCAGATTGGGAACAAGTTGAGGAGGGATGCTTTTTTAGTGTTTAGAGCACTTTGTAAATTGTCCATGAAGACGCCCCCTAAGGAGGCATCTACGGATCCACAGTTAATGAGGGGGAAGATTATGGCTTTAGAGTTATTGAAGATTTTGTTGGAGAATGCTGGAGCTGTCTTCCGAACTAGTGAAAGGTATCTCATTTTACTGGAGTTTCTTTTTAGGACTTTGATTTATTTAGTGGTTGATATTTTTGTCATTTAGGGAGAATATGTACCTGTCTTTGTCTAGTTTTGCTGAAATTGTAGTTTTTGCATTAAATATAGTAGCAAAGTCGGTAAAGATGACCACATTATATAGGAATTTAAAATCTGTTGCAGTTTTGTCAAATATCGGCCATGGCGGATCGCCGTGCCTGATTTTTATACAATCGCCATGGCCAATTTTGAAGAATAGTAGTGGTATGGCATTTTATGACTTTCCACCATGACCGGCCATCCACCACTGATAATACTGATCTGTTGACACATAAAAATTAAATCAGTACTTACAACATCTAATAACTTATAACTTCCTTGTAGGAAATTATTATAGGCAATTTGGTTATTGAGTTATATGTTATTATGGATATTTTGATTGCTTTGAAATCACTTTATTCCCTAGTATCAATATAAGGTGGCGGATAAAAAACAATCTTGGATTAAGACAACTTTTTGAGCATATGTGAGAAGCTTACTTTCAATAGGACTGCAGACTATTTAGAAAATTCATCCTATGAAAATCATTTTCGTTGGTTTAGAAACAAGAATGAATATAGTTATGTTGACATCAGTGTCAGGACATACTATCCTCAGGTTTATATGAGGATCCTAGCCCTAGGTCTATGTCTATGAGGCTCCCTATTACTTATCTTACACTTTTTAATAACCTGTTATACATGATGGATTTTATCAATCTGTCTGTTAAGTTGAAAGTTCTTATCTAGGTCGAGACTACAAAATTTCATATAGTTCAAAACCTAATTTTGGAATATTACTTTTACTGGGCACTCTACTATATTTTGGGTTGATTGATATGATCATCAGTAGGGGTGGTCGTCTGTTCAGTATAAAGTATGAAGTGATTTGGTAGTTGTCTGTGTAGTGGAATCTTTGTTGCTGTTGACATCTCGATCCTCTCCGAACATTCGTTTCTTTAAAGCTTTTTAGTCACGACCTAATGCAAGCTACTTATAATATTTGAGATCCCATTCCTTTGTGAAAACTGAAAATACTCGGTTAGATTGTCTTTCATTTTCAACTTCAATAAACTAAAGATAGAATTGCCGCTCGTATTCACTTGTAGTATTTCCATCTCAATGCACAAAAATGAATATAAATGATATCATTAAATCAAAATGCAGACTTTGTTTTTATTCTAGTCTTTTCAATTTTATGGAACTTCTGGATTCAGCTGTATCTGTGGTTATTTTATTTATTTGCTGCAAAAACTATAGGTTTCTCTCTACATGTCCAAACCACTTAAATTTATTTTCCACCATCTTTTCTACTATAGTTGTTACCCTAACATTCCCTCTAATGTTGTCATTTCTAATCTTATCCTGTTTAGTCTTACCCCACATCCAACGCAACATCCTCATTTCTGCTACACTTATTGTCTTCTCGCGTTGATTCTTAACCGCCCAACATTTTGTCACGTACAACATCGCAACTGATAAAATTTTCTTTTCAGATTGAGCGTTACCTTTGTGTCACATTATACCTCTAAAGCCCTCCTCGATTTCAGCCACCCAGCTTGAATTCGATGGTTTACACCCCCTTTTATTTCTCCATTACGGACCCAAGATATTTAAACTATGTTACTTTGGAACGACATGGTCTCCAACTTCCACCTCTAGGTTAAAAACGGTTCTCCTTTTGCTGAACTTACATTCTATATACTTCGCCTTACTTATGCTTTAGAAACGCATTAGAAAGAATGTTAGGGTAACACCTGTTTCTAAAGTTCGTCTTCAAGTCTCCAATCTCTCACTTAAATCTTCCTTCGACTCTCCAACTAGGATTGTATCATCTGCAAAACATGCATCTCGGGGCTAGCGTTGGAAAATATTTTCTACATTGAAACCTAAATGCTATTCAAAATTTCCCGTGTGGATATTGATATACGATTTCACCATTTGGGCCTTTCTCTTAATGGGTCCTATCACATTACAAGATAAAACAGATGCGAAGTACTATGCACAGCACATGAAACACAACTGAACTAAACATACACAACACGAAACATAATAAACATGACTACTCTAACAAACGGGGGTGTACAAATTGAGGGAAGATTCAGATTTGTAACTTTGGGAAACAAAGCTATGGGTTAGTTGTTTAAGGGGAAGCCTTTGGAGGAGAATTCTTTTTCCTATTTAGTATTGAATATACTTGAGAATAAGCAAATAATACTGAATGAATTAAGAGATTACCTCTCAGCTTGGTCTTAATTTATATCGAGTATAATACAATGAGAATCCCTTGATTAAGAGAGATGAATCCATACACAATCAATCCTAATAAATACATATCAATTCTAATAATTATATATACTATCTTATCAGATCTCAACACTCCCTCAAGCTGGAACATTATGATTGTAGACATCAAGCTTGTCACATAGGTAAGTTATTTAATCTCACCAGATACAAGGACAATAATCTCAATATACATAGTTTGCTCATGAAAGATAGGATTAGAGGCAATATGTAAAGCTGCTTGATTATCACAAATGAGACTCATAGTGCTTATTTTACAAAAGCGCAACTCTTAGAGAAGATGTTTGAGCCATATGAGCTCTTGGGTAGTAAGTGCCATAGCTCGATATTCAGATTCAACATTGGATCTGGCGGCGACATTTTGCTTCTTACTTTTCCATGAAATTAAATTTCTACCAATAAGAGCACAATACCCAAATGTGGATTGCCTATTAGAGGGACATCTAACACAATCGTAATTTGTGCAAGCGACGATATCCATATTACCTTTATCTTTGTAAACGAGACCTTTCCCAGGAGCTCCTTTAATATACCTCAAGATTCGAACCACGGCATCCCAATGACGATCACATGGAGAGTTCACAAATTGACTCACTACACTAACATTATATGCGTTATCTGGCCTCATCATGATCAAATAATTTAGCTTCCCAACTAACCTCCTATACCTTCCAGGATCTAAAAAGGACTCTCTCTGATCTGGTAGGAGTTTGACATTTGGATCCATAGGAGTGTCAATTGGCTTACAATCTAGCATATCAGTTTCTTCCAAGTTATCCAAAACATATTTTCTTTGGAAAATAACAACTCTTGCCTTAGAATGAGCTACCTCAATGCCAAGAAAATACCGCAATCTTCCTAGATCTTCGATATTATAAGATCCGCAATCTTCCTAGATCTTTGATATTATAAGATACTGGATAATATTCTAACAAATATAATTGTTCATTTTGATTGTTTCTTTCAATTACCCATTTCTCTGCTCTTGTTATGTTGTAATTGTTTTATCAGTTTGAATTTTTCGTAAGTAATCATTAATGCAGGTAATATTTTCTTCTCTAATTTTTAAATTAAGTCTTCTCTATTTTCTGTACACTATGACACTACACTAGTCATTTTTCTATTTTATAAAATTGCTGGATGATAGAAATTACTTCTTCTGATGGTTCCAGTTGTTTGATTGTGGTTGTGTAGGTTTTTAGGTGCCATCAAGCAGTACTTATGTTTATCATTATTGAAGAACAGTGCTTCAACTCTTTTGATTGTTTTTCAGCTGTCAAACTCCATTTTCATCAGTCTGGTATCAAGATTTAGGCCTGGATTGAAAGCAGAAATTGGAGTTTTTTTCCCTATGATTGTTCTTAGAGTCCTAGAAAATGTTTCTCAACCTAATTTTCAGCAAAAGATGATAGTTCTTCGATTTCTAGAAAAGCTTTGTGTTGATTCCCAGATATTGGTTGACATTTTTATCAACTATGACTGTGATGTCAATTCATCAAACATATTTGAGAGGTGTGTTATGTTTTATTATATTTTACTTTTTTGGTACATATTTTAATTTTCTATTTGAATATTTTCATGTTTAGAATATGATTCTCAAGTTTAATCGCATTTCTACGTTCTTGATTGTTTCATAGCACTGTATATTTTATATCTTACCATTATGTTCTTAGGATGGTTAATGGACTTCTTAAAACTGCTCAAGGTGTTCCTCCTGGTGTTACAACCACACTTTTGCCACCTCAGGAAGTGTTACTAAAATTTGAAGCCATGAAAAGCTTGGTTGGTGTTCTAAAATCAATGGGAGACTGGATGAACAAACAATTGCGGATTCCAGATCCTCATTCAGCTAAGAAAGTTGAAGCAGCTGATAATGGCTACGATGCTAGAGGTTCCGTGATGGCAAATGGAAGTGGAGTAGACCCAGGCGAAGGATCTGACTCTCATTCTGAAACCCCAAATGATGCATCTGATGTTTCAACTATCGAGCAACGCCGGGCTTATAAACTGGAACTTCAAGTAAGAAATGAATACAATTTTGAGAAGAAGTATATCTTTGTTCTTGCTTTGGCTGTTTATTAAATAATCTAATGCAAGTTTATGCCAGGAAGGTATATCAATTTTTAATAGGAAGCCTATGAAAGGAATTGAGTTCCTTATCAATGCCAACAAGGTGGGTGATTCACCGGAAGATATAGCCACTTTTCTTAAAGATGCATCTGGGTTGGACAAAATTTTGATTGGTGACTATCTGGGTGAAAGAGAAGAGTTATCCTTGAAGGTAATGCACGCCTATGTAGATTCCTTTAACTTTCAAGGAATGGAGTTTGATGAGGCAATCCGGGTCTTTCTTCAAGGATTTAGACTACCTGGCGAGGCACAAAAGATTGACCGGATAATGGAAAAGTTTGCTGAACGTTATTGGAAATGTAATCCTAAGGCTTTTTCCAGTGCTGACACAGCATATGTCCTTGCCTATTCAGTGATAATGCTCAATACAGATGCTCACAATCCTATGGTGAAGGACAAGGTGGCTCAAATAATTCTCTTGATTTGATGTACAAATTATTATGATAGGCATGATGGCTAATTTTTTTGTTTTGGTTGTTGAGTTATGCAGATGTCTGCTGATGACTTCATCAGAAACAATCGTGGCATTGATGATGGAAAAGATCTGCCTGAGGGATACTTGAAGTCCTTGTTTGATAGAATTTCTAGAAATGAAATCAAAATGAAAGAAGATGACATGGCTTCCCAACAAAGGCAGGCTGTGAACCCAAATAAACTTTTAGGCTTGGATAGTATATTGAATATTGTGGTACGTAAGCGTGGGGATGAGAGTCATATGGAAACCAGTGATGATCTTATCCGTTATATGCAAGAACAATTCAAAGAGAAAGCTCGCAAAACTGAGTATGTTCACTCATATCCACTCTTCTTCTAGAAGATATTATTTTTCAAATTCGTATCAAAGCACTACAATCTTTACCAGTATGGTGTGTATCATTTTGAAATGTTCACGGTAGTGTTTTTCCCTTTCTTTTCATTTAATATTTTAAAGCCAATCATATAACTCATTTGTTATTTTGAAGTTGACTTGTTCTTTGTTTGATAGAACTTTAATCTTATTGAAATTATAGAGCATTACATAAGATAAGAGGGGAGAGTAAAACAAAGACTTTGAATTAAGACTGTGTTTATGATGTTGCAAAGGACTACGCACCAACCGTTATTTATATTAATATACTAGACTTCTAATAAAACCAGGTAACAAATCCTGAAATATGAAGAAATATAGAAATTTTGTTCTAAGAGATAGATATTATAAATTACTCTAAAATACAACCTAAATATCATGTGATAAAGAGTTGTGGAGATATTAGCATTATATGGAAGATTGTAGTGCTTTGATACAATGTTAAAATTATTGGCCAAGGAACAGGGAAGAATAAAGACTTTGAATATGATTGTGGTTTTTTTGAGGACATATAAGACTATGGTCTAACCCTCATTTATACTACCATTCCCAATTCTGATTAAATAAAGATATAAATCAAGAAATATGGAAAACTAATCCTAAAAGATAACCTATAGTACTGAGATGCAATCTAGATATTATGAAATATTTTTTCTTATGTTCTAACAATATTTTTATTGTGGTTTCTTCACTTAGTTTTGAGGGAGAAAATAAACTCCCTAGCCCATCTCTTTTTCCTTCTTGATATGTAGTTGCTTGCATTTTGCAGGTCAGTTTATTATGCAGCGACAGATGCTGTAATCCTCAGGTTCATGATAGAGGTGTGTTGGGCACCAATGTTAGCTGCTTTCAGTGTAGCTCTTGATCAAAGTGATGATGAGGTTGTAATATGTCTCTGTCTTGAAGGCTTCCGCCATGCTATTCATGTTACTTCCGTAATGTCTATGAAGACTCATAGAGATGCTTTTGTGACTTCATTAGCAAAGTTTACCTCTCTGCATTCTCCTGCAGATATTAAGCAGAAGAATGTATATGCAATTAAGGTTGGTGAAATCCATGTTCTCTTCTAAATGGCTTATGAACAGTATAATAAGCTGAAGTCATTATAAATTAACAACTCTCATTATGTGTTACTACAATACTTCCTACTCAAGAGTGCCAATGCTCCTTTTCAAAATGCACAATTGTTTTGATGTATTCAAATTCATTGCTTTCCATAGTATATTTTATTGTTTCAAAATCAAATCCATGTTTTTCTCATTTTCTTTAATGATCTGTGTGCAGGCTGAATAATATATTTTCGAAGTATTAATAATGCACAAGCTCTAATAGGTTTATAAATGAGCATGACTAATGGACTAATGGGACGAATTCAAATTACTATTACTAATAATGAAGTACATTATTTACAACACTTCCCCGCAAGTGGGTGAATGAATATCTATCATTCACAGCTTGGAAATAATCTTTTCAAAACTATTGCTGTTCAGCCCCTTAATTAGAAGATCTGCAGGTTCCCTTGGAAAGAGACATAAGGAGTGCAGATTTTTATGAAGTGCCTGTCAATTTCATCAAAGAAAAATACATTATTTACAAAAGACAGTTTTATACTTCTTCATTATTCATTATTTTATATTGTCCTACCCAAAACCATGCACTCTGGAGACTGGAAGTACTTTCATGACGACATGCATTCTAAAAAGGCAAAAATAGTTTGGACTTCCCTTCTCTCGCAAATGTTATAATCACTAAATAATTGGAGTTCTTGGGGGAATTTTGCCACATTAGTGTAAAATGATCACTGCAAAGATATCCGAGGACATTTAAAAGTTATTTTTTAAAAAGTGGTTATTATTATTGGCATCCAAACCAAATGTTATAATCTTGTTAATAGCCTGACATGGTTTTGAAATTTCATCTTTACTGTTGATAGGAAATAATTACTATTGCTGATGAGGATGGAAATTACTTGCAAGAAGCTTGGGAGCATATCTTGACCTGTGTTTCCCGATTTGAGCATCTACATCTTCTTGGAGAGGGGGCTCCACCAGATGCCACCTTTTTTGCCTTTCCTCAGAATGATTTGGAAAAAACAAAGCAAGCTAAATCAACCATTCTTCCTGTTTTGAAAAAGAAGGGACTTGGAAGGATGCTGTATGCAGCTAGCACATTGATGCGGGGTTCATACGATAGTGCTGGAATTGGCAATAGTTCTTCTGGAGCAGTCACATCAGAACAGGTGAATAACCTGGTTTCAAATTTGAATATGTTGGAACAAGTTGGAAGCTCTGAAATGAATCGCATATTCACTCGGAGTCAGAAGTTGAACAGTGAGGCCATAATAGATTTTGTTAAGGCCCTATGCAAGGTCTCCATGGAAGAACTAAGATCTCAATCTGATCCACGTGTTTTCAGCCTTACAAAGATGGTTGAGATTGCGTATGTGTATTACTTACTTCATTCATGTTACCTCTTTGTTCTCCCTCTGAATCATTTTATTATTTCTCATGGTTCTTGGGAATCAAGGGTTAGGTCTATTTCAAAAGCCGCAAACGTAACCCCACTTAGCACATGATCTTTCAGAGGATTGCAATATTTATTCCATGAAAGAATATTTAAATAAAAAGAACGAAACTAGATATCTGTGGTACGATTGAAAACATTTTTTTTTAAAACAGTTTAGGAGAAAAAAAACTGGTAATTTTATTTTTTCAAACATATTTTGATAGTCTCGGGATGTGGTGGTTCGTTTCTAGCAGCAATGATGGTGAAGGGTGTTGGGCAGCAGTCAGCAGCGGCAGATGGTATTGGGTGGTGAGAATGTTGGTAGCATTGGCAGCAGTTGAAGCTACAGAAAGTTGCTGGTGGCCATGGAACGTACTGGACAGTGACAGGGGCTGATGGGGTCAGATGGTGTGAAAGTAAAAAATGTGAACAAAAACAGCTCTTGGTTGATCTTGTTTTTAGAAATAGAAAACAAGAACGAGTTTTGGAAACAAGCAAACATAAAACACTTGCTCAAACGGGTTTAATTTTTAACTTGAGTTTTTTTGTATTAAAACTGTAATCAAACAAACCCAAAATTGGGGCATAGCATTAAGCATAAGGTTTACTTTCATGGTTGATTGATGCTTTTACACTACCGCCTAAATTAATTTGTTTTTCATGATTCTTGTGTAACAGGCACTATAATATGAACCGCATCCGGCTTGTGTGGTCAAGCATCTGGCATGTTCTCTCTAATTTTTTTGTAACCATTGGATGTTCTGCAAACCTTTCAATTGCAATTTTTGCAATGGATTCCTTGCGGCAGTTGTCAATGAAATTCCTGGAGCGGGAAGAGTTGGCTAATTATAATTTTCAAAATGAATTTATGAAGCCTTTTGTCATTGTTATGCGAAAGAGTAATGCTGTTGAAATTAGAGAACTAATTATCAGATGTGTATCTCAAATGGTTCTATCTCGTGTCAACAATGTCAAATCGGGGTGGAAGAGTATGTTCATGGTAAAGCTGATCAACACTTTTCTATAGAGAGCTTCATTTAACACTAATTTTGATTGTCTGTGAAGTTCTTTTCCCCCTTTTGGTTCCCGGCCTCAACTTATTGGTCATAGACTTGATTTCAGGTATTCACTACAGCAGCTTATGATGACCACAAAAACATTGTACTCTTGGCTTTTGAAATTATTGAGAAGATTATTCGAGATTACTTTCCATACATAACTGAGACTGAAACCACCACCTTCACTGACTGTGTTAATTGTCTAATTGCATTCACCAATAGTAGATTCAACCAAGAGATTAGCCTAAATGCCATTGGTTTTCTTCGTTTCTGTGCAACAAAGCTAGCTGAAGGAAACCTTGGATCATCATCCAGAAATAAAGATAAGGAAGTTTCTGGAAAGATTTCCTCGAGTTCACCTATAGAAGGAAAAGATGGGAGTCAAGATAATGGAGAGGTGACCGATAAGGATGATCATCTCAATTTCTGGTTTCCTTTATTGTCAGGTGAGGACATTCTATTAAGTTTTCTAGACAAGTGATCAGTGCTTCATGTTACCATCTTTTTTTTGTTGATAAGCTCATGTTACCATCTTGTTTTATGCTTTAAGAAGCTTAACATATTGCAAATGTACTTATTCATTTTTCTGCAGGTCTATCGGAGCTTAGCTTTGATCCAAGGCCTGAGGTTAGGAAGAGTGCCCTAGATGTCCTGTTTGAAACATTACGCAGCCATGGCCATCTCTTTTCACTACCTTTATGGGAAAGAATATTTGAGTCTGTCCTCTTTCCTATATTTGATTATGTTCGACATGCTATTGATCCTTCAGGGACTAGTCCACAAGTCAATGAAGTAGAGACTAATGGCGAGCTTGATCAAGAAGGCTGGCTTTATGAAACATGCACAGTGGCCCTCCAACTGGTTGTAGATCTTTTTGTCAATTTTTACAACACTGTCAATCCTCTATTAAGAAAAGTCCTGATGCTCCTAGTAAGCTTCATAAAGCGCCTTCATCAAAGCCTTGCTGGCATAGGTATTGCTGCATTTGTTCGATTGGTGAGTAATGCTGGAGAGCTATTTTCTGATGACAAGTGGTTAGAAGTGGTTTTGTCGATAAAAGAAGCAGCAAATGCAACACTTCCTGAATTTTCATTGCTTGAAAGTGAAGACTTTGTGGCTAGAAATGAAGAACATGCCTCAACAGTTGATGATGACAGAGATCCTGTTGAGTCTGGGTCACCTTATGATTTAGAAAGCCTAAGAGTTCGTCGTCTATATGCTTATGTAACTGATGCGAAATGCCGAGCAGCTGTTCAGATTTTATTGATTCAGGTAAAATTTGTATTCAACTCCTCCAGATTTTGTTGAATTTCCTTACTGAAAAGGAAATATAAAGGAGCCCATGAGTTGTGGCTGTGGCATTTCGTTAGTTAACTTCATTTGGGTAGTTAGAGACTGCTTGATCAAGATCTTTTAATGTTGTTATGATTGGATTTGATATTTGTGCCATTAGAATTCTGGATAGAAATAGTATTAGGAGTATGCGTTGAGAGGGAGATAATGTATCTTTCTCATTCAGTACTTCATTCATAGAATCATTTTGCACTGGTATTTACACGTATATATTCCAGTAAACATAGATGCTTTTGATGTTTAAAAATGATAACTCTTCCTGAAATTGGCAGGCTGTGTTGGAGGTCTACAACTTGTTTCGGTCTCACCTTACTGCGAAAACCATGCTACTCCTATTTGATGCTTTGCATGGTGTATCATTACATGCCCACAACATCAACAGCAATACTTTGTTGCGTTCCAAGCTTCAAGAGTTTGGTTCTATGGCCCAAATGCAAGACCCTCCACTATTACGTCTTGAAAATGAGTCATACCAAATATGCCTTACATTTTTACAGAATCTTGTTATTGACAAGCCTCCTAGTTATGAAGTAGAGGTGGAATCTCATCTTGTGGAGCTTTGTCAGGAGGTTTTGGAGTTTTATATTGAAGTTGCAGGTTGTGAAGAAAAATCAGAATCTTCTCTTAGGAGAAAGCCACATTGGTCAATTCCTTTAGGCTCTGTGAAGCGGAGAGAATTAGCTGCACGCGCACCTCTTATTGTGGCTACTCTGCAGGCTATTTGTAGCTTGGATGACATTTCTTTTGAGAAGAACCTGTCTCATTTTTTCCCTCTTCTCACTAGTTTGGTAAGTTGTGAACATGGGTCAAATGAAGTCCAAGTTAACCTTTGTGATATGCTTACTGTATCAGTTGGCCCTGTTTTGTTACGGTCACGTTGATCATTTGGGCAAGACTAGCCCTGCATTTTGAGATGTGTAGGATGTTTTGTTTTAATCTCTTTTGTCCATAGTTTTCTCCATTCCTTTGTTTTCCATTACATGTCCATAATATACTTTACCGTGTGGTAAAATGGTAAAGGTTCCGAGCTAACTACACTTTCCTAAGTTTAGTATTTTAAAATCAATATTTATTACCTAGAGCGTGCATTGTATTACCCAGAGCCGGTGAAGTTTTTTTTTAAACTAAAAATTATTTGAAATACATTAGATAATATATTGTTCAAATATATTATTTATTTAATATATTAAAAAGTGAAATATTTCTTATAAATGAGACCAGAAAAAAATATAATATTAAATGATAAGTATTTTAGGACTGTAATTTTTTTAATTGTGACAATTAATTATTTAATTGTGACAATTATTTTGAGACTGAGACTATATACAATTTAAGCTTAATAGAAAACAGATTTATTGCCGGCAGATATGATTAATCAATCCATGTAAAACCATCTTAATATGCTTGTGTAACTTACTTGATTACTAGAATTTCAAAATCTGTGGGCGGATCAGCCTTTAGCCATTGTATTAAGAGATTTTACCCTCCTACCCCTAATTAAACCTAGTACTTCGGACAATTTTATCAAAATATCCCTGCAAAATAGCAGAAAAGTCACAATTTCTGGCGTGTACCAAAATTTTTGGAAAAACTATCATTTTACCGTTCTTGAATATTGCAAATTTCAAATGTCCGGTATTGTAAATTTGAAATTTTCGGTACTGTTTTTGTACCCGAAATTTCAAATTTACAGTATATATTTTAGTTTACAATTGTATCGGAAATTTGAAACTTCCAGTATGTATTTCAGTCTACAATAGTATCGAAAATTTGAAATTTTTGGTATAAAAACAGTACCAGAAATTTTAAATTTCTGGTATTACTGGGACTTAAAATTTTTTATAATTTTTTTACACTTTTACTTAAATAGAATACATAAATATAATTAATGTTATACATAGAGGTATTACAAATATAATTAATGTCAACAAATATAGTTAATGTTATGCATAAATGCATTACAAATAAAATACAAGCACTTCCCAGACAGTACTACCCAATGTCTGATCTGATCCGCATATGCTGATTCCCAACCTTTTGCAACATCACAACAATTATCCCTTCAACGCTCTGTGACGGGAGGCAATGGACAACCAAGTTTCAATTTTAGCAGAACCCAATGATTATCTTTGACAAAACCGACTGCAACGATTGTATGAAGACTCGTGTACAAGGGTTGAGGTATGTGAAGCGGGAAAAATATCGTGCTAATTCTCATGGATAAAGAAACAAAAACAACACCATATCTACAAGCAATAGGGTAACCCATATCTGGAAGCGACATCCATTTCTCCCTACCCTGAGGACCCAAGTGTTTCACGATTAAGGAATTCCTCACACAACACCATCGAAAATATATTCAACAACTTCACAGAATCAGCATGTGTCCAGAAGATATCAACCACCATATCTGAATTATCCTTATTTCTAGACCAATACAAGTATTTCTCTTGGTGAACAAGACGCAATAACATTTGTATTTCTGTCATTGCACCTCTCTTGTTCATTCTGTATGTTGCTCTAACTTTATATATCTAGGTAATACTCGTAAGGTTTTCTGGATCTTTGTCTTTCAAAGCAGAAGCTATGTACCTTGGAGCCATGTTGTACTTCGTCATGTCATTCACAAACTTTCTTTCTTCCTCTTTTAGACGGTCCAAAATGTCATGCCATACCAATTCCTTGTCTAGTTTATGATTGTGCATCCCGCATCTTACCATCACCACTCGGAACAGATCTCAGCCTGAATGAACATTTAACCTTCATAGAATAAGTGCCATCGGAAGGAGCTGCAACTTTATTTTTCTTTTTGTAATTACCTCCTCTGTCACAACCCATAATCAATTTATCCTTCCTCCCTCGCATACCATTAGCAATGTCGGTTCGGATAGTAACAACAACAATACCATGAGTTTTTCCAATTGACCGTGCCCATTCAAGAACTTTCTCTCGTGATTCAAAAATCTGGCAATCACATAAACGTATAATTAGCTAAATTAGATCAATTTATAAAAAATATGAAAATGCGTATAAAGACAAGTATAGTGTACCGTATCAGTGATGAAGTATTGCGTAAGATCAGTACATGAATCTGTAGAAGAAGCTGAAGGTGCCGGTTCAGGAGCACAAATATATAACACTTCCTCTGCCATACTGGAAATTTCAGGTATTAACGAAATTTCTGGTATATTCCGTAATTTGGAATTTTCGGTATTGTTTATGTATCGGAAATTTTGGAATTGCCGGTACCTGAAATAACGAAAGCAAAAATATCAGATTTTTTTGGCAATTTTTGATAAATCGTACCGGTAATTTGTAAATATCCGGTATATTGGTACCGAAAATTTGTGAACAACAAAGAATTTCTGGTATTCGCCTATAAAGGGTATCGAAAATTTTCAGAGACCTACCGGAAATTTCGTTTTTGGTTTCTTTTATCAACAATAGTTTTTTTTTTTGGGTTAAATAAGTTTTCGGTCCTTATAAATATCTCAAATTTCGTTTTTAGTCTCTCTAAAATTTTTCTTTAAAGAATGGTCCTCCTAAAAATTTAAATTTTAACTTTTGGTCCCTCCTGCAATTTAGCGACGATTTTTACAACTTAGCGACGATTTTACGACGGTTTTAGCGACGGTTTTTTATTTAGCGACAATTTTTATGACGGTTTTAGCGATGGTTTTTTATTTAGCGACGATTTTTACGAAGGTTTTAGCGACGAAATTAGAGACCATTTTAGCTAAGATTTTGCCACGAGGGACCAAAAGTTAAAATTTAAATTTTTAGGAGGGTCATTCTTTAAAGGAAAATTTTAGAAGGACTAAAAAACGAAATTTGAGATATTTATCAGGACCAAAAACTTATTTAACCTTTTATTTTTTTAAAGTAAATTTTTTAAATAAATAGGATCAGGGATATTTTCAGAATATGCAAATATGGGGGGTGTCAGGTTTAAAAACGGGGGTGGCAGAAAAAATTCTCTTGGATTAATCATTGGATCAAGGTTTTGAGTGTAAATCATCCTCATCCATAAAAATATTGATGATAGATATGAAACATAAATTTCGACATAGACACAACACAAAACACTCTATCAAAATATAAGTAATATTATAATTAAAATTACTTTATGTTACCGTTCTGATTAAAATTAAAATTTTTAATTTTTATTAATAATATTGTTTTAATATATTTGAAATTTATCAATTTTTTAATAGAGCTAACATAGTAGGGAAAATAATTAAAAAGATATTTATCTAAATTTTTTTTTGGAGCAATGAAATTTTTTATTCCAAAAAATAGAGAATACAAAGCCGATCTAAGATCCAGGCACAAACTGACCAGAATAAACAAGCAGGCTAGCAAAACCAAGAAACCTCAAAATAGACACCAAACAAATCACCTCCTATGATAATACAAAGCTACCTTTTTATCTAACTCAACATGCCTCGTAACAATCTCATGAATTGCTTGACAATCCATGCTATCTTTTAAGGTCTCTTGGAATATGATTTTATTCCTAGTAATCCAGATATGGTAAATGGTTTCCGTAGCCACCATTTTAAGAAGCTTCTTCTTAGGTCCCTTGCCATGAGACACTTGACAAATCCAGCTAAGCTCTGGAGTCCAATCTCCGGGAGTATGCACGATTTTCAACCAGTTCAGCATTTGGTTCCAAATCTGTCTCATTATACCACAGTCAAAAAACAGGTGCCTACAAGTTTCTTAAGCATCACACCAAACACACTTACCATCGGTAATTGTCCTAAACCGGGCTAATCTATCCTTAGTAGGTATCCTCTTTTGACAAATAATCCATAATAAGAAAACAACATGGGGTCTAGCCAAGATACCCCTCATTATACATCCTGTGTTGAAACATCTGGAACAGACATGCCGAAGTAGATGTCCTATGAAGGAGCATTCGACATCACGCCTACTGGACTAAATAATGAGATTTGGTTCTGATTTAATCATGTAGAATATTTGGAGAATATTATGCATAATATATATAGTATATTTACATGCATATTTAAAGGTCTAAAATATTCAATAAGACTCAATCTAAAATTAAGGAGAACATTTAGGAAACAATCTAAAATTAAGGAGAACATTTAGGAAACTAAATGTTGAAGGCCCAAATTCAGTTGAGAAGAGGTTATAAATAAGGATTTGTAACCTAGTTTGGTTAGCTAGCCAAATATAGAAAGATGTAATCATTAGGGTTAGCCGTGTGTGTGAACCACCTGAATTGTGGAATGGTCACTGAATTGTATCTCAAAGCCCGTAGGCAAGAGGATAGTTGTACTCACTCAGAAGCTGTGAAGTAATGAGTTGAGTTATGTTCTTCGAGGAAGTTGTGAAGTAAATCCAAGGTGTGTCCTAAGTTAGTAGCAAGAAACTTTAACTCTTAGGTAGTTTGTGATAGAAGTATGTCTTCTACTTTTCAGGTGGTGAAGAGTTGTTGGAAATCAAGTTGTTGATGCAATGGCTGAGATGTTGACTACTATACATCATTGCGATGATTGGAAATGGGATGAGGATATCTCATATCTAAAAGGGAATCTTAGGTAGAAGGGTCATTGGGTAGGGATTAAGTGTGGGGTGTAAACGAGAAGTTTAACTCTAAATTAATACTGCTGATAGTGAACTTCATTCCTGACTTGGTATGCCCCTAGATGTAGGAGAGTTGCTCCGAACTGGGTGAACAATTCTGATGTGCTATTTATGTTTTGCTGCACTGTTTTATTTTTACCTTGCCTGTTTGTTGATGTCAGATAAGATGTCTCAACATCTCTATGCGACATCTGAGTCTGCTGTACTAGAATTTCAGAAAAAAATCACACTTTTCAATAATTGGTACCTGCCATCATAAGACAGTAATCTTGTGGTCCATTGATTGATCCTCCTCAGCATTCTATCGATTAAAGGCTGACAATTATTCACTGTAAGCTTCTTGCTGTCCAGCGGCACACCAAGGTATTTGAAAGGCATAATACCCACTTCAAAACCAGTCTCAAGCTGTATTAATCTCAGAGTTGGCTCATCCACTCCTCCCACAAAAATTTTGCTCTTAGGAATACTAACATTGAGGTCAGTAGCATCGTAAAAATCCTTCATCTTGTCCATAATCAACTTAATAGAACCAAGATCGCCTCTCACAAACAACCAAATATCATCTGCAAAACAGATATTAATAATTCATAATTTATCACACTTGGGATGAAAATTAAAATTTGGGATCTCGCACAAGCCTTGAAGGATTCTATGCAAGTACTCCATTATGATGACAAACAAGAAGGCGGATATGGGATCCCCCCTGACGTAATCCTCTCTTAGCATGCGGTAGATCAGTAGGTTCGCCATTGGTGGAGTATCTGTACGACATAGTAGTTACGCAGGCCATGATCCATTTGTCATACAATTGAGGAAAACCCATCTCACACATAATATGAGAAAGAGCATACCACTCAACGGTATCGTAGGTTTTTTGAATGTACATTTGGACTATACACCTCAGCGATATATGCTTTTACTATACTCCCAAATCAACTCCTGAGCAATCATAATATTATCATGAATAACTCTACCAAGAACAAAAGTAGACTGATTATCATGAAATTTATCTAAATTATTAAAAAGATACGACTGTTAGACATCTATTCAAATAACATTGAAGTATAGTAAAAAAAACTTTTTTTTTTTTTTGTAAAATCAAATATTTTTGAAACATATAGTAATTTGTAGAATAATATTAATCAAAACCTTTTCAAGTAGTTGAATATCTAACAGTTGGGAATATAATATTTTTTCTCCTTATCTAAAATTTTCACTCACCTCATTCTTAACAATATTTCCATACTTAATTTTCCAATTTTACCCTTTTAAACCATTCATATACTTTCAATACTTCCCTTTTTCCTCTTATCATTTCATTTATGTATCCATCTTTCCAACCACTCTTACTCTCATTTCCCTCTAAATTATGTTCCAACATTTCACTACTTGTTTTCCCTTCCTTCACAACACCAAACCAAAAACACAACCCAACAACAAACCATGTTCCACATCCGACATATCAATCTCTTCATTCCTCCACAACGAACTCTCCGGCCAATTCCGACAAGTTTTCAAACTCATCGACACGAACAACGACGGAAAGATCTCAACAACCGAACTCAGTGAGGTCCTTTCATGTCTAGGATACAACAACTACTCAGCTGCCAAAGAAGCCGAGAGCATGATACGAGTTTTGGATTTCAATGGAGATGGATTTGTAGACATTGATGAATTCATGTTTGTGATGAAAGAAGAGAATTATGAAAAAGGAAAAGAGTGTGATGTTGATGATTATCTTATGGATGCTTTTCTTGTGTTTGATAATGATAAGAATGGATTGATCTCACCTAAGGAATTGAGGAGAGTTTTGGTTAATCTTGGATGTGAGAATTGTAGTTTGAGGGAGTGTAAACGGATGATTAAAGGTGTTGATAAAAATGGAGATGGATTTGTTGATTTTGAAGAGTTTAAATCTATGATGAACATTGGACTTCAAATTTAGAGCTTTAAAATAGGGTTAGGATGTTTTTTTTTCTACTTTGTACATTTTTTATTTCCTTTTTATTTGTTTTATTTATGTTTTTTGTTTTGTTTTTGCTCATTGTAAAAAAATACTGGCTTATTCAACACATCTTATATATTTTTCAAAAATTTATAACAATTCGAAATAAACCCTTAGCTACAATATTTTGTAGTAAATTTCTATACTGCAAAATATTGTTAATATTTAACAGTTTTTATACTGTCGTAGTTTCTGCAAGTAATAGTATAAGAAATTCATGTGCATTGGAAGTTAACTTTTGGACATTACAATTTTTTGTTTATTTTTTCTGAAATTTTTACAGAAATTTTTGAAATTTACCATTTCTTGAGAATAAACATGTGATTGTTTTCGCAAATGATATCGTCTAAATTTTAACTCTCAAACAAACTCTTTTAATTCATTTTTTTAATGAAATCATATGAATATCATAATACAACATGCCCTCGAAAGTTTATTTTCTGACAAAAACATTTTTGAACATTTATAAGATTTTAGAAAAAATTTATGTTGTGATTAACTAGCATTTGTTAGAATAATATAAAAAGTGTGAGTAAGTGAAAAAATAACCCTACATTAAATATAAATATAGAGATTTGATAATATAAAAGTGAGAGAATCTAATTACCCATAATTTTAAGATTTTAGGCGTATAAATAATGTGTCTCTCGTAAAAATATTTATTTCAATACTATATAATTAATATTTTTAATATAACTCCCCCAACAACATCAACACCTTTAAATAAATGTGTATTATATTTAAGTTATTAATTTTTTTTAATTATTATGAATTTCAACGTGTCAATCCGTATTTCTTAGCAAATTAATACATCTCAATTTGGTAGCCTGTCTTTGTGCCTTGATAGAGAAACCAAGAGGAATGATAGGTACCATTCATTTAACAATATGCCAATAAAACTTGAAACTTTAGTGAAAGCTCACAATAGCTCAATGGCAAACGAAATAGGCTTTTGTTTTTCTTATCATGGGTTGTTTTTTCTTAGTTTCTAATGAAAGGTGTTTCTTTGTTTGTTTATTGTTATTTGCTAATATTTCATTTTCAATATGTTTTTCTTGCCTCGTATCAATTGATTATGCTTGATATCAAATTTGCGCTTGAGATTTTTGAATGGTAGACATATTATTTGGCCTAGTTGGAAAGTTGAGATTATAAAAAACATTATTTGAAGGTGAAACATATCATCTTCAATCGTCACTTACTAGGACCTTAGGCAACACGGAACAGATTATGTTAATCGTACATCTCATATACTTATCCTTTTAAACATTGGAATATAATTATATATTAATTAGGTTGTTTTGTAATACAACATGTACTAGTAGTATAAACATTAAATTATTGACATATGTGCAAGTACTGCTTTTCTTGAAACTGTGTACGCCAACGGTGTTAACGTAAAATAAAGACTATAAAGATAAATGTAAATAATATTTTATATAAATCATATAAGTTCAAATAAAGTTATAAAAAAATTAAATTATACTACTTTATAATACCTTAAAATAATATTTTATGCATTCCGGGTAATTTAAATTATCAATAATCTAGAATTAATATTTGCACCAATCTCTCTTTAATATATATTATCACTTAGAAACTCAACATCCATGTTATTTTTTAGTTTAGTTTTGATAATTTTTATTGTTGCAGTTGTGAGTGTAGAAATTAGAAGAATCATGTTTATTATGTATAATTGTAAGTGGTTAAATTTTACATCGACTAGAGATCACCCATAGTACATTAAACGCTTGTTGGTGATCCACAACAATGATAAGGTGAAATAGTCTATCAACTAAGAAGTAAGTTGTAACAGCTTAAATTTTTTGGCGAATAATAATAATAAAATTAGAGTGATATTTTTCTTTTTCAATGCATTTAGGATGCCACATCATCAAAATCATAATTTGCTCAATCATATAGATATATAACACCATGGAATAAACATAAAACAAAATCATTAAAAACAGCAGAAAATATTTCAAATTCAATAAAACAACTTCAACTAAATATTCCGAAGTTTAAAATACTCAACTAAAAATCATCAATAGAAAACAAAACGAATTAAAGTAAACAAGCATTTATCCTCAACCCAAGTGTTACGTATCAGAGTAACGCCGACTCTAAATAAAAGGAAGAGCAACCTCTTCAAATCCCGCAACTTGAACTACTCCTGATTATCTGCACGTTATCCATGTAGAGGCAACATTCAAACAGAAGGGGTGAGATATTACAACAATATAAAGAATAATATAATTATAGATATACAAAATTATCAAGCATAATTATCAGTGTTCAACTACCACTCCATCACAACATAATTAGAATCCATAATTATTAATAATCAAATATGGCAACATAAAGTCAACAACAATACGTGCAATAAGACTCAACATCGACTGTATGCATGTGGTACCGAGATCTCTACCGAATCCACTCCATCTAGGATCGGAGTCACCATTTTCATGAACAATTGATTCATCTAACTACTAATTCACTCCATCCACGATTAACACCATCAACAAAAGGGAATAATCGTATTCACCTCACTCATATTCATACCTTGAGCATAAAGTTTCCGAATCTAAAAAGGAACTTGAAGCTCTTAAGGAATCTATGATTGAGAAGGTCAAATGTGATAGAAAAGATGACAAGATGTCTTGGTATGATTGGCACGGATGTGAAACTTGTCATATTTGACAAAGAAAAGTTAGAACTCTTAAAGCTAAGCTTGACAAGACTTTACAATCCAAAATTACATATGCTATTGATAGATCAAATTTCCAAAGTAGTATGATTAATACTTATAAAAAATACACTTATGGAATTAGAGATCAATCTAGCAAATGCAATTATCCCAACACATTAATTTTCCTATATTGTTGCAAAAGGGGACATACCATTAGAAAATGTTATTTTAGGAGATTTCTAGTTCCTCAAGGAATTTTCCAATGGTTTCCTAAATGCAACTCATGTACGACTCACACACAAAGACCCAATAAAGAGCCATTAGAAGTCATTAATTTGGGTTTTGAGGAAGATGTGAAAGAAGACAAGGTTGAATCATTGCTACATCCTGAGGTGAAGATTCTTTTGATTGAAATGCTGAAAGAATATGTGGATATCTTTGCTTGGTCGTATCAAGATATGCCAGGGTTAGATACTGATATCATGGAGCATAATTTATCATTGAAGCCTGAGTGTCTGCAAATCAAGCAGAAATTAAGAAGAACTCATCCTGATATGGTGATAAAGATTAAAGAGGAATTTCTAAAGTAGATTGATGCAGGTTTCCTTGTGACATCAGTCTAACCTCAGTGGATTTCCAATATTGTGTCCGTACCAAAGAAAGATGGAAAATTCTGCATGTGTGTTGACTACCGAGATCTGAACAAGGCTAGTCCGAAAGATGATTTTCCTTTGCCACACATTGATATGTTGGTGGACAGTACTGCAAAATGCAAAGTGTTCTCGTTCATGGGTGGATTTTCCGGATACAATCAAATTAAGATGGCTCCTGAGGACATGGAAAAAAAAACGTTTATCACACCATGGGGAACATTATGTTACATAGTGATGCCCTTTGGATTGAAGAACGTTGGTGCAACGTGCCAGAGGGCCATGACGACCCTATTCCATGATCTGATGCATAAAGAAATTGAAGTGTATGTTGATTATATGATTGCTAAGTCCCAAATTGAGGAAGATCATTTGGAAGATTTGTTGAAACTGTTTCAACATTTGAGGAAGTACCGTCTTCGCTTGGATCATAATAAATGTACATTCGATGTCTAGTCTGGAAAACTATTGGGTTTCGTTGTCAGCCAAAAAGGAATTGAAGTTGATCCTGATAAAGTTAGGGCAACTCAAGAGATGTCTGCGCCAAGAACTGAAAAGCAAGTCAGAGGTTTCCTCGGACGTTGGAATTACATTTCCAGATTCATTTCCCATATGAATGCAACTTGTGAACCGATCTTCAAGCTGTTGAAGAAAGATCAACGCATATGGATGTAAGAAAATTTCAAAGTTTCAAGTATTTGCTTGAGCCTCCTATCCTGCTCCCTCCCGTTGAAGGAAGACCATTGTTTCTATATCTAACTGTGTTGGAAAGCTCCATGGGTTGTATTTTGGGACAACAAGATGAAACAGGAAAGAAAGAATATGCCATTTATTACTTGAGCAAGAAGTTCACTGACTATGAGTCCCGACATTCTATATTGGAAAAGACTTTTTGTGCTTTAGCATGGGCTACGAAGGGTTTGCAACAATATATGTTGAATCATACTACTTGGATTTTCTCTCGAATGGGTCCGATCAAGTACATCTTTGAAAAGCCTGCTCTCACAGGAAAAATTGCTCGTTGGCAGATGTTGTTATCTGAATTTGATATAAAATACCGCACCTAGAAAGCTATTAAAAGCAGTGTATTGGCAGAATACCTAGCTCATCAACCGGTCGAGGGTGATCAATCTGTTGAGTTTGACTTTCCTGATGAAGATGTAATGTATTTGAAAATGAAAGATTGTGATGAACCTTTACCTGAAGAAGGTACAGATCTAGAATCCCGATGGGGAATGGTGTTTGATGGAGCCATGAATGCTTGTGGAAGAGGAATCAGTTCTGTGATTATTACTCCTCAGGGATCTCATATTCCTTTCACAGCAAGGTTGATGTTTGATTGTACCAACAACATGGCAGAATATGAAGCTTGTATCATGGGTCTTGAAGAAGACATTGGTCTCAGAATCAAAATTCTTGATGTGTACGGTGATTCGGTGTTATTAATAAATCAAACTAAAGGAGATTGAGAGACTCGTCACCCTGGCTTGATCCCTTACAAAGATTATGCAATGAGGTTGTTGACTTTATTCAATAAATTAGAGCTCCACCATATTCCCACAGATGAAAATCAAATGGCAGATGCCTTGGCTACTTTGGCTTCTTTGTATAAGGTGAATCGATGGAATGATGTACCTCAAATCACTATTGGGCGCCTTGAGAGGCCAGCTTACATATTCACCCTGGATGTGGCAAAAGATGAAAAGCCCTGGTATTATGATATCAAGCATTTCTTCATGAATAAAGAGTACTCAATTGATGCAACAAAAAAAGATAGAAAGACCTTGAGGAGATTTCCTGGTAGTTTCTTTCTTAATGAAGGTGTGTTATACAAAAGAAATCATGACATGGTATTACTAAGATGCGTGGATAGACACGAGGCGGACATGTTGATGCATGAGATTCATGAGGGTTCTTTTGGTACCCATGCCAATGGACACTCTATGGCTAAGAAGATGCTAAGAGTGGGTTACTATTGGCTGACAATGGAATCTGATTGTTACAAATTTGCGAAGAAGTGCCATAAGTGTCAGATTTATGCTGATAAGATTCATGTGCCTCCTACTTTGCTCAATGTTATTTCTTCCCCATGGACTTTCTCTATGTGGGGTATTGACATGATTGGGATGATCGAGAAGATGGTTGTCAATTACAAAGACTGACATGAAATTTTACCCTTCGCTTTACATGGGTATCACACTTTAGTACGCACTTCAATAGGAGCAACCCCATTCTCTCTAGTGTATGGCATGGAAGTAGTACTCTCTGTGGAAGTCCATATTCCATCAATGAGAGTCATCATGAAGGCTAAGTTGTCATAGGATGAGTGGTGTCAAAACAGATATGATCAGTTAAATATGATCGAAGAGAAACGTATGGCTACTTTGTATCATGGTCAATTGTATCAGAAGAGAATGAAGAAAGGGTTTGATAAGAAGGTCAAACCTCGTGTATTCAGAGAAGGATATCTCGTGCTCAAAAAGATCATATCTTTAAACTCTAATTCCAGAGGCAAGTGGACTCCCAATTATGAAGGCCCATATGTTGTCAAGAAAGCCTTCTTTGGCGGTGCATTGATTCTTGAAACTATGGATGGTGAGGAGTTCCCACGTCCTATGAATGCTAATGTAGTCAAGAAATACTTTGCCTAAATAAATAAAATAACAACTCGCTAAGTTGAAAACCTGAAAGGGCGACTTAGGCAAAAATGTGCGTCTCGGTAGACTGAAAACCCGAAAGGGCGGTCTAGGCAAAAATTAGAGACATAAACATAATGAATCTTCCGGTAGGCTGAAAACCCGCAAGGGCAGTCTAGGAAAAAGTTAGGGATTTACATGGCAAGTAACTACATTAGACAAGACTTGGTCATAGAAGCAACAATCTGCATGGATCATCTTCATACCTCAACTAAAGACTACAATACTGGAGTTTAAAGTTTTTAGGGAGAATAGGGCTCATTATATCTCAATGTACCTTTTCCATGTATTTACCATTTTTCAAAACTTTGTAATTATCTTTGGAGTCATGCTATTGGCAGGCTACCATTATATCAATAAAATTTGAGCTTTTATCCAATTCCTTTGCAATTTTATTTGATTCAGTTCATAAAAATATCCTTTTATTATTGAAAATATATTTCAAAACAAACAAATTCGTTAGAACATACTTGAGATATTTTTTACAATTTTACAGTGTGTTTACATCGGATGTGATGCAAGGGGACAAGATAGAACTATCCCAAACATTGATCAGTAATGTTGAGGTTGGTCCCAAAAGGACCTCTGAAGAATTCTTATTATCCCCAGAAGAGTTTAAGCAAATGATGCCCTGATGAGACATGATGGCGTATCCACAAGATGTGTTCGATAAGTAATGCATGGAAATGTTGGCAGCATGCCTGATAGGAGTTTGCCTTTTCAAGCCCATAATTCATGAATATTTTATGTTGGCCGAGTGTCATTCGTGCACTATTTGATTTTCCTTGTCGATCCCCAATAAGATGTCCATGCGCATGTCATTCATACATTGTGCATAACTTTAATTCATTTCCCATTTGAATATGTTGGTAATCAGAGTATGTCTTATATCTCACAAGTTGTCAGCTCTAAGCAAAAAAGTTCATTCTTTTCACTTTCCCTACAGTATCCTTCGTGGAGAAATAGAGCATCTTTCCCCAGCGCAGTCTTGGTTTGGATTCTAATCTCCAGGTGGTTTTTTCGTTCAGACTGTAAATCCCGGATGGATATCACATTTATTTTGCACAAAGAAGACTTTATCTCTTCGGTAGGAGTGAACTTGATTTTTCCCAGGATCTTCGTTCTCATTCTCCAACAATATTGTCACCATTTTCTCCTAACAGCAAGTGACAGTCTCGTCATTTGAGCAATCGATTTTTCCTAGCAAGTCTGTTAATGTCAATTTGATGTCATTTCGGTAACCCAACGAGGAATATCTCTCTAGGAATTAACCGTTCACCTCCAGCAAGTTGAAAACATATTATGGAAGTCTCTAATGGGTGATTTACAAGCTAATCGATGGAAGTTCCTTTGAGTGATTTACAAGCTCATTGTTGAACGTTTCTTTGGTTTTGCTTTGGGTGATTTACAAGCTCATTGTTGATTAATCGTTTATATCTAATGGGTGATTTACAAGCTCGTCGATGGAAGTTCCTTTGGGTGATTTACAAGCTCATTGTTGAACGTTTCTATGGTTTTGCTTTAGGTGATTTACAAGCTCATTGCTTATTAATCGTTTATCTCTGATGGGTGATTTACAAGCTCGTCGATGGAAGTTCCTTTGAGTGATTTACAAGCTCGTCGATGGAAGTTCCTTTGAGTGATTTATAAGCTCATTGTTGAATGTTTCTCTGGTTTTGCTTTGGGTGATTTACAAGCTCATTGCTGATTAACTATTTATCTCTGATAGGTTATTTACAAGCTCGTCGATGGAAGTTCCTTTGAGTGATTTACAAGCTCATTCTTGAACTTTTCTTTGGTTTTGCTTTGGGTGATTTACAAGCTCATTGCCGATTTAACCATTTATCTCCGATCAGTGATTTACAAGCTTGTCAATGGAAGTTCCTTTGAGTGACTTACAAGATCATTGTTGAACATTTATTTTCGGTATTCCTTTGGGTGGTTTACAAGCTCATCGTCGAATAGTTGTTTACCTCCGATGGGTGATTTATAAGCTCGTTGTTTGGAAGTTCCTTTGAGTGATTTACAAACTCACTATTGAAAGTTTCTTTTCAGTATTCCTTTGGGTGATTTACAATCTCATTGTTGATTAGTCGTTTATTTCCGATGGGTGATTTACAAGCTCATTGTTGAACGTTTCTTTGGTTTTGCTTTGGGTGATTTACAAGCTCATTGCTGATTAATCGTTTATCTCCAATGGGTGATTTACAAGCTCATTGATGGAAGTTCCTTTGGGTGATTTACAAACTCATTGTTGAACGTCTCTTTGGGTGATTTACAAGTTCATTGATGATCGGTCCTTTCGGTATTCCTTTGAGTGATTTACAAACTTATTTCTGATTAATTCTGATAGTTGTTTGCGACAAGATTTGTTATTCTAATGAATGGTAACCTCTTCGTTATGGGAGGTAGTTTGTCAAAGATCTGTTATTCCGATGAATCGTAGCCTCATCATTTTGGGAGGTAGTTTGTCGAAGATCTGTTATTACGATGGATGGTAATCTCGTCATTATGGGAGATGGTTCGTCGTTGATTTGTTGAATACTCCAATGGGTGGAATTTTGGCTCACTGGTTATATGATTGCTTTGTTACCTTTTCCAGATGAAGTATCCTGGTTAAAGAAGGACTTCCAGCTATCTTTGGTGAAGCTCCAGATCTCTTTGGAAAGTCAGTCTATTATTGATGTTGTCTTCTTACCACCTTTTGGTCAGAAACAATTCATGGTGTTTATTCGGGGTTGATGGTTTACTATCTTTAGAAAGTTGGTGTTACTCCCTTGTTTTTGCTAACTCCTCTGTGAGGACATAGTTTATCTTCTATCTAGATATTGTTGCTATTGTTCCCATTCCCCAGTGGAGTCATGTTTTTCCCTCTCCCATAAGATTGAGCTTCTTTCCCCAATAGTTTGTCTTCTTGGATGAGTTGTCTTTCTTAGCGTATTTTCATTATCTTTGCTTCCCCAGCGGCATTCTGTTGCCCCTGTGAAGATCATCCTATTGCATTGCATAACCATTAAGCATTTCATGGCATCTTAGGGCCAAAAATAGAAGTAGTGTTATATTTAAGTATCTTCTATCCCGTGGAGGAGAAGGTTCCCTTCTTATCTCTGGATAAAAGACACTTAAACAAGGGAAGCTGTTGTACCCCAATTTTTTCTCTAAGATCCCTCATCATCTCATCATTAATGCATTAAGATCACAAACGAGGTTGGGCTCTTATGGTTGTCCTGTTCCTGAGTTTGCTCTCAAGGAATCACCAAGCACCCTAACTGTGTTCTGCATGTGTGATTGATTTGCATTTATTTCATCTGCTAACTTCTGATTAAAATACAAAAAATATTTGCTTTTGTCTTTGTATATTTGTGTTTTGTAGGTATCAATCCAATACATCAGGCGAACGTAAGTTTTTTTCCAATGTTTTTCCCAAAACTTGATTTAAAATCAGAATTTCAAAAAAAAAAAAATAGGGTGCAATCGATTTGCACTTTGGAGCAATCGATTTCTCCCTAGCTATTTTCAACAAATTATCAAAAAAACACTTAGTGTAATCGACTTGCACTAGAGCGCAATAGATTGCACTGCGCAGAATTTTGAAAAATTAGGAAATTTTCAAGTTTGTGGGCTTGGGCTCTAATTTCTTTTTTTTATTTTCTTTTAATTTAGAAATTAATTATTAATTGATTCAATTTTGGCTCCAAAATTAATTTCCAAGCCTAATTCTACTTTCCAAACCAAACTCCAAACCACCACTCATTCCCAAACCAAAACCTTATAAATAGAGGCCTCATCTCATTCAAATGTTGTCAAAATTTCTCCTCTTTCTCTCATTTTCCCCAATTCTCTCATTTGGGAGATGTATGGAATGATAGACATCTCCCAAAAGAGTTGGAATAGGATTCTGCTGGATGAATATAGAAATAGTGTTCATGTCAACAAACCTGGGCTCATTCAGAAACAAAACCATTCCATAGATACAACAAGCTAAAATGGAATTGAAACTCTTCCAATTCTTCTTGGCAGCTTTGGCATTGGCTTCCCGCAATAAGAAACCCAAATGAAAACCTCTCACGGCTCCCTTGCTTGCAACATTGACTAACACCACATATTTCTCCATTCAAAGGGCTTTGGCGATCTGGTCATCGATCGGTTTTTCCATGGAATCATGGAATGACACTGATGTAGTATAAGAATGTCCAAGATACTAGAATACTCTTCCAAAGTTGGCATCAACAAGTAATCGGGAAACACAAAGCAGCTAAATTCACGGTCATAAAACTGGAATAGAGATTGGAGACCTTCTTTCTGATACTCGGTGAGAGGAGAATTCAACCATGTTATAATTCTTCCAAAATCTTTGGTGAAGAGGCTAACATTCTCGGGTGGAGACTTATTAGCCAATAGGATAAGATTCTTAAGGGAAGGTGTAGGAAATTTGTACACTGGATGACGTCTCTGATTTTCTTTTTTTTTTAGTATCCATCTTGAAAGAAATTCATCCACAACTTCCTGTCAGCAGTGTGTGGTTGAATCTTCTAAACATAGGACTTCATATGAAGCTTCTGGCAAGAAATGCCATCATATTTTGCAAAAGCGAGAATTTTGAACTTCTGAGGGATCACCACCCCCAAAACCAAACTTAAATCATCAAAGTTCAACCCTGACATTTTCATATTTTCTACAGCATTCAGACGATCTTCAAGTTGTTTATATTTTTCCTCACCAGGAGGATACTGCTCACTCAAATAATCTTCCTCTTCCTCTTCTTCAGACCCATGATTGCTTCCTTCATTGGCCTTGACACTTCCTTCAATTTCACCACTCTATTTTGAGAACTCAAGATGTCTAGTTGTCTTGACTGGACCTCAGAATCTTTTTCCCATGTTGAGAATACCATATATCTTCTTCTTCTTTTTCTTGGTTATGAGAGCTTTCAGATCTTCCTGTCCTTTGGTAAGATTGATGAACATTTCTTGGAACTGAGCATTTTGAGCCTGGAGATCTTTGATAGTTTTTTCGAGAGCCATTTCTGCTAAAATAAATAGCGAGAGAATGAGAAAACCATTCTTCGAAGTACTTGTTATGATATGATATGATATGATATGATATGATATGATATGATATGATATGATATGATATGATATGATATGATATGATATGATATGATATGATATGATATGATATGATATGATATGATATGATATGATATGATATGATATGATATGATATGATATGTAATGTAAATGTAATGTTTTCAAGGACCTAGTGAGATTTAGATTTGGTAAGTAACAAAAAGGAACAAACTTTTTATTAGTTAATTAGAAAATACAAAAGAAAATCTGAAATAAAGTAAAGCTCCTAATGCTTAGGTTTCCCATGGGAGCTTCGTCTTTGTGTTGACGAAGGCATTAAGATTTTGTTCCTCATGAAGTAACTTTGTCAAATCTAGCACTCTTTTCTTGCTTGCATAACATTAAGCCTCGAATGTGTCCCTTTCTTCTTTGAGTTGAATCTAGGACCTCCTTAACTCTTCAAAATCAGTGGGCATATCTGGATAGAGAATAGTATAAGACTCATCGCCTTCAATAGTAGGTTCCATAATCACTGGTAGGATAGAAGTATATGGAACCATGAGACTTTGAGTACGAGCTCACACCCATTTGACGTAAGGTTCCCAAGGAATGAAGTTTTTGTGCCCCAAAGTCTTGGTATCAGTCTTTTTCACCATGCCCCAAGCGTGCACAAATTTTCAACGATAACCTTGGAGATTGTTGTCGTAGTAAAATACAATGCCTTAGACAAGCATATCATGAGGACCATCTCTCCGAGCATAACCAAACTGATGTAATGCTAGACGAGGGTTGTAAGTGATACCTCCTATGATGCCAAGAAGTGGAACATTAGGGAATTCCATACAACACTCAATGAAAGTAAAGTCTTCTTAAAAGTAGAGACATCAACGAATATTTGAATGAGAGAATGACATCAACCTTTGAGACCACCTCTGACCTTGTTCATTTTTTATTACTGATTGGGGAAGGTGAGAAATAAACCACATGGATAACAACAGTATGAAACACAAGAGATTCCATTGTTTCTTCATAGTACGAGTGTGAAGAGAATGTAGAATATCTTCGAACAAAGTAGGCACAGGATTATGAGTGAGAAATATATTAATGGAATTCACGTCTATGAATTGATCTGGATTAGGGAATAACACCAAACCATAGATTAGAAAATCCAAAACATAGTCGAAATCATAGAAACTCATAGCACTTAAGAACTCTCGAGCCTTCTTTATTAGAAACTTAGCAAGCAAACCCTTAACTCCACTTCTTGTTTCCCAATTAGCTTCAATATCTAACCGCTTTAGGTGTAAAGCTGCTGCAATGTCTTCAAACCTCAAAACTTTTTCTAGACCGATGAAAGGTGTCTAATCAATGATGGGTATCCCAAGTATCTTAGATAATTCTTCCATTATGGGTACCAACTGATAGTCTGGGAAGGTAAAGCAGTGATGTTTTGGATCAAAGAACTGGAATACGATGCTCATCATATCTTCTTCAAAATTGGAGATAACCAAGTCGAGTAGATATCCATGCCTCTTGATGAACTGAGAGTGGTAAGGAACCTTTGAGACTAATTCCTTGAGTTGAGAAGGTATACCCACAAAGTTGATTCAAATAGTTTTCCTGAGAGCGGAAGCCATAACCTACAACAAAGAGCAAATATAATTCCCTAGGTCCTTGAAATGGTTAGTAAAATGTCATGATGTTAGGATGTCACGATGTCATCTTTAAATAGAAAACATAAACAATTCACACAATAGCCCTAGGTTTAAGGCTTGCATGAGGTATATAGGTGCCTACGCTTTACTTAAGGTTAAGATGGTTCAACCTATCCTTTAATAGTAACCGGGTTCTACGAATCTCATATCATGGATCTTTCTCGCAGGCTTTATTTCGGTGCGGAAACCAAATGGCCGACCAAAACATCCCAAAAGTAAAATCTCAGTGATTGTAGCATCGAGTATCAACCAACTTTAGTCTGCACCAAGCTGGCTGTCTCACTACCTTCTGATGGCTAAGATGGGTCAATTAAGTTTTTAAAGTCTAGTTAGCGTTGCTGACACCATGCTGACGCCAAATGTTTCCTCAACTGAACTTGAGGAACATCAGGACATCCAAAGTGTCACACCAACCGTAGCCATCATTTTAACCGTGTCGGTCTACACTAGACAATCGCGATGATCTATTACTACTTACCTAAGGAAACTTGGATCCGAGTGTAGGATCCTTACAAGCAATAATACCAAAGCAAAACCCTTAATGTAAATCAGACAAGTCAAACAATGAAAGTAAGAAAAAGTGATCTAAGAAACCCTAAGGTAACCCCTCTTTGAGTATTATCCCCAACAGAGTCACCAGTTCTGTAACACGGTGAGAGATCTAAGTTATTTTTTTTTGCGTTTTATCGCAAATGTTCCAGTTAGCAAGAGTCGCCACTGACTTTTCTTTAATCCAATAAAGGAAAGGTGAAAAGAACAAGAAAGACCTTTTATCGATTCTGAGTTCGGGGAGTAATTATGAAAAGGGAAGTTGTTAGCACCCTTTCCATCCGTAGTTATCTACGGGCTCTTAATTGCTTAGATCACTTTTTTGAAAACTTGTTTTTTTGTGTGTGTGTGTGTGTGATTTGTTTGAAAAATATTTTGACTTTGAATTTTTAATGATTCTTGTATCAATCCTCGAGAATGTATACAAAAGTGTTTGAAAATATTTGTTTGAAAATGTGAGGTGTGAAAAGTATTTTGTTTAATGAGCAAGCAATTAAGAGTTACTACCCACTCAAATGTCGTTCTTATTATTTTCCTTGTCCTTTAGGGGTAGTTCTATCCATATCATTAGTTCGTAGGTATCCCTATCCATTGGATGTGAAGGGACAGGCGTAGGATCACCGTATGGTCATTGAAGGCAACATTGTAAGGATACCTTAGCAATTTCGTAGGGACAATTATCATTCTTCGTAGGCGAAAAACGAGAGACAAGATCATATATTCGTAGGCAACATCGAGGGTCATCGAGGGAATATGATCTTTATATCGAATGGACTATGATGATGTTATCCATAAGCGTCTTTGCTAATGGTATCCCTACGTTCGAGGAACATGACCATTTTTATCCGAAGGCAACAAGAGAGGATACCCTAAGGGTGCAAATATGCAATTGATTCAATTCAGATATTTATCTTGATTAAGGTTATCTATGATTAATTTTATGTCTTTCCATACAAACCCTAATTAGCATACATCTAGCAGTTAATATATACAGAAAAGTAAATTGCAAAAAGATAAAGGTCCTACACTATTACATGGATTTGGGGAAGTTACATAATAGGAGGTGCGGAAAGGTAAATTAACCTAGGCTATTACATCCCATGAGCAGTTATAAAATGGAGAAAATAAAGATCTGCGCTATTACAAAAATAACCTTGAGACCTATACATTGATTTCTAATATTTAAATGCACAAACAAAACAAATAAATAAAGAGAAAGTTATTTCAAATATTGTAAGAATATTATAAACCCTAATTACTAAAAGAAAAATATTTTTGGTGTTTTTGTGATTGATTTTAAATGATAAAACAAATTAAAAAGTTAATTAACCATTAATTAAGAAAATAATTTTAATCAAATGAAAAATAAAATATTTATTGGGTAAGAAATTAATTTAACATTTTTTAACCCTAAATCTAAAGAAAATATTTTTTAGGGTTTTTTTTTAAATATTAAAATTAATTTTGTGAAAAGAATTAAAAAGAAGGTTAAAAAATCAAAAGAATATAAGGAAAATTGAAGAAAACAAGTGGTAAAAAAATTGGGATGCTCCTTGAGAGTGTTGAACCTGTGACCTTAAGTTCACTGGTCCTAAAACCTTGTCGTTGTGTGTGTGTGTGTGTGTGTGTGTGTGTGTGTGTGTGTTATGCAAAAAGCAAAAGGCAGGGATCAAACTCGTGCCTTGAGAGAGTGAGAGGAGTACCGCGCGCATGGTTAACCACTGGGCTGGTGATACATCCATTCATCGTCACACTTTCAAAAATATATATTGGAAAATCATTCCCAGGAATCTAATTTTTTAAACCAAATGCGCGTGGGACCCAAGACATTTGAATGAGCCAATCAAAGTTTTCCACGCCTGCCTCCACCAGTCAACATGAAGTCAGAGACACCGGAGTTAGCTCCGGTCGTCTTCTCCGACCACCCTCCATAGCAAACCTCCAAAATAACCAGAGTAAAAAGCAAAATAGGACCCTACCCCCCTAATTCGAGGGTCATGAGTTCAATGGTGGCATTAGTTGGCCCTTAAAGTCCCTGTATCAATGGATTCAAAGCTTTCAAACATTTTTGACCTAACAATGGTGTTCTATGATTCAGGCCTTATAACTCACATGTAACATGTTGTACCTGTTTTAATAAACATCCTGAACATAAACAAACACATCAAATATGTCAACAACGCATGAAAAATTAAAATCGATTCCAATAAATTTTACCAAACCGTTGCGATTGAATGACACGATTCTGGGGTGCTTTGAACTCGTGCAAGGACTTGGATCGATTCCTAAACAACTTAGGAGAGTGAATGATTTGTTGGTTTGGATTGAGAACAACTGGAAGCTTGATTTTGAGTTTTCCCTAAACTTGACAAAATTTGGAAATTTTGGCTAGGGTTCTTAAGGTAGCAATTCATTTTCTTTGTGGTTGGTCTCAATCTTATATTTATAAAGAGTGAATTAGGTCAAGCATTTGAGGAAAATATATTGTATTTGATGAGAAAATATTTGATTGAAAATTTGCATCAAATCTTTCTTTTTTTTCTCAATCTCGTGCCAATCAATTCCATGTGTTTTTTCCATGTTTCTTGGACTCACTTAGACCTCAAGGAACTCAGCATCAAGCCTGCACGCCTTGAAGTCTTTCCTTGCATTTTATTTTAATTAAAATTGAATTTAAATGAATTAATTCAAAAACAAATAAAATAAATAGTAGGAGGGAATGTAGTTGGGCTTAGAAGTCATGGACCATGTTATAAACGAGTTCAAATCATGAAAACATATGTCCATTTGGGAAAAATTTAAGTTTGCTCAATACTTCTCTTCGTGCACTTCTTCAAAATTGCCAAACTTGCACAAACTATATCTTGCTCAATTTTCATCATTTTGAGGTGATCTTGGACTTTTTAGAAATCTGAAGATGTCCTCTAATATCTCTCTTTGGTTTCATCTTCATTGAAGCTTCCATGTTCATGTACACTTCTTTGAGAAATGATGACTTTTTGTTGACTTTTGAAATGACCTATAATGTCTTGGCCCATATCTCTCAAATGAAGCATTTTTGGACTTGATCTAAGACAAACAAAGTTGTTGGGAATTTATTTCCCTTTAAAATGAGCTTTGTTTGATAAATTTCTGATGAAGTATGTGAAAGTTATGCTTGGTCAAAGTTCTGTTGACTTTCCCTTAATAAACCCTAATTTAGCAACTTTTGATTTTTGATCAATTCTTGAGTTTTTCTTGATGAATCATAATCAACCATTGATCAAATTATGAATTTGACCTCAAAATATTGATGTTTACCAAAAATTATGAAGTTTGACTGTATTTTAACCACAGTTGACTTTTTGTCCAATACAATTGATTTTCAATCATTTGAGCAATTGACTGAGCAATCTTGGGCTACGAGGCTTGAAACTTGACATGTGGATACTTTGAAGCATGTGAGGAGTTATGACATCCACTTGAGTCATTAGAAATCACTTTTGCTTTGAGAGCAACAAAACTGTAGTTGTAGGTTGATTGCTTAGGAGAGGGTTTGTTTGATCAACCCTTGAGTAGTTCTTTGAGCATGGAGATGTATCTTGATCTCAAAATGGGGAGGGAAAATTTTGGGGTGCAACACACTCATATCTGTTTGGTGGAATATTTCCGGTATATCCCTGATAAAGAGGTATGTGGTTAAAATTTGCTTCCTTATTGGAGTTATATACCTGAAATCTGGACAATTTTTATCCCCAGGTGAGGGTTCTCCATTTGAATTTCTTCAACATTTCAACGTCGCTGAATATTCCTCAGTTGAAGTTTCCCCAGTTTGGTCTTACTATTGAGATCTTTATTCCCGGAGACAAAAGTTGTTATGTTCTCCCCAAAGGATTTTGTAGCTTAGGGATCTATGTCCCCTAAGTGAAGAATTCTTCATCGTGTTGGAATTACAATTTATTTTTGCAAGTGTTCCTCTTAAAGTCCACTCCTCAGTGAAACCCCTTTCTTGGATGTTCATGATTACTCAACAGCTCATCATCGCTACTGATACTTCTCATTTAATCATTTAAGCATGCATTCATTATATTGCATCTACCCCAAAAGTGTAGCATTCCATTGATTGGGAGCATTACACCATGAAAAATTCAAACATGTATATTAAGTGTTTTCCAATTACGTTATTGATCAAAAATAACAAAGTTGTATAATCCAAAAGCAATAAACAATCTATGTGGTTTATCCTCAAGATTAATCAATAAACAATTACGTTGTGGTTGAATATTCGAGCCGAAAGTGATGCTATGGCCTTTTGTGAGTCTCAAAGTATCTGTATATGGCTTATCGATCTATATGATTCATCAGAAAATCAAGAATGGTCGGATAAAAGGATATTAGAGTGTGCACGGTAAAAAGTCAACAAAAAGTCAAAGTTGGACCAAATGGAATTTTCGGTCAAAATTATTGTCAAAATTCGAGATATGAGAAAATATGATCACTTGTTAAGAAAAATCGGAAGAATCAGATAAAAATGAGATTTCTTGCATTTTAAGTAATCTTACGCTTAGAAATTTTTTCTAAGTTTTAAGAACTTTGTGTGCACGGATCCCTATTGTCGACTCTCTATCTCACTCATTTTTAATTGAAAGTTCGCGAATTTCTAGTCGTTGGGAAGATCTTATTTCATACTTCAAACTTGTCCTTGTGGAAATTTCTCCGAAAAATGCCCGGATATCGAGTTATGAAGCTCTGCTTGATGTTTGCATTTTTTGCACATTTGTACTAGGTGAAATTTTGAACTTTTAACATGGACAAGTGTTTGACTTCGGGAGCATTTTACACACACTTCCAAGCATCTTTTCGAGTCGAGTTCAAACACAAAGTTGTTCATTTTACGACAATCTACAACTTTTCCGATGAAGTCGAATCCATTCGGGACTTAGATCGAGAGTTACAAAGCTTGGAAGATGTGGATTTATCATGCTTGCTTATTCCAACACTTGGTGAAAATATGCAGAATTTTTAACATGGTCAGATTGCCGACTTCAGGTTCAATATTCGCATAGTTCTCAATTTCGTACCAAAAAATGTTCAACAACAAAATTGTTCTCGTCATGACGGTCTATAACTTTGCAGAAGCAGTCGAATTCATTCGAGCTTTAGATTGAAAGTTATAAAGCTACGAAATCGAGAAAATATAGTTATGAAATATTTGACGGCATTGCCAGCGTTTTGCCAATTACATTCTCTTGACTTCGGGATTATTTTAGAGCATGCAAAGGGCATCGGTTTGAGTTTTCAACATGAAAGCCATTCATACAAGTCGTATCTACAATTTTGATTCTGGAATCATGGCTTGAAGAGGTTGATATTTCGAGTTATGAAAAGGAGTATGTGGCCATGGATGAGCACGCTGTTATAAAGAGAGATCATGTCAGGGTGCATTTCAGCACGTCTCGTGCGGTGTACACTTAGTGCCAGTAGCTCTATTGCCCGATAAAACCACACAAGGACAGCTAGCACGCCATAGCTACGAGACTTCATTCCAGAAACACAATAACAACGACGCACATTGAAAGAACTCATTCCGTTTTTCTCATAACAGAATCACGGCGCACATAACTCACTCATGGGGTTTTCTCTCTAACAAAGAAAATCAAAGAAAAATAGTTACTGCAACTGTAACAAACTTCTCTCTCAACCTCCTCCGCCATAACCTCACCACTCTCATCCAAACTCTCAAGAAACACCGTCCTCCACCATCTTCAACCAAATCTTTCCTCTCACTCTCCTCTTACCTCACCTCATTCAACGCAACACCACCATAATGGAGATCCCTTGATCTCTGACTTGCCACTGAAAGTTTGCGACAACAATTTCAAATAGTTTTTAAACCAATCCACCACCGTCACGGCGGCAGATATGCCATAGATCCCACCACACACATTCAAGTTTAAGTCCTTTCAAGATTTCTTGAATGGAGATTTTGTAGTTGATCGCTTATATGGTAACTTCAAACTTTTTCCAATTTGTCTTTAATGCGCTTTTGTAAAACACCATATTTACCAGAAAACAATCATTACACAGATGTGATTGGTGTTGTCCAGAAAGTTGTTAGGACTTAGGTTCCAGGTGTTGGGAAGAAGCAGATGAATGGTATAATGCATAACATTTAAATTATATGTAGCCTCCCTTTTTTGCTATAACAAAACAAAAGATATTAACTGTTGATTGTTTTTGTCATTATAGTGGAGCTGAAATGGATATTACTATGTGGGAGTCATGTGCCACACAATTTATGACAAATACGAACGACAATGGACAGCTTGTCCCCATTCTCACTAATGCTTGGTGTTAGCAAAGTTCATGTAAAGCTAAACTTGTCAAATGCTTGGAATGGATCAAAACTACTTCTGAATTTTGACCACTTTTTTCTTCTCAATATGGGACAGATGGTTGATAGAATACATTGGATGGGCAGGTCTATCAGAAAAAGGCCTTTCTCAAATTGGAGGCATCATGGTGAACTATGTATATAGGTAATCACGCTCTTGAAAATTCTGGAAATTGTTTTTGTTCTTACCCAAGTATGCTCATCTTTTTGTTCTTTATGCCAATTTTACGTTGATTCTTTAGATAAGTATTTCCAATGAATGTATGTGTCATTTCATGCTTCTAGGGTTACTTGTATTGATAATATCCATATGGATAGCTTTGAATAAGAAAATTTAATTTCAATTTTTGTTACTTGAACAAATTTGTTGTGTATGCTGATAATTTGATCTAATTGCAGTCTGGATAACATAGAAGAATATGCTCATTCATACTTCAGCAATGGTATGTTTGATTAAAAAATCCAAGATGTGCTGTGAAGTATATCATATGTCCTTGTGATTTGTAAACAAAGATAGTTAATCACAGACATTTTTATTCCAATTTGCTTTGCTCTTTTTACCTCTCTCAAGTCTTAACCTCTTTGCTTTCTTTCCATACATATTAATATGTAGCCCAAGCTTCTATTCGATCAGAGTCAGAGAGAATGGAGGTTCTTGCTCTGTTGCGGGACTATTCACTTCTCGGTTTCAGAACGGCTGGTTTCAGATACATAATCCCGCATAAGGAACGTGTTAGATTCAGTGACTGTCTGCAAGAAGATAAGGTTAGACACATTCTTATGCATTATACAGGAAGTTGAATAAACTTGCTGAATTAACATTCTGAACAGATAATTTTTAATTACAACAAACTTTTAAAGCCAGGCGCTTCATGTTGTTCCATTCAAAATCATTCTGGATGTATGATAATCGCACCTATATAAAAATGCAGCATAGTTCTTGATCAGAACTTGATTAATAATTGATGGAAAAGCAACATAGCAATAAGTCATCCATTTACCTCCATTATGTAAATCTATCTACACGTACGTCAGACATTCTGAATTTGCAGCGTTACAAAGTCAACTAATGTTGCTTAAGCAGAAACACTTCATCCTCATTGATACCTTACACTACTTAGAGGTACATCATCTAATTCAAAGCTGAAAACTTCAGCTGGTGTCTTAGGGGCAACCTTTTGTAAATTGACATGGTTTGTGAGCAGAATTGAGACAACATGTACTAATATAGGAGGCCCAAATAGGAGTTTGGTCTCATAGTGTGACCAAATATAAATATTAAAACTGTGAGGTATTATGGGATTGCGGTCAATGGGTTTTTGTTAAGAAGTCCATCAAAGTTCTTGTCTTTTTTAATTATTACTTAATTGTTTCAGTGTATATCAAGTATATCACATGTTGTTTTTGCAACTCTTGTAATGATAATATTTGTCTAATAAATTCACAGCTTTGTAGAGGAGCATGTCCTGAATTTGGTTGTATATTGTATGCATACATTACATGTTTGCTCAGTTTGTCTCTCACTGGCTTGTGCTCGCAGCAGCAAAGTCCAACCTTATGATAACATAATTCTCTGGTATGCTTTGGTTCACACATGCTTTGTGTTCACGACGTCCTTTCTCCAGGCATCTGAAAAATGGTTCGGGTTCCCTAGCTCCCGTCTCAGCTTCTATTTAAAATCTATATTATCTAAGTATTGGATTAAGTGCAATTGGATTTGCTTATTTTGTCTCAAAAGTTGTCATAGCTATAAGTTGTTTTCATAAATTATTATGGAGAGCTTATTGAAATAATCTGAAAACAGCTTACAGACATGTCATAAGCTGTTAACTTACTGCCATTATTTTTCTTTCGCTGCAGATAAACGCACATTATATACAACGTAAACTTGAAGCAAGGGATATGGAAAATGCTATCTCACCAAGTGGGATGGAGAACATGACATTGGGGATTACATAAAAAGCTCATTTTGGGAAAGTGTTGACAAATTATTAACTGCTGATGTTCAATATTTTGGAAATTCAGTTCATTTGTGGCAGTTTCATATATGCGTTGCTTCTTGTACAAAATGTGTAGTAGTCGTATTGTAAAGTATATATATTTTGTGTAGTGACGAAGAAAAAATACCAACCTTTAATTATTTGCTTTAAACTCGGGTTTGTTCTTATGACTAACACGGATATATTTCTTTATATGATGATTCTTCCTTAAATACACTTTCTTCCCTTAAATGTAATATACTACTAGCAAGGTAATGCACAAGTCACTTTTGTTTTTATGATTGCGAGTTAATGCATAATTAGTTTGTTCTATTATATAATGTCCTTTCTGGAATAAGCACATTGTATAATGGCTTCTGTTTTTCTGATTAATTGTTGTCATCTATAGATTACACATCCTCAAAAAGATTGATAAAGCTCATTAAAGTTTATGGATAAAAAAGTTTAGTGCTTATGGTATTTCACATGTGATATGGTAATTCAGGTTGAGTTGGTTTTGTTACTCTTAGGAAAGTTGTTTTCGGTTTCACATTGTGTGATGTGGTAATGCATTGGTTTTAATGTGGTAGAAATCACATGCCATTGATACTGAACGAGTTTTACTAATTGAAAAATCATACAAAAATGGATGGATGAGGAATGAGCCAGATTATTGAATTTAACTCATCTATGTAAAGCTGGCAGCTGATTTAGCTATTGTTTTGTTTCTTTTTGTATAAACTTGCACTGGAACATATTTGGTTTAGTGAAAAATTAGAAATACGGGTTATATATTAGTGTTAACTTTAATACAATAAAAAACAAAGTGGCACAGATGACAGATGGTAGAAGTGGTGCATTTACTCAACTAATTTAAACTTTTCATTTTTACAAATTACAATTAACTAATTGTACAAATCCGTAAAACAAAAAACCTATAATCATAAAAAGATTCTAAAAAAATTAAATAAATTTATACAAATTCACAAAACTTTAATTTAATTTAGTTTTTTTTTTTTTTTACTTTTTAAATAATATAATAACTTATTTTATCATTTAAAAAATTAATTATAAACATTCAAATAAAAATAATATAAAATGACATGTAAGTAATTTTGTACAGGTAAAATTGACACATCATCAAATGAATTGCCATGTCATCAAAATCTATGTATAATCTATAATATTAAGAGCACCTCCAACCTGCTTTTTTATTGGTTCACCAAATCTAACGGAGTGTGTTTTTCTTTCCATTAAAGTTCTCCAAATCAAACGTATATATAGCAAGGTTAGTTTTAATTTTTATATTAAAATTAAAACTACCCGTTGGCTAGTTATTTTTTTTATTTTTTATTTTTTAATTTTTTTAACTTATTTTTTTTGTTTATAAATATAAGTTTCAAATTATTTTACCAACACAACATTTTTTTTACTTCTACTTTCTCTTAAATTTCAAATTCCTCTCTCACAATTTTATTATTTTACTCTTCAACTTTAAATTTTTTTCCAACTATTTATTCTCATTAGGACAAATGGATCCTAATCAATTTCATTATCAACAAGCTATGTTCAATTTCATGCAAAATTATCAAAATCATAATCCTCAAAATTCTCAAATTTCATCGATGCCAACAAACCCCGCCATATTTTTTCCATCACCAAACAATCCAAATATGTATCATATACCTCAAATGAATTCTAATAGTATGGAATTTTCTACCCAAGTTCCACCATTTTCTACTCAAGTTGGTACTCAAGTCGTTAAAAAAAAATCTCGAGAGCAATTTACAAGTGTCATTCAAGGAACAACTTTTTTATTTACAGCCTTTCCTCATTGGTACGTTTTCCTTTTTAAGTAACTATTTTTTTTTATTCTTTTAATCTTTTTACCTTTTGATTCTTACCACCGGTTAATTAAATCAGCATGCGAACCATCAATGCAACTTTCTTCTTTCCCTATCATACAACAACCATTTTCTTCTTTCATTATCATTTTCCTACAATATTCGATGCAACTGCTCCACCTTCCTTCCTTTTAGCGAGGCAATTCTAATTAATATGATTCCTTCATCTTCCATTGCAGCGGCCATTCAAGTTAAGGTATTTCAAATTTCAAATTTGTATCCTACTTTACCTTCTTTGTGTATAAATATGAACTCACATCTCACACATTTTTTACAAACCGGCACAAATTTATCTGTTGTTACAATTATCTGTGAATCTCCAAATTATCTTCAATGGCCGCTGCAAGGCTCGATTTTGTCTCTGAAATAACTCCGACAAAGGAATCATGGGATGTTGTAACTCGTGTGATTTGGTTAGGGTTTGTTCCTGACATGAATATCAAGCAAAAATATTATGCCATGGAAATTGTTCTGGACTGGCCCAACACTTGGCCCACAGTCATAGGGGCCCAATCTAGCAGGCAGAACCAAAGGCCCATTTGCCCTTAAAAGACAGTTTGCATCGCTTGCGTGAGGGCCACGTGGGCAACGGTCTTTGACTGCCACGTGCCCCCCGAAAATATCGGACCTGTTGCCCGCTATCTCAACTGCCATACGCCCGCTGGAAATCTCGGAGCAAACCCGGATTTCTCGGGGCGACAATCCAGGGAGGAGGCCACGTGCTGGCCTCCATGCACACGCAAGCTCTGGCAGTCCGTTAGTGGGCTTGGATCACTACTCACTAACTGGACCTTGGCCCAGCGCTGGGGGCTATAAATACCCTCTCACTTGAGAGGGTCAGGTAATTTCATTCATTCTCTCTTTTCTACTTGCTTGCTTCCCTTTGCCTTTTCTTACTTTGGCATCGGAGTGTCTTGCAGGTACCCCCCTCTTCATCTTCAACCGCTGTTGCAGATTGGGCCAAGACACCTTCTGATCAGGTACGATCAGTGGCGCCGTCTATGGGAAACTTGCTTCCCCGTCTTCTTTCAGTCAGTGGACCAAAGCAAATCAAACTCCATTTGTCATGGCCGACCCTGCAACCAACATTGAGAATACCATCCTCGACGATCTGGCCGACCCAAACCACACGGTTTTTCATGAGGCAGATCCCCGAGATGGGCACACTGTGTCTTCTTCGACTGGATCTCACCGAGGAGATGAGTGCAAAACCGAAGGCCACCGCTGTCGGGCAGCCGAACCTACAGTATTTCAAGAGGTCTAAGCCCCCGCCGACGCGGACCCAACAGTCGCCGCTCTGTTCGCGGCCATCAACCAGACAAACCTAATGCTATTCACCCAAGGGGAGCGTCTCCATGTGCTGGAAGCTTCCCGACGGTCACCTCGCCGACATCGACGACCCGATTCTTGGTCGCCGTCTCCCAGAGGGCATTGCTCACGAACTCCCCCGCGGAAAACCAGGAGAGATGACACTCCCAGCCCAACACGCCCGCTCTAAGGGGCTGAGGACCCGTGGCCTAGCGGAATCCTCAAGAAAAGCTCAAGAAACGAGCTCGTTCGCCTCTCCGAAGAGAGCGTGGGGCCGACAAATCAAGGAAGAACAGGGGCAGACTGTCATACCCCAAAATTTTCCATCCATCTTCTTAAGATATTTCATACATCCATACTCAAGGATTCCTCAAGAGTTGATCAGACAAACTCTCTCCTAGACAATCAACCCAAACTAGGGTTTGGCAATTCTCAGGTCAAGATGGACTTCCAACATCTCCAATGGTCTTCATGCCTCCTCATATGCTTCAAAGATTCTCCATGTCAAGTTTCATGCCTTACAAGTCAAGTTTCCTCAGACAATTGCTCAGATGGTTGAAAATCAGTTGTATTGGACAAAAAGTCAACTGTGGTCAACATACAGTCAAACTTCATAATTTTTGGTCAACATCCTCATTTTGAAGTTACATTCATCATTTGATCAAGGGTTGATCATGATTCATCAAGAAAACTCAAGATTTGCTCAAAAGTCAAACTTTCTAAATTAGGGTTTCTAGATGAAAAGTCAATGAACTTTGATCGATCATAACTTCTTCATACTTTCTCGTAAATTTTCCACCACCTCTTGTTTTGAAGGAAATTCAATTATCTACAACTTCATGTCTCACAAGAATGTCCAAAAATGCTTCATCCGAGAGGTATGGCCCAAAACATTACAGTCATTTTCAAAGTCAACAAAAGTCAACTTTTGTTTTGAAGATATATTGAGCATGGAAACTCAATTGAGATGAGACCAAAAGGTTGGTTAGAGGACTCTTATAGCTTTCCAAAAGTCCAAGAACACTCAAAATGTGGAAAATTGAGCAAGATACACTATTCGAAGTTGGGCAATTTTGGACAATTGCACAAAAGGACATTTTGGTCAAAATGCAAAATTTTCCAAATGGGCCTAAAATCTTTTGGTCCAAACTTGTTCATGACATGATTTTTGACCCATAAATGCTTGGCCATGGTAATTTTCTATTTTTATGATTTATATTTGAATTTTAAAACATTTAATTCAAAATTAAATCATGTAAAATATGAAAATAAGATATTTTTTCAAAAGGAATGGATTTATATCTTACTTGAAGTCCAAGATAGCCCATAAGTCATACCAAATTCATGCTAGCGTTTGCATTCATGAGAAAATCAATTTTTTCAAAGATTTGATTTACTTTAAATGGAAAAATATTGCACATTGATGGATGAATATTTTTTTCACTCCTTTTTCTCTCCAAATTGCCTCTATAAATACTCAGCAATATGCCAAGCCACACACACGAAACCCTAGCTCAAGCCAAACCCTTATTCTTGCAAATTTTTTTCTCAAAACTTGAAAAAAATCGAATTTCAAAAGCAGCCACTTTCAGCCTCTCTCAAGCACTCAATCGTGTTCTGAAGGTAAGTTTGAGTAAGTATACACTCTTGCCATGGGTTAAAACAAGCTGAATCGATCCATATACATTCATACATACTTGAATTTTTCTTGAAATTGCATATTATTATTCTGTGTGTTTTAATGGATTCTAATGCTTGCAATGTGTTCATGAGATGCTAAGGGACGGATCTGGGCAATCGTTCGTGGATTTGGACGTTAGAATCACGTTTTGCCATTCTTAGGTTTTCTAAACGGAGAAGCTTCGAACCGGCCTGTACAGGCCGATTCAGTCGAAACTTATACCACCAATGGACTCAGAAGGTCCGATTTAGGTTAACAAGGTCTTCTTTTTCCTTTTATTCGCGCTGTTTTGCAGGTTTGGACATTCTGATCACCGGAGAAGACGATCGGAGCTAGGGCTCCGGCGTCGCTGACCGGTTGACTCCGGTGGGAGGCTTGCGTGGCATGATAGCTTGCTTTGATTCGTTCTCTCATTCCACATGGACCCCACGCGTGCTGACTTTGATTTTCAACTCATTCCTGACGCGTCATCATTTATGTTAATTTGTTTCCAGCTTTTCAAACATCAAACGCCACTTGTCCCAGTGGTTAAGACGCTTCCTGTGCCAAGATACCCTCCAGGGTCATGAGTTCGAATCTCCCCAGGACCGGTTCTTTCTTTTCTTTTCCAAACTTCAAACTTTTCAACTATTTTTCATATTTTCTTTTATTTTCAATATTTTTGCATCATTTTAATTTCTTTTCATAATTTTATTTCTGCATTAAAAAATCATCAAAAATTACTTTTCTTTTTACATTATTTTCATAAAATCTTTATTTAATTTAATAAATTAAAAAATATAATTTTGCATTTAAATCACTTTTAATTCATTTTTAATTATTAAAATGCATCCAAAAAATCCCAAAAAAATTATTTTAGCATATTTATGTTATTTCCAGTATGTCATATTTTTTCAATTAAAATTTGCATTTTTCTAACATTTTCTCTTATTTCGATTTCATCATATTTTCCGATTTCTCTTATCGTTTCACAGGTTATTCCGCTTCAGACGTTTCTTTACCGTTTTCATTCTTATCCAATAATGTAACTGTTTATGGGATGTAATAGTTTAAATTAGGTTTTTTATTTTCCGCAAGTTTAAATTATGTATCTGCCCCAAATCCATGTAATAGCGTAGGACATTTACCTTTCCGCACCTTTACATTCCGCATTTTAATTCCCGCACCCTATAAATTACTAGTAACTAGGCGTGTATGGCAAGATAATAATCAACATAGCTCACTAATTTTCAAGATAAAATATCTGAATTTGACACACTTTTTCACACATGCACCCCTTAGGGTAATTCTCTCTCGTTGCCTTACGAATTCAAAATGGTCATGTCCCTCGAACGTAGAGGTATTCTAGCACCGTTGCCTTCTAAACAAATCATCATAGTCCCTTCGATACAAAGATCATAGACCCACGATGTCGCCTACGAATACATGATCTTGACCCTCGATTGTCGCCTACGAAAAATGATGATAATCCCTTCGAATGTGCTAGGATACTTCCTACAAGTTGCTTTCTGTGACCATCCGATGTCCCTTCGAATGTCCCGCTTACATCCAACAAATAGAGTTACCTACCAACTAATGGTATGGCTAGCGCTATTCTAAAGGAACGTAAAATAACACGAAAACGACCAATTCTGAGTAGGTAATAAGACTTTTAGTTGCTTGCTCAAATCAAATGCTTTTCACACCTCACACTTTTGTCAAAGTTCAAACTCTTTTCAAAACTAAACATTTCCGAACACTTTGTATACATTCCTACATGAATCATTACAAAGTCAAAGCGAAATGCCTTTTTCAAAACATTTTTCAAACACACGTAAGCAATTTTTAAAGTGATCTAGAGTAACTAAGAGCCGTAGATAACTACGGATGGAAAGGGTGCTAATACCTTCCCTTTTCATAACTATTCTCCTGCTAATCTAACGAAGGTCTTTTTCGTACTTTTACCTTCCCTTAATTGATAAAAATAAAAGTCGGTGGCGACTCTTGCTATCCGCACATTTGCGATACAAAAACTAAAAAGTCGGTTCACCGTATCACGTAATCGGCGACTCACGGGAGACACCCTAAAGAGAGAATTACCTTAGGGATTTCTAGATCATCTTTACTGCTTTTTGTTTTACTTGCTTGCTTTATCTTTAAGGGTTGCTTGGGTATTATAGTTGTGGGATCCTATACCGGATCCGGTTTCCTTTTAGGTAAGTAGCAATAAATCGTCGCGACTGCTAGACGATATCGAAACGGTCAACATGATGGCTACGTTAGTGTGACACTTTGGATGTCCCGATACTCTTCATTTCCAAGTCGAGGATAGTATTTGGCTTCGTGGTGTCATCAAGCGCTAACTAAACTTTTAGAACCTTAATTGACCCATCTTGGCCATTAGAAGGTAGTGAGATGGCGGCTTTGTGTAGACCGAGGTTGGTTGATACTCGATGCTACGCTCATTGAGATCGACTTTGGGACATTTTCGTCGACCACTTGGTAGTCGATTGAAATAAGCGCCACGAGAAAGATCAATGATGTGAGATTCCTAGAACCCTTTACTATTATAGGACAGATGAACCAACTCAAACTTTTGGTGGGTAATCACCTATACCTCATGCAAGCCTTAACCCTAGGCTCATTGTGTGAATTGTTTGTGTGTGCTAAACATGACATCATGACATCATTTGCATTGCATATCATTTCTAACTATTTCAAGGACCTAGGATTTATCTTTGCTCTGCTTTGTAGGGAATTATGGCTTCTAGAAAGACTATCCGAATCAACTTTATGGGTATACCTTCTCAGCTCAAAGAATTGGTTTCAGAAATTCCCGACCATGCTCAGTTCATCAAAAGACATGGTTATCCGCTTGACTTGGTTATCTCCGGTTTTGAAGAAGATATGATGCATGTCCTATTCCAGTTCTTCGATCCGAAACACCATTGCTTTACATTCCCCGATTATCAGTTAATTCCTACCTTGGAAGAGTTCTCTAAGCTACTTGGGATACCTATTCTTGACCAAATGCCATTCACCGGTCTAGAAAAGGTTCCTAAGTACGAAGACATCGCATCCGCCTTACATCTTAAGCGCTTAGACATTGAAGCCAATTGGGAAACTAGAAGTGGAGTTAAGGGTTTACTTACCAAGTTCCTGATTAAGAAAGCCCGAGAATTCCTCAAAGCTATGAGTTTCCATGCCTTCGAAGACATTGTGGCCTTGCTAATCTATGGTTTGGTTCTATTCCCTAACTCGGATCAATTCATAGATGTCAACGCCATTAAGTTATTTCTTACCTGCAATCCTGTGCCTACTTTACTTGGAGACATCCTGCATTCTCTCCACACTCGCACCATCAAAAGACAAGGAACTCTCATGTGTTGTATACCGTTACTTTCCAGGTGGTTTATTTCGCACCTTCCTCCATCAGTTTTGAAGAACGAACAAAGGATGAAGTGGTCTCAAAGATGAATGTCACTCTCTCATTCAGATATCCGTTGGAGTCTTTTCTCTCAAAAGGACTTCACATTCATTTAACATTGTGGAGAATTCCCTAATGTACCACTACTTGGTATAAGGGGAGGTATTACTTACAACCCTTCTTTAGCTTTACGTCAGTTTGGATTTTCCCGAAGAGATGGTCCACATGATATGCTTCTCCAAGATGTTGTGTTCGACTACAATCATGATCTCCAGAATTACCGACGAAGGTTCATACACGCTTGGGGCATGGTGAGGAAGTCTGATACCAAGACTTTGGGGCACCAAAACTCCATTCCTTGGGAACCTTACCTCAAATGGGTGCGAGCTCGAGCTCAAAACCTCATGATGCCATTCATGCCTGTTTTACCAGTAATTATGGAACCTGTTGCTATAGGTGACGTAACCTATGCCGTTCTCTATCCCGACATGCCTACTGATTTTGAAGACTTGAAGAAATCCTGGATTCAGCTTAAAGAAGAGAGGGATACCTTTGAAGCTCAGTGCTATGCAAGTGAGAAGAAAGTACTAGAGTTGACCAAGCTACTTCACGAGGAGCGAAACATCAACGCCTACATCGGCACCAAGAGGAAGCGCCCATGGGAGACTTAGAGATTTAGGATTTATTTGTTTTCTTTTATTGTTTTGAACTATCTCTTGTACTTAAAAGGAAAAAGAATAATGAAAGGAGTACTAATAACTGTTTGTTCATTACTTGTTTAACAAATTTAAAACTCTAAGGTCCTTGAAAACATTGCATTGCATTCGCATAAACATTGCATATCATAGCATAACATTGCATCACAGGTACATTGAAGATTGGTTTTCTCATTCTCTCGCTATTTATTTTAGCAGAAATGGCTCTTGAACATCACAAAGATCTTCAAGCTCGAAATGCCTGGGCCAGATGTTCACCGCTTGGTCCAGGCGGAAGATTTGAAGAAGCTCATCAAGAAAGAAGAAGGTTGTTGGTCTTCTCAACATGGGCGACGCTACAAAGGAGGTCCTAGAGTGGTTAGTCGAATTGAGCTCTCTGAAGGAAGTGTCAAGAAGGAAGATGAGCAAAGTAACAAGGGTGATGGTGAAGGCAGTCAGCCTGAACTTGAGAAGAACTATGATGGTGGCCAATACTGTGATGAGGATGACAAGTACAAGCAACTTGAAGACCGTCTCAATGCTGTGGAAAACTCAAGATGTCCGGCTGAATTTTGATGATCCGAGTCTCGTCCCTGGTGTTGTGATTCCTCCCAAGTTCAAAGTTCCAACTTTTGCCAAATATGACGGCTTGTCTTGCCCTAAGCTGCATTTCAAGTCTTATGTTCAGAAGATCAATCCCACATCGATGATGTAAAGTCAGGATGCATTATTTTCAAGAGAGTTTGTCCGAACCCGCTTGGAATGGTACTATCACCAGAGAATGACCGTATCCGTATTTGGAGTGACTTGGTGATGCTTTCTGAAGATGAGTACAATGTTGAATTGACACCCACTCGCATGCAACTACAAAGCATGTCTATGGGTCGTGATGAGAAGTTCAAGGAGTATGCTCGTAAATGGAGAGATCTAGCAGAGTTCAACCACCATTGTCCAATAGGAGTTGGTTGATATGTTCATGGAACACCGACAGCCCATTCTTCAATCATCCGATTAGAAACTCTTCACCGGATTCACCGAATGATACTTACAGTGAGCGATTGAAGTATCAAGAGTGGAAGATTCGATAGAGACATCTTCAAACGCCAAGAGATCTTTGGTGGTAAGAAAGAAGCCAATGCCGTATGGTCGAAAAGCCGAGCCAAGACCGACCATGCTCAATCTGGGCCAGGATCTCCAATCCTACATCAAGACCTCGAGACAACGCACAGCGTAACGCGCAACGAAGACATTTAAGATCAACATGCCATTGTCGCAAGCCTTGCAACACATGTTGAAAGCAGAGTGATTGCTTTGAGGATCCTCCTCGAATGTCAACACCTCCTCTCCGAAATACAATCCTAATGCTAAGTGTGCTTACCATTCTAATAGCCTGTGGCACGACATCGACAATTGTTGGGCTCAAGAACTAGATTCAAGATATGATCAAGCTAAGCATTGAATTTGATCCTCCCGCTGAGACCGAATGTGATCAACGCGCTATGCCTAATCATGACAAGGGTTCCAATGTTGGACGATACTTATGTTTTCAACATAGATGACTTGACCATTCCTTTGATGATTAAGAAGAATTTGTTGCAAGCCGTGTCAATCCAGATGCCCGAGAACTGTCGTTGGTGCCCATCCGCCGATGGTTGTGCTTGGTCGAGAAGACGGTTCGGTATGATGGATAACCGTGAGATACTATTCCGAAACCACCTGCGTTGTGAAGAAATGTCTAAGTCAAGATCGACAATGCAAACTGCACCATCTGTGTGGGACACCTTGGGAAGCCAAGTGGAAAGTATGATTACATGGTGAAGTACACTGCTCCCGAGCTACAAGATTCCTATTGAAGATGTTAAGGTAACCGGATAGGGTGACGATTTCCCGTAAGACTATGCCGATGTTAACACTATAAGGATTTCCTCTCGATCCCGTGCCTAGGGTGGCACCTCTCATTATCACTTCTCCAAGGCCGCCCATATTCCTCCGACAAGGCTATCCCTTGGAATTATGGAGTCGATGTTTACTATCATGGTGTCAAGCAAGACCCTCGACCATTGAAGATCTTATCTTGAAGCTACCATTCCCGACATTGACAACATCACCGATCAAGTAAGGTGACCGAACCTAAGGGTATTCTCTCCGATATCTCTCCTCCAAAAGACACTGCAACTCCAACTCGCATTCCAAATTATTCAATCCATTCCCAAGCTAGAGGAAAAACCAAAGACTCATCCCTCAACCAAGTACCAAAGGAAGTTATCAAGACATCTCCAAACAAGAAATGGAGGAAATTCAAGATTATCAAGAAGAGTGACTACAATATTGTGGAACAGTGGGACAAACTCCGTCCAAAATTTCCTTGCTTTGCTCAGGCTCCGCTCACGCTAATGCCTTGGTGAAGTTTCAAGAACGCCACGCATCGCAAGACACTACCACCGACTTTGAAGTTTGTATTGCTAGCCTAGCCGCCAACAACGGCCCTTCTCTCGACGATATGACTCACGGAAAGAAACACAACAAAGCCTTGCACATCTCGCTGAATGCAAGGGCACTACACTATCTCATGTTTTGGTGGATACCGTTCCTCAATATCTTACAAGATCGAATCGAGACCCGTGACATTATCGTGAGAGCTTTTGATGGTTCTAAGAGAACAGATTGAGAGCTCACTCACAAAAGTCGGTTCCCACTTTTGACTCCACATTCTTTGTCATGGACATTCGTCCGCTTACTCTTGCCTACTTGGACGCCCTTGATACATGGGCAACCACCCCTACCTTACATCGTGTCAAGTACCCGTAAAGGGAAGGTTGTCACAAGATGTGGTGAAGAAGATGGTCACCATCTACAATCATTACAATCGAGGTGGAGGGTGAATTCTTTGAGACTCCTGCAAGCTTTTGAAACAATGCCCAGTCACGCCTGCTGACTCTCCCGCCGCCTCCCGAGACTGCCTAGGATGTCCTCATTGAAAGATGCTCCTCATTGAAGAAGGTAGTTCTATTTGGGCCCCGATCTTCCTTTCAAATTTGACAAGACCGGTTTAGGCTTCACCATCAAGGGTTAAAGATGATACGCGAACGTGCCGCCAACTTCCTTTCCGCCCGTAGTGTCCATGCAATAGAAGACGACAACAACGAACACGACATCATGGATCTTCCCAACTCCGATAAAGGGCTCAAGAATTGGAAGATCAAGACGCCATACCAATCTCCTTTAGTCGAGTAATTGCTTTTGTTTTGGTTTTGCTTTTCATTTCTTTATGTTTGAACAATAAACTTTGAAAGCCTAGCCTTGCCCGGGCATCATGGCTCGCTTATAGGGTTATTATCCGTTGTTTTTTCATTAAATTCGTTGGACTTTTGCATTCAATTGTTTGTTTTCTTTCTTTACTTTATCACCCCTTCAAAAGCTATGTGTTTCTTACACACCCACGTGATACACCAATCACTCCGAATCTCGTTAATAACTATGCTATTGCTAAATATGACTTCGATAATCCGATCTACCAAGTCAAGATGAAAGTGAGGAAGATTGTGAAGTGCCAGGAGAACTTGTCGATACACAAGAAGAGCGAGTTATACAGCCACACGAGCAAGTTGAGGTTGTGAATTTGGGTACTAATGAAGACGTAAAAGAGATCAAGATAGAGCAGTCTTGAGAAAATGTTAAAGAAAGGTTGGTTCGTGCTACGAGACTATATTGAGGTTTTTGCTTGGTCATACGAAGACATGCCCGGTTTAGACATTGATATTGTGGTACACCGATTGCCAAAAGATGGTTTTCTCCCTGAAAAAAAAGTTCGTCGTGCGTCCGAGATGTCGAGAAAATCAAAATCAAGTTATGAAACAACGCTTTTAGTCATATTATCCGCAGTTGCAAATGTGGTGCCTACAAAAAAAGGCATACGAATGTGTGTGGATTACGAGACCGAATAAAGCGAGTCCGAAAGACGATTTCCCACTTCCTCATATTGATGTTCGTTGACAACACCGCCAAGATAAGGTCTTCTCCTTCATGGATGGTTTCTCCTACAATCGATCAAATGGCTCCCAAGACATGGAGAAGACTACTTTACACACACTTTCGCTACAAGGTTATGCTGCTCAGATCAAGAACGCGGGTACTTATCGCTATGGTGACATTATTCCATGACATGATTCATCACGAGATAGAGGTCTACGCGACATGATAGCTCGGTCACGCATCAAGATGAACATCTCGATCATTTGCTGCTGATGATTGAAGAAGTGTCGAGACTCAATCCTAACAAGTGCACGTTTGAGTCGATCCGAAAACTCCTAGGGTTTGTTGTCGGAAAAGGTATTGATCCCGCCAAAGTTAAAGCTATTCAAGAAATGCCGCCCCCGCACCGAGAAGGAAGTCGAGGTTTCGGGCCGATTGAATTACATTTCCGTTCATTGCACACTTAATCGCTACCGTGAGCCAATCTTCAAGTTACTTAAGAAAGATCAAGTAGTGGAATGGAACGACGATTGCCGATCGCTTTTGACAAAATCAAGGAGTACCCATGTAATCCTCCTATCCCGATGCCGCCAGGAAGACCTCTTATCATGTACTTGATGCTAGAGAATTCAATGGGTGTGTGTTGGGGCAACATGACGAGTCCGGTCGAAAAGAGCATGCAATATACTACCTTAGCAAAAGTTTACCGATCGTGAAACAAGATACTCACACGAGAAAACTTGCAACGCCTTGGGCCGCACGACTAAGACAAGATATGTTGACTCACACTACCTTGTTGATTTTTAAGATGGATCCAATAAAATACATATTTGAGAAACCAGCTCTCTCCGGAAGAATAGCAAGATGGCAAATGATCTTGACCGAATACGACATCCAGTACACTTCTCAGAAAGCGATCATAGGAAGTGTGGTAGCCGATCATTTGGCTCACCAAGCCGTAGATGACTATCGCCGCTTTGAATTTCCGATGAAGATGTTTTACTAGTTACAGATTATGAAGAACCAGGCCCGGACGAAGGACCCGAACAAGGATCCCGATGGACTATGGTCTTTGATGGAGCCTCAAATGCACTTGGCAATGGCATTGACGCCATCATTACATCCCCTACAGGAAGACATACGCCTTTCACCGCCAGATTATGTTTCAGTTGCACCAACAACATGGCCGAATATGAAGCGTGCATCATGGGTATCAAAGTCGCTATTGACTTAAGAATCAAGTTCTTGCAAGTATATGGAGACTCGACTTTAGTGATCACCGATTATGGCGAGTGGATACGAGCATCCAAATCTCATTCCAGACGAGAGCATGTTCTGAGTTTGATCCCCTACTTCGAAGAAATTACTTTTGATCACATTCCACGAGAAGAGAATCAGTTGGAAGACGCATTGGCTACTATGTCGTCTATGTTCAAAGTGAGATGGGACAACGAGGCTCCCTAGATCATCATTGAGAAGTTTGACGAACCAGCATATTGTTATGAGCTTGATACAGAAGAGAAACCTTGGTACTACGATGTGAAGAGGTATCTTGAGACTCAGGTGATCCCAGGGGCAAATGGACTCCCACCTATGAGGGACCATTTGTAGTCAAAACAGTATTTTCCGGCGGAGCTATGATACTTAGCACCATGGATGGTGAAGACTTCCCACACCCTATGAACGCAGACATAGTCAAAAAATACTACGCATGAAGAGACCCGCTAGGTCAACGAACCTAGGCAAAAATAAGGGCATCCTGGCGAACCAAAAGGGTTCGGGAAAAAGTTAAGGATATATACAAAACATGTACACCTGGCAAGTCGAAAACCTGAAAAGGCGGCTTGGGCAAAAAAGGGTATCCTGGTAGACTGAAAACCCGAAAGGGCGGTCTAGGCAAAAGTTAGGGATTTAAGCGTACGACTATGTCTCTTCCAGATCACCTGCTTCTAGACTACTATCAGCATTCAAGATTCAAATGGCGAAGATCAGCCTACTCACTTTCTAACGACAAGGGAGATGAGATAGTCGAAATATATGAGTACTAGCATAGTTGGAACTTAACGAGATTGTTTCGTGATAGCTTTTACCTTCTTGTGTACAAACCACTTGGCCATACGCCACCTTTCAAATAAACGCAGCTTCTTTCTCTTTACAATTTTTGTTGTTGTCGCTTGCAATAAGTCCAACGTTTGTTTTGAATGACTATACGCATTTGACAATAAGAATCTAATCACAAACATACGAAAAGCGGGCATACAAAAGTAGTTACTACAGGCTCTAAGAATTGAGATGACGACGAAGGTCACCAAGGCATTTTCCCCGCAGAGCATAATCTCCGCAGAGGTGTCACTCACTAAACCTCCCCCAGCGGAGTATATGTCAATCCACGAGCAGTGATTCCACTCAACTAAGAAATGTTACATCAGTCTCTGAGCAGTAACACTTCATCCCCAGCTAAGATGTTTATCCCCAATGATACCTCTCAACAATTCTCCTTTTCTCCAGCAGAGGTATCCAGACTCGAGACTTGGTCAAATAGTACACCGGAGAAAATCTACATCTCCTATTCCCCGGTCAGAGATTCCAACGGACCCCAACCCGGTCTCCCAGCAGCCATCAAATGCTCTCCAGTGAAGATCCGCACTCAGTATCCCCAGTAGAGCGCCTCCTAATTCTTCGCAACAGGATCTACATGCGAGATCCCCAACAAATTGCCTCCCAGACTCTTCTCAGCAGGGTCTATGTATGAGATCTCCAACAACGAGCTTCTCAAATCTCTACCTTCCTCAACAATATCTAGGCCCAAGACTTGGTCAGATAGTGCATCGGAGGAATCCAGATATCTTTCTTCTCCTTCAAAAGCGGGTTCTCACCCACCCAAATCCCAAGCGAAAATCCTCAAGCGTAACATCCGCATCTTCTTCAAGATGGATATGTTTTGAAATACCACAACATCTATCATTCATACAAGACTATAAAGTCATAATTCATGCATATGTCATTCATATACATTGTCATGCATCATACTTTGCATAAGACTAACAAATATTCTATCAAAGTTTCTCTTGTTTTTCAAAACAGTGAAAGTCACTTCCAATGGTCCAGATTAAGCCCCAACCGACGGAAAACTATCTGAAGACCACCCTAGTTGTCCTCCGACGATCGGTCCAGATTAAGCCCGAATCGACGGAAAACTATCTCGAAGACCACCCCGGTTGTCCTCCGACAACCGTCCAGATTAAGCCCCAACCAACGGAAAACTATCGAAGACCTCGGTTATCCTCCGATAATGTGCAATGGATCAACACCCGATGCACAACAGGGAAGCTATCCACATTCTTGCCAACTACTATTCCCCTCAGAGTAATCAGCACGAAGATCTATTCTGAATCCCTTCTTATTATCAACCGCAACTACAGTCAGCGCGACTCGGTTGCCTCGATGGCATCTTAAGCCCATCTCCGACTACTTGTCAACATTTCTTCGCCTTCAGAATGCTGCATATTTGGTTAAAAAATCAATACAAACCAATAACTTCATTCAAAAAATGAGCACGAAGTCTAACATACGACTCTCTCTGGATGGCATCTTAAGCCCATCTCCGCGCTCCTTCTACTATCAAGAACATCTGCAGAGCCCAGCGTACGGCTCACTCCCCAGCATCGATCTTTCCAGATGGCATCTTAAGCCCATCCCCGTCAATTCTCCTATCGACATTCTCGAGTCTAGCGTACGTCTCATCCCCCAGCAAAGTATCCAACTTCTCCAAATGGCATCTGTAAGCCCATTCCCGCATCATCCACCAACAATGAGTGCAAATTTTGTGTCGAGTGTTCAATCATCTTCTACCTTCCACGAAGAAGGATCAATCTAACCCTTCCAAGACAAGAAGATTGAACAGGGCAGCTGTCATACCCCAAAATTTGCCCTCTATCTTCTCAAGATATTTCATACATCCATACTCAAGGATTCCTCAAGAGTGATCGACAAACTCTCTCCTAGACAATCAACCCAAACTAGGGTTTGGCAATTCTCGTCAAGATGCACTTCCAACATCTCCAATGGTCTTCATGCCTCCTCATATGCTTCAAAGATTCTCCATGTCAAGTTTCATGCCTTACAAGTCAAGTTTCCTCATAATGGCTCGATGGTCGAAAATCACAGATTGACAAAAGTCAACTGTGGTCAACATACACAAACTTCATAATTTTTGGTCAACATCCTCATTTTGAAGTTACATTCATCATTTGATCAAGGGTTGATCATGATTCATCAAGAAAACTCAAGATTTGCTCAAAAGTCAAACTTTCTAAATTAGGGTTTCTAGATGAAAAGTCAATCAACTTTGACGATCATAACTTCTTCATACTTTCTAAAATTTTCCACCACCTCTTGTTTTGAAGGAAATTCAATTCTCTACAACTTCATGTCTCACAAGAATGTCCAAAAATGCTTCATCCGAGAGGTATGGCCCAAAACATTACTGTCATTTTCAAAGTCAACAAAAGTCAACTTTTGTTTTGAAGATATATTGAGCATGGAAACTCCAATTGAGATGAGACCAAAAGGTTGGTTAGAGGACTCTTAGAGCTTTCCAAAAGTCCAAGAACACTCAAAATGTGGAAAATTGAGCAAGATACACTATTCGAAGTTGGGCAATTTTGGACATTGCACAAAAGGACATTTTGGTCAAAATGCAAAATTTTCCAAATGGGCCTAAAATCTTTGGTCCAAACTTGTTCATGACATGATTTTTGACCCATAAATGCTTGGACATGGTAATTTTCTATTTTTATGATTTATATTTGAATTTTAAAACATTTAATTCAAAATTAAATCATGTAAAATATGAAAATAAGATATTTTTTCAAAAGGAATGGATTTATATCTTACTTGAAGTCCAAGATAGCCCATAATTCATACCAAATTGTGCTAGCGTTTGCATTCATGAGAAAATCAATTTTTTCAAAGATTTGATTTACTTTAAATGGAAAAATATTGCACATTGATGGATGAATCTTTTTTTCACTCCGTTTTCTCTCCAAATTGCCTCTATAAATACTCAGCAATATGCCAAGCCACACACACGAAACCCTAGCTCAAGCCAAACCCTTATTCTTGCAAATTTTTTCTCAAAACTTGAAAAATCGAATTTCAAAAGCACCACTTTCACCTCTCAAGCACTCAATCGTGTTCAAGGTAAGTTTGAGTAAGTATACACTCTTGCCATGGGTTAAAACAATTTAATCGATCCATATACATTCATACATACTTGTATTTTCTTGAAATTGCATATTATTATTCTGTGTTTTAATGGATTCTAATGCTTGCAATGTGTTCATGAGATGCTAAGGACTGATCCGGGCAATCGTTCGTGGATTTGGACGTTAGAATCACGCTTTGCCATTCTTAGGTTTTCTAAACGGAGAAGTTTGAACCGCCTGACAGCCGATTCATCAAATCGATACCACCAATGGACTCGAAGGTCCGATTTAGGTTGACAAGGTCTTCTTTTTCCTTTTATTCGCTATGCTTTGCGTGTTTGGACATTCGATCACGGAGAAGACGACCGAGCTAGGGCTCGGCGTCACGACCGTTGACTCGGTGGGAGGCTTGCGTGGCATGATAGCTTGCTTTGATTCGCTCTCTCGCTCCACATGGACCCCACGCGTGCTGACTTTGATTTTCAACTCATTCCTGACGCGTCATCATTTATGTTAATTTGTTTCCAGCTTTTCAAACATCAAACGCCACTTGTCCCAGTGGTTAAGACGCTTCCTGTGCCAAGATACCCTCCAGGGTCATGAGTTCGAATCTCCCCAGGACCGGTTCTTTCTTTTCTTTTCCAAACTTCAAACTTTTCAACTATTTTTCATATTTTCTTTTATTTTCAATATTTTTGCATCATTTTAATTTCTTTTCATAATTTTATTTCTGCATTAAAAAATCATCAAAAATTACTTTTCTTTTTACATTATTTTCATAAAATCTTTATTTAATTTAATAAATTAAAAAATATAATTTTGCATGCATATTTATTTTTATTCATAATTTTGCATTTAAATCACTTTTAATTCATTTTTAATTATTAAAATGCATCCAAAAAATCCCAAAAAAATTATTTTAGCATATTTATGTTATTTCCAGTATGTCATATTTTTTCCAATTAAAAATTTGCATTTTTTCTAACATTTTCTCTTATTTCGATTTCATCATATTTTCCGATTTCTCTTATCGTTTCACAGGTTATTCCGCTTCAGACGTTTCTTTACCGTTTTCATTCTTATCCAATAATGTAACTGTTTATGGGATGTAATAGTTTAAATTAGGTTTTTTATTTTCCGCAAGTTTAAATTATGTATCTGCCCCAAATCCATGTAATAGCGTAGGACATTTACCTTTCCGCACCTTTACATTCCGCATTTTAATTTCCGCACCTTATAAATTGCTAGTAACTAGGCGTGTATGGCAAGATAATAATCAACATAGCTCACTAATTTTCAAGATAAAATATCTGAATTTGACACACTTTTTCACACATGCACCCCTTAGGGTAATTCTCTCTCGTTGCCTTACGAATTCAAAATGGTCATGTCCCTCGAACGTAGAGGTATTCTAGCACCGTTGCCTTCTAAACAAATCATCATAGTCCCTTCGATACAAAGATCATAGACCCACGATGTCGCCTACGAATACATGATCTTGACCCTCGATTGTCGCCTACGAAAAATGATGATAATCCCTTCGAATGTGCTAGGATACTTCCTACAAGTTGCTTTCTGTGACCATCCGATGTCCCTTCGAATGTCCCGCTTACATCCAACAAATAGAGTTACCTACCAACTAATGGTATGGCTAGCGCTATTCTAAAGGAACGTAAAATAACACGAAAACGACCAATTCTGAGTAGGTAATAAGACTTTTAGTTGCTTGCTCTATCAAAATACTTTTCACACCTCACACTTTTGTCAAAGTTCAAACTCTTTTCAAAACTAAACATTTCCGAACACTTTGTATACATTCCTACATGAATCATTACAAAGTCAAAGCGAAATGCCTTTTTCAAAACATTTTTCAAACATACAGAAAGCAATTTTTAAAGTGATCTAGAGCAACTAAGAGCCCGTAGATAACTACGGATGGAAAGGGGTGCTAATACCTTCCCTTTTCATAACTATTCTCCCGTACTCAGAATCTAACGAAGGTCTTTTTCTGTACTTTTACCTTCCCTTAATTGGATAAAAATAAAAGTCGGTGGCGACTCTTGCTATCCGCACATTTGCGATACAAAAAACTAAAAAGTCAGTTCACCGTATCACACAGACATCCCCGCACTGAAGAGCCCGCCACAAGGCATCATCACCGCCAATCTCGCTCGCGTTCTCCCAACCGGAGCAACGAGGAAGATCCCCGCGGTCCCTTGTCCGCCAACATTATGGAGACACCAATTCCCTGGAGAATGGAAAAGCCCCCTCAGCTCGCCAGCTATGACGGGGTAGATGACCCAATCGACCACATCGACGGATTCGAGGCCATGCTCCAATACCTCAACGTCGATGGACCGATCAAATGCAGGATGTTTCCCACCACACTCCGGAAAACAACAATGGACTGGTACAAAAGCTTGCCCCCGGGGTCCATTCACTCCTGGAGGGAACTGAAGGCCCAGTTCACGAGCACTTTCACCGCCTCCCGCAGGCACCCGAAGACCGAGGCCTCCCTCGAGGCTATCATTCAGAAGAGTGACGAGACGCTCCTGGAATACATTGACCGCTTCAACAGGGAAGCCATCCAAGTTCCCTGCGACGATCAAATGAAGCGCTACCTGTTAGAGAGGGGACTTCTCCCCGGTACAGATTTCAGGAAAGTTGTCGGCATTAAGCCTCTGGCCACCTTCGATGCCCTCCTCGACAAAGCTCGGGCTTACATCACTTATGAGGAGAAAGACGCTGCCAATCGCGCAAGGGACTCGAGGAGTCGCGGTTCGGGCAACTCCGCTCGACACCAAGATAATCGACGCCCAGAGGCAGGGTCGTCTTACCGCCCTGATGACAAACGGCGCGAGGACCGACCCTGAGATTCCCGGGACCAGCGAGGCCCCGCTGGACGCTTCACCGACTATACCCCGCTGACAACCTCCCCCGAGCGGATCCAGGCAGAATGCTCGGCGACGAAATTCAAAGACGGTGGGTTCAAACGCCCAAATCCCACTCCTGCGAAGCCAGGCGAAGCCAGGCGCTGACAGGACCAAGTACTGTCAATATCATCGAAGCCATGGCCACCTCACCGAGGATTGCGTCCACCTCAAGGACGCAAACGAAACATTAATCAACGGCGGAAGGCTCAGGCAGTATAAGAAGCTTGAAGCATCTCGAGGTTCTCGAGAAAACAAGGAAGTCGAGGAGGAGGCCCGGCCCCAAGGGGATTCCGGCCCTTATCAAATAGCATACTCGTTGACCAGAGCAGAGGACTTCCACAACCCCGCATTCACTCACAGCCCATGGGAGGAATTTCCCTCGGCCATGGTCATCTCCGGCGGTGGTGATACCCAGCTGTCCATCAATTCGGCCAAGAGAAAATTCGACGAATTGATCGAAAAGGTCCCAGTCAACGAGGTCTCTCTCGAACAGTTCCGCGGCCGATCCGAGCCGATCACCTTCTACCTGGAAGAACTCCCCGGGGGAGCGCCCAACGCTCACATTCCTCTCCTTATCAAGGCAAGGATGGCGAATTTCGAAGTGCACAGGATCCTCGTCGACGAAGGCAGCTCGGTCGACGTGATGTATACTCATCTCTTCCGAACTCTACAACTCGACGAATCCCATCTGTCGCCATACGTGGGATCTGACCTACAGGGGTTCAACGGATCCACTTCCCGACCTTGGGGATACGTCGAGCTCCTCGTCACCTTTGGCGAAGACGTTGCCTCGCGTCAAGTCAAAGTCCATTTCCTGGTGGTCGACTGCCACTCCCTCTACAATGCTATTCTAGGGAGAACCACTATGGCGGAACTCACAACAGTCCCCTCGACCGTCCATTTGAAGCTGAAGTTCTACACCAAAGCGGGGACGCGTCGCCACCATCTGCGGCGACATCAAAGATGCGAGGAGATGCCACAACGCCGCGGCCAGGGGACAGACCCTGGTCGATCCGTAAGCACCGGCGACAAACAAGAAGGGTGGGCTGGACAATGCCCAGATCGAGCTCCCTAAAGCCGCAGAGCCCCAGAACCCCAACGTAAGCACAGTGGACCTCAACACCAGGTTTGCAAAGGACGAAGCCGACAGACAAGCCAGAGACACGGATCCCCTCCGCCCAATTCCAGATGGCGAGTTCGAGCTCATGCCACTCGGGGAGGACCCCAGAAAGTGCGTCAAGATCGGCGCCGCTCTGCCCGACCTCGCGAAGAAGCAACTCAGAGCCTGCCTTCGGGACAACATAGATCTTTTCGCATGGAGTGCAGCAGAGATGCCCAGACTCGACCTTGAGGTCGCCTGTCACCAGTTCGCCATAGATCCAGCCGCTAGGGCCGTAGTATAACGTAGGTGTAGGCAGTGTCCCGAGAAAGAGGAGGCTGTTGAAAAAGCTGTAAAGGACCTCCTAGAGGCAAATTTTATTTCCGAGGGTAAGTATTCAACTTGGCTGTCAAACGTTGTACTTGTTAAAAAATCTAATGGAAAATGGCGTGTGTGCGTTGACTATACTGATCTCAATCGGGCATGTCCCAAAGATGCTTTCCCTTTGCCTAATATTGATATGCTGGTCGACAACTCGGCCGGCTATAAATTACTTTCTTTTTTGGATGCTTATTCAGGTTACAACCAGATCCCCATGGCTATGGCCGACAAAGTTGCACGACCTTCATGACTACCTCGGGCAACTATTACTACAACGTAATGCCCTTCGGACTAAAGAACGCCAGAGCAACTTACCAGCGGATGATGAACAAAGTCTTCCGGAGTGAAATCGGAGACATGCTCGAGGTTTATATGGATGACATGATCGTTAAATCCCATACCGAGGACGACCATGCTTCATGTTTGAAGAGAGTATTCGACCAAGCTCGAAGGCACCGAATGCGCTTCAATCCAAAAAAGTGCACGTTTGGAGTCAGGGCGGGAAAGTTCCTCGGTTTCTATCTAATCGAACGAGGAATCGAAGCTAACCCCGACAAATGTCGGGCATTCTCCGAATTACTCACCCCCAGATCCAAAAAGTCCATTCAAATCCTGAACGGCATGCTAACCTCCCTATCCCGTTTCGTGGCTAGGTCGGCCCAACATGCCCTTCCATTTTTTAAACTGTTGAGGAAGGGTCCGACCTTCGAATGGAACGAGGAGTGCGAGCAAGCCCTTTTTCACCTCAAACAGACACTTTCACGGCCACCAGTGCTCTCGCAGCCACTAAGTGGAGAAACGTTGTACTTGTACTTAGCCGTATCCAATGAGGCAGTAAGCACGATCCTAATACGCGAAACCGAAGACGGACAAAAGCCCGTTTACTTCACGAGCAACCTCGCCCACGTAATCGTCGTGCGAACCGAACAACCCATAAAACAGCTCCTCTCTCGCCCCGATATGGCTGGCCGGATGTTGAGGTGGTCCCTTGAGCTTTCCGAGTTCGACATCCACTATGAGGGACGGAAGGCCCTGAAGACGCAGGCGCTGGCCGATTTCATCATCGAGATGACGGCACATGAGCGACCACCTATTGGGGACAAGAGGTGGACCATCTACGTCGACGGAGCCTCAAGCTCGACAAGAAGCGGCGCCGGCGTCCTCCTTGAAAATGAGGAGGGCATCGTCATCGAGCATTCCCTAACCCTCGCTTTCCCGACATCCAACAATCAGGCTGAATATGAAGCCTTGCTCGCGGGGCTGCGCCTCGCCGAAGATATGGGCGCTCGAGACATCCAAGTGTTCACTAACTCCCAGCTCGTCGCGTCACAAGTCCTCGGAGAATACCAGACCAAGAACGATAGCCTCATCGAATACCTCAATCTCGTTAAGGAGAAATTGAGAAAATTCGATCGAGCAGAGATTAAGCATGTCCCCCGAGAACAAAACACCCGGGCAGACATCTTGTCCAAACTTGCGAGCACGAGAAAAAAAGGTGGCAACAACTCCGTGATACAAGAGTCATTAGCTCGCCCGAGCATCGAGAAATCCTCGGTTGGTTCCACTCGACATTAACGCAATCGGGGACGCAGACTGTTGGATGACTCCCGTGTTCAATTACCTCACCCGCGAGGAATTACCCGCGGATAAATTGGAAGCAGCTAGCACGAAACGACGTGCATGCTCATATGTCGTCCTCGAGCAACGTTTATATCAGCGAGGTTTCTCCATCCTCCTGCTTAAATGCGTCGAGGAGTCCAAGGTGCCCGGCATCCTTCATAAAATCCACGAAGGAATCAACGCACAACACTTGGGTGGTCGTCACTGGCCCGCAAGGCATTGCGCACCGGCTACTATTGGCCCACTATGCAAAGGGACGCAAAGGAACACGTCACGAAATGCGACAAGTGTCAACGCTACGCTGACATGCACCTTGCTCCACCACACGAGCTCACAACACTTACGTCCCCGTGGCCCTTCAGTTGGTGGGGAATGGACATCCTCGGTCCTTTCACATAAGGCTCCTACCAAAACAAATACCTCATTGTGGCCGTGGATTACTTCACAAAGTGGATAGAGGCCGAGGCACTCGCCAAAATCACTTCCTTCAACATCCTCCGTTTTTACAAACGGAATGTTCTTGCCCGCTTTGGCATCCCGCAGGCCCTCGTCACGGACAATGGAACGCACCACCAATTTTTAGCTAGCGGCAGACTTCACGCCGAGCACCCCTGGCGTGCTATGGGACTTAGGCGGCGGCCAAGAAAAGTGGGTTGAAGAGTTGCAAGATTATGGGCATATCGAACAACTCCCATTCAACCACCGGGAATCTTAACATACCTAATGGTTATACTTGTCGAAATTAGGAACCGCCGAGGCGCAATTCCCCCGAAAGAAGTGAACAGGCGCGAGGAGTTAGACTTGGTCGATGAGATCCGGTAAGGCGCGGCCCTCCGGGAAGCCCACTTAAAACAACAAATTACGCTACGCCACGACAGCAAAGTCATTAAATGCGAGTTTGACATCCGCAGCCTAGCCCTCTGCAGGAACCAAAAGGAATCTCGTGAGAGGAAACTAGCCGCCAATTGGGAAGGGCCATATCACGTCCGAGCAAAAACATACACAGGAGCCTATTACTTAGAAAATCTAACCGGAGTACAACTCCCTCGACCTTGGAATGCTACAAAGCTCAAACAAGACACCCTAAGTCACCGGTCACATGCCCAGAACTTAGTGGCTGACGCTCCCATACACGGAGACTTAGCTCAGCCTTGGGCCGCGAAATGGTTCTAGCGCGAGTCCCAAGCCACCAACACGCGGGGGTTTCCCCGACCATGACTGGCAGGTGCCCCTTGCGCGATGCGGATAACTCGATCGAGGCACGCGAAGCCACGCACGGGTGATGTCCGCCGCGACGGACGGCCCACGCCTCGAGGGTGTAGTGCCAAACACGACTACATCCTCGCCAGGAGGCCTCCTGCCTCCGAACCTAGTATACGAACTAGGAATAACAAGGTCGAGCATTTTCTACAAAATTGAGCATGTTCAATAAAACGATTGACATTCAATAAAGCACAAATTAACTACAGAGGAAATTCATAAATAAAACGACCAACAAAGGCTGACAAAACAATAACGGGCATCTAACCCAAGTTCATACAAAAATTGAGGCACGCAGCCAAAAATAATGCACTGCAGCCCAAACAAAATTACAAACTAGACATCGGGGGAGACACGATCTTCCCGTCAACCACATGGTGAAAGGGGCCAATCCCAGATGTCACGAGTTCCAGGCTGGGGTTCACCACTTGCACCTGGACACCGATCAAAACAAAGGACGGCCTCCACGTATCCTCTTCGAGGACCCTTATCCGCCTGATCGTCCGCCTCGAAGGAGGGCCTGCCTCCCGAGACTCGTCTCGACGGGAGCCATTTGCTCGTGATCAACTTCATTTGGGCCTCTAGTTTCTTCTTCTCCGCGACCGGCTGCACTTGGTTATCTCCCTTAGCTCATGCCATCTCTTCGCACTGCTATTCACCCTCAAGCCTCGCTCGTACTCCATATTCTGAGCTTCAGACGAGCACACTTTGTCGCCTTTAGATCGAGATTTAGCCGCCTGCTGCTGAGCGCCAACGAGGTTTCGAGCATCCGATGACCGCACACATCGACATTCAGACCTTCCGCCCGCGTCTTCGGGTCGAGCCCCAGGATCATGTCCCTCTCTGCTTCCTGTACCACCAGAGATTTTCCTTCAAAGAGCCGCCTCTGACCGTAGCACGGTAGCAATACATAGGCCCCCTCGAGGTCCCAGCGCCCGCCGAGACGCCGCCTTCGCCTTAAGCGTTGTTCAGAGAAGACGCAGGGAAGGTGTTCCCGCTTGGGGTCTGCGCCGCCTTGAAGCACCGACACGGTCTTTGGTCGACGCACCCTTACGCTTTGACATGCACTCTTCCATGGCCGCCATTCGATCTGCAAAATAATAAAAGGAAAATTAGCATAAGTCAAAAAGACGAGCAACACGTCCACACCTCTATGTTTCTGAACACAATACCTAAAAGCCTCAACGCTCTTCGCTTGGACTCAATCCAAAGCAGGTCTTCGACACATACCGCTTGACAATTACAATCTCCGTTGAGTCGAGGAACACGTTTCCTTCCCGGTCGACACAGATGGTCGGTCTGAAACTCTTCACAAAATTTTCCAGCCTCTCAGAGGAGAGCTGGTCTTCCTTATCCAACTTTTCGGGCCTCACGGAGTAGAAATTCGGTCCCCGATCGTAATGTTTTTTATCCCATTCGAGTGGGAACCTCGCCCCAGCCTTTTCGCCTCTTTGCCGTCTTCGCCGACCTCCACGGTATGAACAAAGAGGGTGTCCTCGACATCTCTGGTGAGGGGCTTCACCACATAAAAACGTTTCTTGAAATCTCAGACAGACTCCAAGTACGGCCTAAATAGCTTGCCCGACTGCTTGAGCGACACCCAGGCACATTTGTCGCCGACCATCTGCCGTTGAAGATGGAAGATGCGGAAGTATAGGGGGAGAGTGGCCCCAATATCTAAATACCGGCACACCAGCTCGAACACCCTAATGAAGGCCAGAGCGTTCGGATGGAGCTGTGACGGAGCCAAATCCAACCACGTAAACACCCCCACTTGGAAACCAGTAAAGGGAATGCGAAAGCCCGCCTCCCGGAAGGCGAACTCATACATGGGGAACCTAGTGGAAGAGAACGAGGAACAAATCCTCCTACATTCCCCCGGGTTTTTGAACGGCCCAGGAAGGTTCAAACCTCTCGTCCAAGTCCTCGATCAGGTTGAACGCGGTAGATGGATCAGCAGCAAAGTCCGAGCGGAATTCCCTCGGTTCGGGCGCAACCCAAGAGAGGTCTGGGGCCAGTCTTATTCTACAGAGCGTGCTGGTGCCCTCCTCAGAAGGCTACTCCCCGGAACCTGAAAAGCAGCGAAAGAAAAGTGAATTCGAGGATATCAAATCCACCCTTCCACCGCGACCCAAGTGAAAGGGCGAGGGGGCCGGTGGCACGAGCAAGAGGAACGCGCGAGAAATCTACACTTAAGACCACTAAGCTAAAACTCCCCCGTGGACCCCGCGATACCACTGGGGATTCATTTTTTCCCCGTAAAAGTTATACTTCCCTCGAAAAACCCTCGCTGATTGCTCATGAACTCAAATCGCCCTCGAAGAATTCATTTCTTCCCCGAGGAACTCAAGGGTTCATCAACTGTGTTCATCAAATTTCCTCGTAAAACCCACGAATCTCCCCACACTATTGAAACTTTTCCCCGCAATATTCAAGTCTCTCCCCGCGATATTTGTTGTAGGATTTTTCCGCAAACAAGTATTTTTAATTATCGATTCCACAGGGATTGGTGTATGTTATAGTCTTTCAATAGGAAAGTGTATTTTAAGATATTGTAACCAAAGGGTTTGTTATCTACTCTACTAGAACCATGAGTTTCCAAACAATAACTAAATTAATTCTTTCAAAGAGAGTTATGGTTTAGATTAAAGAGAGTTTGAGATTGTTTTCAAATTAAGGAGGCATGTCAAGATTAGTTTCATTGATCTAGTTTCATACATATTTAATTAATCAAGTGATGAACATAGTAGATGATTTCTACAAATACATATCCTCTCAATCTTGTAGATTTCCACCAAGATTAGAATGTTATCATGTTAATCCTTGCATGATTCCTCACTACAACTATTAACATGATAATCATTAAGTTCAATATTTTGTAAACACTAACACACAAATCTATTCCTAGCATTTGTTTGTTAGAGGATGAATATCCTAGGTCTACTTTGAAGTGTTCTTTTCCAAGCAAAACCCAAAGCATAAAGATGAAGAACAAAGAGATTCAACTATATTAATCATCAACCATGTTCATACACAAATGGATTAAAAGAAATACATACTATAAAGATCAACTACCTCTAATCTTGACACAAAAAGAGCTTAGCCACTCATTTCCATGGTTGCTTTGCTCTCAAGATTGTTGGTAGAGATGATGAACATAAGAAAAATCAAGAGAAAAGCTATGGTTTTTTCTTCAAATTCTTGCCCTAGATATTTTACAAAGATGAAAGATAATGATGATGAAGTGTTTCTTCCTTCCTTTACCAGCCAAAAAGTCAGTTGAAGTGATGGGTTGGTGGCTCAAAAGGTGAAAGTAATCCTTTTTCTCGATTTCGCAGATCGCTAAGTGCGGGTAAGTCACAGCCATGTCTCACACCGAGCGTAGCATGCTTCCTTCATCCAAAATTATCTTCAAAAAGAATCATCCCTAAAGCTCTTCAAAATTCTTGAATCCAAGCTTGGGAGAATTAGTCAATAAATTCCTACAATTAAGAGTGAAATAAGTTAAATAATATATATTAAAGAAAACTAAATAAAACCTAATTAAACCAAAATACTAGAATAAATAATACTAGTTAATTAAAGACATTGTTAAGGACCATAAATTATGTACAAAATAACTACAATTTGGTCCTTAACAATATTCAAGTATGTCCTCGCGATATTCATAAAAACTCAATCCTAAACGTAAATTGAAAGAAGATTATCAAGGGATTAGGGGATGTTACCTGCATTTGAGGTTGAAGACATGATGAAAGTTGAAGATTTGATGTTTTGCGTGCTTCACGCTTGAGAGATCTATTGCGTAAACTAGAGGGTCAAGAGGAATAAATAAATGAAACCCTAAAGAATCCTTTTATAGCCACAATCTCGGGCATCACGAAGAACGCCGCCTTTCTGAAGCGGCATGGCAGGATCAAATTGAATGACCGGTCATCCCCTTTAACAACCCAAACGCGCACTCGACGTTTAGGCCAAATGACGCTTCGGTTCAAAGTCATTACTCTCGAACGAGCAAAGACTTGGGGGCTCGGGTCGACCGCCGCCCCACTTGGCCCACAAATAGGAGCCCAACTGCGTAACCAAAGACCCATTTGCCCTTAAAAGACAACGCATGCGGGCGAGGCCACGTGGCCAACGGTCTTTGACCGCCACGTGTCCCGAAAATATCGCACCGCCACTCGCTATCTCAATCGCCATACGCCCCGAAAATCTGAGCAAACCCGATTTCCGGGCGACATCTGGGAGGAGGCCATGTGCTGGCCTCATGCACACGCAGTTTCGGCAAGCTAGTGGGCTTGGATCACTACCCACTAACTGGACCTTGGCCCAGCGATGAGGGCTATAAATACCCTCTCACTTGATAGGGTCAGGTAATTTCATTCATTCTCTCTTTTCTACTTGCTTGCTTCCCTTTTCCTTTTCTTACTTTGGCATCAGAGTGTCTTGCAGGTACGATCAGAAATGGTTCTGACGGTTGAGAAGGTCATTTGTGTTGCTTTGTTATTTCAGTGCTTTATATTAGATTTCAATTGATTTTGTTTTAATGTCTTATCATTTCTGAATTTCAGGGTGACAAGATTCAGGTTTCGGTTCGAAATATCTCTATTGTCTCTATTTGACAACAAGATTCTTGGGGGGAATGTTTACAATTTTAAGTATTTTGGTGTAGCCACTAATACTAGATCATATAGGACCACCAAGCACCAGTTCGAGTTGAACTTGCAAAATTCCACACTGGTTTCAGAAGTTAGTGTTGATCTTATAACATGCTCCCCTTACTCATTTGTATCTTTCCCATAGATAGTTGGGAAATTTGACATGGACTACTTGATTGGTAATTATCATTTCTGATTCAGTTCGTTCTTGTTATTTTTCAATTCTTGCAGTCCTTTAATGTTATATATATTTGCTTAATCAGATGTTGTGGCTCTTCTATCTGGTGTTGGTTGTGAGAGGGTATATGAGCGTAATTGGGTTACTACTAAGTTCAAGGTCCTTGAATTGCAGTCAAACGGGTATGTTTTTAAGCATTAATATATGGTGGTTGTAGCTATTTATTTCTTAGTCAAATGCAATTTATAGTCTTAAGTCTGCCAAATAGTTAGAACTGATAAATTTAATTTTTTTTCCATGTTTTCTTGAATGTAGGATGAAGCTTTAATGTACACTCTTTGGGATATATGTGGATCACCTTGATGCATTTCTACAGTACGGTAACAGTGACAATGTTGTTGTGCTTGCTCAATATCTCAAAGTAAAGATGTATAATGGAAAAATCCTGATGCAAAATGCAATGAATTGTACGAAACAGTTGTTCAACCCAAAAACGCCAGAGGCGGATATTGCCAAGCTGAAGTACCCAATTATTATTCAAATTTCTTTAGTATATAGTTCATATATTCATTTTCTGTCACTTTTATTTGTAACATGTAATTCATTATCTTCATGATTGTTCTTGCAGGAAAAACCTTATTAAAATGACTTTAGGGATTTGGAAGCTCAAGTGTCGTAACTCAAGTTCCAAGCTTCTTATTGTCTTGCTTATCCCGCTGGCGGGAGCCCTATTTATACCATTCCTTCCTTGAAGCTATTTCTTTCCTTCCAGAACGGCCTCAAATTTCATTAATCATGGCCTTGAAGGCAAGAAGTTAACCATTTTGTAATCATTCACTAGTAACGCCTCATAAAGACTCTAGGAACTCTTCATCTTCAAAACGCCTATTCAATCGCTCATACCGAGTACCGCCGAGCTACACCTCGGACCTAGGCCGCCTCGTAGTCTTTGATGATCCGAGACCTATCTCGATCCTTCCTCTGTGCATCCATCTCGGCCGAGGATTTTGTGCATGATCATAAGCCCTTGGTCGCTTTGCTTTAAGCTTCTTGAACTGTGGTTTCACCAAACAGCTTTGAACCCTTAATCCCTTAGCGAGATGTGTTACATTTTCGACTTTTTCCAAAGTGTGACACGTGACCCACGTGACACCAAATTTCAACGGTCCCTTGTATATATTTTGCATGATTGCCCTATAATAGGGAAAACCCGATTTCACGCCACCCTTTCCTCCTACTCATTATATTTCACTTAATTGCTCTCCAGAAATCTTTCACAAATCTCCAAATCCTATCGCTTCTTTTGCCGCCATTTCAAAACATCCTTTCACCGATCGATCATCAAACCTGTATCCTCTTTTCCCTACATTGCTTTTGTTTCATTCTAAACATGGTCGTCATTAGGGAATGCGATGATTTTGGTCGCAAAATCCACTTAGGAAATGAAGAACGAAAAACCTGCTTGAGGAATGATGCGAGATGAGCAATGCTCAAAGAATAACCGACCTAAAGAGAGTCACGATAGGGTTTGCATCAAGTCTTTACTCGATAGTGATTCCGACCGACTCTTCGTGTTCTGGAGCTTATAATGGAAACCAATCGTCTGATCAAAGGAGAAGTCAGTAGGCTTTAAACGGAGCCTAATACAAGATGAAGAAATCGCGCCCCACGCTTTAAGGAATGTCTCGCCTACAGAGACTAAGATGACGTGATTCTAGAGTCTTGTGAGTCCGGGAGAGTGTCTGCATGATCCGTCTCAAGAGGTCAAACCGAGTGGTTTTACTTTATACCGGGTGATCGAGGAGTTTGACATTCAATTCCCTTCTCCTAATTCGAGACCGATATCCTTCGTACTCATTAACCTTGCTCCTCCCAACTCCGTCCCAACAGCTGGGCTTCATCGTGGCCTTCAAATAATATGCCGAGCCCTATCTATAACCCCTACCATTGGTCTGTTTTTCCTTCTTCAAATAAAAGGACGGAGCTCGAAACTGGTTGCCATCACCGCATCCCAAAAACAAGTTTCCTCCAAGCCTACACCTCCAATTTCAAGGGCTACAAAGAGCGCCTTCGAAAGTTAGATATGGGTCCCTGCTCTTATATTATTTATGGCATGGGCATCATAAGTTCCTCTTTATTGGACTTGATCCGCTTCCTATTTCTCGGTTTTGACTATGATAGCTCGAGCGATTCCGAGATCCTTTCCTAGAAATTGGACTCTGCATCGATCCGGTCAAGGATTTACTTGTTTACCTCCCGAGGAAGTCCTCGACTTCCTAGGTAAGTTTTTCATTTAGCTTTATTCCATTTTTCTTTATTTGCATGTTACTCCTTGTTTCATTTTCCATGCATAAAATGACCGATATGTCAATGAAAGAATGTAAAGTCGATGGCGCGGCCGCCTCGGATGGATGTCGGTGGACCTCCGAGTCCAAATCCAATTTGGCCGGACCGAAGTGCGTAATCAAGAAAAGAAAACGTCACGACCCGTGACCTCGCCTCCGTAAACAATCATTCTCTCGCTTCCAAGCGCCGCAGAACCAGAACCCCGAGCCTATCCCAAAAAAGCTGAAGACCGTTATGGGGAATGAGACCAACTCGGCAGACTGGGCCATTTCCAATTTGCTAAAGGACACTGGAGGTAGTTATGATCATGCTTCTTCAGAAAATCGGTTCTGGGCTACTGATTTTGACGGCCTCAAGTTTCTGTATGATCATCTGAATGCCACAACCGATGTGAACAAACTGACTAGTCTAGGCTCGCAGCAGATCACTAAAGAGGTGAGCTCATACCTGATGAGGTGTGCTGTACTCACCCGAAGTTTGTTCGAGTTTGGTGACCGTGTGGAGAAGAAAAAGACTGACCTGGAGGTAGAGGTCAAAAGGTTAGCTGACAACGAGCAGTTCCTTCTCAACGCCAACAATGCATTCAAGAACAAACTCTCGGAGGCTGCCGATGACATCACAAATCTTGAAGAGAAGAATTAAGCCAAAACGGATAAAGACCTTGAAGATGAGCTCGCCAGATGTCCATCAAGTTCCGTGATTCAAAATCATGCCCGAAGGAAGCAATCAAGAAATCCTGATGGGTATGCCGGATGCCGGGACCTAGCTTTTGATCGTGCAAAGCTCAAGTCAATCGCTTATACCCGACATAGATATCTCGGAGGTTTATTACTTCAAGACCATTGTAGATGGGAAGTGGTGGAGGTTGATGAAGATGATAGTGAGACCACTATTAGCGAAGAAAACGCTAAGGTGGGTGCCACCCCGACCCCAATCCCCGACTTCTTTTGTTTCCATAGTTAGTCATCCCTTTGGCGGATGCATTCTCAGATTTTGAATATTCGCCACGGCTTATGCAATTTGTACTTTGAATATTCGCCCACTGGCTACTTTAACTGCTTTCTGAATTTTTGCTATTAATTTTTGCCTAGTTGCGAACTTTTATGTAGTATTTACGAGCCCCCCAAGCCACAGGATGCAACAAGCAATCCTAGTGGTTTTTGAGAAAAACACATAACATTTGTTCGTAACCCCACATGCATTTTTCGTCAATCCCGATTTGCCGAGACTGGAGAAAGTGTTAAGGAAACGCTAGATGCAACTTCAGCGAAAATGTTTCAGCATCACGCCGCCAACGGTTCAGAGCCTCAAGCGAGGTTGACCAAGGAGTATTCCGCATAGGAACAGAGCCTTTCCGTGACTGAAAGACGATCCTTAGACCGAGCTTAGCAAAGACGCCGCCATAGGGTTCGTGAGCCTCAAGCGAGGTTGACCAAGGAGTATTCCACGGGAACAGAGCCTTCCGTGATCGAAAGACATCCAGACCGAGCTTAGCAAAGCACATCGCCATAGGGTTCAGAGCCTCAAGCGAGGTTGACCAAGGAGTATTCCATGTGGGAACAGAGCCTTTCCGGATCGAAGATTTATCCTTAGACCGAGCTTAGCAAAGACGCCGCCATAGGGTTCAGCCTCAAGCGAGGTTGACCAAGGAGTATTAAAATGACTTTAGGATTTGAAGCTCAAGTGTCGAACTCAAGTTCCAAGCTTCTTATTGTCTTGCTTATCCCGCTGGCTGGAGCCCTATTTATACCATTCCTTCCTTGAAGCTATTTCTTTCCTTCAGAACGGCCTCATTTCATTAATCATGGCCTTGAAGGCAAGAAGTTAGTCACATGTTTGTAATCATTCACTAGTAACGCCTCATAAAGACTCTAGGAACTCTTCATCTTCAAAACGCCTATTCAATCGCTCATACTGAGTACCGCCGAGCTACACCGGACTCAGGCCGCCCTCATGTCTTTGATGATCCGAGACCTATCTCGGATCCTTCCCTCCAGGCATCCATCTCGGCTGAGGATTTTGTGCATGATCAGGGATCATTTCTGATGACTGTATTGTTTTCTTTCAAATTAGTGATAATATAGGATCACCCACTCAACCATTTAGTTATATGAAGGATGGTTCTGAGCTAACTTTGGAAGAATAATTTCTTAACTTGAGTCAACGCAAGACTATAGAGGAATTAAACGACTGTCAAGATGTAATATACATTCTACTTATATTTAAAATAGATTTCTTATACCATTATTCTTATTTAATGTTATTATTTCCAATTGTGATTAATTTTTATGATTTTGTTTTATGCAGAATATGGTTTGTGTGGTATTGGGCACTACCAAACCTGTAATTGGTGGCAATGATTGGTGGTATGCTGCCTGTGTGTGCAACAATTTTAGGATTTTAAAAGATTTTTCTGCCCAAAGTGTAACACACATGTTTGGACAATTGTTCCAAGGTGTTTAATATTATATTCTTTAATATTCTTTAAATTATTCGTGGTTGACAAATCTACTTAGACGTAATTTAATTTTATTGCTTCCTTATATATGTAGGTACCGTGTGAAAGTTAGAGTTATTGATGATACAGACTCTGCTCCGTTTGTTCTTTTTGATCGTGATTGTTATTTGCTTACAAAAATGTCATGTTTGGACTTGATTGCTGAAATGGACAAGGTAAGTATCTACTGCAACTTTGACTTTTATTTCCTTTATGTCAACTGCCACAATATAAACTACATATTACCTGTTTTAATCTCAATTGAATTTTTATTTTTTTTAGAAATCAGAGCCAACAATTGTGCCTAAAGTAATTGGTAGATTTGTTGATCAAACATTCCTTTTCAAAATAGAAGTAAAATCTGATGTGAACTCCGGATTTGAACAATCTTTTCGTGTGAAGAAAGTCTGTGCTGACCAAAATATTATCACTAAGTACAAATCATATAAAGGTTGATGATACTATGTTTCATTTTATTTCGATTAAAATTATTTAGTCGCATTTGAATTATAGTTATTATTACATTTAATTGAGACATTTGTGAATTTGGTTATATTTAGGATTGTGTTGATGGTGATGATGACTTGAATACTCCAGCTATTCCAAATGATAATGCTGCAGGAGACATTCAAGATTTAAATTCAGTTTTGAAGGTGTTAAACCTGTTTAAATTCAAATTGTTTTAGTTGTTTTTGTGAACCCTGTTTTATATGTTCATATTATTGATGTTTGGTCATTGTTTTTTCTTTAGATCTCTAATGGATTGCATGAGAGTTTGGGAGACAAACTTGTTTAAAGTGAAATATCTGATGGTGTGGCTCGAGATTTGAGTTCAAAATTTGACATTGTTGGTGCTGAGAACAAATCTGAAGGCAACTGTTCTAATTCAACTGACATTGAGACAGATTCAGCGGATTGCACTCCTGTTAAAAGAGGAATTATACAAGTTGCTGGAGACGATGATGAGGCAGGCTCAAGGATTCTGAAAAATATCAAGATTGAGAAGGAATGAATAAGTTATTAGTCTGAATCACTTAAGTTTATCTTTGATGCATTACTTTTTGTTTTGTATACAATTTCAGAATTATGGATTTAAGTGGCATTTGTTTATCCCAAGTTTTCTTAATACATTTTGTCTTATGATTTGTTTGGTACTTTAAAATATATGTAATTCATTTCATGAGTTCCATTTCAATTAATTATGCGTATCATAAATCAAATTTTACATTTCATATTGTTCTTCCGTGTTTATTTATGCTTAACAATTACAAATGTAACTAATTCCAAATAATTTATATCGAAATGGTTAATAAATATCCCTTATGCCTTGATGAACTAATGGTTTTCCAGATGTCTGGATGACACCTACAACATTTAAAATAACCATGTACTCTGCTTTTGTGATATTTCCATGTACAACAATTATGACTATATCTCTTGGACATCTCATTAAACATCATAGGTAATCTTTAATATGTATGTTGATTAATGCATATTTGAATACAAATGGTTTCAAATATGTTTGTTATTTTGTCATATTACAGAATTAATGTCTAATTTATTGTCTTAGGTGATACAAGTTATTGGAAACTATTTCTAGTTATGTTACCTACCTCATTATTCAAGTGTCATAATGAATTTAGAAGATGATGTATTAATATATCATAGGGTTATATTACATTGTATAGAACTCTCACATCCATCAATATTATCAACCATTTAGTTAAGGTATGAATTCCCTTTTTCTCTAAAACTATATATATGTAAACACATTCATGGTGTTTGTAAATCTTACTGTCTGTAATGACAGTAGTCATAGGCAAGGCATTGCCAATATCTTTTTCGGCTCCAATTTATATCTAAATGTGAAAGTATTCATTTTTATGTTTTCATAATATATTTGAGGAGTTGTTTTTATAACGCTGCCTATTTTACATCGCTGATCATAAGTCCATATTAACATGGGTGATAATAGTTCATCTGCTTCCAGAGTGTTGTGAATCGGATGCCTTGAAACAAATATATATAAGCTTGTTGCAAGGTAGGGAAAAAGAATGAAGAACACGATGAACACAAGGATTGGTTATTAACTGCTATTCTTTCCCTTATCTTAAAACAAGATTACAAGTATACAAGAATAACAAATAACCCTCTCACCCTAAATTAGGATTTGCAGTATACAATGATGAGAGACTAGTATGCTATTTATAATAAACGTAACATACTAAACTAATGGGCTTTTATCACAAATACCCATTACAAGCTAACTTAGGGTACAAGCTAACTTAATCAATTGGACATAACAAACAGGCCCAATTCGATGCTAACAATTCTAGCATCCTTCGTGTCATACCCCAAAATTTGCCCTCCATCTTCTCAAGACATTCCATACATCCATACTCAAGGATTCCTCAAAGGTTGATCAGACAAACCCTCTCCTAGATAATCCACCCAAACTAGGGTTTGGCTATCCTCAGATCAAGATGGACTTCCAACATCTCCAATGTCCTTCATGCCTCCTCATATGTTTCAAAGATTCTCCATGTCAAGTTTCAAGCCTTACAAGTCAAGATTGCTCGCATAATTGCTCGATGGTTGAAAATCAATCAGATTGACAAAAGTCAATCGGTCAACATACACCAAACTTCATAATTTTTGGTCAACATCCTCATTTTGAAGTTACATTCATCATTTGATCAAGGGTTGATCATGATTCATCAAGAAAACTCAAGATTTGCTCAAAAGTCAAACTTACTAAATTAGGGTTTCTAGGTGAAAAGTCAATCAACTTTGACCGATCATAACTTTCATACTTTCTTAGAAATTTTTCCACCACCTCTTGTTTTGAAGGAAATTCAATTTCTACAACTTCATGTCTCACAAGAATTTCCAAAAATACTTCATTTGAGAGGTATGGCTCAAAACATTACAGTCATTTTCAAAGTCAACAAAAGTCAACATTATGTTTTGAGGATATATTGAGCATGGAAACCCAATTGAGATGAGACCAAAAGGTTGGTTAGAGGACTCTTAGAGATTTCCAAAAGTCCAAGAACACTCAAAATGTGGAAAATTGAGCAAGATACACCATTCACAAGTTGGGCAATTTTGAAAGAGTGCACAAAGAGAGATGCTTCTAAAATCAAAATTTTGCAAATGGGCTTACTTTTTCTTCATCCAAAATTGTTCCTTATACAATTAGGAATATCCAAGCCCAATGCCACGAATTTTTATTTTATTTTTCTATTTAATTTGGAATTTATTCATTTAAATACAAATTAAATTCAAAAATAAAGTATAAAATCAAAATTAAATGCAAACTTGATTTTTTTCTCTTCCTTGAGATCCAAGCAACTCAACAAAGCCAGCAAATTTCGAAATTTGGATTGGTATGGCAAGATTTGATTGAAAATTGATCAAAATATGAAAATTTGATTTTATACAAAATCAAATTTGATTTGCATTGATTAGTGATTGATTCTTCCTCAAATTAACTCCAAATCCTTCTACTATATATACATAACTCATGCCATACGAATTAGGGTAGAAATTTTGGCTGGAGAAACCCTTATTGCAACTCAAAAAACCGTGGTACACAAGCAAATTGCAACCCTAGTTCCAACTGTTTTCAATCGATTCTAAGGTGTCCATTGCATTCCTTGATACCTCTTGAGTCGATCCAGACCCTCACATTGCTCGAAACCATCAAGAATCAAGAAATCACGAATCGGTTTGTTCATACTTTTTTCAAAATCGTGTTTCATTATCCATGCATTATTAACGAGTTTTGATGTTTGTTTCATGCTTAGAACAAAGTTTGCAAGCGATCTGGGCATGTTAATTGCATTTCCATGGCCTGAAACGTAATATGCCATAACTAGGGTTCTTGAGCTCGATTTAGGGCTTGGCTTATTAGGAAAAATTGGACCACGAGACTATTACCAATGCATTCGAATGATGCCCCGAATCGAACCATGGTCTTAGATGTTATTTATATTATGTGTGCTTGATTTTCTATTTAGCCCAGGTCTTGGAAGCGTCAAGAAAGACCGACGCTAGCTTTCAAAAATTCAAAACGAAAGAGATGAAGTTTGCGAGATCCGATGGCTGTGAGGTGACACTTGTTCTTGTTTTACTCTCCGCTTCCAAACAAGAATACACTCCACCATGACAAAGGCCACGCTTCTCCACCTGTGGTCTCCTGCTCGATCCTTGGCCATGGCATGTGATTTTTACAAGTTTGCAAACCCTTTTTTCATATTTTCATATTATTTAATATTTTGCATACAATTTAATTTCTTTTCATAATTTTATTTCATGCATTAAAAATCATCAAAAAATATTTTTATTTTGCATTTATTTTCATAAAATACTTATTTAATTTATAAAATTAAAAAATATAATTTTGCATGCGTATTTATTTTTATTCATAATTTAGCATTTAAATCAATTTTAATTAGTTTTTAATTATTAAATTGCATCTAAAAAATCCCAAAAAATTATTTTAGCATATTTATGTTATTTCTAGCATGTCATATTTTTCTCATCTAAAAATTTGCATTTTTACTAATATTTTCCTTTTATTCGATTTCGTCGTATTTTCCGATTTTCTTATCTTTTCACAGGTCATTCCGCTTGACGCTTTTCATCGCTTTCTTTTTCCAATAATGTAACTGCTCATGGGATGTAATAGTTTAAATTAGGTTTTTATTTTCCGTAAGTTTGAATTATGTATCGCCCCTAAAGCCATGTAATAGCGAGACATTTATCTTTCCGCATATTTACATTCCGCATTTTAATTTCCGCACCCTATAAACTGCTAGTAATTAGGCGTGTATGGCAAGACTAAAATCAACATAGCTCATTTCTAATTCCAAGATAATATATCTGAATTTGCCACACTCTTTTCACACATGCACCCCTTAGGGTAATTCTCTCGCTACTTAATTCAAATGGTCATGTCCTCGACGTAGAGGTATCCTAGCACCGTTGCCTTCAAAACAAATCATCATAGTCCCTTCGATACAAAGATCATAAGACCCACGATGTCGCCTCCGAATACATGATCTTGACCTCGATTATCGCCACGAAAATGATGATAGTCCCTTCAAATGTGCTAGGATACTTCCTACAAGTTGCTTTCTATGACCATCCGATGTCCCTTCGAATGTCCCGCTTACATCCAACAAATAGGGTTACCTACCAACTAATGGTATGGATAACACTATTCTAAAGGAACGTAAAATAACACGAAAACGACCAATTCTGAGTAGGTAATAAGACTTTTAGTTGCTTGCTCTATCAAAATACTTTTCACACCTCACACTTTTGTCAAAGTTCAAACTCTTTTCAAAACAAAACATTTCCAAACACTTTGTATACATTCCTACATGAATCATTACAAAGTCAAAGCGAAATGCCTTTTCAAAACATTTTTGTCAAACACACAGAAAGCACAATTTTAAAGTGATCTAAGAGCAACTAAGAGCCAGATAACTACGGATGGAAAGGGTGCTAATACCTTTTCATAACCTTCTCCTTACTCGTAATCTAACGAAGGTCTTTTTCTGTACTTTTACCTTCCCTTAATTGATAAAATAAAAGTCGGTGGCGACTTTGCTATCCGCACATTTGCGATACAAAATCCACAAAGTCAGCTTCACCGTGTTACGAATCATCACGGGAGACACCCTAAAAGAGAGAATGCCTTAGGGATTTCTAGATAACTTTATTGCTTTTTGTTTGACTTGCTTGCTTTATCTTTAAGGGTTGCTTGGGTATTATTTTGTGGGGATCCTACACCGGTCCGGGTTTTTAGGTAAGTAGCAATAAATCGTCGCGACTGCTAGACGATATCGAAACGGTCAACATGATGGCTACGTTAGTGTGACACTTTGGATGTCCCGATACTCTTCATTTCCATGTTGAGGATAGTATTTGGCTTCGTGGTCATCAAGCACTAACTAAACTTTTAGAACCTTAATTGACCCATCTTGGCCATTAGAAGGTAGTGAGATGGTCGGCTTTGTGTAGACCGAGGTTGGTTGATACTGATGCTACGCCATTAAGATCGACTTTGGGATATTTTCGTCGACCACTTGGTAGTCGTATTGAAATAAACGCCTACGAGAAAGATCAATGATATGAGATTCCTAGAACCCGTTACTATTATAGGACAGATGAACCAACTCAAACTTTTGGTGGGTAATCACCTATACCTCTTGCAAGCCTTAAACCTAGGCTCATTGTGTGAATTGTTTGTGTGCTAAACATGACATCATGACATCATTTGCATTGCATATCATTTCTAACTATTTCAAGGACCTAGGATTTATCTTTGCTCTGCTTTGTAGGAATTATGGCTTCTAGAAAGACTATCCGAATCAACTTCATGGGTATACCTTCTCACCAAAGAATTGGTTTCGTAAATTCCGACCATGCTCCATCAAAAGATATGGTTATCTACTTGATTTGGTTATCTCCGTTTTGAAGAAGATATGATGCATGTCCTATTCCAGCTTCTTCGATCCAAACACCATTGCTTTACATTCCTGCATTATCGCTAGTTCCTACCTTGAAGAGTTCTCTGTTACTGGGATAATTCTTTGACCAAATGCCATTCACCTTTAGAAAAGGTTCCTAGGTACGAAGACATCGCATCGCCTTTACATCTTAAGCGCCGACATTGAAGCCAATTGGGAAACCGTATGGAGTTAAGGGTTTACTTGCCAAATTCTATAAAGAAAGCCCGAGAATTCTCAAAGTTATGAGTTTCCATGCATTTGAAGATATCGTGGCCTTGCTAATCTATGGTTTGGTTTTATTCCCTAACTCGATCAATTCATAGATGTCAACGCCATCAAGTTATTCCTTACCGCAATCCAAGGCCTACCTTACTTGAGACATCCTACATTCTTCCACACTGCACTACTAAGAGACAAGGAACTCTCATGTGTTGTATACCGTTACTTTCTGTGTGGTTTATTTCGCACCTTCCTCCATCGCTTTGAAGAACGAGTAAAGGTTGAAGTGGTCTCAAAGGCTAATGTCACTCTCTCATTCGATATCCGTTGGAATCTTTTCTCTCGAAAGGACTTCACATTCATTGAGTGTTGTGGAGAATTCTAATGTACCGCTACTTGGTATAAGGGAGGTATTACTTACAACCCTTCTAGCTCTACGCCGCTTGTTTTTGCTTGAAGAGATGGTCCGATGATATGCTTCTCCAAGATATTGTGTTCGATTACAATCACGATCTCCAAAATTACCGACGAAGGTTCATACACGCTGGGGCATGGTAAAAAGATCGATACCAAGACTTTGGGGCACCAAAACTCTATTCCTTGGGAACCTTACTCTCAAATGGGTGCGAGCTCGAGCTCAACACCTCATGATGCCATTCACTGCTCTACCAAGAATTATGGAACCTGCTATAGGTGACGAATCCTATAATCGCTCTCCATCCCGACATGCCTACCGATTTTGAAGACTTGAAGAGATCCCGATTCACCAAAGAAGAAAGGGATACCTTGAAGCTCATGCAAGCGAGAAGAAAGTGCTAGAGTTGACTAAGCTACTTCACGAGGAGCGAACATCAACGCCTACCTCGGCACCAAGAGGAAGCGCCATGGAGACTTAGCGCTTTAGGATTTATATGTTTTCTTTATTTGTTTGAACTATCTTTTGTACTTAAAAAGAAAAAGAATAAAAGAGTACTAATAAATGTTTGTTAATTGCTTGTCTAACAAATTTAAATCTCTAAGGTCCTTGAAAACATTGCATTGCATCCGCATAAACATTGCATATCATAGCATAACATTGCATCACAGTACATTGAAGATTGGTTTTCTCATTTGCTCGCTATTTATTTTAGCGTAAATGGCTCTTGAACACACAAAGATCTTCAAGCTCGTAATGCCTGGGCCAAGCAGATGTTCACCGCTTGGTCCAAGGCCAAGAGGATCCAAGAAGCTCATCAATAGAAAGAAGAAGGTTGTTGGTCTTCAACATGGGCAGATGCTACAAAGGAGATCCTAGAGTGGTTAGTCGAATTGAGCTCTCAAGGAAGTGTCAAGAAGGAGGATGAGCAAAGTAACAAGGGTGATGGCGAAGGTAGTCAAGATGAGCCCAAAAGTCTATGATGATGGCCAATACCATGAAGATGACAAATACAAGCAACTGAAGACCGTCAATGCTGTGGAAAACTCAAGATGTCCGGCTGAATTTTGATGATCCGAGTCTTGTCCTCGTGTTGTGGTTCCTCCCAAGTTCAAAGTTCCAACTTTTGCTAAGTATGATGGCATGTCTTGTCCGAATCGCATCCAAGTCCTATGTCCAAGATCAATCCCCACACCGATGATGTAAAGTTGTGGATGCACTATTTTCAAGAGAGTTTGTCCTAACTCGCTTGGAATGGTATTATCACTAGAGAATGACCGTATCCGCATTTGGAGTAACTTAGCGATGCTTTCTACAAACAAGATGAGTACAATGTCGAATTGACACCCACTTGCATGCAACTACAAAGCATGTCTATGGGTCGTGATGAGAAGTTCAAGGAGTATGCTCGTAAGGAGAGATCTAGCAGCAGAGTTCACCCACCCTTGTCCAATAGGGAATTGGTTGATATGTTTATGGGAACACCGACGGCCCATTCTTCAATCATCTAATTGGAAACTCTTCACCAGATTCACCGAAATGATATTGACAGAGAGCGATTGTCGGTATCAAAAGTGGAAGATTCGTAGACATCTTCAAATGTCGCAAAAGATCTTTGGCGGTAAGAAAGAAACTAATGTGTATGGTCGAAAAGCCGAGCCAAGACCGACCGCTAACTGGGGGGCCAGATCTCCAATCCTACATCAAGACAACCTCGAGACAACGTGCGAACTTAACGCGCCACGAAGACAGTTTACGAAGATCAACATGCCATTGTCGCAAGCTTTGCAACACATGTTGAAAGCAGAGTGACACTTGAGGGATCCTCCTCGAATGTCAACACTTCCTCTCCGAGATACAATCCTAATGCTAAGTGTGCTTACCATTCCAATAGCCCGTGACATAGTATCGATGATTGTTGGGCTCAAGAACAAGATTCAAGATATGATTGAAGCTAAGCAGATCGAGTTTGATCCTCCCGCTGAGACCGAATGTGATCAACGCGCCTATGCCTAACCATGACAAGAGTTCCAATGCCGTTGCAGAAGATACTTATGTGTTCAACATAGATGACTTGACCATTCCTCTGATGACTGTTAAGAAGAATTTGCCGCAAGCCGTGTCAATCCAGATGCCCAGAGAATTGTCGTTGGTGCCCATCCGCACCGATGGTTGTGCTTGGTCGAGAAGACGGTCCGGCATGATGGATAACCGTGAGATACTATTTATGAAACCACCTGTGCAGAAGCTGTGTGAAGAAATGTCCAAATTGAAGATTGACAATGCGAATGAAACAACACCATCTGTGTGGGATACCTTGGGGCAGCCAAGTGGAAAGTATGATTACATGGTGAAGTACACTGCCCCGAGAGCTACAAGATCCCTATTGAAGACATTAAGGCAACGGATGGGGTGACGATTTCTAAGATTATGCCGATGTTAACACAATAAGGATTTCCTCTCCCCGTGCCTAGAGTGGCACCTCTCATTATTACCTCTCCAAGACCGCCCATATTCCTCCGACAAAGCTATTCCTTGGAATTATGGAGTCGATGTTTACTATCATGGCGCCAAGCAAGACCCTCGACCATTGAAGATCTTACATGAAGCTACCATTCCCGACATCGACAACATCACCGGATCAAGTAAGGTGACCGAACCGAAGGGTTTTCTCCGTAAATCTCTCCTCCAAAAGACACCGCGACTCAAACAGATTCCAATTTATTCCATCCATTCCCAAGCTAGAGGGAAAGAACCAAAGACTCATCCCGCCAAAGTATACCAAAGGAAGTTATCGAGACACCTCCAAACCGAAATGGAGGAAATTCAAGATTATCAAGAAAAGTGACTACAATGTTGTGGAACAATGGGACAGACTGCCAAGATCTCCATGCTTGCTCGCCTTGTGCTCGAGGCTCATGCTAATGCCTTGGTGAAGTTTCAAGAATGCTCACGTGCCACAAGACACTACTACCGACCAGCTTTGAAATTTGTATTGCCACCGGCCAACAACGGCCTAGGTTTCTCGATGTCGATTTGACTCCTTCCGAAAGAAACATAACAAAGCCTTGCACATCTCGTTGAATGCAAGGGCGTACATTGTCTCATGTCTTGGTGGATACCGCTTCAATATCCTTCCAAGATCGCTTTTGATCGACTGATGTCGAAGGGTTGGTTCGAGACCCAAAGGACATAATTGTGAGAGCTTTTGATGGTTCAAAGCGAATGCTTGGAGAGCTCACTCTTCCTAAAGTCGGTTCCCGACTTTGACTCCACTTTTGTCATGGACATCCGTCTTACTCTTGCCTACTTGGACGCCCTTGGATACATGGGCAAGGTTACCTCCACCTTACATCGTCAAGTACCCGTGGAAGGAAGGTTGTTACAAGATGTGGTGAAGAAGAGTATATGGTCACCTACAATATTCCGATACCTTGAAATGGAAGGTGAATTCTTCGAGACTCCCTGTCAAGCTTTTGAAACAATACCCAGAGTCATGCCTGTTGACTCTCTTGTCACTCCTGAAGTTACACAAGTTCCGCCGAGGATGGCCTCACTGAAAGATGCTCAAGCTACTGTTGAACAAGGAGGTAGTACTGTTTGGGGTCAGCTCCCCGATCTTCCTTTCAAGTCTGACAAGACTGGTTTAGGCTTCGCCGTCAAGGGTCAGAAGATGATACGCCATGAACGTGCCGACCAACTTCCTTTCCGCATCGGCCAAAGTGGAATCAATGCTATAGAAGACGACGACAACGACTTCGACATCAGCAAGTGGATCTTCCCAACTCCAGATCAAGGGCTCAGCAATTGGAAGACTCAAGACGTCATACCAATCTCCTTTAGCCAGGAGTAATTGCTCTTGTTTTTGTTTTGCTTTTCATATTTTTATGTTTCGAACAATAAACTCTAAAGCCTAGTGCCCACCCGGCATCATGGCTCGCTTATGAGGGTTATTATGTCATTTATGTATTTTCATTCAATAAATTCGTTGGACTTTGCATTCAATTGTTTGTTTTCTTTCTTTACTTTATCACCCTCCAAAAGCTATGTGTTTCTTACACACCCACGTGATACATCGCAGAATCACTCCGAATCTCGTTGATAACAAATATGGTATTGCTAAATATGACTTCGATAATCCGATCTACCAAGCCAAGACGAAAGTGAGGAAGATTTTGAAGTGCCAGGAGAACTTGTCGATCGCTACAAGAAGAAGAGCGAGTTATACACACTAAGAACAGATTGAGGTTGTGAATTTGGGAATGAAGATAGAAAAGAGATCAAGATAGGAGCGGGTCTTGAGAATAGTGTTAAAGAAAGATTGGTTCAGATGCTACGAGACTATATTAAGGTTTTTGCTTGGTCGTACGAAGACATGCCGGGTTTAGACATTGATATTGTGGTACATCGATTGCCGACAAAAGAAGGTTTTCTCCAAAGAAATGTAAGGTCCGCATGCGCCCCGAGATGTCGAGAAAATCAAAGCCGGTTATGAAACAGCCAACGCCGGCTTCCTAGTCACATTTATCCGCAATGGGTTGCTAATGTGGTGCTTGTGCCCAAGAAGGATGGCAAGGTACGGATGTGTGTGGATTATAGAGATTTAAACAAAGCGAGTCCGAAAGACGATTTCCCACTTCCTCATATTGATGTTCTGGTTGACAACACCGCCAAAGATAAGGTTTTCTCCTTTATGGATGGTTTCTCCGCATAATCGATCAAAATGGCTCCAAGACATGGAGAAGACTACTTTGTTACACAAACAGGCACTTTCGCATAAGGTTATGCCGCTCGACTAAAGAACGCGGTGCCACTTATCGCGTGCTATGGTGACATTATTTCATGACATGATTCATCACGAGATAGAGGTCTACGTCGACGACATGATAGCTCGATCACAGACCGAAGAAGAATATCTTGATTATTTGCAGAAACTGTTTGACAGATTGAAGAAATACAGACTAAGACGCAATCCTAACAAGTGCACTTTTGGAGTCAGATCCGGTAAACTCCTAGGGTTTGTTGTCAGTGGTAAAGGTATTGAAGTTGACCCCGCCAAGGTTAAATCTATTCAAGAGATGCCAGTGCCCCGTACCGAGAAGGAAGTCAGAGGTTTCTTGGGCCGATTGAACTACATTGCCAGATTCATTGCACATCTAACTGCTACTTGTGAGCCAATCTTCAAGTTACTAAAGAAAGATCAAGTAGTGGAATGGAATGACGATTGCCGATCGCTTTGACAAAATCAAGGAGTACCCATGTAATCCTCCTATCCCGATGCCACCAAGGAAGACCTCTTATCATGTACTTGATGTTGTTAGAGAATTCAATGGGTGTGTGTGGGGCAACATGACGAGTCCGGTCGAAAAGAGCATGCAATATACTACCTTAGCAAAAGTTTACCGACGTGGAAACAAGATACTCACACCGAGAAAACTTGCAACGCTTTGGCTTGTCACTAAGACAAGATATGTTGACTCACACTACCCTGTTGATTTCCAAGATGGATCCGATAAAATTTATATTTGAGAAACCAGCCTTCAGAAGAATAGCAAGATGGCAAATGATCTTGACCGAGTATGACATCCAAGACACTTCTAAAGCGATCAAAGGAAGTGTAGTAGCCGATCATTTGGCTCATCGTCGTAGATGACTATCACCATGCGCTCAATTTCCATGATGTTTTACTAGTTACCGACAGAAGAACCAGTGCTGATGAAGGACCCGAACAAGGATCCCGATGGACCATGGTCTTTGATGGAGCCTCAAACGACTTGGCAATGGCATTGGCGCCATCATTACATCCCCTACAGGAGGACATACGCCACCGCCAGATTATGTTTCAGCTTGCACCAATAACATGGCCGAATACGGCTGCATCATGGGTATCAAAGTCGCTATTGACTTAAGAATCAAGTTCTTGCAAGTGTATGGAGACTCACTTTAGTGATCACCGATTATGGCGAGTGGGATACGAAGCATCCGAATCTTATTTCAGACGAGCATGTTCGAGTTTGATCCCTACTCAAGAGATTACTTTCACCATATTCCGAGAAGAGAATCACAAGCACGATTACTACTATGTCATCTATGTTCAAGGTCGATGGGACAACGAGGCTCCCTGCATCATCATCGAGAAGTTCGACGAACCAACGATTGTAATGAGCTTGACACGTAAGAGAAACCTTGGTACTATGACGTGAAGAGGTATCTTGAGACTGTGAATACCGCAGGGCATCCGTCAATGATAAGAAGTTCATGAGAAGATTTGCATCCAAATTCTTCCTCAAAGAATCTATATCTTATACAAGCGCAACCACGACTTGTGCTTACTCCTGTGTAGATCGAAAACAAAGAATACGCATCATGGAAGAGTTACATGAAGGCGCATTTGGTACCCACTCCAGAGGACACACCATGGCTAAGAAGATACTGAGAACAGGTTACTATTGGTCCACCATGGAAATTGATTGTCACCGCTACGCTCGATCTTGTCACAAATGCCGATTTATGCACAAAGTGCACGCACTCCAGTCGTTGAATGTTCTTACAGCTCCGCCTTTTGCAATGTGGGCATTGACATGATCGTAAATCAAGCCCACAGCCCAATGGGCATTGTTTCATCCTTGTGGCAATTGATTATTTCACCAAGTGGGTATGCCTCGCTTGCATCATACCAAGAATGTTGTGGCTCGATTCATCAAGCATAATCTTATCTCGTCGATATGGCACTCGAAAGGATTATCACGTATAATGGCTCTAATCTCAACAATAAGATGATCATCGAACTCGCACGCAGCTCAAGATCAAGCATCACAATTTTCTCCATATCGGCCTAAGATGAATGGCACCGTGGAAGCCGCCAACAAGAACATTAAGAAGATTATACGTAAGATGACAGGACTTACAAGGATTGGCATGAGATGTTACCATTCGCTTCATGGTTATCGTGACCACAAGACGGACATCAACAGGGCAACCCCTTCTCTGTGTATGGTATGGAAGGCCCTACCCATCGAGGTTCATATACCTCAACCGTAGTCCTCCATGCAGAGTTAGACGAAGACGATTGGGTCCGCATCGCCTTGACCGATTAATTTGATTGATGAGAAGCGATCATCCATCCGCCATGGACAGATCTATCGGCGAATGATCGAGCATTTAACAAGAAGGTCAAGCACCGAGTCTATCAAGTGGTGACCTAGTAGTCAAGCGCATCATTCTTCCACAAGGTGATCCTGGGGCAAATGGACTCCCACCCACGAGGGACCATTTGTAGTCAAGACATTTTCTGAGCTATGATACTTAGCACCATGGATGGTGAAGACTTCCCACACCCCGTGAACGCAGATATAGTCAAAAATACTACGATGAAAGAGACCCGCTAGGTCGATTTAACCTAGGCAAAAATAAGGGCATCCCGCGAACCAAAAGGGTTCGGGCAAAAGTTAAGGATATATACAAAACATGTACACCGCAAGTCGAAAACCCGAAAAGGCGGCAAAAAGGGTATCCTGATAGACCGAAACCCAAAAGGGCGGTCTAGGAAAAGTTAGGATTTAAGCTAACTATGTCTCATCCAGATCACCTATCTACTTCCGCACTACTATCAAGATTCAAGATTCAAACGGCGATCACTACTCACTTTCTACCGATAAGGAGATGAGATAGTTGAAATATATGAGTACTAGCATGGTTGGAACTTAACGAGATTGTTTCCGATAGCTTTTACCTTTCTTGTGTACAAACTACTTGGCCATATGCCACATTTCAAATGAATACAAGTTCTTTCTCTTTACATTTTTCACTATTGTCGTTTGCAATAAGTCCAACGCTTGCTTGAATGATTATATGCATTTGACAATAAGAATCTATTCACAAACATAAAATGGACATACAAAAGTAGTTACTACAGTGCTCTAGGAATTGAGATGACGACAAAGTCACCAATGCATTTCCCACGAGCATGATCCCCACGAGTGTCACCACAACAAACCTTCCCAATGAGTATACGTTAGTCCCTAACAGTGATTCCACTCAACCGAGCAATGTTACATCGCCTCCAAGCAAGAACACTTCATCCCCAAATGAGGTATTTATCATCGCTAATATCTCTCAACAATTCCCCTTTCTCCAAAGAGGTATCCAGACTTGAGACTTGGTCATATAGTGCACCGGAGAAAATCTACATCTTCTATTCCCCAGTCAGAGATTCCAACGGGCCCCGACCCGGTCTCCCAGCAACCATCAAAGGCTCTCCAGCGAGATTTACACTCAAAATCCCCAGTAGAGCGCCTCCTAATTTTTCCCTACAGGATCTACATAAAAGATCCCCAACAGATTGCCTCCCACACTCTCCCCAACAGGGTCTATGTATGAGATCTCCAACAACGAGTTTCTCAATCTCTACCTTCCTCAATAATATCTAGGCCCAAGACTTGGTCGATAGCGATCGGAGGGATCAAAGTTCTTTCTTCTCGTGATCTCCATCCCCAAATGTAAGTCGAATCTCGCGTAACATCCGCCTTCTTCAAGATGGATATGTTTTGAAATACCACAACATCTATCATTTGTACATTACTCATAAAGTCATAATTCATGCATATGTCATTCATATACATTGTCATGCATCATACTTTGCATAAGACTAACAATATTCTATCAAAGTTTCTCTTGTTTTCTCCAAAACAGTGAAAATCACTTCGACGCAAGGTGTCCGTGATTAAGCCCCGAATCTCGACGGAAAACTATCCAAAGACCACCGTTGTCCTCCGACGATCGGTCCAGGATTAAGCCCCGAATCTCGACGGGAAAACTATCTGAAAGACCGCCCCTAGTTGTCCTCCGACGACTGGTCCACGATTAAGCCCTGAATCTCGACGGAAAACTATCGACGACGCCTCGTTGTCCTCCGGACAATGCATCCGTGATTAATACCGGCCGACGGAAACCCTATCCGAACGATCACAAGTTATCCTCCGATAACAGGCAGTGGATCAATACCCGATGCACAACAGGGACGATATCCACACTTTACTATCCCCTTAGAGTAATCAGCACGAAGATCTATTCTGAATCCTTCTTATTATCAACAAAGAACTACGTAGTCTCGGCGATAACTGTTGCCGGATGGCATCTTAAGCCCATCTCCGACTACTTATCAACATTTCTCTGCTTTCAGAATGCTGCATATTTGGTTAAAAATCAATACAAATCAATAACTTCATTCAAAGATGAGCACGAAGTCTAACGTACGACTCCCCCCGGATGGCATCTCAATCCCATCTCCATGCTCCTTTCCACTATCAAGAACATCTACAGAGCCTAGCGTACGGCTCACTCCCCAGCATCGACCTTTCCAGATGGCATCTCAAGCCCATCTCCGACGATTCTCCTCCTATCAACAACTTCGAGTCTAGCATACGACTCATCCCCCAGCGAAGTCTCTACCTTCCCTGAATGGCATCCGTAAGCCCATTCCCGCATCATCCAACAACAGCGAGTGCAAATTTTCAGGTGTACTCGAGTGTTCAATCATCTTCTACCTCCAGGTCATGAAAGGCACGCATGCCAATCTAACCCTTCAAGTACAAGAAGATTGAACAGGGGCAGCTGTCATACCCCAAAATTTGCCCTCCATCTTCTCAAGACATTCCATACATCCATACTCAAGGATTCCTCAAAGGTTGATCAGACAAACCCTCTCCTAGACAATCCACCCAAACTAGGGTTTGGCTATCCTCAGATCAAGATGGACTTCCAACATCTCCAATGTCCTTCATGCCTCCTCATATGTTTCAAAGATTCTCCATGTCAAGTTTCAAGCCTTACAAGTCAAGATTGCTCAGATGGTTGAAAATCAACAGATTGACAAAAGGTCAACTGTGGTCAACATACAGTCAAACTTCATAATTTTTG
>CM038796.1:60515155-60636619 GCA_021764765.1 Vicia sativa | reverse complement strand
AGTGGAACATTAGGAATTCCGTACAACACTCGATGAAAGTAAAGTCTTCTTAAATAGAGAGACATCAATGAATATTTGAATGAGAGAATGACATCAACCTTTGAGACCACCTCGACCACTTTGTTCATTTTTATTCTTACGATTGGGGAAGGTGAGAAATAAACCACATGGATAACAACAGTATGAAACAAAGAGATTCCATTGTTTCTTCATAGTCTGAGTGTGAAGAGAATGTAGAATATCTTGAACAAAGTAAACCTGAGAGGATTATGGTGAGAAATATATTAATGGAATTCACGTCATGAATTGATCGGATTAGGAATAACACCAACCATAGATTAGAAAATCCAAAACATAGTCGAAATCATAGAAACTCATAGCACTTAAGAACTCTCGAGCCTTCTTTATTAGAAACTTAGCAAGCAAACCCTAACTCCACTTCTTGTTTCCCAATTAGCTTCATATCTAACCGCTTTGGTGTAAAGTCACTAATGTCTTGAACCTCAAAACTTTTTCTAGACCGATGAAGGTGTCTAATCAATGATGGGTATCCCAAGTATCTTAGATAATTCTTCCATTATGGGTACCAACCGATAGCAGGAAGGTAAAGCGATGATGTTTTGGATCAAAGCTGAATCGATGCTCATCATATCTTCTTCAAAATTGGAGATAACCAAGTGGTAGATATCCATGCCTCTTGATGGGAAGAGTGGTAAGGAACCTTTGAGACTAATTCCTTGAGTTGAGAAGGTATACCCACAAATTGATTCAAATAGTTTTCACGAGGCGGAAGCCATAACCTCAACAAAGAGCAAATATAATTCCCTAGGTCCTTGAAATGGTTAGTAAAATGTCATGATGTTAGGATGTCACGATGTCATCTTTAAATAGAAAACATAAACAATTCACACAATAGCCCTAGGTTTAAGGCTTGCATGAGGTATATAGGTGCCTACGCTTTACTTAAGGTTAAGATGGTTCAACCTATCCTTTAATAGTAGGGTTCGAATCTCATATCATGGATCTTTCTCATGCAGCTTTATTTCGGTGCGGAAACCAATGGCCGACAAAACATCCCAAAAGTAAAATCGGTGATTGTAGCATCAGTATCAACCAACTTTAGTGCGCACCAAGTTTGTCTCACTACCTTGATGGCTAAGATGGGTCAATTAAGTTTTAAAGTCTAGTTAGCGTTAGCGACACCATCTGACGCCAAATGTTTCCTCCTCGAGAGAACATCGGGACATCAAAGTGTCACACCAACCGTAGCCATCATTTTAGTGTCCGTCACACACTAGACAATCGCGATGATCTATTACTACTACCTAAGGAAACTTGGATCGAGTGTAGGATCCTTACAAGCAATAATACAAAGCAAAACCCTTAATGTAAATCGAACAGTCAAACAATGAAAGTAAGAAAAAGTGATCTAAAAACCCTAAGGTAACCCTCTTTGAGTATTATCCCAATGAGTCACCGGTTAAGTAACACGGTGAGAGATCTAAGTTATTTTTTTTTGCGTTTTATCGCAAATGTTCCAGTTAGCAAGAGTCGCCACTGACTTTTCTTTAATCCAATAAAGGAAAGGTGAAAAGAACAAGAAAGACCTTTTATCGATTCTGAGTTCGGGGAGTAATTATGAAAAGGGAAGTTGTTAGCACCCTTTCCATCCGTAGTTATCTACGGGCTCTTAATTGCTTAGATCACTTTTTTGAAAACTTGTTTTTTTGTGTGTGTGTGTGTGTGATTTGTTTGAAAAATATTTTGACTTTGAATTTTTAATGATTCTTGTATCAATCCTCGAGAATGTATACAAAAGTGTTTGAAAATATTTGTTTGAAAATGTGAGGTGTGAAAAGTATTTTGTTTAATGAGCAAGCAATTAAGAGTTACTACCCACTCAAATGTCGTTCTTATTATTTTCCTTGTCCTTTAGGGGTAGTTCTATCCATATCATTAGTTCGTAGGTATCCCTATCCATTGGATGTGAAGGGACAGGCGTAGGATCACCGTATGGTCATTGAAGGCAACATTGTAAGGATACCTTAGCAATTTCGTAGGGACAATTATCATTCTTCGTAGGCGAAAAACGAGAGACAAGATCATATATTCGTAGGCAACATCGAGGGTCATCGAGGGAATATGATCTTTATATCGAATGGACTATGATGATGTTATCCATAAGCGTCTTTGCTAATGGTATCCCTACGTTAGAACATGACCATTTTATCCGAAGGCAACAAGAGAGGATACCACAAGGGTGCAAATATGCAATTGATTCAATTCGAGATATTTATCTTGATTAAGGTTATCTATGATTAATTTTATATCTTTCCATACAAACACTAATTAGCATACATAGCGGTTAATATATACGAGAAAATAAATTGCAAAAGATAAAGGTCCTACATTACATGGATTTGGGAAGTTACATAATAGGAGGTGGAAAGGTAAATTAACCTAGGCTATTACATCCCATGGCGGTTATAAAATGGAGAAAATAAAGATCTGTATTATTACAAAATAACCTTGAGACCTATACATTGATTTCTAATATTTAAATGCACAAACAAAACAAATAAATAAAGAAAAGTTATTTCAAATATTGTAAGAATATTATAAACCCTAATTACTAAAAGAAAAATATTTTTGGTGTTTTTGTGATTGATTTTAAATGATAAAACAAATTAAAAAGTTAATTAACCATTAATTAAGAAAATAATTTTAATCAAATGAAAAATAAAATATTTATTGGGTAAGAAATTAATTTAACATTTTTTAACCCTAAATCTAAAGAAAATATTTTTTAGGGTTTTTTTTTAAATATTAAAATTAATTTTGTGAAAAGAATTAAAAAGAAGGTTAAAAAATCAAAAGAATATAAGGAAAATTGAAGAAAACAAGTGGTAAAAAAATTGGGATGCTCCTTGAGAGTGTTGAACCTGTGACCTTAAGTTCACTGGTCCTAAAACCTTGTCGTTGTGTGTGTGTGTGTGTGTGTGTGTGTGTGTGTGTCAACTTGTAAAAATAAAAAATTATGCAAAAAAAGCTGCAAAAGGCAGGGATCAAACTCGTGCCTTGAGAGAGTGAGAGGAGTACCGCGCGCATGGTTAACCACTGGGCTGGTGATACATCCATTCATCGTCACACTTTCAAAAATATATATTGGAAAATCATTCCCAGGAATCTAATTTTTTAAACCAAATGCGCGTGGGACCCAAGACATTTGAATGAGCCAATCAAAGTTTCCACCTGCTTGCTCCAGTCGACATGAAGTCGAGGAGTTAGCTCCGTCGTCTTCTCAAACCACCCTCATAGCAAACCTCCAAAATAACTGAGTAAAAAGCAAAATAGGACCTACCCTAATTCAGGGGTCATGAGTTCAAGGTGGCATTAGTTGGCCCTTAAAGTCCCTGTATCAATGGATTCAAAGCTTTCAAACATTTTTGACCTAACAATGGTGTTCTATGATTCAGGCCTTATAACTCACATGTAACATGTTGTACCTGTTTTAATAAACATCCTGAACATAAACAAACACATCAAATATGTCAACAACGCATGAAAAATTAAAATCGATTCCAATAAATTTTACCAAACCGTTGCGATTGAATGACACGATTCAGGGGTGCTTTGAACTCGTGCAAGGACTTGGATCGATTCCTAAACAACTTAGGAGAGTGAATGATTTGTTGGTTTGGATTGAGAACAACTGGAAGCTTGATTTTGAGTTTTCCCTAAACTTGACAAAATTTGGAAATTTTGGCTAGGGTTCTTAAGGTAGCAATTCATTTTCTTTGTGGTTGGTCTCAATCTTATATTTATAAAGAGTGAATTAGGTCAAGCATTTGAGGAAAATATATTGTATTTGATGAGAAAATATTTGATTGAAAATTTGCATCAAATCTTTCTTTTTTTTCTCAATCTCGTGCAATCAATTCCATGTGTTTTTCCATGTTTCTTGGACTCACTTAGACCTCGAACTCGACATTGCGCCTTGAAGTCTTTCCTTGCATTTTATTTTAATTAAAATTAATTTAAATGAATTAATTCAAAACAAATAAAATAAATAGTAGGAGGGAATGTAGTTGGGCTTAGAAGTCATGGACCATGTTATAAGCGAGTTCAAATCATGAAAACATATGTCCATTTGGGAAAAATTTAAGTTTGCTCAATACTTCTCTTACACTTCTTCAAAATTGCCAAACTTGCACAAACTATATCTTGCTCAATTTTCATCATTTTGAGGTGATCTTGGACTTTTAGAAATCTGAAGATGTCCTCTAATATCTCTCTTTGGTTTCATCTTCATTGAAGCTTCCATGTTCATGTACTTCTTTGAGAAATGATGACTTTTGTTGACTTTTGAAATGACCTATAATGTCTTGGCCCATATCTCTCAAATGAAGCATTTTTGGACTTGATCTAAGACAAACAAAGTTGTTGGAATTTATTTCCCTTTAAAATGAGCTTTGTTTGATAAATTTCGATGAAGTATGTGAAAGTTATGCTTGGTCAGTTACATTGACTTTCCCTTAATAAACCCTAATTTAGCAACTTTTGATTTTTGATCAATTCTTGAGTTTTCTTGATGAATCATAATCAACCATTGATCAAATTATGAATTTGACCTCAAAATATTGATGTTTACCAAAAATTATGAAGTTTGGTGTATTTTAACCACAGGTTGACTTTTGTCCAATCTGATTGATTTTCAATCATTTGAGCAATTGATGAGCAATCTTGGGCTCACGGGCTTGAAACTTGACATGTGGATACTGGAAGCATGTGAGGAGTTATGACATCCACTTGAGTCATTAGAAATCACTTTTGCTTTGAGAGCAACAAAGCGTAGTTGTAGGTTGATTGCTTAGGAGAGGTTTGTTTGATCAACCCTTGAGTAGTTCTTTGAGCATGGAGATGTATCTTGATCTCAAAATGGGAGGGAAAATTTTGGGGTGCAACACACTCATATCTCATTTGGTGGAATATTTCCGGTATATCCCTGATAAAGAGGTATGTGGTTAAAATTTGCTTCCTTATTGGAGTTATATACCTGAAATCTGGACAATTTTTATCCCCAGGTGAGGGTTCTCCATTTGAATTTCTTCAACATTTCAAGCGTCATGAATATTCCTCAGTTGAAGTTTCCCCAGTTTGGTCTTACTATTGAGATCTTTATTCCCGGAGACAAAAGTTGTTATGTTCTCCCCAAAGGATTTTGTAGCTTAGGGATCTATGTCCCCTAAGTGAAGAATTCTTCATCGTGTTGGAATTACAATTTATTTTTGCAAGTGTTCCTCTTAAAGTCCACTCCTCAGTGAAACCCCTTTCTTGGATGTTCATGATTACTCAACAGCTCATCATCGCTACTGATACTTCTCATTTAATCATTTAAGCATGCATTCATTATATTGCATCTACCCCAAAAGTGTAGCATTCCATTGATTGGGAGCATTACACCATGAAAAATTCAAACATGTATATTAAGTGTTTTCCAATTACGTTATTGATCAAAAATAACAAAGTTGTATAATCCAAAGCAATAACAATCTATGTGGTTTATCCTCAAGATTAATCAATAAACAATTACGTTGTGGTTGAATATTCGAGCCGAAAGTGATGCTATGGCCTTTTGTGAGTCTCAAAGTATCTGTATATGGCTTATCGATCTATATGATTCATCAGAAAATCAAGAATGGTCGGATAAAAGGATATTAGAGTGTGCACGGTAAAAAGTCAACAAAAAGTCAAAGTTGGACCAAATGGAATTTTCGGTCAAAATTATTGTCAAAATTCGAGATATGAGAAAATATGATCACTTGTTAAGAAAAATCGGAAGAATCAGATAAAAATGAGATTTCTTGCATTTTAAGTAATCTTACGCTTAGAAATTTTTTCTAAGTTTTAAGAACTTTATGTTACGGATCCCTATTATGACTCTCTATCTCACTCATTTTAATTGAAAGTTCGCGAATTTCTAGTCGTTGGGAAGATCTTATTTCATACTTCAAACTTGTCCTTGTGGAAATTTCTCCGAAAAATGCCCGGATATCGAGTTATGAAGCTCTGCTTGATGTTTGCATTTTTTGCACATTTGTACTAGGTGAAATTTTGAACTTTTAACATGGACAAGTGTTTGACTTGGGGCATTTACACACTTCAAGCATCTTTTAGTCGAGTTCAAACACAAAGTTGTTCATTTCGACAATCTACAACTTTTCCGATGAAGTCGAATCCATTCGGGACTTAGATCGAGAGTTACAAAGCTTGGAAGATGTGGATTTATCATGCTTGCTTATTCCAACACTTGGTGAAAATATGCAGAATTTTTAACATGGTCAGATTGCCGACTTCAGGTTCAATATTCGCATAGTTCTCAATTTCGTACCAAAAAATGTTCAACAACAAAATTGTTCTCGTCATGACGGTCTATAACTTTGCAGAAGCAGTCGAATTCATTCGAGCTTTAGATTGAAAGTTATAAAGCTACGAAATCGAGAAATATAGTTATGAAATATTTGACATTGCCAGCGTTTTGCCAATTACATTCTCTTGACTTCGGGATTATTTTAGAGCATGCAAAGGGCATCGGTTTGAGTTTTCAACATGAAAGCCATTCATACAAGTCGTATCTACAATTTTGATTCTGGAATCATGGCTTGAAGAGGTTGATATTTCGAGTTATGAAAAGGAGTATGTGGCCATGGATGAGCACGCTGTTATAAAGAGATCATGTCAGGGTGCATTTCAGCACGTCTCGTGCGGTGTACATAGTGCCAGTAGCTCTATTGCCCGATAAAACCACACAAGGACAGCTAGCACGCCATAGCTACGAGACTTCATTCCAGAAACACAATAACAACGACGCACATTGAAAGAACTCATTCCGTTTTCTCATAACAGAATCACGGCGCACATAACTCACTCATGGGGTTTTCTCTCTAACAAAGAAAATCAAAGAAAATAGTTACTGCAACTGTAACAAACTTCTCTCAACCTCCTCCGCCATAACCTCACCACTCTCATCCAAACTCTCAAGAAACACCGTCCTCCACCATCTTCAACCAAATCTTTCCTCTCACTCTCCTCTTACCTCACCTCATTCAACGCAACACCACCATAATGGAGATCCCTTGATCTCTGACTTGCCACTGAAAGTTTGCGACAACAATTTCAAATAGTTTTAAACCAATCCACCACCGTCACGGCGGCAGATATGCCATAGATCCCACCACACATTCAAGTTTAAGTCCTTTCAAGATTTCTTGAATGGAGATTTTGTAGTTGATCGCTTATATGGTAACTTCAAACTTTTTCAATTTGTCTTTAATGCGCTTTTGTAAAACACCATATTTACCAGAAAACAATCATTACACAGATGTGATTGGTGTTGTCCAGAAAGTTGTTAGGACTTAGGTTCCAGGTGTTGGGAAGAAGCAGATGAATGGTATAATGCATAACATTTAAATTATATGTAGCCTCCCTTTTTTGCTATAACAAAACAAAAGATATTAACTGTTGATTGTTTTTGTCATTATAGTGGAGCTGAAATGGATATTACTATGTGGGAGTCATGTGCCACACAATTTATGACAAATACGAACGACAATGGACAGCTTGTCCCCATTCTCACTAATGCTTGGTGTTAGCAAAGTTCATGTAAAGCTAAACTTGTCAAATGCTTGGAATGGATCAAAACTACTTCTGAATTTTGACCACTTTTTTCTTCTCAATATGGGACAGATGGTTGATAGAATACATTGGATGGGCAGGTCTATCAGAAAAAGGCCTTTCTCAAATTGGAGGCATCATGGTGAACTATGTATATAGGTAATCACGCTCTTGAAAATTCTGGAAATTGTTTTTTCTTACCCAAGTATGCTCATCTTTTTGTTCTTTATGCCAATTTTACGTTGATTCTTTAGATAAGTATTTCCAATGAATGTATGTGTCATTTCATGCTTCTAGGGTTACTTGTATTGATAATATCCATATGGATAGCTTTGAATAAGAAAATTTAATTTCAATTTTTGTTACTTGAACAAATTTGTTGTGTATGCTGATAATTTGATCTAATTGCAGTCTGGATAACATAGAAGAATATGCTCATTCATACTTCAGCAATGGTATGTTTGATTAAAAATCCAAGATGTGCTGTGAGTATATCATATGTCCTTGTGATTTGTAAACAAAGATAGTTAATCACAGACATTTTTTTTCAATTTGCTTTGCTCTTTTACCTCTCTCAAGTCTTAACCTCTTTGCTTTCTTTCCATACATATTAATATGTAGCCCAAGCTTCTATTCGATCAGTCAGAGAGAGAATGGAGGTTCTTGCTCTGTTCGGGACTATTCACTTCTCGGTTTCAGAACGGCTGGTTTCAGATACATAATCCCGCATAAGGAACGTGTTAGATTCAGTGACTGTCTGCAAGAAGATAAGGTTAGACACATTCTTATGCATTATACAGGAAGTTGAATAAACTTGCTGAATTAACATTCTGAACAGATAATTTTTAATTACAACAAACTTTTAAAGCCAGGCGCTTCATGTTGTTCCATTCAAAATCATTCTGGATGTATGATAATCGCACCTATATAAAAATGCAGCATAGTTCTTGATCAGAACTTGATTAATAATTGATGGAAAAGCAACATAGCAATAAGTCATCCATTTACCTCCATTATGTAAATCTATCTACACGTACGTCAGACATTCTGAATTTGCAGCGTTACAAAGTCAACTAATGTTGCTTAAGCAGAAACACTTCATCCTCATTGATACCTTACACTACTTAGAGGTACATCATCTAATTCAAAGCTGAAAACTTCAGCTGGTGTCTTAGGGGCAACCTTTTGTAAATTGACATGGTTTGTGAGCAGAATTGAGACAACATGTACTAATATAGGAGGCCCAAATAGGAGTTTGGTCTCATAGTGTGACCAAATATAAATATTAAAACTGTGAGGTATTATGGGATTGCGGTCAATGGGTTTTTGTTAAGAAGTCCATCAAAGTTCTTGTCTTTTTTAATTATTACTTAATTGTTTCAGTGTATATCAAGTATATCACATGTTGTTTTTGCAACTCTTGTAATGATAATATTTGTCTAATAAATTCACAGCTTTGTAGAGGAGCATGTCCTGAATTTGGTTGTATATTGTATGCATACATTACATGTTTGCTCAGTTTGTCTCTCACTGGCTTGTGCTCGCAGCAGCAAAGTCCAACCTTATGATAACATAATTCTCTGGTATGCTTTGGTTCACACATGTGCTTTGTGTTCACGACGTCCTTTCTCCAGGCATCTGAAAAATGGTTCGGGTTCCCTAGCTCCCGTCTCAGCTTCTATTTAAAATCTATATTATCTAAGTATTGGATTAAGTGCAATTGGATTTGCTTATTTTGTCTCAAAAGTTGTCATAGCTATAAGTTGTTTTCATAAATTATTATGGAGAGCTTATTGAAATAATCTGAAAACAGCTTACAGACATGTCATAAGCTGTTAACTTACTGCCATTATTTTTCTTTCGCTGCAGATAAACGCACATTATATACAACGTAAACTTGAAGCAAGGGATATGGAAAATGCTATCTCACCAAGTGGGATGGAGAACATGACATTGGGGATTACATAAAAAAAAGCTCATTTTGGGAAAGTGTTGACAAATTATTAACTGCTGATGTTCAATATTTTTGGAAATTCAGTTCATTTGTGGCAGTTTCATATATGCGTTGCTTCTTGTACAAAATGTGTAGTAGTCGTATTGTAAAGTATATATATTTTGTGTAGTGACGAAGAAAAAAATACCAACCTTTAATTATTTGCTTTAAACTCGGGTTTGTTCTTATGACTAACACGGATATATTTCTTTATATGATGATTCTTCCTTAAATACACTTTCTTCCCTTAAATGTAATATACTACTAGCAAGGTAATGCACAAGTCACTTTTGTTTTTATGATTGCGAGTTAATGCATAATTAGTTTGTTCTATTATATAATGTCCTTTCTGGAATAAGCACATTGTATAATGGCTTCTGTTTTTCTGATTAATTGTTGTCATCTATAGATTACACATCCTCAAAAAGATTGATAAAGCTCATTAAAGTTTATGGATAAAAAAGTTTAGTGCTTATGGTATTTCACATGTGATATGGTAATTCAGGTTGAGTTGGTTTTGTTACTCTTAGGAAAGTTGTTTTCGGTTTCACATTGTGTGATGTGGTAATGCATTGGTTTTAATGTGGTAGAAATCACATGCCATTGATACTGAACGAGTTTTACTAATTGAAAAATCATACAAAAATGGATGGATGAGGAATGAGCCAGATTATTGAATTTAACTCATCTATGTAAAGCTGGCAGCTGATTTAGCTATTGTTTTGTTTCTTTTTGTATAAACTTGCACTGGAACATATTTGGTTTAGTGAAAAATTAGAAATACGGGTTATATATTAGTGTTAACTTTAATACAATAAAAAACAAAGTGGCACAGATGACAGATGGTAGAAGTGGTGCATTTACTCAACTAATTTAAACTTTTCATTTTTACAAATTACAATTAACTAATTGTACAAATCCGTAAAACAAAAAACCTATAATCATAAAAAGATTCTAAAAAAATTAAATAAATTTATACAAATTCACAAAACTTTAATTTAATTTAGTTTTTTTTTTTTTTTACTTTTTAAATAATATAATAACTTATTTTATCATTTAAAAAATTAATTATAAACATTCAAATAAAAATAATATAAAATGACATGTAAGTAATTTTGTACAGGTAAAATTGACACATCATCAAATGAATTGCCATGTCATCAAAATCTATGTATAATCTATAATATTAAGAGCACCTCCAGCGGCCTGTTTTTTCTATTGGTTCACCAGCTGTCTAACGGAGCGTGTGTTTTTTCTTTCCATTAAAGTTCTCCAGCTGTCAAACGTACATATAGCAAGCAACGGTTAGTTTTTAATTTTTTATATTAAAAAATTAAAACTACCCCGTTGGCTAGTTATTTTTTTTATTTTTTATTTTTTAATTTTTTTAACTTATTTTTTTTGTTTATAAATATAAGTTTCAAATTATTTTACCAACACAACATTTTTTTTACTTCTACTTTCTCTTAAATTTCAAATTCCTCTCTCACAATTTTATTATTTTACTCTTCAACTTTAAATTTTTTTCCAACTATTTATTCTCATTAGGACAAATGGATCCTAATCAATTTCATTATCAACAAGCTATGTTCAATTTCATGCAAAATTATCAAAATCATAATCCTCAAAATTCTCAAATTTCATCGATGCCAACAAACCCCGCCATATTTTTTCCATCACCAAACAATCCAAATATATATCATATACCTCAAATGAATTCTAATAGTATGGAATTTTCTACCCAAGTTCCACCATTTTCTACTCAAGTTGGTACTCAAGTCGTTAAAAAAAAATCTCGAGAGCAATTTACAAGTGTCATTCAAGGAACAACTTTTTATTCTGACCTTTCCTCATTGAGTACGTTTTCCTTTTTAAGTAACTATTTTTTTATTCTTTTAATCTTTTACCTTTTGATTCTTACCACAGGTTAATTAAATCGACATCACGAACCATCAATGCAACTTTCTTCTTTCCTATCATACAACAACCATTTTCTTCTTTCATTATCATTTTCCTACAATATTCGATGCAACTGCTCCACCTTCCTTCCTTTTAGCGAGGCAATTCTAATTAATATGATTCCTTCATCTTCCATTGCGTGACCATTCAAGTTAAGGTATTTCAAATTTCAAATTTGTATCCTACTTTACCTTCTTTGTGTATAAATATGAACTCACATCTCACACATTTTTACAAACCGCACAAATTTATACATTGTTACAATTATCGTGAATCTCAAATTATCTTCATGGCGGCTGCAAGGCTCGATTTTGTCTGAAATAACTCACAAAGGAATCATGGGATGTTGTAACTCGTGTGATTTGGTTAGGGTTTGTTCGACATGAATATCAAGCAAAAATATTATGCCATGGAAATTGTTCGGGTGACACTTGGCCCACGGTCATAGGGGCCCGATCTAGCGAGGCGAACCAAAGGCCCATTTGCCCTTAAAGGCAGTTTGCATCGCTTGCGTGAGGCCACGTGGGCAGCGGTCTTTGACGCCACGTGCCCCGAAAATATCGGACTGTTGCCTTATCTCAATGCCATCGCCCGTGGAAATCTCGAGCAAACCGGTTTCTCGGGCGACAATCGAGGAGGAGGCCACGTCTTGGCCTCCATGCACAAAGCTCAGGATCCGTTAGTGGGCTTGGATCACTACTCACTAACGGACCTTGGCCGGTATAGCTATAAATACCCTCTCACTTGAGAGGGTCGATATTCATTCATTCTCTCTTCTGCTTGCTTCTTTTGCCTTTTCTTACTTTGGCATGGTGTCTTGCGGTACCCCTCTTCATCTTCAATTGTTGCAGTTAGGCCAGACACCTTCGATCAGTCGATCGGTGGCGTCTGGGAAACTTGCTTCCCGTCTTCTTTCGATCGGTGGACCAAAGCAAATCAAACTCCATTTGTCATGGCCGACCACGCAACCAACATTGAGAATACCATCCTCGACGATCGGGGCCCAACCACGGTTTTCATGGCGGATCCGAGATGGGCACTATGTCTTCTTGTTGGATCTCACCGAGGAGATGAGTGCAAAACCGAAGGCCACCGCAGGCGGCCGACCTCGTATTTCAAGAGGTCAAGCCCGCGGCGGACAGCGATCGCCGCTCATTCGCGGCCATCAACCGAACAAACCTAATGCTATTCACCCAGGGGCGTCTCCATGTCTTTGGAAGCTTCCGTGATCACCTCGACATCGGCGACCCGATTCTTGGTCGCCGTCTCCCAGAGGGCATTGCTCACGAACTCCCCCGCGGAAAACCAGGAGAGATGACACTCCCGGTGACACGCCGCTCTAAAGGGAGGGACCCGTGGCCTAGCGGAATCCTCAAGAAAAGCTCAAGAAACGAGCTCGTTCGCCTCTCCGAAGAGAGCGTGGGGCCGACAAATCAAGGAAGAACAGGGGCAGACTGTCATACCCCAAAATTTTCCATCCATCTTCTTAAGATATTTCATACATCCATACTCAAGGATTCCTCAAGAGTTGATCAGACAAACTCTCTCTAGACAATCAACCCAAACTAGGGTTTGGCAATTCTCAGTCAAGATGGACTTCCAACATCTCCAATGGTCTTCATGCCTCCTCATATGCTTCAAAGATTCTCCATGTCAAGTTTCATGCCTTACAAGTCAAGTTTCCTCAGACAATTGCTCAGATGGTTGAAAATCAGTTGTATTGGACAAAAAGTCAACTGTGGTCAACATACAGTCAAACTTCATAATTTTTGGTCAACATCCTCATTTTGAAGTTACATTCATCATTTGATCAAGGGTTGATCATGATTCATCAAGAAAACTCAAGATTTGCTCAAAAGTCAAACTTTCTAAATTAGGGTTTCTAGATGAAAAGTCAATGAACTTTGGTGATCATAACTTCTTCATACTTTCTCGAAATTTTCCACCACCTCTTGTTTTGAAGGAAATTCAATTATCTACAACTTCATGTCTCACAAGAATGTCCAAAAATGCTTCATCGAGAGGTATGGCCCAAAACATTCTGGTCATTTTCAAAGTCAACAAAAGTCAACTTTTGTTTTGAAGATATATTGAGCATGGAAACTCAATTGAGATGAGACCAAAAGGTTGGTTAGAGGACTCTTATAGCTTTCAAAGTCCAAGAACACTCAAAAATGTGGAAAATTGAGCAAGATACACTATTCGAAGTTGGGCGATTTTGATGATTACAAAAGGACATTTTGGTCAAAATGCAAAATTTTCCAAATGGGCCTAAAATCTTTTGGTCCAAACTTGTTCATGACATGATTTTTGACCCATAAATGCTTGGCCATGGTAATTTTCTATTTTTATGATTTATATTTGAATTTTAAAACATTTAATTCAAAATTAAATCATGTAAAATATGAAAATAAGATATTTTTTCAAAAGGAATGGATTTATATCTTACTTGAAGTCCAAGATAGCCCATAAGTCATACCAAATTCATGCTAGCGTTTGCATTCATGAGAAAATCAATTTTTCAAAGATTTGATTTACTTTAAATGGAAAAATATTGCACATTGATGGATGAATATTTTTTCCTCCTTTTCTCTCAAATTGCCTCTATAAATACTCGACAATATGCCAAGCCACACACGAAACCTAGCTCAAGCCAAACCCTTATTCTTGCAAATTTTTTCTCAAAACTTGAAAAAATCGAATTTCAAAAGACCACTTTCGGCCTCTCAAGCACTCAATCGTGTTACGAAGGTAAGTTTGAGTAAGTATACACTCTTGCCATGGGTTAAAACAAATGAATCGATCCATATACATTCATACATACTTGAATTTTTCTTGAAATTGCATATTATTATTCGTGTGTTTAATGGATTCTAATGCTTGCAATGTGTTCATGAGATGCTAAGGACGGATCCGGGCAATCGTTCGTGGATTTGGACGTTAGAATCACGTTTTGCCATTCTTAGGTTTTCTAAGCGGAGAAGCTTGAACCGGCCTGTGCGGCCGATTGATCGAAACTTATACCATGGACTCGGAAGGTCGATTTAGGTTAACAAGGTCTTCTTTTTCCTTTTATTATTGTTTTGCGGTTTGGACATTCGATCCAGGAGAAGACGATCGGAGCTAGGGCTCGGCGTCGGCGACGATTGACTCGGTGGGAGGCTTGCGTGGCATGATAGCTTGCTTTGATTCGTTCTCTCATTCCACATGGACCCCGCGTCTTGACTTTGATTTTCAACTCATTCTGACGTCATCATTTATGTTAATTTGTTTCGACTTTTCAAACATCAACGCCACTTGTCCCGGTGGTTAAGGCGCTTCTGTGCCAAGATACCCTCCGGGGTCATGAGTTCGAATCTCCCGGGACGGTTCTTTCTTTTCTTTTCCAACTTCAAACTTTTCAACTATTTTTCATATTTTCTTTTATTTTCAATATTTTGCATCATTTTAATTTCTTTTCATAATTTTATTTACGCATTAAAAATCATCAAAATTACTTTTCTTTTTACATTATTTTCATAAAATCTTTATTTAATTTAATAAATTAAAAAATATAATTTTGCATTTAAATCACTTTTAATTCATTTTTAATTATTAAAATGCATCCAAAAAATCCCAAAAAAATTATTTTAGCATATTTATGTTATTTCCGATGTCATATTTTTCCAATTAAAATTTGCATTTTTCTAACATTTTCTCTTATTTCGATTTCATCATATTTTCCGATTTCTCTTATCGTTTCACAGGTTATTCCGCTTCAGACGTTTCTTTACCGTTTTCATTCTTATCCAATAATGTAACTGTTTATGGGATGTAATAGTTTAAATTAGGTTTTTTATTTTCCGCAAGTTTAAATTATGTATCTGCCCCAATCCATGTAATAGCGTAGGACATTTACCTTTCCGCACCTTTACATTCCGCATTTAATTCCGCACCCTATAAATTACTAGTAACTAGGCGTGTATGGCAAGATAATAATCAACATAGCTCACTAATTTTCAAGATAAAATATCGAATTTGACACACTTTTTCACATACACCTTAGGGTAATTCTCTCGTTGCCTTACGAATTCAAAATGGTCATGTCCCTCGAGCGTAGAGGTATTCTAGCACCGTTGCCTTCTAAACAAATCATCATAGTCCCTTCGATACAAGATCATAGACCCACGATGTAAGCCTCGAATACATGATCTTGACCCTCGATTGTCGCCTCACGAAAATGATGATAATCCCTTGAATGTGCTAGGATACTTCCTACAAGTTGCTTTCTATGACCATCCGATGTCCCTTCGAATGTCCGCTTACATCCAACAAATAGAGTTACCTACCAACTAATGGTATGGCTGGCGCTATTCTAAAGGAGCGTAAAATAACAAAAACGACCAATTCGAGTAGGTAATAAGACTTTTAGTTGCTTGCTCAAATCAAATGCTTTTCACACCTCACACTTTTGTCAAAGTTCAAACTCTTTTCAAAACTAAACATTTCCGAACACTTTGTATACATTCCTACATGAATCATTACAAAGTCAAAGCGAAATGCCTTTTCAAAACATTTTTCAAACACACGAAAGCAATTTTTAAAGTGATCTAGAGCAACTAAGAGCCGTAGATAACTACGGATGGAAAGGGTGCTAATACCTTCCCTTTTCATAACTATTCTCCGTACTCGAATCTAACGAAGGTCTTTTACGTACTTTACCTTCCCTTAATTGGATAAAAATAAAAGTCGGTGGCGACTCTTGCTATCCGCATTTGCGATACAAAAACTAAAAGTCGAGTTCAGTATCCGCAGGCTGGCGACTCTGGGGAGACACCTAAAGAGAGAATTACCTTAGGGATTTCTAGATCATCTTTCTTGCTTTTGTTTTACTTGCTTGCTTTATCTTTAAGGGTTGCTTGGGTATTATAGTTGTGGGATCCTATACCGGATCGGGTTTCCTTTTAGGTAAGTAGCAATAAATCGTCGCGACCGTTAGGCGTATATCAAGCGGTCAACATGATGGCTACGTTAGTGTGACACTTTGGATGTCTGATACTCTTCATTTCCAAGTTGAGGATAGTATTTGGCTTCTGCGTGGTGTCATCAGGCTAACTAAACTTTTAGAACCTTAATTGACCCATCTTGGCCATTAGAAGGTAGTGAGATGGCGGCTTTGAATAGACCGAGGTTGGTTGATACTCGATGCTACGCTCATTGAGATCGAGACTTTTGGGACATTTTCGATTCGACCACTTGGTAGTCGTATTGAAATAGCGCCTACGAGAAAGATCAATGATGTGAGATTCCTAGAACCGGTTACTATTATAGGACGGGATGAACCAACTCAAACTTTTGGTGGGGTAATCACCTATACCTCATGCAAGCCTTAACCCTAGGCTCATTGTGTGAATTGTTTGTGTGTGCTAAACATGACATCATGACATCATTTGCATTGCATATCATTTCTAACTATTTCAAGGACCTAGGATTTATCTTTGCTCTGTTTTGTAGGGAATTATGGCTTCTAGAAAGACTATCCGAATCAACTTTATGGGTATACCTTCTCACTCAAAGAATTGGTTTGAAATTCCGACCATGCTCGGTTCATCAAAAGACATGGTTATCCGCTTGACTTGGTTATCTCGGTTTGAAGAAGATATGATGCATGTCTATTCCGGTTCTTGATCAAAACACCATTGCTTTACATTCCCAGATTATCGGTTAATTCCTACCTTGGAAGAGTTCTCTAAGCTACTTGGGATACCTATTCTTGACCAAATGCCATTCACGGTCTAGAAAAGGTTCCTAAATCTGAAGACATCGCATCCATACCCATCTTAAGCGCTTAGACATTGAAGCCAATTGGGAAACTAGAAGTGGAGTTAAGGGTTTACTTACCAAGTTCACGATTAAGAAAGCGAGAATTCCTCAAAGCTATGAGTTTCCATGCCTTGAAGACATTGTGGCCTTGCTAATCTATGGTTTGGTTCTATTCCTAACTCGGATCAATTCATAGATGTCAACGCCATTAAGTTATTTCTTACTGCAATCCATGCCTACTTTACTTGGAGACATCTGCATTCTCTCCACTCGCACCATCAAAAGACAAGGAACTCTCATGTGTTGTATACGTTACTTTCCGGTGGTTTATTTCGCACCTTCCTCCATCGGTTTGAAGAGCGAACAAAGGATGAAGTGGTCTCAAAGATGAATGTCACTCTCATTCGGATATCCGTTGGAGTCTTTTCTCTCAAAGGACTTCACATTCATTTAACATTGTGGAGAATTCCTAATGTACCACTACTTGGTATAAGGGAGGTATTACTTACCCTTCTTTAGCTTTACGTCGGTTTGGATTTTCGAAGAGATGGTCCATGATATGCTTCTCCAAGATGTTGTGTTCGACTCAATCATGATCTCGTTCAAGCGAAGGTTCATACGCGCTTGGGGCATGGTGAGGAAGTCGATACCAAGACTTTGGGGCACCAAACTCCATTCCTTGGGAACCACCTCAAATGGGTGCGAGCTCGAGCTCAAAACCTCATGATGCCATTCATGCTGTTTTACCGGTAATTATGGAACTGTTGCTATAGGTGGCGTACCTATGCGTTCTTCTATCCCGCATGCCTCTGATTTTGAAGACTTGAAGAAATCACGGATTGACAAAGAGAGGGATACCTTTGAAGCTCGATGCTATGCAAGTGAGAAGAAAGTACTAGAGTTGACCAAGCTACTTCACGAGGAGCGAAACATCAGCCTACATCGGCACAGAGGAAGCGCCATGGGAGACTTAGAGATTTAGGATTTATTTGTTTTCTTTTATTGTTTTGAACTATCTCTTGTACTTAAAAGGAAAAAGAATAATGAAAGGAGTACTAATAACTGTTTGTTCATTACTTGTTTAACAAATTTAAAACTCTAAGGTCCTTGAAAACATTGCATTGCATTCGCATAAACATTGCATATCATAGCATAACATTGCATCACAGGTACATTGAAGATTGGTTTTCTCATTCTCTCGCTATTTATTTTAGCAGAAATGGCTCTTGAACAGTCTGTCAAAGATCTTCAAGCTCAGAATGCTCGATTTCAAGATGTTCACCGGTTTGGTCGGGGCGGAAGATTTGAAGAAGCTCATCAACAGAAAGAAGAAGGTTGTTGGTCTTCTCAACATGGGAGGCGCTACAAGGAGGTCCTAGAGTGGTTAGTCGAATTGAGCTCTACGAAGGAAGTGTCAAGAAGGAAGATGAGCAAAGTAACAAGGGTGATGGTGAAGGCGGTCGGCTGAACTTGAGAAGAACTATGATGGTGGCCAATCTGATGAGGATGACAAGTACAAGCAACTTGAAGACCGTCTGAATCTTGTGGAAAACACGAAGATGTCCGGGCTGAATTTTGATGATCGAGTCTAGTCACAGTGTTGTGATTCCTCCCAAGTTCAAAGTTCCAACTTTTGCCAAATATGACTTGTCTTGCCCTAATTGCATTTCAAGTCTTATGTTCGAAGATCAATCCCCATGTGAGATTGTGGATGCATTATTTTCAAGAGTTTGTCGGAACCCGGTTGGAATGGTACTATCAGCTAGAGAATGACCGTATCCGTACTTGGGTGACTTGGTGATGCTTTCTGACGTATGAGTACAATCTTTGAATTGACACCCACTCGCATGCAACTACAAAGCATGTCTATGGGTCGTGATGAGAAGTTCAAGGAGTATGCTCGAAATGGAGAGATCTAGCGGTGAGTTCAACCACCATTGTCCATAGGGAGTTGGTTGATATGTTCATGGGAACAACGAGGCCATTCTTCAATCATCGATTAGAAACTCTTGATAGGATTCACCGGTGATACTTACAGGTGGTATTGTGGTATCAAGAGTGGGAAGATTGGATAGAGACATCTTGAACTGCTGCGAAGAGATCTTTTGGTGGTAAGAAAGAAGCCAATCTTGTATGGTCGAAAAGCCGAGCCAAGACCGACCATGCTCAATCGTAGGGGGTTGTGATCTCGATCCTACATCAGCCAACCTCGGTGAGACAACGCGTAACGAGCATAGCGAAGAAGTTTGAAGATCAACATGCCATTGTCCAAAGCCTTGCAACATGTTGAAAGCGGTGATTGCTTTGAGGATCCTCCTCGAATGTCAACACCTCCTCTCGAAATACAATCCTAATGCTAAGTGTGCTTACCATTCTAATAGCCGAGGCACGACAACGACAATTGTTGGGCTCAAGAACTAGATTCAAGATATGATTGAAGCTAAGCATTGAATTTGATCCTCCTGTTGAGACTCGAATGTGATCAGCGCTATGCCTAATCATGACAAGGGTTCCAATCTTTGTTGGTGGCGATACTTATGTTTTCAACATAGATGACTTGACCATTCCTTTGATATTAAGAAGAATTTGTTGCAAGCGGTGTCAATCCAGGGATGCCCGGTGTCGTTGGTGCCCATCCGCGATGGTTGTGCTTGGTTGAGAAGGCGTGTTCGATGCATGATGGATAACCGTGAGATACTATTCACGAAACCACATGCGGCGTGTGAAGAAATGTCTAAGAAGATCGACAATGCAAAGCTGTACCATCTGTGTAGGGACCTTGGGAAGCCAAGTGGAAAGTATGATTACATGGTGAAGTACTTTGAGCTACAAGATTCCTATTGAAGATGTTAAGGTAACCGGATGGTGTGATTTCCCGAAGACTATCTTGATGTTAACACTATAAGGTTTCCTCTGTGATCCACGTGCCTAGGGTGGCACCTCTCATTATCACTTCTCCAAGGCCGGTTCCATATTCCTCGACAAGGCTATCCCTTGGAATTATGGGTGATGTTTACTATCATGGTGTCAAGCAAGACCCTCGACCATTGAAGATCTTCTTGTTGAAGCTACCATTCGACATTGACAACATCACGGATCAAGTAAGGTGACCGAGCAGGAAGGGTATCTCTCCTCCAAAAGACACAACAACTCGCATTCCATTCTATTCAATCCATTCCCCAAGCTAGAGGAAAAAAAACGATGACTCATCACCGCTCAACGAAGTACCAAAGGAAGTTCTTGAAGACATCTCAAACAAGAAATGGAGGAAATTAGAAGATTATCAAGAAGAGTGACTACAATATTGTGGAACAGTTGGGACAAACTCCGTCCAAAATTTCCTTGCTTGCTTTGCTTGTGCTCCGAGGCTCACGCTAATGCCTTGGTGAAGTTTAAGAACGCTCACGTGCCGCAAGACACTACCACCGGTTTGAAGTTTGTATTGCTAGCCTAGCGCCAACAACGGCCTAGGCTTCTCGGCCGATATGACTCCTGGAAAGAAACACAACAAAGCCTTGCACATCTCTTGAATGCAAGGCACTACACTATCTCATGTTTTGGTGGATACGGTTACGCTCGAATATCTTACCAAGGCGCTTTTGATCGACTTGATGTCGAAGGGTTGGTTCGAGACCCGGTGACATTATCGTGAGAGCTTTTGATGGTTCTAAGAAAACGATGCTTGGAAGCTCACTCACTGTCAAAGTCGGTTCCCGGACTTTTGACTCCACATTCTTTGTCATGGACATTCGTCCAACTTACTCTTACCTACTTGGGCGCCTTGGATACATGGGGCGGTACCTTACCTTACATCGTGAAGTACCCGGTAAAGGGAAGGTTGTCACGGTATGTGGTGAAGAAGAGTATATGGTGATCATCTACAATCATTCCGATACCTCGAGGTGGAGGTGAATTCTTTGAGACTCCTGTCAAGCTTTTGAAACAATGCCCAGTCACGCTTGACTCTCCAGCCGCTCTGAGATTGTTAAGACTCCGCCTAGGATGTCCTCATTGAAAGATGCTCAGCTTTGTTGAAGAAGGTAGTTCTATTTGGGGTCGACTCCGATCTTCCTTTCAAATTTGACAAGACGGTTTAGGCTTCACCATCAAGGTTAAAGATGATCGCCGCGACGTGCTTGCCAACTTCCTTTCCGCATCGGCCAGTGGAATCCATGCAATAGAAGGCGACAACAACGGCTTGACATCAGATGGATCTTCCAACTCCGGATAAAGGGCTCAGCAATTGGAAGGCGAAGGCGTCATACCAATCTCCTTTAGTCGGGAGTAATTGCTCTTTGTTTTGTTTTGCTTTTCGTATTTCTTTATGTTTGAACAATAAACTTTGAAAGCCTAGTGCCTTGCGGGGCATCATGGCTCGTTCGAGGTTATTGTTGGCGTTTTCATTCAATAAATTCGTTGGACTTTTGCATTCAATTGTTTGTTTTCTTTCTTTACTTTATCACCCCTTCAAAAGCTATGTGTTCTTACACACACCACGTGATACACTGAATCACTCGAATCTAGTTAATATGACTATGCTATTGCTAAATATGACTTGATAATCCGATCTACCAAGCCGAAGATGAAAGTGAGGAAGATTGTGAAGTGCCGGAGAACTTGTCGGTCTTCTGACAAGAAGAGCGAGTTATCTGACCACCACGAAGAGCAAGTTGAGGTTGTGAATTTGGGTACTAATGAAGACAGAAAAGAGATCAAGATAGGAGCGAGTCTTGAGCGATGTTAAAGAAAGGTTGGTTCGGATGCTACGAGACTATATTGAGGTTTTGCTTGGTCATACGAAGACATGCTGGTTTAGACATTGATATTGTGGTACACGATTAAACAAAAGATGGTTTCTCGGTGAAAGAAAGTTAAATCGCATCGTCTGAGATGTCGGAGAAAATCAGCGAAGTTATAAACAGTTCAACGCGGTTTCTTATTACTTCTTATCCGCGTGGGTTGCAAATGTGGTGCCTGTACCTAAGAAGGATGGCAAGGCGAATGTGTGTGATTACTGAGACTGAATAAAGCGAGTCGAAGAGCGATTTCCCACTTCCTCATATTGATGTTACGGTTGACAACACCGCTCGACGCAGGTCTTCTCCTTCATGGATGGTTTCTCCGGTTACAATCGGATCAAAATGGCTCCGAAGACATGGAAGACTACTTCGTTACGATGGGGCACTTTCGCTACAAGGTTATGCCGTTCGATTGAAGAAGGGTGCTACTTATCGAGTGCTATGGTGACATTATTCCATGACATGATTCATCACGAGATAGAGGTCTCGTCGGCGACATGATAGCTCGGTCCGGCGAAGATGAACATCTCGATCATTTCTGTTTGACAGTTGAAGAAGTCGAGGTTGAGACTCAATCTAACAAGTGCACGTTTGGAGTCGGATCCGGAAAACTCCTAGGGTTTGTTGTCGATGAAAAGGTATTGAAGTTGATCCCAAAGTTAAAGCTATTCAAGAAATGCGACTCCCTAGAGAAGGAAGTCGGAGGTTTCTTGGGCGATTGAATTACATTTCATTCATTGCACATAGCTGCTACATGAGCCAATCTTCAAGTTACTTAAGAAAGATCAAGTAGTGGAATGGAGCAGCGATTGCGGATCGCTTTTGACAAAATCAAGGTACCTCGAGAATCCTCCTATCTGATGCGCCGCGAAGGAAGACCTCTTATCATGTACTTGGCGGTGCTAGAGAATTCAATGGGGTGTGTGTTGGGGCAACATGGCGAGTGCAGTCGAAAAGAGCATGCAATATACTACCTTAGCAAAAGTTTAATTGTGAAACAAGATACTCACGGCTCGAGAAAACTTACAGCGCTTTAACTTGGGCATTTCATGACTAAGGCAGTATATGTTGACTCACACTACCTTGTTGATTTTTAAGATGGATCCAATAAAATACATATTTGAGAAACCAGCTCTCTCGGAAGAATAGCAAGATGGCAAATGATCTTGACCGAATCGACATCCGATACACTTCTCGAGCGATCATAGGAAGTGTGGTAGCCGATCATTTGGCTCACCAAGCCGTAGATGACTATCGGTCTATGCGGTTTGAATTTCGGATGAAGATGTTTTACTAATTCTGATTATGAAGAACCAGGCCGGACGAAGGACCCGAACAAGGATCCGATGGACTATGGTCTTTGATGGAGCCTCAAATGCACTTGGCAATGGCATTGGCGCCATCATTACATCCCTACAGGAAGACATCGCCTTTCACCGATTATGTTTGATTGCACCAACATGGCGAATATGGGCGTGCATCATGGGTATCAAAGTGCTATTGACTTAAGAATCAAGTTCTTGCAAGTATATGGAGACTCGACTTTAGTGATCGGTCAGATTAAGGCGAGTGGGATACGAAGCATCCAAATCTCATTCCGTATCGAGGCATGTTACGAGTTTGATCCCTACTTGAAGAAATTACTTTTGATCACATTCCACGAGAGAAATCGGTTGGAAGGCGCATTGGCTACTATGCGTCTATGTTCAAAGTGAGATGGGACAACGAGGCTCCTAGATCATCATTGAGAAGTTTGTGAACCGGTATTGTTATGAGCTTGATCTGAAGAGAAACCTTGGTACTACGATGTGAAGAGGTATCTTGAGACTCGGGTGATCGAGGGGCAAATGGACTCCCACCTATGAGGGACCATTTGTAGTCAAAGTATTTTCCGTGAGGCTATGATACTTAGCACCATGGATGGTGAAGACTTCCCACACCATGAGCAGACATAGTCAAAAATACTACATGAAGAGACCCGCTAGGTCAGCGAACCTAGGCAAAAATAAGGGCATCTGGCGAACCAAAGGGTTCGGGAAAAGTTAAGGATATATACAAAACATGTACACAGCAGTCGAAAACACGAAAAGGCGGCTTGGGCAAAAAGGGTATCTGGTAGGCGAAAACCGAAAGGCGGTCTAGGCAAAAGTTAGGGATTTAAGCGTGCGACTATGTCTCTTCGGATCACTGCTTCTAGACTACTATCGACATTCAAGATTCAAATGGCGAAGATCGACTACTCACTTTCTCTGTGACAAGGAGATGAGATAGTCGAAATATATGAGTACTAGCATAGTTGGAACTTAACGAGATTGTTTCCGTATAGCTTTTACCTTTCTTGTGTACAAACTACTTGGCCATCGCCACCTTTCAAATAAGCATAAGCTTCTTTCTCTTTACAATTTTGTTGTTGTCGTTTGCAATAAGTCCAACGTTTGTTTTGAATGACTATCGCATTTGACAATAAGAATCTAATCACAAACATCTGACGGGCATACAAAAGTAGTTACTACGGGCTCTAGAATTGAGATGACGAAGGTCACCAAGGCATTTTCCCATGAGCATAATCTCATGAGGTGTCACTCACTAAACCTCCCCAGTGGAGTATATGTCAATCCACGACGGTGATTCCACTCAACTAAGAAATGTTACATCGGTCTACGGCGGTAACACTTCATCCCACTAAGATGTTTATCCCAGGTGGATACCTCTCAACAATTCTCCTTTTCTCGGCGGTATCCGGACTCGAGACTTGGTGAATAGTACCGGAGAAAATCTACATCTCCTATTCCCGGTCGGAGATTCCAACGGACTGAACCGGTCTCGGCCATCAAATGCTCTCGGTGAAGATCCGCTTTCGGTATCCCCGATGGGCGCCTCCTAATTCTTCCAGCAGGATCTACATGCGAGATCCCCAACAAATTGCCTCCCGGACTCTTCTCGGCGGGGTCTATGTGAGATCTCCAACAACGAGCTTCTCAATCTCTACCTTCCTCAACAATATCTAGGCCCAAGACTTGGTCGGATAGTGCATCGGAGGAATCCGGGATATCTTTCTTCTCCTTCAAAGCGGGGTTCTCACTACCCAATCCCAGCGGTCGAAATCCTCAGCGAGAACATCCGCATCTTCTTCAAGATGGATATGTTTTGAAATACCACAACATCTATCATTCATACATTACTCATAAAGTCATAATTCATGCATATGTCATTCATATACATTGTCATGCATCATACTTTGCATAAGACTAACAAATATTCTATCAAAGTTTCTCTTGTTTTCAAAGCAATTGAAAGTCACTTAAACGGTGGTCGAGTTAAGCCCGAACAAGCGGAAAACTATCGAAGACCACCTAGTTGTCCTCAACGTGGTCGATTAAGCCCGAATCGGCGGAAAACTATCGAAAGACCACCCTGGTTGTCCTCCGACAAGCGGTCGGGATTAAGCCCGAACCAGCGGAAAACTATCGAAGACCGCACTGGTTATCCTCCGATAACAATGGATCAACACCGATGCTGACGGGAAGCTATCCACATTCTTGCCAACTACTATTCCCTCGGAGTAATCACGAAGATCTATTACGATCCTTCTTATTATCAACCGCAACTCTGAGTGCAGCGTGCGACTCGGTTGCCACTGGATGGCATCTTAAGCCCATCTCCGACTACTTGTCAACATTTCTTCGCCTTGAATCTGCATATTTGGTTAAAAATCAATACAAACCAATAACTTCATTCAAAAATGAGCGAAGTCTAACATCGACTCTCTCGGATGGCATCTTAAGCCCGTCTCCGCTCCTTCTTATCGAGAACATCTGCGAGCCAGTCGGCTCACTCCCGGCATCGATCTTTCGGATGGCATCTTAAGCCCATCCCGTCAATTCTCCTATCGACATTCTCGAGTCTAGCGTCGTCTCATCCCCAAAGTATCCAACTTCTCCAATGGCATCGTAAGCCCGTTCCGCATCATCCACCAATGAGTGCAAATTTTCGGTGTATTCGGTGTTCAATCATCTTCTACCAGTCACGAAAGGCGGCGTATCAATCTAACCCTGATACAAGAAGATTGAGCAGGGCATGTCATACCCCAAAATTTGCCCTCTATCTTCTCAAGATATTTCATACATCCATACTCGAGGATTCCTCGAGTTGATCGGACAAACTCTCTCCTAGACAATCAACCCAAACTAGGGTTTGGCAATTCTCGAGTCAAGATGCACTTCCAACATCTCAATGGTCTTCATGCCTCCTCATATGCTTCAAAGATTCTCCATGTCAAGTTTCATGCCTTACAAGTCAAGTTTCCTCGAACAATGGCTCGGATGGTTGAAAATCGGTTGTATTGGACAAAAGTCAAGCTGTGGTCAACATACTGTCAAACTTCATAATTTTTGGTCAACATCCTCATTTTGAAGTTACATTCATCATTTGATCAAGGGTTGATCATGATTCATCAAGAAAACTCAAGATTTGCTCAAAGTCAAACTTTCTAAATTAGGGTTTCTAGATGAAAAGTCAAGCTGAACTTTGGTGATCATAACTTCTTCATACTTTCTCGAAATTTTCCACCACCTCTTGTTTTGAAGGAAATTCAATTCTCTACAACTTCATGTCTCACAAGAATGTCAAAAATGCTTCATTTGAGAGGTATGGCTCAAACATTCTGGTCATTTTCAAAGTCAACAAAAGTCAACTTTTGTTTTGAAGATATATTGAGCATGGAAACTCAATTGAGATGAGACCAAAAGGTTGGTTAGAGGACTCTTAGAGCTTTCAAAAGTCCAAGAACACTCAAAAATGTGGAAAATTGAGCAAGATACACTATTGAGTTGGGCGATTTTGAATGATTGCACAAAGGACATTTTGGTCAAAATGCAAAATTTTCCAAATGGGCCTAAAATCTTTTGGTCCAAACTTGTTCATGACATGATTTTTGACCCATAAATGCTTGGACATGGTAATTTTCTATTTTTATGATTTATATTTGAATTTTAAAACATTTAATTCAAAATTAAATCATGTAAAATATGAAAATAAGATATTTTTTCAAAAGGAATGGATTTATATCTTACTTGAAGTCCAAGATAGCCCATAATTCATACCAAATTCGTGCTAGCGTTTGCATTCATGAGAAAATCAATTTTTTCAAAGATTTGATTTACTTTAAATGGAAAAATATTGCACATTGATGGATGAATCTTTTTTTCACTCCGTTTTCTCTCCAAATTGCCTCTATAAATACTCAGCAATATGCCAAGCCACACACACGAAACCCTAGCTCAAGCCAAACCCTTATTCTTGCAAATTTTTTTCTCAAAACTTGAAAAAAATCGAATTTCAAAAGCAGCCACTTTCAGCCTCTCTCAAGCACTCAATCGTGTTCTGAAGGTAAGTTTGAGTAAGTATACACTCTTGCCATGGGTTAAAACAAGCTGAATCGATCCATATACATTCATACATACTTGTATTTTTCTTGAAATTGCATATTATTATTCTGTGTGTTTTAATGGATTCTAATGCTTGCAATGTGTTCATGAGATGCTAAGGGGCGGATCAGGCAATCGTTAGTGGATTTGGGCGTTAGAATCACGTTTTGCCATTCTTAGGTTTTCTAAGCGGAGAAGCTTGAACGAAGCTGTCAGGCCGATTGATCAGCCGATACCACCAATGGACTCGGAAGGTCCGATTTAGGTTGACAAGGTCTTCTTTTCCTTTTATTGTTGTTTTGCGGGTTTGGACATTCGATCAGGAGAAGGCGACCGAGCTAGGGCTCCGTCGGCGACGGTTGACTCGGTGGGAGGCTTGCGTGGCATGATAGCTTGCTTTGATTCGTTCTCTCGTTCCACATGGACCCCAGCGTCTTGACTTTGATTTTCAACTCATTCTGACGGCGTCATCATTTATATTAATTTGTTTCGACTTTTCAAACATCAAGCGCCACTTGTCCCGTGGTTAAGGCGCTTCTGTGCCAAGATACCCTCGGGGTCATGAGTTCGAATCTCCCAGGACCGGTTCTTTCTTTTCTTTTCCAAACTTCAAACTTTTCAACTATTTTTCATATTTTCTTTTATTTTCAATATTTTGCATCATTTTAATTTCTTTTCATAATTTTATTTACGCATTAAAAATCATCAAAATTACTTTTCTTTTTACATTATTTTCATAAAATCTTTATTTAATTTAATAAATTAAAAATATAATTTTGCATGCATATTTATTTTTATTCATAATTTTGCATTTAAATCACTTTTAATTCATTTTAATTATTAAAATGCATCCAAAAATCCCAAAAATTATTTTAGCATATTTATATTATTTCCGATATGTCATATTTTTCCAATTAAAATTTGCATTTTCTAACATTTTCTCTTATTTCGATTTCATCATATTTTCGATTTCTCTTATCGTTTCAGGTTATTCCGCAGACGTTTCTTTACCGTTTCATTCTTTTCCAATAATGTAGCTGTTTATGGGATGTAATAGTTTAAATTAGGTTTTTATTTTCCATAAGTTTAAATTATGTATACGCCCCAAAGCCATGTAATAGCGTGGGACATTTACCTTTCCGCACCTTTACATTCGCATTTTAATTTCCGCACCTTATAAATTGCTAGTAACTAGGCGTGTATGGCAAGATAATAATCAACATAGCTCACTAATTTTCAAGATAAAATATCGAATTTGACACACTTTTCACACACCCACCGGGGTAATTCTCTCTCGTTGCCTTACAATTCAAAATGGTCATGTCCTCGAGCGTAGAGGTATTCTAGCACCGTTGCCTTCTAAACAAATCATCATAGTCCCTTGATACAAAGATCATAGACCACGATGTAGCCTCGAATACATGATCTTGACCCTCGATTGTCGCCTCGAAAATGATGATAATCCTTGAATGTGCTAGGATACTTCCTACAAGTTGCTTCTGTGACCATCCGATGTCCCCGAATGTCCGCTTACATCCAACAAATGAGTTACCTACCAACTAATGGTATGGCTAGCGCTATTCTAAAGGCGTAAAATAACAAACGACCAATTACGAGTAGGTAATAAGACTTTTAGTTGCTTGCTCAAATCAAATGCTTTTCACACCTCACACTTTTGTCAAAGTTCAAACTCTTTTCAAAAACTAAACATTTAGAACACTTTGTATACATTCCTACATGAATCATTACAAAGTCAAAGCGAAATGCCTTTTCAAAACATTTTCAAACATCTGAAAGCAATTTTTAAAGTGATCTAGAGCAACTAAGAGCCGTAGATAACTACGGATGGAAAGGGTGCTAATACCTTCCCTTTTCATAACTATTCTCCGTACTCGAGAATCTAACGAAGGTCTTTTACGTACTTTTACCTTCCCTTAATTGGATAAAAATAAAAGTCGGTGGCGACTCTTGCTATCCGCACATTGCGATACAAAAACTAAAAAGTCGAGTTCACGTATCACAGACATCCCTTTGAAGAGCCCAAGGCATCATCACCGCCAATCGCTCGCGTTCTCCCAAGAACAACGAGGAAGATCCCGGGTCCTTGTCCGCCAACATTATGGAGACACCAATTCCACGGAGAATGGAAAAGCCCCTACTCGCCGACTGGCCAGGGGTAGATGACCCATCGACCACATCGGCGGATTGAGGCCATGCTCCAATACCTCAGCGTCGATGGACCGATCAAATGCAGGATGTTTCCCACCACACTCCGGAAAACAACAATGGACTGGTACAAAAGCTTGCCCCCGGGGTCCATTCACTCCTGGAGGGAACTGAAGGCCCAGTTCACGAGCACTTTCACGCCTCCGCGGGCACCCGAGGCAAGGCCTCCCTCGAGGCTATCATTCAGAAGAGTGACGAGACGCTCCTGGAATACATTGACCGCTTCAACAGGGAAGCCATCCAAGTTCCCTGCGACGATCAAATGAAGCGCTACCTGTTAGAGAGGGGACTTCTCCCCGGTACAGATTTCAGGAAAGTTGTCGGCATTAAGCCTCTGGCCACCTTCGATGCCCTCCTCGACAAAGCTCGGGCTTACATCACTTATGAGGAGAAAGACGCTGCCAATCGCGCAAGGGACTCGAGGAGTCGCGGTTCGGGCAACTCCGCTCGACACCAAGATAATCGACGCCCGGCGGTCGTCTTACCTACGATGACAAGCGGTAGCGAGGACCGACCACGAGATTCCGGGACCAGCGAGGCCCGGGCGCTTCACCGACTATACCCGTGACAACCTCCCGGCGGATCCAGGCGGAATGCTCGGCGGCGAAATTCAAAGCGGTGGGTTCAAGCCCAAATCCACTCTGTGAAGCGGTAGCAAGGACCAATCTTCATCAATATCATCAAGCCATGGCCACCTCACAGGGATTGCGTCCACCTCGAGGCGCAAGCGAAACATTAATCAGCGGAAGGCTCGGGCGGTATAAAGCTTGAAGCATCTCGAGGTTCTCGAGAAAACAAGGAAGTCGAGGAGGCCCGGAGGGATTCGGCCCTTATCAAATAACATACTCGTTGACGGGCGGAGGACTTCCAACCCGCATTCACTCCACGGCCCATGGGAGGAATTTCCCTCGGCCATGGTCATCTCCGGCGGTGGTGATACCCAGGTGTCCATCAATTCGGCCAAGAGAAAATTCGACGAATTGATCGAAAAGGTCGATCGAGGTCTCTCGAGCAGTTCAGCGGCCGATCCGAGATCACCACTACGGAAGAACTCCGGGGGCGGCGCTCACATTCCTCTCATTATCAAGGCAAGGATGGCGAATTTGAAGTGCACGGGATCCTCGTCGGCGAAGGCAGCTCGGTCGTGATGTATACTCATCTCTTCGAACTCTACAACTCGGCCAGATCCCATCAGCCATCGTGGGATCGACCTCGGGGTTCAGCGGATCCACTTCCGACCTTGGGGATCGTCGAGCTCCTCGTCACCTTTGGCGAAGGCGTTGCCTCGCGTCGAGTCAAAGTCCATTTCTGAGTGGTGTGCCACTCCTCTACAATGCTATTCTAGGGAGAACCACTATGGCGGAACTCTGGAGTCCCTCGACCGTCCATTTGAAGCGAAGTTCTACACCAGCGGGGCGCGTCGCCACCATCTGGCGACATCAAAGATGCGAGGAGATGCCACAGCCGCGGCGAGGGGAGACCACAGTCGTCCGTAGCCGCGACAAACAAGAAGGGTGGGGTGGACAATGCCGGATCGAGCTCCTAAAGCGCGAGCCCGGAACTAGCGTAAGCACGGTGGACCTCAACACGGGTTTGCAAGGCCGAGCCGCGGACAAGCGAGACACGGATCCCTCGCCCGATTCCGGATGGCGAGTTCGAGCTCATACCACTCGGGAGGACCCCAGAAAGTGCGTCAAGATCGGCGCGCGCCCGACCTCGAAGAAGCAACTCGAGCACGCCCGGGACAACATAGATCTTTTCGCATGGGTGCGAGAGATGCCGGACTCGACCTTGAGTGCTTTGTCCCGATTCGCCATAGATCCAGCCGCTAGGGCCGTAGTATAACGTAGGTGTAGGCAGTGTCCCGAGAAAGAGGAGGCTGTTGAAAAAGCTGTAAAGGACCTCCTAGAGGCAAATTTTATTTCCGAGGGTAAGTATTCAACTTGGCTATCAAACGTTGTACTTGTTAAAAAATCTAATGGAAAATGGCGTGTGTGCGTTGACTATACTGATCTCAATCGGGCATGTCCCAAAGATGCTTTCCCTTTGCCTAATATTGATATGCTGGTCGACAACTCGGCCGGCTATAAATTACTTTCTTTTTTGGATGCTTATTCGAGTTACAACGGATCCCATGGCTATGGCGACAAAGTTGCGACCTTCATGACTACCTCGGGCAACTATTACACAACGTAATGCCCTTGGACTAAAGAGCGGAGCAACTTACGGCGGATGATGAACAAAGTCTTAGGGTGAAATCGGAGACATGCTCGAGGTTTATATGGATGACATGATCGTTAAATCCCATACCGAGGACGACCATGCTTCATGTTTGAAGAGAGTATTCGACCAAGCTCGAAGGCACCGAATGCGCTTCGATCCAAAAAAGTGCACGTTTGGAGTCAGGGCGGAAAGTTCCTCGGTTTCTATCTAATCGAACGAGGAATCGAAGCTAACCCCGACAAATGTCGGGCATTCTCCGAATTACTCACCCCCAGATCCAAAAAGTCCATTCAAATCCTGAACGGCATGCTAACCTCCTATCCGTTTTGGCTAAATCGGCCCACATGCCCTTCCATTTTTAAAGCTGTTGAGGAAGGTCCGACCTTGAATGGAGCGAGTGCAAGCCCTTTTTCACCTCAAGCAGACACTTTCACGGCCACGGTGCTCGCGACCACTAAGTGGAAAGCGTTGTACTTGTTTGGCGTATCCAATGAGGCGATAAGAATCTGTCGAAACGAAGGCGGACAAAAGCCCGTTTACTTCACGAGCAACCTCGCCCACGTAATCGTCGTGCGAACCGAACAACCCATAAAACAGCTCCTCTCTCGCCCCGATATGGCTGGCGGATGTTGAGGTGGTCCCTTGAGCTTCAGTTCGACATCCACTATGAGGGCGGAAGGCCACGAAGCCAGTGGATTTCATCATCGAGATGGCACATGGCGACCACTGGGGGACAAGAGGTGGACCATCTCGTCGAGACCTCAAGCTCGACAAGAAGCGGCGCCGGCGTCCTCCTTGAAAATGAGGAGGGCATCGTCATCGAGCATTCCCTAACCCTCGCTTTCCCGACATCCAACAATCAGGCTGAATATGAAGCCTTGCTCGCGGGGCTGCGCCTCGCCGAAGATATGGGCGCTCGAGACATCCAAGTGTTCACTAACTCCCAGCTCGTCGCGTCACAAGTCCTCGGAGAATACCAGACCAAGAACGATAGCCTCATCGAATACCTCAATCTCGTTAAGGAGAAATTGAGAAAATTCGATCGGCGAGAAGATTAAACATGTCCCAGGAACAAAACACAGGCGGACATCTTGTCCAAACTTGCGAGCACGAGAAAAAAAGGTGGCAACAACTCCGTGATACAAGAGTCATTAGCTCGCCCGAGCATCGAGAAATCCTCGGTTCCACTCGACATTAACGCAATCGGGGACGCAGACTGTTGGATGACTCCCGTGTTCAATTACCTCACCCGCGAGGAATTACCCGCGGATAAATTGGAAGCAGCTAGCGAAGCAGCGTGCATGCTCATATATAGATCCTCGAGCAGCGTTTATATCGTGAGTTTCTCCATCCTCACCTTCGTCGTCGAGGAGTCCAAGGTGCCCGGCATCCTTCATAAAATCCACGAAGGAATCAACGCACAACACTTGGGTGGTCGTCAGCGCCGCGCCGCCATTCTATTGGCCCACTATGCAAAGGGCGCAAAGGAACACGTCACGAAATCGACAAGTGTCAGCGCTTCTGTTGACATGCACCTTGCTCCACCACGAGCTCACAACACTTACGTCCCGTGGCCCGGTTGGTGGGAATGGACATCCTCGGTCCTTTCACAAAGGCTCCTACCAAAACAAATACCTCATTGTGGCGTGGATTACTTCACAAAGTGGATAGAGGCGAGGCACTCGCCAAAATCACTTCCTTCAACATCCTCCGTTTTACAAGCGGAATGTTCTTAAGCTTTGGCATCCAGAGCCCTCGTCACGGACAATGGAACGCAATTCACCGAAGAGAATTTCCGCAGTTTTGTAGCGCGGCTAGGCAGCGACACTTCATACATCGAGCACCCCGGACCATGGCCAAGCGAAAAGCGAGGTCTTGTTGCGGGGACTTAAGCGGCGGCTCGGGGAGGCCAAGAACAGGTGGGTTGAAGAGTTGCACAGCGTACTATGGGCATATCGAACAACTCCCCATTCAACCACTGGGGAATCCCCTTTTCGGTTAACATACGGCACAGAAGCGGTTATACTTGTCGAAATTAGGGAGCGTCGGCGTGCGAATTCCCCTCGAGGAAGAAGTGAGCAGCCAGCGCGAGAGTTAGACTTGGTCGATGAGATCGGTGGCGGCCCTCGGAAGCCCGCCAAAACAACAAATTCGCTCGCCACGGCGGCAAAGTCATTAAATCGAGTTTGACATCATGACCTAGCCCTCTGCGAGGAACCAAAAGGAATCTCGTGAGAGAAACTAGCCGCCAATTGGGAAGGGCCATATCACGTCCGAGCAAAAACATACACAGGAGCCTATTACTTAGAAAATCTAACCGGAGTACAACTCCCTCGACCTTGGAATGCTACAAAGCTCAAACAGTATTACAGCTAAGTCAGCTCGGTCACATGCCCAGAACTTAGTGGCTGACGCTCCCATACACGGAGACTTAGCTCAGCCTTGGGCCGCGAAATGGTTCTAGCGCGAGTCCCAAGCCACCAACACGCGGGGGTTTCCCCGACCATGACTGGCAGGTGCCCCTTGCGCGATGCGGATAACTCGATCGAGGCACGCGAGTTTTCACGCACTTCTGGCAGGATGTCCGGCTCGCGACGGACGGCCCACGCCTCGAGGGTGTAGTGCCAAACACGACTACATCCTCGCCAGGAGGCCTCCTGCCTCCGAACCTAGTATACGAACTAGGAATAACAAGGTCGAGCATTTTCTACAAAATTGAGCATGTTCAATAAAACGATTGACATTCAATAAAGCACAAATTAACTACAGCGGAAATTCATAAATAAAACGACCAACAAAGGCTGACAAAACAATAACGGGCATCTAACCCAGTGTTCATACAAAAATTCGAGGCACGCAGGCCAAAAATAACAGACTCGCAGGCCCAAACAAAATTACAAACTAGACATCGGGGGAGACACGATCTTCCCGTCAACCACATGGTGAAAGGGGCCAATCCCAGAAGTCACGAGTTCCAGGCTGGGGTTCACCACTTGCAGCTGCTGGACAGCCTGATCAAAACCAAAGGACAGCGCCTCCACGGTATCCTCTTCGAGGACCCTTATCCGCCCGATCAGGTCCGCCCTCGAAAGGAGGGCCTGCTCCTCCGGAGACTCGTCCTCGACGGGAGCCATTTGCTCCTGCATCAACTTCATTTGGGCCTCTAGTTTCTTCTTCTCCGCGACCAGCGGCTCGTACCGTTTGGTTATCTCCCTTAGCTCTGCGGCCATCTCTTCGTACCTGTTATTCAGCCCTCGAAGCCTCGTTAGCTCGCTGTCATACTCCATATTCTGGAGCTTCAGTTGGGCAGCACGAGCAGTCACTTTGTCAGCCTTAGATCGAGATTTAGCCGCCTCGTCGTTGAGCGTCAACGAGGTTTCGAGCATCCGGATGACCGCAGACACATCGACATTCAGACCTTCCGCCCGCGTCTTCGGGTCGAGCCCCAGGATCATGTCCCTCTCTGCTTCCTGTACCACCAGAGATTTTCCTTCAAAGAGCCGCCTCTGACCGTAGCACGGTAGCAATACATAGGCGTCCTCGGTCGAAACTGAGGTCCCAGGCGCCCCCTGCTCGAGACGCTCGCCCCTTCGCCTCTTAAGCGGTTGTTCAGGAGAAGACGCAGGGGAAAGGGTGTTCCCAGCGGCTTGGGGGTCTGCTTGCGCCTGCCCTTGAAGCACGCTGACACGGTCTTTGGCTGACGCACGGGCACCCTTATGACGCAGTTTGAGCATGCACTCTTCCATGGCCGCCATTCGATCTGCAAAATAATAAAAGGAAAATTAGCATAAGTCAAAAAGACGAGCAACACGTCCACACCTCTATGTTTCTGAACACAATACCTAAAAGCCTCAACGCGTCTTCGTCGGACTCGCAATCCAGCAGGGTCTTCGTATTAATGTACTGTCGGACAATTACAATCTCCCCGTTGGAGTCGAGGAACACGTTTCCTTCCCGGTCGACACAGATGGTCGGTCTGAAACTCTTCACAAAATTTTCCAGCCTCTCAGAGGAGAGCTGGTCTTCCTTATCCAACTTTTCGGGCCTCACGGAGTAGAAATTCGGTCCCCGATCGTAATGTTTTTTATCCCATTCGAGTGGGAACCTCGCCCCAGCCTTTTCGCCTCTTTGCCGTCTTCGCCGACCTCCACGGTATGAACAAAGAGGGTGTCCTCGACATCTCTGGTGAGGGGCTTCACCACATAAAAACGTTTCTTGAAATCTCGACGGACTCCAGTCGGCCTAAACTTGCCGTGCTTGCGACACCCGGGCATTTGTCCGACCATCTGCCGTTGAAGATGGAAGATGCGGAATATAGGGGAGAGTGGCTGATATCTAAATCTGGCACACCAGCTCGAACACCTAATGAAGGCGGAGGCGTTCGGATGGGGCGTGTGAGCCAAATCAACCACGTAAACCCCTTGAAAACCGATAGGGAATCAAAGCCGCCTCCGGGCGAACTCATACATGGGGAACCTAGTGGAAGAGCGAGAACAAATCCTCCTACATTCCCGGGTTTTGAGCGGCCCGGGAAGGTTCAAACCTCTCGTCAAGTCCTCGATCGGGTTGAGCGGTAGATGGATCGCAGCAAAGTCGGCGGAATTCCCTCGGTTGGGCGCAACAGAGTGCAGGGCCGATCTTATTCTGAGGCGTCTGGTGCCCTCCTCAGAAGGCTACTCCCCGGAACCTGAAAAGCAGCGAAAGAAAAGTGAATTCGAGGATATCAAATCCACCCTTCCATGACCAGTGAAAGGCGAGGGCGGTGTACGAGCAAGAGGAGCAGCGAGAAATCTACATAAGACCACTAAGCTAAAACTCCCCCGTGGACCCCGCGATACCACTGGGGATTCATTTTTTCCCCGTAAAAGTTATACTTCCCTCGAAAAACCCTCGCTGATTGCCCGCGAAACTCAAATCGCTCCTCGAAGAATTCATTTCTTCCCCGAGGAACTCAAGGGTTCATCAACTGTGTTCATCAAATTTCCTCGTAAAACCCACGAATCTCCCCACACTATTGAAACTTTTCCCCGCAATATTCAAGTCTCTCCGATATTTGTTGTAGGATTTTCCAAACAAGTATTTTAATTATCGATTCCACAGGGATTGGTGTATGTTATAGTCTTTCAATAGGAAAGTGTATTTTAAGATATTGTAACCAAAGGGTTTGTTATCTACTCTACTAGAACCATGAGTTTCCAAACAATAACTAAATTAATTCTTTCAAAGAGAGTTATGGTTTAGATTAAAGAGAGTTTGAGATTGTTTTCAAATTAAGGAGGCATGTCAAGATTAGTTTCATTGATCTAGTTTCATACATATTTAATTAATCAAGTGATGAACATAGTAGATGATTTCTACAAATACATATCCTCTCAATCTTGTAGATTTCCCACCAAGATTGTGAATGTTATCATGTTAATCCTTGCATGATTCCTCACTACAACTATTAACATGATAATCATTAAGTTCAATATTTTGTAAACACTAACACACAAATCTATTCCTAGCATTTGTTTGTTAGAGGATGAATATCCTAGGTCTACTTTGAAGTGTTCTTTTCCAAGCAAAACCCAAAGCATAAAGATGAAGAACAAAGAGATTCAACTATATTAATCATCAACCATGTTCATACACAAATGGATTAAAAGAAATACATACTATAAAGATCAACTACCTCTAATCTTGACACAAAAGAGCTTAGCCACTCATTTCCATGGTTGCTTTGCTCTCAAGATTGTTAGTAGAGATGATGAACATAAGAAAAATCAAGAGAAAAGCTATGGTTTTTCTTCAAATTCTTACCCTAGATATTTTACAAAGATGAAAGATAATGATGATGAAGTGTTTCTTCCTTCCTTTACCACCAAAAAGTCGGTTAGTGATGGGTTGGTGGCTCAAAAGGTGAAAGCATGAGTGTCCTTTTTACGAATTTCGAGATCGCTAAGTGCGGGTAAGTCATATTGGCCAGCTCATCAACACCATGTTGCGACACTATGCTTCCTTCATCAAAATTATCTTCAAAAAGAATCATCCCTAAAGCTCTTCAAAATTCTTGAATCCAAGCTTGGGAGAATTAGTCAATAAATTCCTACAATTAAGAGTGAAATAAGTTAAATAATATATATTAAAGAAAAACTAAATAAAAACCTAATTAAACCAAAATACTAGAATAAATAATACTAGTTAATTAAAAAGACATTGTTAAGGACCATAAAATTATGTACAAAATAACTACAATTTGGTCCTTAACAATATTCAAGTATGTCCTCGCGATATTCATAAAAACTCAATCCTAAACGTAAATTGAAAGAAGATTATCAAGGGATTAGGGGATGTTACCTGCATTTGAGGTTGAAGACATGATGAAAGTTGAAGATTTGATGTTTTGCAGGCTTCACGTTTGAGAGATCTATTGGCAGAAACTAGAGGGCTGAAGAGGAATAAATAAATGAAACCCTAAAGAATCCTTTTTATAGCCACAATCTCTTGGGCATACGAAGGGTCACGCCTTTTGAACGCTACGTTCCTTCTCTGGAAGCGACATGTGGCACAGACTGACACATTGAATGACTGGTCGACCTGTTCCCCGAGGACTAAAGGGCCAAACGTGGGCATACGCGGACATCCCCGGTGTTAACAACCCAAACGTGCCCGCTCGACAGTCCCTGTAACTACGGGTTCATGCCCATTGTGAATCTGAAGAACGCACTCCGACATTGAGCCCCCGACGGGGAACCGCTCGGTTCAAAGTCATTACTCTCGAACAAGAGCAAAGACTTGGGGGGCTCCTGTTCTGGACTGGCCCAACACTTGGCCCACAGTCATAGGAGCCCAATCTGGCAGGCAGAACCAAAGACCCATTTGCCCTTAAAAGACAGTTTGCATCGCTTGTGCGAGGGCCACGTGGCCAACGGTCTTTGACTGCCACGTGCCCCCCCGAAAATATCAGACCAGTTACTCGCTATCTCAACTGCCATACGCCCGCCGAAAATCTCGGAGCAAACCCGAATTTCCCGGGGCGACAATCCTGGGAGGAGGCCATGTGCTGGCCTCCATGCACACGCAAGCCCTGGCACCCTGGCAGTCCGTTAGTGGGCTTGGATCACTACCCACTAACTGGACCTTGGCCCAGCGCTGAGGGCTATAAATACCCTCTCACTTGATAGGGTCAGGTAATTTCATTCATTCTCTCTTTTCTACTTGCTTGCTTCCCTTTTCCTTTTCTTACTTTGGCATCAGAGTGTCTTGCAGGTACGATCAGAAATGGTTCTGACGGTTGAGAAGGTCATTTGTGTTGCTTTGTTATTTCAGTGCTTTATATTAGATTTCAATTGATTTTGTTTTAATGTCTTATCATTTCTGAATTTCAGGGTGACAAGATTCAGGTTTCGGTTCGAAATATCTCTATTGTCTCTATTTGACAACAAGATTCTTGGGGGGAATGTTTACAATTTTAAGTATTTTGGTGTAGCCACTAATACTAGATCATATAGGACCACCAAGCACCAGTTCGAGTTGAACTTGCAAAATTCCACACTGGTTTCAGAAGTTAGTGTTGATCTTATAACATGCTCCCCTTACTCATTTGTATCTTTCCCATAGATAGTTGGGAAATTTGACATGGACTACTTGATTGGTAATTATCATTTCTGATTCAGTTCGTTCTTGTTATTTTTCAATTCTTGCAGTCCTTTAATGTTATATATATTTGCTTAATCAGATGTTGTGGCTCTTCTATCTGGTGTTGGTTGTGAGAGGGTATATGAGCGTAATTGGGTTACTACTAAGTTCAAGGTCCTTGAATTGCAGTCAAACGGGTATGTTTTTAAGCATTAATATATGGTGGTTGTAGCTATTTATTTCTTAGTCAAATGCAATTTATAGTCTTAAGTCGCCAAATAGTTAGGCTGATAAATTTAATTTTTTCCATGTTTTCTTGAATGTAGGATGAAGCTTTAATGTACACTCTTTGGGATATATGGATCACCTTGATGCATTTCTGATCTGATATGATGACAATGTTGTTGTGCTTGCTCAATATCTCAAAGTAAAGATGTATAATGGAAAAATCACGATGCAAAATGCAATGAATTATGCGAAGCAGGTTGTTCGACCCACATGAGGGATATTATAGTTGAAGTACCCAATTATTATTCAAATTTCTTTAGTATATAGTTCATATATTCATTTTCTGTCACTTTTATTTGTAACATGTAATTCATTATCTTCATGATTGTTCTTGCAGGAAAAACCTTATTAAAATGACTTTAGGGATTTGGAAGCTCAAGTGTCGTAACTCAAGTTCCAAGCTTCTTATTGTCTTGCTTATCCATTGGCGAAACCTATTATACCATTCCTTCCTTGAAGCTATTTCTTTCCTTCCGTGACCTCGACCCATTAATCATGGCCTTGAAGGCAAGAAGTTAGGCTATTACGACTTAATCATTCACTAGTAACGTCTCATAAAGACTCTAGGAACTCTTCATCTTCAAGCGTCTATTCAATCGTTCATCTTTGGTACTGAGAGCTACACCTCGGACCTAGGCCGTCCTCGTGTCTTTGATGATCCGAGACCTATCTCGGATCCTTCCCTCCAGGCATCCATCTCGGCTGAGGATTTTGTGCATGATCATAGCCCCTTGGTCGCTCGGTTTTAAGCTTCTTGAATCCGTGTCGACCAAGCAGTTGAACCCTTAATCCCTTAGCGAGATGTGTTACATTTTGGACTTTTCCAAAAAGTGTGACCACGTGACCCGTGACACCATATGATCCTTGTATATATTTTGCATGATTGCCCTATAATAGGAAAACACGATTTCGCCACCCTTTCCTCCTACTCATTATATTTCACTTAATTGCTCTCGAAATCTTTCTCTACAAATCTCAAATCCTCTGCGCTCTTTTGCGGTTACTTCAAAAACATCCTTTCGATCGATCGATCATCAAACTCGGGTATCCTCTTTTCCTACATTGCTTTTGTTTCATTCTAAACATGGTCGTCATTAGGGAATCGATGATTTTAGTGCAAAATCCATTAGGAAATGAAGAGCGAAAAACCTGTTTGAGGAATGCATCTGCGAGATGAGCAATGCTCAAAGAATAGCCGACCTAAAGAGAGTCACGAGATAGGGTTTGCCTTGAAGTCTTTACTTCGATAGTGATTGACCACGACTCTTGAGTTCGGTGGAGCTTATAATGGAAACCAATCGTCGATCAAAGGAGAAGTAGGCTTTAAGCGGAGACTAATACAAGATGAAGAAATCGCTGCCCTCGCTCTTTAAGGAATGTCTAGTCTCGAGGCGAAGATGGCGTGATTCTAGAGTCTTGTGAGTGCAGGAGAGTGTGCATGATCCGTCCTCGAGAGGTCAAACAGTGGTTTTACTTTTATCTTTGGGGTGATCGAGGAGTTTGACATTCAATTCCCTTCTCAATTCGAGACCGATATCCTTGTACCATTAACCTTGCTCCTCGACTCCGTCCCAGCGTTGGGGCTTCATCGAGGCCTTGAAATAATATGCGAGCCCTATCTATAACCCTACCATTGGTGCATTCTTTTCCTTCTTGAAATAAAAGGGCGACACGGAAGCTGAGTTGCCATCGGCGGCATCCAAAAACAAGTTTCCTCGAGCCTACCTCAATTTCAAGGGCTACAAGGCGTTTCCTTGAGTTAGATATGGGTCCGGTGCCCTTATATTATTTATAGCGCAGATGGGCATCATAAGTTCCCTCTTTATTGGACTTGTGATCCGCTTCTATTTGGTTTTGACTATGATAGCACGGCGATTCGAGATCCTTTCCTAGAATTGGACTCCTTGAGATCCGGGTCAAGGATTTACTTGCCTTACCTCAGGAAGTCCTCGACTTCCTAGGTAAGCTTTCATTTAGCTTTATTCCATTTTCTTTATTTGCATGCTTACTCCTTGTTTCATTTTCCACAGACAAAATGGTGATATGTCAATGAAAAACGAGAAGAAGGCGATGGCAGCTCATGCTGCTCGGATGGATCTTTGGTGGACCCTCGAGTCCAAATCCAATTTGGCGGATGGAAGTGCGTAATCAGAAGAAAAACGTCACGACCCGTGACCTGCTCGAAACAATCATTCTCTCCTTCTCCTGAGCGCCTGCGAACTAGAACCGGAGCCTATCCCAAAAAGTGAAGACCGTTATGGGGAATGAGACCAACTCGGCGGTGGGCCATTTCAATTTGCTAAAGGACAGGAGGTAGTTATGATCATGCTTCTTGAGAAAATCGGTTACGGGCTCTGATTTTGTGGCCTCAAGTTTACGTATGATCATCTGAATGCCCAACCGATGTGAACAAGCTGACTAGTCTAGGCTCGCGACGGATCACTAAAGAGGTGAGCTCATACACGATGAGGTGTCTTTGTACTCACCAGTTTGTTCGAGTTTGGTGACCGTGTGGAGAAGAAAAAGCGACACGGAGGTAGAGGTCAAAGGTTAGGCGACAACGGCGATTCCTTCTCAGCGCCAACAATGCATTCAAGAACAAACTCTCGGGCTGCCGATGACATCACAAATCTTGAAGAAGAATTGAAGCCGACAAGCGGATAAAGACCTTGGAAGATGAGCTCGCCGGATGTCCATCAAGTTCGGGATTACGAAAAATCATGCTCGGTGAAGGAAGCCGAAGAAATCCCGGATGGGTATCTTTGGATCTGGGGACCTAGCTTTTGATCGTGCCAAAGCTCAAGTCAACTGCTTATACCCCGACATAGATATCTCGGAGGTTTATTACTTCAAGACCATTGTAGATGGGAAGCTGGTGGAGGTTGATGAAGATGATAGTGAGACCACTATTAGCGAAGAAAGCTAAGGTGGGTGCCGACCTGCCGACCCCATCCGACTTCTTCTTTTGTTTCCATAGTTAGTCATCCTTTTGGCGGATGCATTACGTATTTTGAATATTATACTTTATGAATTTGTACTTTGAATATTAGCCCTCTTGGGCTACTTTAAGCGCTTTGAATTTTTGCTATTAATTTTTGCCTAGTTGCGAACTTTTATGTAGTATTCTGAGCCCCCAAGCCACGGGATGCAACAAGCAATCCTAGTGGTTTTGAGAAAAACACATAACATTTGTTCGTAACCCCATGCATTTTCGTCAATCCGATTTGGGGGCGGAAAGTGTTAAGAAGCTAGATGCAACCGGTGAAAATGTTTGACATCACGCCGCGGTTCGAGCCTCAGCGAGGTTGACCAAGGAGTATTCCGCATAGGAGCGAGCCTTTCGTGGTGAAGGCGATCCTTAGACCGAGCTTAGCGACGCGTCGCCATAGGGTTGAGCCTCGGCGAGGTTGACCAAGGAGTATTCCACGTGGGAGCGAGCCTTTCCGTGGTGAAAGCGATCCTTAGACCGAGCTTAGCAGCACATCGCCATAGGGTTCAGAGCCTCAAGCGAGGTTGACCAAGGAGTATTCCATGTGGGAGCGAGCCTTTCCGTGGTGAAGATCCTTAGACCGAGCTTAGCAGCACGTCGCCATAGGGTTCAGAGCCTCAAGCGAGGTTGACCAAGGAGTATTAAAATGACTTTAGGGATTTGGAAGCTCAAGTGTCGTAACTCAAGTTCCAAGCTTCTTATTGTCTTGCTTATCCCGCTGGCGGGAGCCCTATTTATACCATTCCTTCCTTGAAGCTATTTCTTTCCTTCATATGACCTCGACCCATTAATCATGGCCTTGAAGGCAAGAAGTTAGGCTATTACGACTTGTAATCATTCACTAGTAACGTCTCATAAAGACTCTAGGAACTCTTCATCTTCAAAACGTCTATTCAATCGTTCATACTGGAGTACCTGCCGAGCTACACCTCGGACCTAGGCCGTCCTCATGTCTTTGATGATCCGAGACCTATCTCGGATCCTTCCCTCCAGGCATCCATCTCGGCTGAGGATTTTGTGCATGATCAGGGATCATTTCTGATGACTGTATTGTTTTCTTTCAAATTAGTGATAATATAGGATCACCCACTCAACCATTTAGTTATATGAAGGATGGTTCTGAGCTAACTTTGGAAGAATAATTTCTTAACTTGAGTCAACGCAAGACTATAGAGGAATTAAACGACTGTCAAGATGTAATATACATTCTACTTATATTTAAAATAGATTTCTTATACCATTATTCTTATTTAATGTTATTATTTCCAATTGTGATTAATTTTTATGATTTTGTTTTATGCAGAATATGGTTTGTGTGGTATTGGGCACTACCAAACCTGTAATTGGTGGCAATGATTGGTGGTATGCTGCCTGTGTGTGCAACAATTTTAGGATTTTAAAAGATTTTTCTGCCCAAAGTGTAACACACATGTTTGGACAATTGTTCCAAGGTGTTTAATATTATATTCTTTAATATTCTTTAAATTATTCATGGTTGACAAATCTACTTAGACGTAATTTAATTTTATTGCTTCCTTATATATGTAGGTACCGTGTGAAAGTTAGAGTTATTGATGATACAGACTCTGCTCCGTTTGTTCTTTTTGATCGTGATTGTTATTTGCTTACAAAAATGTCATGTTTGGACTTGATTGCTGAAATGGACAAGGTAAGTATCTACTGCAACTTTGACTTTTATTTCCTTTATGTCAACTGCCACAATATAAACTACATATTACCTGTTTTAATCTCAATTGAATTTTTATTTTTTTTAGAAATCAGAGCCAACAATTGTGCCTAAAGTAATTGGTAGATTTGTTGATCAAACATTCCTTTTCAAAATAGAAGTAAAATCTGATGTGAACTCCGGATTTGAACAATCTTTTCGTGTGAAGAAAGTCTGTGCTGACCAAAATATTATCACTAAGTACAAATCTGTTACAAAGGTTGATGATACTATGTTTCATTTTATTTCGTATTAAAATTATTTAGTCGCATTTGAATTATAGTTATTATTACATTTAATTGAGACATTTGTGAATTTGGTTATATTTAGGATTGTGTTGATGGTGATGATGACTTGAATACTCCAGCTATTCCAAATGATAATGCTGCAGGAGACATTCAAGATTTAAATTCAGTTTTGAAGGTGTTAAACCTGTTTAAATTCAAATTGTTTTAGTTGTTTTTGTGAACCCTGTTTTATATGTTCATATTATTGATGTTTGGTCATTGTTTTTTCTTTAGATCTCTAATGGATTGCATGAGAGTTTGGGAGACAAACTTGTTTAAAGTGAAATATCTGATGGTGTGGCTCGAGATTTGAGTTCAAAATTTGACATTGTTGGTGCTGAGAACAAATCTGAAGGCAAGCATTCTAATTCAATGACATTGAGGCAGTTATGGATTGCACTCCTGTTAAAAGAGGAATTATACAAGTTGCTGGAGACGATGATGAGGCAGGCTCAAGGATTCTGAAAAATATCAAGATTGAGAAGGAATGAATAAGTTATTAGTCTGAATCACTTAAGTTTATCTTTGATGCATTACTTTTTGTTTTGTATACAATTTCAGAATTATGGATTTAAGTGGCATTTGTTTATCCCAAGTTTTCTTAATACATTTTGTCTTATGATTTGTTTGGTACTTTAAAATATATGTAATTCATTTCATGAGTTCCATTTCAATTAATTATGCGTATCATAAATCAAATTTTACATTTCATATTGTTCTTCTGTGTTTATTTGCGTTTAACAATTACAAATGTAACTAACAGTCCAAATAATTTATATCGAAATGGTTAATAAATATCCCCTTATGCCTTGGATGAACTAATGGTTTTCCGTATGCCTGGGATGACACCTACAACATTTAAAATAACCATGTACTCTCTGTTTTTGTGATATTTCCATGTACAACAATTATGACTATATCTCTTGGACATCTCATTAAAACATCATAGGTAATCTTTAATATGTATGTTGGTTAATGCATATTTGAATACAAATGGTTTCAAATATGTTTGTTATTTTGTCATATTACAGAATTAATGTCTAATTTATTGTCTTAGGTGATACAAGTTATTGGAAACTATTTCTAGTTATGTTACCTACCTCATTATTCAAGTGTCATAATGAATTTAGAAGATGATGTATTAATATATCATAGGGTTATATTACATTGTATAGAACTCTCACATCCATCAATATTATCAACCATTTAGTTAAGGTATGAATTCCCTTTTTCTCTAAAACTATATATATGTAAACACATTCATGGTGTTTGTAAATCTTACTGTCTGTAATGACAGTAGTCATAGGCAAGGCATTGCCAATATCTTTTTCGGCTCCAATTTATATCTAAATGTGAAAGTATTCATTTTTATGTTTTCATAATATATTTGAGGAGTTGTTTCCTTTTATAACGTCGTCTATTTTACACTGCTGCTGATCATAAGTCCATATTAACATGGGTGATAATAGTTCATCTGCTTCCAGAGTGTTGTGAATCGGATGCCTTGAAACAAATATATATAAGCTTGTTGCAAGGTAGGGAAAAAGAATGAAGAACACGATGAACACAAGGATTGGTTATTAGCTATTTTTCCTTATCTTAAAACAAGATTACAAGTATACAAGAATAACAAATAACCCTCTCACCTAAATTAGGATTTACAATACAATGATAGAGACTAGTATGCTATTTATAATAAACGTAACATACTAAACTAATGGGCTTTTATCACAAATACCCATTACAAGCTAACTTAGGGTACAAGCTAACTTAATCAATTGGACATAACAAACAGGCCCAATTCGATGCTAACAATTCTAGCATCCTTCGTGTCATACCCCAAAATTTGCCCTCCATCTTCTCAAGACATTCCATACATCCATACTCAAGGATTCCTCAAAGGTTGATCAGACAAACCCTCTCCTAGATAATCCACCCAAACTAGGGTTTGGCTATCCTCAGATCAAGATGGACTTCCAACATCTCCAATGTCCTTCATGCCTCCTCATATGTTTCAAAGATTCTCCATGTCAAGTTTCAAGCCTTACAAGTCAAGATTGCTCAGACAATTGCTCAGATGGTTGAAAATCAATTGTATTGGACAAAAAGTCAACTGTGGTCAACATACAGTCAAACTTCATAATTTTTGGTCAACATCCTCATTTTGAAGTTACATTCATCATTTGATCAAGGGTTGATCATGATTCATCAAGAAAACTCAAGATTTGCTCAAAAGTCAAACTTACTAAATTAGGGTTTAGGTGAAAAGTCAATGAACTTTGGTGATCATAACTTTCTCATACTTTCTTAGAAATTTTTCCACCACCTCTTGTTTTGAAGGAAATTCAATTCTCTACAACTTCATGTCTCACAAGAATTTCCAAAAAATACTTCATTTGAGAGGTATGGCTCAAAACATTACAGGTCATTTTCAAAGTCAACAAAAAGTCAACATTATGTTTTGAGGATATATTGAGCATGGAAACTCAATTGAGATGAGACCAAAAGGTTGGTTAGAGGACTCTTAGAGATTTCCAAAAAGTCCAAGAACACTCAAAAATGTGGAAAATTGAGCAAGATACACCATTCACAAGTTGGGCAATTTTGAAAGAGTGCACAAAGAGAGATGCTTCTAAAAATCAAAATTTTTGCAAATGGGCTTACTTTTTCTTCATCAAAATTGTTCCTTATACAATTAGGAATATCCAAGCCCAATGCCACGAATTTTATTTTATTTTCTATTTAATTTGGAATTTATTCATTTAAATACAAATTAAATTCAAAAATAAAGTATAAAATCAAAATTAAATGCAAACTTGATTTTTTTCTCTTCCTTGAGATCCAAGCAACTCAACAAAGCCAGCAAATTTCGAAATTTGGATTGGTATGGCAAGATTTGATTGAAAATTGATCAAAATATGAAAATTTGATTTTATACAAAATCAAATTTGATTTGCAATGATTAGTGATTGATTCTTCCTCAAATTAACTCCAAATCCTTCTACTATATATACATAACTCATGCCATACGAATTAGGGTAGAAATTTTGGCTGGAGAAACCCTTATTGCAACTCAAAAAACCGTGGTACACAAGCAAATTGCAACCCTAGTTCCAACTGTTTTCAATCGATTCTAAGGTGTCCATTGCATTCCTTGATACCTCTTGAGTCGATCCAGACCCTCACATTGCTCGAAACCATCAAGAATCAAGAAATCACGAATCGGTTTGTTCATACTTTTTTCAAAATCGTGTTTCATTATCCATGCATTATTAACGAGTTTTGATGTTTGTTTCATGCTTAGAACAAAGTTTGCAAGCGATCTGGGCAGGTTAATTGCATTTCCATGGCCTGAAACGTAATATGCCATAACTAGGGTTCTTGAGCTCGATTTAGGGCTTGGCTTATTAGGAAAAATTGGACCACGAGACTATTACCAATGCATTCAGAATGATGCCCTGAATCGAACCATGGTCTTAGATGTTATTTATATTATGTGTGCTTGATTTTCTATTTAGCCAGGGTCTGTAGCGTCGAAGAAAGACCGACGCTAGCTTTCAAAAATTCAAAACGAAAGAGATGAAGTTTGGCGCGAGATCTGTATGGCCAGGAGGTGACACTTGTTCTTGTTTTACTCGCTCCGGTTTCCAAACAGTAACACACTCCAGCTCAGTTGGCAAAGGCGACGCGTTCTCCACCCAGGGGTCTCCGGTTCGATCCTTGGCCATGGCATGTGATTTTTACAAGTTTGCAAACCCTTTTTTCATATTTTCATATTATTTAATATTTTGCATACAATTTAATTTCTTTTCATAATTTTATTTCATGCATTAAAAATCATCAAAAAATATTTTTATTTTGCATTTATTTTCATAAAATACTTATTTAATTTATAAAATTAAAAAATATAATTTTGCATGCGTATTTATTTTTATTCATAATTTAGCATTTAAATCAATTTTAATTAGTTTTTAATTATTAAATTGCATCTAAAAAATCCCAAAAAATTATTTTAGCATATTTATGTTATTTCTAGCATGTCATATTTTTCTCATCTAAAAATTTGCATTTTTACTAATATTTTCCTTTTATTCGATTTCGTCGTATTTTCCGATTTTCTTATCTTTTCACAGGTCATTCCGTTTCAGACGTTTTCTTTTACTGTTTTCTTTTTCTCCAATAATGTAACTGCTCATGGGATGTAATAGTTTAAATTAGGTTTTTATTTTCCGCAAGTTTGAATTATGTATCTGCCCCAAAGCCATGTAATAGCGTAGGACATTTATCTTTCCGCATATTTACATTCCGCATTTTAATTTCCGCACCCTATAAACTGCTAGTAATTAGGCGTGTATGGCAAGACTAAAATCAACATAGCTCATTTCTAATTCCAAGATAATATATCTGAATTTGCCACACTCTTTTCACACATGCACCCCTTAGGGTAATTCTCTCTCGTTGCTTACGAATTCAAATGGTCATGTCCCTCGAATGTAGAGGTATCCTAGCACCGTTGCCTTCAAAACAAATCATCATAGTCCCTTCGATACAAAGATCATAAGACCCACGATGTCGTCTCCGAATACATGATCTTGACCCTCGATTATCGCCTACGAAAAATGATGATAGTCCTTGAAATGTGCTAGGATACTTCCTACAAGTTGCTATGACCATCCGATGTCCCTTCGAATGTCCCTTACATCTAACAAATAGGGTTACCTACCAACTAATGGTATGGATAACACTATTCTAAAGGAACGTAAAATAACACGAAAGCGACCAATTACGAGTAGGTAATAAGACTTTTAGTTGCTTGCTCTATCAAAATACTTTTCACACCTCACTTTTTGTCAAAGTTCAAACTCTTTTCAAAACAAAACATTTCCAAACACTTTGTATACATTCCTACATGAATCATTACAAAGTCAAAGCGAAATGCCTTTTCAAAACATTTTGTCAAACACACGAAAGCACAATTTTAAAGTGATCTAAGAGCAACTAAGAGCCGTAGATAACTACGGATGGAAAGGGTGCTAATACCTTCCCTTTTCATTCTCCTTACTCGAGAATCTAACGAAGGTCTTTTACGTACTTTTACCTTCCCTTAATTGGATAAAAATAAAAGTCGGTGGCGACTCTTGCTAACCGCACATTTGCGATACAAAAATCCACAAAGTCGAGTTCAAGTATTCTGAGCTGGCGACTCGCGAGAGACCCAAAAGAGAATGCCTTAGGGATTTCTAGATAACTTTATTGCTTTTTGTTTGACTTGCTTGCTTTATCTTTAAGGGTTGCTTGGGTATTATTTTGTGGGGATCCTACACGGTCCGGTTTCCTTTTAGGTAAGTAGCAATAAATCGTCGCGACCGTTAGGCGTATATCGAAGCGGTCAACATGATGGCTACGTTAGTGTGACACTTTGGATGTCTGATACTCTTCATTTCCATGTTGAGGATAGTATTTGGCTTCTGCGTGGTGTCATCAACACTAACTAAACTTTTAGAACCTTAATTGACCCATCTTGGCCATTAGAAGGTAGTGAGATGGTCGGCTTTGGTGTAGACAGGTTGGTGATACTCGATGCTACGCTCATTAAGATCGGACTTTTGGGATATTTTCGATCGACCACTTGGTAGTCGTATTGAAATAAGCGCCTCGAGAAAGATCAATGATATGAGATTCCTAGAACCCGGTTACTATTATAGGACAGGATGAACCAACTCAAACTTTTGGTGGGGTAATCACCTATACCTCTTGCAAGCCTTAAACCTAGGCTCATTGTGTGAATTGTTTGTGTGTGCTAAACATGACATCATGACATCATTTGCATTGCATATCATTTCTAACTATTTCAAGGACCTAGGATTTATCTTTGCTCTGTTTTGTAGGGAATTATGGCTTCTAGAAAGACTATCCGAATCAACTTCATGGGTATACCTTCTCAGCTCAAAGAATTGGTTTCAGAAATTCCCGACCATGCTCAGTTCATCAAAAGATATGGTTATCTACTTGATTTGGTTATCTCCGGTTTTGAAGAAGATATGATGCATGTCCTATTCCAGTTCTTGATCAAAACACCATTGCTTTACATTCCAGTTATCGATTGGTTCCTACCTTGGAAGAGTTCTCTAAGCTACTTGGGATACCTGTTCTTGACCAAATGCCATTCACCGGTTTAGAAAAGGTTCCTAGGTACGAAGACATCGCATCAGCTTTACATCTTAAGCGCTCAGACATTGAAGCCAATTGGGAAACCAGAAGTGGAGTTAAGGGTTTACTTGCCAAATTCCTGATAAAGAAAGCCCGAGAATTCCTCAAAGTTATGAGTTTCCATGCATTTGAAGATATCGTGGCCTTGCTAATCTATGGTTTGGTTTTATTCCCTAACTCGGATCAATTCATAGATGTCAACGCCATCAAGTTATTCCTTACCTGCAATCCAGTGCCTACCTTACTTGGAGACATCCTACATTCTCTCCACACTCGTACTACTAAGAGACAAGGAACTCTCATGTGTTGTATACCGTTACTTTCCAGGTGGTTTATTTCGCACCTTCCTCCATCAGTTTTGAAGAACGAGTAAAGGTTGAAGTGGTCTCAAAGGCTAATGTCACTCTCTCATTCAGATATCTGTTGGAATCTTTTCTCTCGAAAGGACTTCACATTCATTGAGTGTTGTGGAGAATTCCCTAATGTACCGCTACTTGGTATAAGGGGAGGTATTACTTACAACCCTTCTCTAGCTCTACGTCAGTTTGTTTTTGCTTGAAGAGATGGTCCGCATGATATGCTTCTCCAAGATATTGTGTTCGATTACAATCATGATCTCCAAAATTACCGACGAAGGTTCATACACGCTTGGGGCATGGTAAAAAAGACTGATACCAAGACTTTGGGGCACCAAAACTCTATTCCTTGGGAACCTTACCTCAAATGGGTGCGAGCTCGAGCTCAACACCTCATGATGCCATTCACGCCTGTTCTACCAGTAATTATGGAACCTGTTGCTATAGGTGACGAATCCTATACTGTTCTCCATCGACATGCCTACGATTTTGAAGACTTGAAGAGATCACGGATTCACTCAAGAAGAAAGGGATACCTTTGAAGCTCAGTGCTATGCAAGCGAGAAGAAAGTGCTAGAGTTGACTAAGCTACTTCACGAGGAGCGGAACATCAACGCCTACCTCGGCACCAAGAGGAAGCGCCCATGGGAGACTTAGCGCTTTAGGATTTATATGTTTTTCTTTTATTTGTTTGAACTATCTTTTGTACTTAAAAAGAAAAAAGAATAAAAAGAGTACTAATAAATGTTTGTTAATTGCTTGTCTAACAAATTTAAATCTCTAAGGTCCTTGAAAACATTGCATTGCATCCGCATAAACATTGCATATCATAGCATAACATTGCATCACAGGTACATTGAAGATTGGTTTTCTCATTTGCTCGCTATTTATTTTAGCGAAATGGCTCTTGAGCGATCATCAAAGATCTTCAAGCTCGAATGCTCGGTTTGAGATGTTCACGGTTTGGTCCAAGGCCAAGAGGATCTGAAGAAGCTCATCAATAGAAAGAAGAAGGTTGTTGGTCTTCTCAACATGGGCAGATGCTACAAAGGAGATCCTAGAGTGGTTAGTCGAATTGAGCTCTCTGAAGGAAGTGTCAAGAAGGAGGATGAGCAAAGTAACAAGGGTGATGGCGAAGGTAGTCAGCATGAGCCTGAAAAAGTCTATGATGATGGCCAATACTCTGATGAAGATGACAAATACAAGCAACTGGAAGACCGTCTGAATGCTGTGGAAAACCTGAAGATGTCCGGGCTGAATTTTGATGATCTGAGTCTTGTCCCTGGTGTTGTGGTTCCTCCCAAGTTCAAAGTTCCAACTTTTGCTAAGTATGATGGCATGTCTTGTCCGAAGCGCATCGAAGTCCTATGTCCGAAGATCAATCCCCACATGATGAAAGTTGTGGATGCACTATTTTCAAGAGAGTTTGTCGGAACTCGGTTGGAATGGTATTATCGGCTAGAGAATGACCGTATCCGTACTTGGAGTAACTTAGCGGATGCTTTCTACAAGTAGTACAATCTTGAATTGACACCCACTTGCATGCAACTACAAAGCATGTCTATGGGTCGTGATGAGAAGTTCAAGGTATGCTCGAGTGGAGAGATCTAGCGGCGAGTTCAACCACCCTTGTCCAATAGGGAATTGGTTGATATGTTTATGGGAACAACGGCGGGCCCATTCTTCAATCATCTAATTGGAAACTCTTGACCGATTCACCGGTGATATTGACAGAGGCGTATTGGTATCAAAAGTGGGAAGATTCGGTAGAGACATCTTCAAATCTGCGAAAAGATCTTTTGGCGGTGAAAGAAACTAATCTGTGTATGGTCGGAAAAGCCGAGCCAAGACCGACGCTCAATCGTAGGCGGTTGTGATCTCGATCCTACATCGGCACAACCTCGGTGAGACAACGTGCGTAACGAGCAGCGCCACGAAGGCAGTTCACGAAGATCAACATGCCATTGTCGCAAGCTTTGCAACACATGTTGAAAGCGGTGATTACCTTGAGGATCCTCCTCGAATGTCAACACTTCCTCTCGAGATACAATCCTAATGCTAAGTGTGCTTACCATTCCAATAGCCCAGGACATAGTACTGATGATTGTTGGGCTCTGAAGAACAAGATTCAAGATATGATTGAAGCTAAGCAGATCGAGTTTGATCCTCCTGTTGAGACTCCGAATGTGATCAACGCGCCTATGCCTAACCATGACAAGAGTTCCAATGCCGTTGCAGAAGATACTTATGTGTTCAACATAGATGACTTGACCATTCCTCTGATGACTGTTAAGAAGAATTTGCTGCAAGCCGGTGTCAATCCAGGATGCCCAGAGAATTGTCGTTGGTGCCTATCCGCACCTGATGGTTGTGCTTGGTTGAGAAGACGTGTCCAGTGCATGATGGATAACCGTGAGATACTATTTATGAAACCACCTGTGCAGAAGCTGTGTGAAGAAATGTCCAAATTGAAGATTGACAATGCGAATGAAACAACACCATCTGTGTGGGATACCTTGGGGCAGCCAAGTGGAAAGTATGATTACATGGTGAAGTACACTGTTCCTGAGAGCTACATGATCCCTATTGAAGACATTAAGGCGAACGGATGGGGTGACGATTTCCCAGAAGATTATGCTGATGTTAACACAATAAGGATTTCCTCTGCCGATCCTGTGCCTAGAGTGGCACCTCTCATTATTACCTCTCCAAGACCAGTTCCATATTCCTCTGACAAAGCTATTCCTTGGAATTATGGAGCTGATGTTTACTATCATGGCGTCAAGCAAGACCCTCTGACCATTGAAGATCTTACAGTTGAAGCTACCATTCCTGACATCGACAACATCACCGGATCAAGTAAGGTGACCAGAACCGGAAGGGTTTTCTCTCCAGAAATCTCTCCTCCAAAAGACACCGCGACTCCAGCTCGCATTCCAGCTATTCCATCCATTCCCCAAGCTAGAGGGAAAGAACCAGTGACTCATCCTTTCGGCCAGTACCAAAGGAAGTTCGAGGACACCTCAAACCGAAATGGAGGAAATTAAGATTATCAAGAAAAGTGACTACAATGTTGTGGAGCAGTTGGGACAGACTCCGTCCAAGATCTCCATGCTTGCTCTGCTCTTGTGCTCAGGGCTCATGCTAATGCCTTGGTGAAGTTTCGAAGAATGCTCACGTGCCACAAGACACTACTACTTGACAGTTTGAAATTTGTATTGCCACTGGTACGCCAACAGCCTAGGTTTCTCGATCTTGATTTGACTCCTTAGGAAAGAAACATAACAAAGCCTTGCACATCTTTGAATGCAAGGCGTTACATTGTCTCATGTCTTGGTGGATCTGGTTACGCTCTGAATATCCTTCGAAATTTTGATCGACTTCGATGTCGAAGGGTTGGTTCGAGACCCGGTGACATAATTGTGAGAGCTTTTGATGGTTCAAAGCGAACGGTGCTTGGAGAGCTCACTCTTCTGTTAAAGTCGGTTCCCGGACTTTTGACTCCACTTTCTTTGTCATGGACATCCGTCCGACTCTTGCCTACTTGGGCGCCCTTGGATACATGGGGTATATTACCTTACATCGGTGGTACCGGTGGAAGGAAGGTTATTCTGATATGTGGTGAAGAAGAGTATATGGTCGGTCATCTGATCATTACGATACCTTGAAATGGAAGGTGAATTCTTGAGACTCCTGTCAAGCTTTTGAAACAATACCAGTCATGCTGTTGACTCTCTTGTCACTCTGAAGTTACACAAGTTCCGAGGATGGCCTCATTGAAAGATGCTCAAGCTCTTTGTTGAACAAGGAGGTAGTCTTGTTTGGGGTCAGCTCCCGATCTTCCTTTCAAGTCGACAAGTGGTTTGAAACCATCAAGGGTCGAAGATGATACGCCATGAGCGTGCCGACCAACTTCCTTTCCGCATCGGCCAAGTGGAATCAATGCTATAGAAGGCGGCGACGACCGACATCGGCAAGTGGATCTTCCCAACTCGGATCAAGGGCTCGGATTGGAAGACTCGAGCGTCATACCAATCTCCTTTAGCCGGAGTAATTGCTCTTGTTTTGTTTTGCTTTTCATATTTTTATGTTTGAACAATAAACTCTAAAGCCTAGTGCGACCAGGGCATCATGGCTCGTTCGAGGGTTATTATCTGTCATTTGCGTATTTTCATTCAATAAATTCGTTGGACTTTTGCATTCAATTGTTTGTTTTCTTTCTTTACTTTATCACCCCTCAAAAGCTATGTGTTTCTTACACACACCCGTGATACTGCGAGAATCACTCGAATCTCGTTGATAACTATGGTATTGCTAAATATGACTTGATAATCCGATCTACCAAGCCGAAGGCGAAAGTGAGGAAGATTTTGAAGTGCCGGAGAACTTGTCGATGCTACAAGAAGAAGCGAGTTATCTGACCACCTGAAAGAACAGTTGAGGTTGTGAATTTGGAGTCTGATGAAGATAGAAAAGAGATCAAGATAGGAGCGGGTCTTGAGAATAGTGTTAAAGAAAGATTGGTTCGGATGCTACGAGACTATATTAAGGTTTTGCTTGGTCATGCGAAGACATGCGGGTTTAGACATTGATATTGTGGTACATCGATTGCCGACAAAGAAGGTTTTCTCGGTGAAACAGAAGGTTAAATCGCATGTCTGAGATGTCGAGAGAAAATCAAAGCCGAAGTTATGAAGCAGTTCAACGGCTTCTGTTACTTCTTATCCGATGGGTTGCTAATGTGGTGCTTGTGCCCGAAGGATGGCAAAATACGGATGTGTGTGGATTATAGAGATTTAAACAAAGCGAGTCGAAAGCGATTTCCCACTTCCTCATATTGATGTTACGGTTGACAACACCGCGGCATAAGGTTTTCTCCTTTATGGATGGTTTCTCCGATTACAATCGGATCAAAATGGCTCCGAAGACATGGAAGACTACTTTTGTTACAGTGGGGCACTTTCGCTACAAGGTTATGCCGTTCGGACTAAAAACGCGGGTGCCACTTATCAGCGTGCTATGGTGACATTATTTCATGACATGATTCATCACGAGATAGAGGTCTACGTCGACGACATGATAGCTCGATCACAGACCGAAGAAGAATATCTTGATTATTTGCGAAGCTTGTGATTGAAGAAATCGGACTAAGACTTAATCTAACAAGTGCACTTTTGAGTCGGATCCGGTAAACTCCTAGGGTTTGTTGTCGATGGTAAAGGTATTGAAGTTGACCCGCCAAGGTTAAATCTATTCAAGAGATGCGATTGCCCGTCCGAGAAGGAAGGAGGTTTCTTGGGCGATTGAACTACATTGCGATTCATTGCACATCTAGCTGCTGCTTGTGAGCCAATCTTCAAGTTACTAAAGAAAGATCAAGTAGTGGAATGGAATGGCGATTGCGGATCGCTTTTGACAAAATCAAGGAGTACCTAGAATCCTCTATCCGATGCCGCCGAAGGAAGACCTCTTATCATGTACTTGACGGTTAGAGAATTCAATGGGGTGTGTGTTGGGGCAACATGGCGAGTGCAGTCGAAAAGAGCATGCAATATACTACCTTAGCAAAAGTTTCTTGTTGTGAAACAAGATACTCACACTCGAGAAAACTTGCAACGCTTTGGCTTGGCTGCTTTCGACTAAGGCGGTATATGTTGACTCACACTACCTTGATTTCCAAGATGGATCCGATAAAATTTATATTTGAGAAACCAGCTCTCTCGGGAAGAATAGCAAGATGGCAAATGATCTTGACCGAGTATGACATCGTACACTTCTCGAGCGATCAAAGGAAGTGTAGTAGCGATCATTTGGCTCATCAAGCCGTAGATGACTATCGATCTATGCGATTCAATTTCAGACGAAGATGTTTTACTAATTCTGATTGTGAAGAACCAGGCCGGATGAAGGACACGAACAAGGATCCCGATGGACCATGGTCTTTGATGGAGCCTCAAGCGCTTGGCAATGGCATTGGCGCCATCATTACATCCCTACGGAGGACATCGCCTTTCACGCCATTATGTTTGGTTGCACCAATAACATGGCGAATCTGACGTGCATCATGGGTATCAAAGCTGCTATTGACTTAAGAATCAAGTTCTTGCAAGTGTATGGAGACTCGACTTTAGTGATCGGTCAGTTAAGGCGAGTGGGATCGAAGCATCGAATCTTATTTCGTATCGAGCATGTTACGAGTTTGATCCCTACTTCGAAGAGATTACTTTCAGTCATATTCCGCGAGAAGAGAATCAGTTGGCAGACGCATTGGCTACTATGTCATCTATGTTCAAGGTCAGATGGGACAACGAGGCTCCCCAGATCATCATCGAGAAGTTCGACGAACCAACGTATTGTAATGAGCTTGACACAGAAGAGAAACCTTGGTACTATGACGTGAAGAGGTATCTTGAGACCGAGAATACCCAGGGGCATCATCAATGATAAAGTTCATGAGAAGATTTGCATCCAAATTCTTCCTCAATGACATCTTATACAAGCGCACGACTTGTGCTTACTCGTTGTGTAGATCGAGAAAACAATCGCATCATGGAAGAGTTACATGAAGGCGCATTTGGTACCCACTCCGATGGACACACCATGGCTAAGAAGATACCGAGAACAGGTTACTATTGGTCCACCATGGAAATTGATTGTCACCGCTACGCTCGATCTTGTCACAAATGCCAGATTTATGCAGACAAAGTGCACGTACCTCCAGTGTCGTTGAATGTTCTTACAGCTCCTTGGCCTTTTGCAATGTGGGGCATTGACATGATCGCAGAAATCAAGCCCACAGCTTCCAATGGGCATTGTTTCATCCTTGTGGCAATTGATTATTTCACCAAGTGGGTAGAAGCAGCCTCGTTTGCATCTGTTACCAAGAATGTTGTGGCTCGATTCATCAAGCATAATCTTATCTGTCGATATGGCACTCCTGAAAGGATTATCACAGATAATGGCTCTAATCTCAACAATAAGATGATCATCGAACTCTGCACGCAGTTCAAGATCAAGCATCACAATTCTTCTCCATATCGGCCTAAGATGAATGGCACTGTGGAAGCCGCCAACAAGAACATTAAGAAGATTATACAGAAGATGACAGTGACTTACAAGGATTGGCATGAGATGTTACCATTCGCTCTTCATGGTTATCGCTTTACTGATCGGACATCAAGGGCAACCCCTCTCTTGTGTATGGTATGGGCGGTCCTACCCATCGAGGTTCATATACCCTCAACGAGTCCTCCAGGATGCGAGTTAGGCGAAGGCGATTGGGTCGGACTCGCCTTGACAGATTAATTTGATTGATGAGGCGACTCGCGTCCATCGCCATGGACAGATCTATCGAAGCGAATGATCGGGCATTTAACAAGAAGGTCAAGCACCGAGTCTATCAAGTTGGTGACCTAGTAGTCAAGCGCATCATTCTTCCACAAGGTGATCCAGGGGCAAATGGACTCCCACCTACGAGGGACCATTTGTAGTCAAGGATATTTTCCGGTGAGCTATGATACTTAGCACCATGGATGGTGAAGACTTCCCACAGTGAGCGGAGACATAGTCAAAAATACTACGCATGAAAGAGACCCGCTGGGTCGGCGAACCTAGGCAAAAATAAGGGCATCTGGCGAACCAAAGGGTTCGGGCAAAGTTAAGGATATATACAAAACATGTACACCGCAAGTCGAAAACACGAAAAGGCGGCTTGGGCAAAAGGTATCGATGGTGAAAACCAAAGGCGGTCTAGGAAAAGTTAGGGATTTAAGCGTACAACTATGTCTCATCGGATCACCTATCTACTTCGGACTACTATCGGCATTCAAGATTCAAGCGAAGATCGTCTACTCACTTTCTCTGAAGGAGATGAGATAGTTGAAATATATGAGTACTAGCATGGTTGGAACTTAACGAGATTGTTTCCGCATAGCTTTTTACCTTTCTTGTGTACAAACTACTTGGCCATATGCCACATTTCAAATGAATACAAGTTCTTTCTCTTTACATTTTTCACTATTGTCGTTTGCAATAAGTCCAACGCTTGCTTGAATGATTATATGCATTTGACAATAAGAATCTATTCACAAACATGCGAAAAATGGACATACAAAAGTAGTTACTACAGGCTCTAGGAATTGAGATGACGACGAAAGTCACCAATGCATTTCCCCACAGAGCATGATCCCCACAGTAGTGTCACTCACAACAAACCTTCCCGGTAGTATCGTTAGTCCCGAGCAGTGATTCCACTCAAGCGAGCAATGTTACATCGAGTCTCAGCGGTAACACTTCATCCCAGAGGTATTTATCATCGTGAATATCTCTCAACAGTTCCCCTTTTCTCCAGTGGCGGTGTCCAGACTTGAGACTTGGTCAGATAGTGCACCGAAGAAAATCTACATCTTCTATTCCCGATCGGAGATTCCAGCCCAGACCGGACCGGTCCCACAACCATCAAGGCTCTCGGAGATTTACACTCAAAATCCCCAGTAGAGCGCCTCCTAATTTTTCCCTACAGGATCTACATAAAAGATCCCCAACAGATTGCCTCCCACACTCTCCCCAACAGGGTCTATGTATGAGATCTCCAACAACGAGTTTCTCAATCTCTACCTTCCTCAATAATATCTAGGCCCAAGACTTGGTCAGATAGCGCATCGGAGGGATCAAAGTTCTTTTCTTCTCAGGATCTCCATCCCCAAACAGAAGTCAGGAATCCTCAAGCAGAACATCCGCCTCTTCTTCAAGATGGATATGTTTTGAAATACCACAACATCTATCATTTGTACATTACTCATAAAGTCATAATTCATGCATATGTCATTCATATACATTGTCATGCATCATACTTTGCATAAGACTAACAATATTCTATCAAAGTTTCTCTTGTTTTCTCCAAAACAGGTGAAAATCACTTCTGACGCAAGCGGTCCGAGATTAAGCCCGAATCTCGTGGAAAACTATCCGAAGGCCCTGGTTGTCCTCCACGGTGGTCGGGATTAAGCCCGAATCTCGACGGAAAACTATCGAAGACCGCCCTAGTTGTCCTCCGACGGTGGTCCACGATTAAGCCCAGATCTCGGCGGAAAACTATCGAGCAGCGCCCTCGTTGTCCTCCGACAGATCCGGATTAATACGAAGGGACGGAAACCCTATCCGAGCGATCACAAGTTATCCTCCGATAACGAGCGGTGGATCAATACCGATGCGGGGGCGATATCCACACTTTACTATCCCAGAGTAATCACCGAAGATCTATTCGATCCTTCTTATTATCAACGTGACTACAGTGCGTCGACAAGGTTGCCTGGATGGCATCTTAAGCCCATCTCAGACTACTTATCAACATTTCTCTCGGAATCTGCATATTTGGTTAAAATCAATACAAATCAATAACTTCATTCAAAGATGAGCACGAAGTCTAACGTACGACTCCCCCCGGATGGCATCTCAATCCCATCTCCATGCTCCTTTCCACTATCAAGAACATCTACAGAGCCTAGCGTACGGCTCACTCCCCAGCATCGACCTTTCCAGATGGCATCTCAAGCCCATCTCCGACGATTCTCCTCCTATCAACAACTTCGAGTCTAGCATACGACTCATCCCCCAGCGAAGTCTCTACCTTCCCTGAATGGCATCCGTAAGCCCATTCCCGCATCATCCAACAACAGCGAGTGCAAATTTTCAGGTGTACTCGAGTGTTCAATCATCTTCTACCTCCAGGTCATGAAAGGCACGCATGCCAATCTAACCCTTCAAGTACAAGAAGATTGAACAGGGGCAGCTGTCATACCCCAAAATTTGCCCTCCATCTTCTCAAGACATTCCATACATCCATACTCAAGATTCCTCGAAGGTTGATCGGACAAACCTCTCTAGACAATCCACCCAAACTAGGGTTTGGCTATCCTCAGATCAAGATGGACTTCCAACATCTCCAATGTCCTTCATGCCTCCTCATATGTTTCAAAGATTCTCCATGTCAAGTTTCAAGCCTTACAAGTCAAGATTGCTCAGATGGTTGAAAATCAGTTGTATTGGACAAAGGTCAATGTGGTCAACATGATCAAACTTCATAATTTTGGTCAACATCCTCATTTTGAAGTTACATTCATCATTTAATCAAGGGTTGATCATGATTCATCAAGAAAACTCAAGAATTGGTCAAAAGTCAAACTTACTAAATTAGGGTTTCTAGGTGAAAAGTCAATGAACTTTGGTGATCATAACTTTCTCATACTTTCTTAGAAATTTTCCACCACCTCTTGTTTTGAAGGAAATTCAATTCTCTACAACTTCATGTCTCACAAGAATGTCAAAAATGCTTCATTTGAGAGGTATGGCTCAAAACATTCTGGTCATTTTCAAAGTCAACAAAAGTCAACATTATGTTTTGAGGATATATTGAGCATGGAAACTCCAATTGAGATGAGACCAAAAGGTTGGTTAGAGGAATCTTAGAGATTTCCAAAAGTCCAAGAACACTCAAAATATGGAAAATTGAGCAAGATACACCATTCACAAGTTGGGCAATTTTGAAAGAGTGCACAAAGAGATGCTTCTAAAAATCAAAATTTTGCAAATGGGCTTACTTTTCTTCATCCAAACTTGTTCCTTATACAATTAGGAATATCCAAGCCCAATGCCACGAATTTTTATTTTATTTTTCTATTTAATTTAGAATTTATTCATTTAAATACAAATTAAATTCAAAAATAAAGTATAAAATCAAAATTAAATGCAAACTTGATTTTTTTCTCTTCCTTGAGATCCAAGCAACTCAACAAAGCCAGCAAATTTCGAAATTTGGATTGGTATGGCAAGATTTGATTGAAAATTGATCAAAATATGAAAATTTGATTTTGTACAAAATCAAATTTGATTTACGATGATTAGTGATTGATTCTTCCTCAAATTAACTCCAAATCCTTCTACTATATATACATAACTCATGCCATACGAATTAGGGTAGAAATTTTGGCTGGAGAAACCCTTATTGCAAATCAAAAAACCGTGGTACACAAGCAAATTGCAACCCTAGTTCCAGTTGTTTTCAATTGATTCTAAGGTGTCCATCGCATTCCTTGATACCTCTTGAGTCGATCCAGACCCTCACATTGCTCGAAACCATCAAGAATCAAGAAATCACGAATCAGTTTGTTCATACTTTTTTCAAAATCGTGTTTCATTATCCATGCATTATTAACGAGTTTTGATGTTTGTTTCATGCTTAGAACAAAGTTTGCAAGCGATCTGGGCAGGTTAATTGCATTTCCATGGCCTGAAACGTAATATGCCATAACTAGGGTTCTTGAGCTCGATTTAGGGCTTGGCTTATTAGGAAAAATTGGACCACGAGACTATTACCAATGCATTCGGAATGATGCCCTGAATCGAACCATGGTCTTAGATGTTATTTATATTATGTGTGCTTGATTTTCTATTTAGCCAGGGTCTGTAGCGTCGAAGAAAGACCGACGCTAGCTTTCAAAAATTCAAAACGAAAGAGATGAAGTTTGGCGCGAGATTTGTATGGCCAGGAGGTGACACTTGTTCTTGTTTTACTCGCTCCGGTTTCCAAACAGTAACACACTCCAGCTCAGTTGGCAAAGGCGACGCGTTCTCCACCCAGGGGTCTCCGGTTCGATCCTTGGCCATGGCATGTGATTTTTACAAGTTTGCAAACCCTTTTTTCATATTTTCATATTATTTAATATTTTGCATACAATTTAATTTCTTTTCATAATTTTATTTCATGCATTAAAAATCATCAAAAAATATTTTTATTTTGCATTTATTTTCATAAAATACTTATTTAATTTATAAAATTAAAAAATATAATTTTGCATGCATATTTATTTTTATTCATAATTTAGCATTTAAATCAATTTTAATTAGTTTTTAATTATTAAATTGCATCTAAAAAATCCCAAAAAATTATTTTAGCATATTTATGTTATTTCCAGCATGTCATATTTTTCTCATCTAAAAATTTACATATTTACTAATATTTTCCTTTTATTCGATTTCATCGTATTTTCCGATTTTCTTATCTTTTCACAGGTCATTCCGTTTCAGACGTTTTCTTTTACTGTTTTCTTTTTCTCCAATAATGTAACTGCTCATGGGATGTAATAGTTTAAATTAGGTTTTTATTTTCCGCAAGTTTGAATTATGTATCTGCCCCAAAGCCATGTAATAGCGTAGGACATTTATCTTTCCGCATATTTACATTCCGCATTTTAATTTCCGCACCCTATAAACTGCTAGTAATTAGGCGTGTATGGCAAGACTAAAATCAACATAGCTCATTTCTATGTCCAAGATAATATATTTGAATTTGACACACTCTTTTCACACATGCACCCCTTAGGGTAATTCTCTCTCGTTGCTTACGAATTCAAATGGTCATGTCCCTCGAATGTAGAGGTATCCTAGCACCGTTGCCTTCAAAACAAATCATCATAGTCCCTTCGATACAAAGATCATAAGACCCACGATGTCGTCTCCGAATACATGATCTTGACCCTCGATTATCGCCTACGAAAAATGATGATAGTCCCTTCAAATGTGCTAGGATACTTCCTACAAGTTGCTTTCTATGACCATCCGATGTCCCTTCGAATGTCCCGCTTACATCTAACAAATAGGGTTACCTACCAACTAATGGTATGGATAACACTATTCTAAGGGAACGTAAAATAACACGAAAAACGACCAATTCTGAGTAGGTAATAAGACTTTTAGTTGCTTGCTCTATCAAAATACTTTTCACAGCTCACACTTTTGTCAAAGTTCAAACTCTTTTCAAAACAAAACATTTCCAAACACTTTGTATACATTCCTACATGAATCATTACAAAGTCAAAGCGAAATTCCTTTTCAAAACATTTTTGTCAAACACACAGAAAGCACAATTTTAAAGTGATCTAAGAGCAACTAAGAGCCCGTAGATAACTACGGATGGAAAGGGGTGCTAATACCTTCCCTTTTCATAAACTTCTCCCTTACTCAGAATCAAACGGAGGTCTTTTACTGTACTTTTACCTTCCCTAAATTGGATAAAAATAAAAGTCGGTGGCGAATCTTGCTATCCGCACATTTGCGATACAAAAATCCACAAAGTCAGTTCACCGTGTTACACTTCGACACAATAGAGTTCGACCCAATATCTCACAAATCTCCACCTTGGAACAAACTCTATTATCAACTAACGAAATAGTTTTCTTCATGCAGCTTTATCAACTGCATACAGTGGAAAAACTTGCAACTAGGCAATGTCTTGGTGATCATATCAGCAGCATTATGATCTGTCGAAACCTTTAGCACTTGGACTTCTCCATGCTCGATTACCCCTCTGACGAAATGCAACCTCACATCAATGTGCTTGGTTCGCTCATGATAGGCTGAATTCTTCGACAGGTGTATTGCACTTTGACTATCACATTTAACAGTGATAACTTCCCCTTGAATTTTCAGCTCCTTAGCAAAACCTTCAAGCCACAATGCTTCTTTCACAAGTCTTGCAACAAACTTCTGAAGTGTTGCTTTCCAACTAATAGCTGTACCAAACATAGTGAAAACATATCCAGAAATAGATTTTCTGGAATCCATACAACCTGCATAATCAGAGTCGACATATCCTTCGATTGCTGCTTTACTATCTTCACCAAAGGCTCCACCATAAATTAAGACTCGTTCGAGAGACCCATTTATGTACCTTAGAATCCACTTCAATGCTTGCCAGTGAGCCTTTCCAGGATTCGCCATGTACCTGCTTACAAGACTTACTGCATATGCTATGTCGGGTCTAGTACAAACCATAACATACATCAAAGAACCTACTACATTAGCATATGGGATGCTATTCATATAAGTTCTTTCGACCTCAGTACTGGGACATTGATCAATACTCAACTTGAATTGAAGGTTTGTTGGAGTCACAACAGGCTTTGAATTCGACATACCAAACTTTTCGAGAATCCTTCGTAAATATGCCTCTTGAGACAAGCATAATTTTGACTGCTTTCTATCTCTTCGAATGTCAATTCCAAGAATCCTAGAAGCTGCTCCTAGATCCTTCATTTCGAACTCCTTATTGAGTTCTGCCTTCACCACATTACCTCTTGACATTGTTACTTGCTATGAGAATATCATGAACATAAAGTAACAAAATAACAAATGAATTACGAGGACAAAATCTGAAGTAAACACAGTGGTCGAACTGACTTCTAACAAAACTTATGCGTGTCATGAATAGTATACTAGTCTCTCATCATTGTATACTGCAAATCCTAATTTAGGGTGAGAGGGTTATTTGTTATTCTTGTATACTTGTAATCTTGTTTTAAGATAAAGGAAAGAATAGCGATTAATAACCAATCCTTGTGTTCATCGTGTTCTTCATTCTTTTCCCTACCTTGCAACAAGCTTATATATTTGTTTCAAGGCATCCGATTCACAACAAATTGGTGCGGTGGCGTGGAGAAGATGCCTTCGACAAAGTATGAGATTGAAAAGTTCACGGAGTGAGCGATTTGATCTGTGGCGCTTGAAGATGAAAGCCCTATTGGTTCGTGAGGTTGTTTGAAAGCGTTGAAGGAGAGTAAGCCATGAGCGAAGAGTTGGCGGTGAGAAGAAGGCAATGATAGAGAAGGCCCAGCGCAATTTTGTTGAGCCTTGGTGATAAGGTTCTTGACGGTATCAAAGGAGCGGCTGTAGGGTTATGGGTGAAACTTGAAAGTTTGTACATGACTAAATCGTTGGTGAATCGACTCTACACGAAGCAAGCTTTGTATTCATTCAAGATGATTGAAGACAAAGTGTTGGTGAGCAGTTGGATATGTTCAACAAGCGATTCTTGATCTTGAAAATATTGATGCAAAGATCGATGATGAAGATCAGCCATTGTTGTTGTTGCGCGTTGCCGGATCACATGCCCACTTCAAAGAAACTCTCTTGTATGGAAGGAGTCACGACCTTTGAAGAGGTTCAATCGACCTTGTATTCGAAGGACTTGAATGAGCGAAGGAGCATAAACCTTGACGGTTGGTGAAGGTTTGGCCGTTAAAGGAAAATTCTTGCGAAAGGATAATAAGTTCGACAAGAAGAAAGGTAAAAGTCGTGAAGTTTTACGGTGGTGAAGCATCGGTATTCGATGCTATCATTGTAAGAAGGAGGGTCACACAACAAAATTGTGCCTTGAGCGCTGAAAAATCATGGAGGTAAGGATAATGGCAATGCACTGTTCAAGATGATTTCGACTCATCGATGTTCTTGTGGTTTGACTCAAGGAATGGATTATGGATTACGGGTGTGGCATTCTTGTGAGGAAAAAGCTTGCAAGATTGCGGTGTGGGATCATGAGATTCAAACTCCATGATGAGTCAATAAGGTCATTGGTGAAGTCGGTATGTACTGATTTGAAGAAATTTGATTTCTCTTGGTGAATTCGACAAGAAAGGATATGTTTTCAAGGAGAGAAAAGTATCCTAAGAGTCATGAAGGGTCGAAGGAAGTCTTGAGGCGTGAAGAAACAAGGCTTATACCCTTGTGGTGAAGTTGTAAGTGGTTCGACAAATGTTGCATCCACGAAACCTTTGTCGAAGTCGAAATCGGGCACATGAGATTAGGCCATGTCGGTGAAAGGGGTGCAGTCGAAACAAAATTTGCTTGGTGAAGACAAAGTCGAAAAGCTGAAGTTTTGTGAATCCTGTGTACTTGGAAAATCTTGTAGAGTGAAGTTCAACAAAGGCAAACAAAGAACACATGGATCCCTTGATTACATCCATGCTGATCTTTGGGGGCCTGCAAGGTGTCCATCACATTCAGGAGCAAGGTATTTTCTATCCATAGTAGATGACTATTCCAGAAAGTTATGGGTATTCATTCAGAAGACTAAGGATGAAACTTTTGAGAATTTCAATGGTTGGAAGACTCTAGTCGAAAACCAAACTGGCAGAAAGGTCAGGAGGTTGAGAACAGACAATGGTCTAGAATTTTGCAATGAGGGATTCGACAGCTTTTGTGTTGCCTCTGGTATTTCAAGGCACAGAACTACTGCAGGCACTCCACAAAAAAATGGTTTGGCTGAAAGGTTTAATCGAACCATCTTGGAGAGAGTTAGATGCATGTTGACTAGTGCTGGGTTAAAGAAGGTGTTTTGGTTGAGTTTCGTGACAACATATCGATAAGCAGATGTCCTTGATGCGTTAGATATGAAGACACCTGAAGAAGTTTGGTCGGGACATCCACCAAATCTCGACAAATTGAGAGTATTTGGCTGCGTAGCCTATGCTCACATTAGGCAAGACAAGGTCGAATCTAGAGCTCTCAAATGCATGTTCTGGGATACCACGGGAGTCAAAGCTTATAGGTGTGGTGCCTGAGTCGAGTCAGAAGGATTATCACCGGTCGAGATCTTGTTTTCAATGAAGTGAAATGGTTTTCAAGAAAGCGGATGATGTTGGTCGAAGTGCAAGTATCGGCGAGTGGAACAAGTAGAGATTCTGTTGAGGTGGAGCATGTTGATCTTGAATTGCATATCGGATAAAGTCGAAGAAGCGGATGATCTTGATGAAGTTGAGGAAGCTGTGATGACTATCTATTGGCAAGAGATTGGACACGAAGAGTCATCAAACCACCTCGAAGGTTTGGGTATCTGATCTTATAGCTTATGCCTTAATCTGCAAGTGAGGTTCGGGACGAAGAACCAAGAGACCATAAGGAAGTTATGAGGTCGAAATAAGTGAATGGTGAAGGCCATGGATGATGAGATGAAGTCTCTTTATGATAACAACACTTGGGAATTGATCAAGAAACTGCTTTGGAGCCAGTTAGTCATGTAAATGGATTTTCAAAGTTAAGGAATGAATCGAAGGGTGGCGTCGAAAGATACAAGGCAAGGTTGGTTGCAAGGGTTTCACTCGAAAGAAGGTATAGATTTCAATGATGTGTTTTCTCCTGTTGTGAAGCATAGGTCCATTCGAATGTTGCTTGCCATGGTGGCACAGTTCAATCTTGAACTGGAACAGATGGATGTGAAGACTGCGTTCTTGTATGGTGATCTAGATGAAACAATCCTGATGAGGCAACCTGAAGGGTATGTCGAAAAGGGAAAGGAAGATTATGTGTGCAAGTTGAATAGATCTTTATATGGGCTGAAACAATCTCCTCGATAGTGGAATAGGAGATTCGACAAATTCATGACACGCATAAGTTTCGCTAGAAGTCAGTTCGACCACTGTGTTTACTTTAGATTTTGTCCTGGTAATTCATTTGTTATTGATATTCCCATAGCAAGTAACAATGTCGAAGAGGTAATGAGGGTGAAGGTAGAACTCAATAAGGAGTTCGAAATGAAGGATCTAGGAGCAGCTTCCAGGATTCTTGGAATTGACATTCGAAGAGATAAGCAGTCAAAATTATGCTTATCTCAAGAGGCATATTCGAAGATTCTCGAAAAGTTTGGTATGTTGAATTGAAGCTGTTGTGACTCAACAAACCCTCAATTCAAGTTGAGTATTGATCAATGTCCGATCTTGAGGTCGAAAGAACTTATATGAATAGCATCCCATATGCTAATGTAGTAGGTTCTTTGATGTATGCTATGGTTTGTACTAGACCCGACATATCATATGCAGTAAGTCTTATAAGCAGGTACATGGCGAATCCTGGAAAGGCTCAGCGGCAAGCATTGAAGTGGATTCTAAGGTACATAAATGGGTCTCTGAGCAGTCTTAATTTATGGTGGAGCCTTTGGTGAAGATGGTAAGCGGAATCGAAGGATATGTCGACTTTGATTATGCAGGTTGTATGGATTCCAGAAAATCTATTTCTGGATATGTTTTCACTATGTTTGGTACAGCTATTAGTTGGAAAGCAACACTTGAAGGTTGTTGCATTATCAACCCCGGAATATATTGCTTTATGAAGCGTGAAAGAAGCATTGTGGCTTGAAGGTTTTGCTAAGGGCTGAAAATTCAAGGGAAGTTATCCTTGTTAAATGTGATCAAAGTGCAATACACACGTCGAAGAATTCATCCTATCATGAGCGACCAAGCACATTGATGTGAGGTTGCATTTCGTCGGAGGGTAATCAGCGTGGAGAAGTCCAGTCTTTGAAGGTTTCGACAGATCATACTGCGATATGATCACCAAGACATTGCCTAGTTGCAAGTTTTTCCACATGTCACGAGTTGATAAAGGCGCATGAAGAAAACTAATTCGTTAGTTGATAATAGAGTTTGTTCAAGGTGGAGATTTGTGAGATATTGGGTCGAACTCTATTGTGTCGAAGGATGCTAGAATTGTTAGCATCGAATTGGGCCTGTTTGTTATGTCCAATTGGTTAAGTTAGCTTGTACCCTAAGTTAGCTTGTAATGGGTATTTGAGATAAAATCCCATTAGTTTAGTATGTTAGGTTTATTATAAATAGCATACTAGTCTCTCATCATTGCATACTGCAAATCCTAATTTAGGGTGAGAGGGTTATTTGTTATTCTTGTATACTTGTAATCTTGTTTTGAAGATAAAGGAAAGAATAGAAGTTAATAACCAATCCTTGTGTTCATCGTGTTCTTCATTCTTTTTTCCTACCTTGAGCAACAAGCTTATATATATTTGTTGCAAGGCATCCAATTCACAACAAAAGATAAGTTGTTTGGAGAAGTTGTTGCAGGTGATTTTACAAACTTAATTGTTTGTTTATGTATTACAAATGTAAGTATATAAATTTTTATTTACTACAAATTTGTCGTATAACAATTTTGATAAATAGGTACTTACACCATGGAGTTCCAAAACAGGGGCTGCCACACACACACATATTGTTGTGGATGGATCCATCAAACTCCTTGAAGACAGGTACTGATATAGACAAGTTCATATCTGAACTTTCACGATCAGATTTTTCCAAAACTTGCAAATGTTGTTTCGGTTTATGATTCACGGTCCATGTGGAAGATCCAATGTTAATTTGCCGTGAATGAAAGATGGAAAATGCTCTAAATATTTTCCTAAAGACTCCAGAATTCCACTATAATCAACGGCGAAGGTTATCCATAGTACATGCGTCGTGATACTGGTTTGTTTGTTATGAAAAAGGGGATACGTTTGGATAATAGATATGTTGTTCCTTACAATCAATAATTGTTGGTTAGGTATCAAGCGCACATAAATGTTGAGTACTACAGCAAAGAAATGCTATCAGGTATCTGTTTAAATATGTTAATAAAGGACCTGAGAGAGCAACGATAAAGATTTCAAACCGAACGGAAGACAGACGAGTATTGTATGAAATAAAGTAGTACTACGAATGTAGATATTTGGCACCGTGTGAGGCTATCTGGAGGATTTTTGAGTATGACATACATCAACGATGGTCTCCTGTCATAAGGCTTTTGTTTCATCTTGAAAATGAGCAGTCTATAATGTTTTTAGAAAATACTTCAGTTGAGTCCATTGTTACGCGTAATGAAGAAATTGATACGATGTTTCTGGCTTGGTTTGAGGCGAACAAAAAATATCCACATGGAAGGGAATTAACATAAGGTGAATTCCCCACGAGGTTTGTTTATGATAAGAGCACCCGATTGTGGTGTCCCGGGCAATCGGGTAACTCTAATGGAAGGCTTATATATCCCACCCGACTGGAAATATGTTTTATTTAAGACTCCTATTGACGGTATAGAAGGGATGCAAAAGTTATAATGACATTAAAGCATGGCTAGAACCATTCACATCACGTTTAAGGAAGCATGTGTGGCACTTGGTTTGTTCGAGCGACATAGAATTTGTGGATGCCATATCTTTGTTGAGGAATATAGATCGGAGGTGGCCTTTGCAATGGGAAAATATTGCTCATAAATGAATTGTTTCAAACATTATTGGTACCACTATAATTCTGGAAGAAATATTGGTGAAAAGATTTACATACCGAGAATGAACTTGATTCCATCGGAGTTTTCCATTTAAGTTTCAAAGGAGACTATTTCCAATTGCGTTGTGTTTTGCAATGACCATTAATAAAAGCCAAGTCAATCTCTATATCGGTCGGTTTGTACTTGCAATGCCCGTATTCACTCATGGCCAGTTGTATGTGGCTGTTTCAAGGGTGAAGTCAAGAAAAGGATTGAAGATTCTTATTTTAGACGACAACGGAAATCCGTGTGCAGAATCTACAAATGTTGTATATGGTGAGATTTTCGACAACTTATGATAATGTAAGTTTATACACTCAATTCGTTTGTTTATATGTTGATAAATTTGTATGAAAAAATGACATTATATATTTTCATTCTTCATGCACTGTTACTGCTACAAGTTGTTTCCATTCCAACTTTTATGTTGCATTTACACTGCTTTTGTTATAAATTGTTTATATCTCAGTTTTTTTCAATAACATATTTCATTTTGTTTGTGTTAGTGCAACCTTTCATCCCTACTGTGTTGTGTTACAGTTTGTGATATTGCAGCCCTTCATCACTCTTGTCTTGCCTTACGATTGTTCTCTTGGTAGGCATATACCACATGTCCGAGTGTTTCGTGAAATTATTAAATGTATTATACAATGTTTGTTTTCTGATTTAAGTTTTAACATATTTGGTTTTTTTAATTTGTAATTTATCTTCCGTGCCTTATTTTTCGTAGCTTCACCGGGAAATGTAAAAGATTATTGTGTCTCTATATTAATATGTTGTTACACAACAAAATCATTTTTTTTAATATTATTCTTTGCAACACCTCATTGTACATCATAAAATATAATAATCAAGCAAACTTGCCTGCATAATCAACTATATTAAACAACACAATTGTTCAATATGATCCATTTTAGTTACTTTCATTTTGAAATAATCATAAAATGAATCATATGTATTATGACTGGTTGTGGTCTATACACAAATTGCAAGAAACATAGTCATTATATAAAATTTCCATTTCCACACTCCGTTTTCATTATTTTCAACAACCTATTATGTTTCATACAATTAATTCATATTCACCAACCAAACTACTTGAAATTGCAAAAAATTTAACATGCTTATGATGTTTGATACTCAATTTATTTTTAAGTCATGTCTCATACTGAAACAACATTACATCATTCTATTTCTTAAGTTAAATTAAGAATCTGAATTTCAAATAGACTCTATATTTTTTTAGTATTATATTATTAAGTAGTGGAGTTGTTATACGTATTATTGATTGTTATTATTTACTACCGTTTCTATCTATTAACCATAAGAAAATTATACGAAAAGTCTTTCCAAATGCACCTTTAACCATTCATAAATTAGTAGCCTATTACATTTAATGTTTCCTATTACATCTAATATTTCCATTTGTGAAAGCTTTAGCAGGATATGAGATTGTTAGAAACAGTGTTAATAATTTTGGTTAAATAACTAATTTGCTACATAAAAATATATATGAACATATAACTATTGAATTTTTTCAACAACATATTACAACATATTCATTCTTCATTGTTTACATCCAATATTGCATATACAAAATTACTTCTAATTCAACTTTAGACAACTGCTAAATGGCAACAAGCCCATTGATGCAAATACATAATCATCCAATTACATTACTACCCAAAATGTAAGGTCATTACAATTGCCCCTAACTTAAGGTCATTCACATTAACATATAACAAAAAGTATCCAAAATGATTCTAATTCATCACTTTCATCCAAAAAACCAACAAACCTATGACCAAGACACTATGTTTCATGCAAAAAACTAAGGATATTTTGATTCCTTATCGACCAACATTTTCAAACAGCTTGCAGGAGGGTATTCAATCATGAAGTTCAATACATCGCCCTTACCCAAACACTGTGCTTCTGCAAATTCGTACCAGCCTTTGCAAAGATACGTTTCAATCCTTTCTTTATGGGACTTCATTTGGCATTCATATCTCTTTTTCTTATCAGTGTCATATAATTCAATCGAGTTCTGCGGCTCCATAAAGCATTCCTTTATCACAATAGCTGGAATTTGCTGCCAAATATATGAATGCGATATCAATTGCTTTATACAGATTACAAACAAATTTAGACCATTATATTTACATAACGGTATAATTACCAAAATATTTTTTTTTAATGACCATATAGTCACCAGCCAATTTGGTCCATTTCAACACTTTTCAAACAAGGGGTTGATTGACTTCGACATCTGCTTCCAACATATTTCCAGCACTACATTTTCGTAACATGCCACATAATAAAACACTTAACCAATTAATTTCTATCATTGTTATCTATATATCATTAATATTGTTTCTAAACCAACTATAGAATCATTATATTATTCCTCATCTATGTAATCCACTATATAAATCTAATAGTCAATAAAACACTTTACCTTTCCGTGTCAGATGATATTGAAATGTGAGATGCAACAGGGGTTATGATAGATTTCCATTTCTGAATATCTGCAACATCGGTTGGAAGTTCTTTCTAGGTGGATTCCTTTGCTATAACAACATCTTTTCCTCCTTCGATCGAGACTTCCAGCACATGAAGACAAAACTCTTCATACGATAGTGTTTTCCTTTTCTTTTTAGTGCATATCTCACGCTCTTCTTCACGTTACATATAGACTGCGAACAACTCTTTGCGTTCGTCGTCGTCAAATAATCGCTTTTCTGTGCTACCATCCCTGCAGAAATCAGACAAAACGAGATTTCTTCTTTCAGTTTTTTTTCCGATGAAGAATCAGACGCATGCAGAAAACAAAAATGGCGTGAGTTAAGAGCTTACCCAGAAGCAGATCCATGGCCATCCCTTGTATTCATCTCTGCCGTGAAAATGAATCGTTGAAGGATACAGGTTGACAAACGGATTCGTTGATGAGCAAGAATGAACAAGAGTTTTTATTCGCTGCCCTTTCAGTTCTATTTTTCTGAGGAAAATGAAAAGGTTTATGGAAAATAGAATACTTATAGAAACTACCTTTTTCAATCTGCATATTGTACGAAACCTATTTGAATGAGGAACATACACATGCTACTTTTTTATGCTACAACTTCCACGTTTATTTTTTTAACAACAAACATTATTATGATATTCTTATTAAATTAACTTTACCTTTTATTAAATATTTTATTTTGATTAAATTAAAATTTTCAACATGTACAAAAATATTTTCTTCATATCAAATACTATATTACTTAAATTAAATTAGATTTTATATGTCTAATAGTCAATAATTAATATTTTCTGAGATCAAATTTAATTTTAAATTTTTTTAATAGTTTCTATGTGATGATGACATCAAATCTTTCTAATTCTATTTATATTCTTATTTTCATTTTATAATTTTATGGTAACTATTATATGTCATTTAATCGATTAATTTTATTGTCATATAATTTTTTTATTATTACTATCAATTTTAATACTACATATTTTTATGACTAATAATTTATTACGTAATTCACTTACTTAATTAATTTTTTGGTTAATACTTTATCAGAAAATTTTCAATTTTATGAGTAACAATTTATTATATATGTAAATTATAAGATTCTTTAAATCTATATAATTTATTATTATTTTAAATATGAATATTTAATAGATTGCTTAAATTTTAAGAGGTACAAATATATTTAAATATAATTTCATTTTATCGTAAATTATTTTTCTAATTTATCAAAAAAATTAATAAATTTATTATTCTTATACACGTTTTTATCCGTGCCTCGCACGGGTCCAAACACTAGTTTGACCTTAAATTAAAAAGGGGACTAAAATCCCAAAAAAGACAATAGATGGATCGAAAAATCGGATTTCAAAATAGGGAGACCAAAAATTAAAAATGATGAATTTATCACTAAAACTATCCATCTATTAGTGTATTCTAAGAAAATAATGAGTGATATTTGTAAATTTTGTTATGTCATGAATTTTATAATTGAAATTCACTATTTTTACGGATCACTATCACCTTAATACTTTTTATTTTATTTTAATCACCAAAATGACTATTTATAGTTATTAGTATTATTTGAAAATATTTGTTGTCAGTAGACATATTAAATTTATTACATTGGTTAGTTTCTACATATTTATTTTTAAATATTTTTTAATGATTAGTAATTTTATAATAATAATATACATCAACAACAACTAAGCTTTATCGAATAATCTAGGATAAGAATGAATTTACCGCCGCACGAGTCTTCTACTAATTCCGGTTCAAAGATTTGTGCACCGCGTTGAGTTTATTTTCCAATGTATTGAAGATCTCTAAATGGTATTTTCATCACCAAGGTAAGAGGCAAGCACGTGGAATATTCTAAAGGATCTCATTCGCATCATCTTCAATATTGCAGCATAGAGATCGCTTGAATTAGTGTTCGTTTAAATCTCAAATCCTCCGAACTTGTGTGCATATTTGAAGTTAGGGTCAGGATCTTAGGAAAATGAGTCCACATTCGGAAGCAGCATAAAATTTCGAGCAAGAATCTTGTATTTCCTTTTCATTTTAGCTCGACGTGGCCGTATACGGCGGTGGCACTGTCGTCGGAGCTATCGGAAGAGATGACCGGAGAGCTAGTTCCGGTGACCTTCCATGCCAGCCCTGGCGGTGGACAATTGGACAAGTGAGTTGTTTTCTCTAGGGGTGTTCAAAACCAAACCAACCCAATAGAAAACCGCAAAACCAAACCAAACCGAAACCGCAAAAAACCGCATTTGATTCGGATTAGTTTGGATCATTTTTTAACAAAACCGCATTGTTTGGTTCGGTTTGTATTTTACAAACCGAACTAAACCGCATTATGTTACAACTTAAATTTTACTTAACTCGCATTTAACCCAAACCTAAATCTATTATTCATTAGCCTTATGATTACAGACAATTTATGATTTCATTTTCAATCTTCTTAAATATCTCCTAACATTATCACTTCATCTTCACCACTTACATCTTGCCTCTTCTTATCTAATATCTACTCTCTTATATTGTTTCCTTTGCACGTTCTTATTTTTTATGCAATTTTTCTCTCTTTCAATTTTATTTTATCGCACATCTTTATCTCTAATCTCTCCTCTCTTATGTTCATTCTTTTTCATCTTCACTAATTTCTCATCTCTTCTATTTTATTTGTTTTATTATAATATTTTTTATATTGTTTTATGCTATTATTTTATGTTTATTATTTCACTTTTGTCTAATCTAACTTTTGCATATTAAATGAGAAGTTATTATCCAAATATGATTAGTTTTTTGGTGATAATTTAGTAATGTATCATGTATGAATGACCAAATACAAAGTTATGTTTTCATATATATGTGAATGTATAACTCAACAAATTATTTGTAAAAAACCGAACCAACCGCACCGAACCAAACTGCATTGGTTTGGTTTGATTTTTTTTTCTAAAAGTCAACCGAACCAAACCAAACCGCATGCCTTTTTCTCTCGCGGTTCGGATGATTTTTTGCGTCAAAACCGCCCAAACCGCACCGCGAACACCCCTAGTTTTCTCTGCTTTTGTGATTAGCCAATTCCTTTTCTGGATAATTATTTATTTATTTATTATTTATTATTTAAAATCTAATAATATTGAAATTGATATGACCAATTGATGTAGATAAATGCACATGGAAATGTAACGTGACATAATATATAAAACAAATATTCTTACTTTTTATTTTTCATATTAAGACCAAGGGCTTAGTATGATTCACATTATGGGCCTAAGAAATTCAAATTCGCACCTCCATGATGAGCCCAATTGTGGTAATAATAATTAAACTTAGTTCAGTTTTGAAAGTCAGGTTTACATCCCCCTTTGCTCATGCTTCACAATTTTTACACAGTCAATTTTTCTCGTAATTTTAATTATTTCGACTTGTAAAAAATGAATAAAATTACGTTTCTGACTTTTTAACATCTTAGGATATTTTTGATATTTTTTTTGAATTTTTGATAATTAATTTCCATTAGTTTTTAACTGATTTTCGATAATATGTTTAGAAACGATTGGTTTTGTGATACCGTGCACATTTCGATGTGGTTTTTCGATTGTTTCTCGATAATAAAAATACAAATAAATAGATTCCTGACCTTAAAGACTCTTAGGAATTTTTCCATAATTTTTTGGATATTTTTGTAATTAAATTCCAATTCTCTTTTAATTGTTTTTGATAACATGTTTAGAAGCGATTTTTCCCACCTCGCATTTCGATGCCATATTTGATCGTTTCTTAACAATAAAAATTCCTAAAAATAACATTTTGGTCCTATGATGTGTGAGGAGTCTTAGGTATTTTTTCTCGTATTTTTTAAAGATTTCTTTAGGTCTTCATCCGTTTGTTTTTGTATGACATGAAAATAGATAATTGTTTACTAGTTTACCTAGTTAGGAGTCGTTTTTTTTGCATATGATGCCTAATGCTTATCCTAACCCTCAACTAACCTCTTGAATAACATGTTGACATGTTTAGGTATTTGTACCTTAATTTAGAATCCATAATCGAGTCATATGATTAGGGTACCATGATAGTTGATCCTTAGAGCGATGATTGATTGTTTTGACTTAGTTTTGCGTATAATTTTGTTACAACCATGATTCTTCTTATAGATTTTGCTTGAGATCATTGGTTATAGGTTAACTACTGGCTTGTAAAGTTCTATACCTAGTTTAAGACAATAATTACTTAATTCTCAAGTTTTGATTATGTTGCGTTGTTTAAAAGCATATTCCTTCTTTGTTGTTTGAATTGACTAATTGTTGGAGCGTAATACCATGTGTTTCTTAGGAACTTTAGAACATTTTTCCCAACTTAATTGTAGTTAAATGTAAACCTTACCTTAGTGTTGTAAGTAGGGCTTTAAAGCTACTCCTTAGTGGTATAACTCTTATGAACTAGTTTGATATTTGCATAGTTCTTTTAGGTTCCTCTTGCATGATTAATTTGCAATATTTTACTCTACCTTAGAGAGATGTTTGGGTAAGCTTTAGAATATGTAGTTGATGCCCCCTATTAGGAAGTTACACTTCGTGCCCCGATTTCTTTGTGAATAATGCGTTGTAGGCCATTTTAGTGTAGATTTTTTGATTTCCAACTTCTCTTGATCGCTAGTTATGCTTAGCATTTCATTTGAGGACTATTGTGATTTATTTAGCTCGATTTTGATATCATTCACATGGTATTTTGAATTACGTGTGCATGGCTTCCTTATTTTCCATTCTTATGTTTCTATACATGTTCATAATCCATTTCTTCTCATTTGGATCATACTTTGACTTGCGATGTGAGTATGTAACTATATTCCCACCTCCATGGTATTTTTGACGTGTTTGTTAACTTGTGCAAGGTGCATTGAGGATAGTTTGGTTAGTTACCTAATCTCGGTACACTAACATACCACTTCTCCTGTGGTTACCACTTCGCCCGTGGTTTTGTTTGCGCGGTAGACACATTTGGCTTCATGTTATCTCATGTTATGAGAAACACATATTCTTCTATTTTGTCTAGATATATACATTTATGCCGGTGTTCTGATTGTTATGAGGACGTGTTTGCTACACACATATTACATGATATCACTTTGTGGATTATATTGATCGATCTATTCCTAACTATTGCTTTGTTGATGTCAGCTTACTCGAAGTTTTCCGGAGTAGTTACGCTTTGATTGCTTGCTACGGATTGATATTCGTTTGGTATTACACTACTTCTGGTTTATCTTCTTGCATTTAGTACTTTCTAGAGATCATAAGAAGTAAGATTTTTACCGTTTTACTTGCCATGAGAAGTAGGAATAGATATGCATGATGGGGTATCTATTGGTGGATCATGTCAGGAACCCCCTGGTTTATTTAAAGACTCGTTTAGGGAAATTTCGCATGTTATGTGTTATTTGTGTGTGGTTTGTTTAAAACCCTACCTTTGAGTAGGTATTCTGCAGGTGTGTTTACTATTTGAGCTTGCGTCAGGGAGTCATGGTAGTAAGTCTATTATGACACCATCATTAAGTCCTCATGGGAAGGCACGTGGAAATGGTTAGTAACCAACCCCCACATAGTTCAGTCGGTGTCATCCTAGATCACGCGCATCGTGAAAGCTTCCTTTATCGAGTTCATCTAGTGGCAAGGGTTCCTAATTCTGACCCTCCATACTTGGTCTGGAGTTCGCGTCGTCATGCGCTGATATCGCATTCATATACTCTTCACATTGTATTTCAATACCAAGGCATGAACCTCATTCCCACAGGTGAAAGCTCATGGTTGACTCAGATGATTCACCCTCATTGTCTATGGTCTTTAACACTAAAAGAAAGCTCCTGGTTGACTCGGGTGACGTGTAACGCCCGTTTTATTTAATATTATATTATATTAATATTTTTTTGAATTACCGTTTGACGATTATTTTGGCGACGAGAATATTTATATTAATCGATATATCTATTAATATATTTGGCGATGTTTCGTTCGGTCCGATTTTTATTCCGTTCGACTTGGTAAAATATTATTCGGACCGATATTTAATTCCCCGGAATTATTTTAATTAATTGAGTTAATAATATTATTAGATATTATTAGTGTGTTAATTAATAAATTAAGTTAGGGGTGTGGGGACAAATTTTGTAGGATTGGGTTTACACCCTTAACCTTACTAGTAAGAAAACACCATAAAAACCAATTTTCCTCATTCTTTCCATTTTCTACACAAAAGCCAAACTTAGTAACCTTGGGAGAAAGAGAGGGTTTTGGAAGAAGAAGAGCAAGAGCAAGAGCTTGAGGTTTGGAGTGGTTGAATCTTCAAGAATCATCCAAGCATTTGAGGTAAGGGGTTTGATTCTCCATCTCATATAGTTAGGGTTTGATAGTTATATTTTGGATTTGGGGAAAAATTGATAGTTGATTCATAGGGTTTTGGTTGGTTGATTGTTGAAATAGCTTATAAAAGTTGGATTAGGAGTATGGATTATGGGTGTCTTATTGCTAGCATTGTAGGAAATGGAAGTTATAAAATGAAAATGGAAAACTGTAACTGTTAAACATAAAAACCAGAAAACCAGAAAAATGCATGTGCAGGGAAGAAGAAGAAAGGAAGTGACGTGGAGTGTATATGAAGGGGGAGGCGCCCACCTCAAGGTGAGAGGCGGCCGTCCCCCACTTTAAGGCCCCCGCCTCCAACCATGGCACCTGTTGGGACGAACGTCCCTCACTTGCAGGGGAAGGAAACGGAAAATTGTGTTTTGGTTTTCTGTATTCTGTGTTTTGGTTTTCTATTTTCTGTTGCTTTCTGCATAATTGTTCAAGATGGCTTCTATTTCTTTAAATTTTTCCAATTTCACCTAGTAGTAGTTTATATTAATAAAATATGATTAGGACATAAGTTAGCCGATTAAATTTAGAACCCGATTATGTTTCGATTTTCCGATTTCGGTAAATTCGACGACGGAGCAAGTTGCTCCAAATTCAACGAAAATTGACGTGCTAGCTAAGTTCAACGTGTAGAACGTAGTGGTGAGGTTAGTTTTTCAACATTACGAGTTTTTACGAAACGACCCGAACTAGGCCAAATTACGGTTAAATTGAATCAGATAGCGTTTTAGTCGATTTAAGACACGTATGGACAATCCGATTGCGATGTTGACGATTATGATTACTTCCGGTTATTAGGAATGGCTTTCGTGATGATTATTGGTGTTTTGACTATTTTTCCGTTTTTGGAATTTGGTGAAATAATTGATAATGATGTGGTGTGATTAAACATGATGTTTGCGACGGTGTATTTATTAATGAATCTTGATGATATGTGATGCGATGATATGTTTATCTTGATGTGGATAAATATGGCGATGTGGATTTTATGTCAATTTTTATGAGCGATGATGATGTGTTGTTGTGTTGTCTTTATTGTCGAGTCACATACATTGCATTGGCGACGAGGGCGTTTATGACGATGGGCTTTATGCCAAGTGTTCCTAATTATGGACAAAGCGACGGGTACCACATGCATAACATAGTCATGTCTCATAGAGTCGGTTATGTTTATGTTTGAGTTGTTTGGCGTTGGGTTTTAATTGATGAGTGATGTTGAATTGCGATGATAAATGATACTTTGTATTGATGCAAGTATAATGATTATGTGACGAAGTTAAAGTGTTAATTTATACACTAAATGCTAATTTAAAGTATGTAAGCTTTTAATATATGTTGACATACTCTATTTAACTTATATCATTTGTAATTCCAAAACTATATATATATATATATATATATTTTATCGTGCCTTTTATTATATGTTTTGGAGTATCTCACCCTTTACTTGTTTCGACGTTGCCTTTATATTGGTAACGTGCAGGTGATCCATGAGGATGATGAGGATTAACTCGAGTCTCTTTATTTTGAGTCGCTCTGCTCCGGTCGTAGTAACACTCGGGATTTGAGCGACGTTATTATTTTGATAGGACAATTTATATATACTATTTTATGATGTTATAACTTTATGTATTGATGATAACATGATGATATGTATATTTTGTGAACACATCCATTTGTGATGTGAATAGTCATATGTGTATATGATGAATTATGATATGAATCGGTATATCCGACTTTTTATTTTTGTGATGTGCATTATAATGAAAAGTGATGAAAATGTGAATATGTGATGGCTCAATTTTGTTGGATGAAATTTTGAAACTCTGATTTTATTATTAATTACGAGGGGTAGAATTGGGGTGTTACATTAGTGGTATTAGAGAAGGTCGGTCATCCGCAAGTTGTTGAGTTTGTTGTTTTCTAACAATCAAGTATTGTTATTGTTGATTCTAATCCTTGTTTATTTGTGGCGAGAAGTTGTTATGGTGGTAGGAATCTTTGGTAGGAATGATGAGGCTCTTCTTTGCTATCTGAGGCAATACCTCGAGGCTTTCCAACACCAATCTTGATGAGCGCTGGTCTCGTAGTTTGGCAACCTTCCAAGAGAATCCCCTACTTTCCAAGGAAAGTATGATCTTGAAGGTGCTCTAACTTGGTTGAAGGAGATTGAAAGAATCTTACGTGTGATGGATTGCACTCTATGCGGAAAATCCGTTCTGGTACTCATAAGTTAAGTGAAGAGGCGATGGTGGTGGGTTGACACCGTCGAGGCTTGAGTTCTTGGTGAGGAAGTGGCGTGGGAGTTTTGCATTGGGAATTCATGAGTATTACGGAGGATGTTCGGGAAAGAAGGAGATATAGTTCCTTGAGCTAAAACAAGGAATATGTCTATCATTGATTATCTTTGCAAAGTTTACAGTGGCTCGTTCTATCCTCACTATGATGGAGAGAATGCCGAGTTTTCTAAGTGCATTAAATTTGAGAATGGCTTGCAAAATGAGATTAAGAAAGAGATTGGTTATCAAAAAATCTGTGTCTTTGCGGATTTGATTGATAGTTGTAGAATCTTCGAGGAAGATAGTAATGCACACTATAAGATTATGTCTGATAAGAGGAACAAGGGTCAACAGAGCCGTGGGAAACCTTATGTTATTCCACTTGTAAAGAAACAAAAGCGTTTCAAGGCGGAGGAATAGTGGGGGAGATGCTCCTACTAGTATTGTTTGTTACAAGTGTGGGAAACCTGGCCACAAAAGTAATGCTTGTCGAAGTGATGTAAGGGCTAAGGAGAATGACGTGAGATGTTTCCGATGCGGTGAAGTGGGTCATGTGACTCGTGATTTCAAGCATAAGGATGTGGTCTGTTTTAATTGTGGCGAGGGAGGTCACATTAGTTCTCAATGTAAGAAGCCTAAGAGGACTCAAGGAGCGGGGAAGGTGTTTGCTTTTTCGGGTGCTCCGAAGGCAAACGAAGATGGTCTTGTTCGAGGTACTAGTTTCATTAATAGCATTCCTCTTATTACTATTATTGATACTGGTGCTACTCACTGTTTTATTGCTGCTGATTGTGTAAAGAGATTGGGTCTCACTTTGTCATCTTTAGATAGAGATATGGTGGTTGAAGTTCTGGCTAAGGGAACGGTTACTACTTCTTTTGTGTGTGCAAATTGCCCTTTATCAATCTTTGATAGAGACTTTGTGGTGGATCTTGTTTATTTACAGCTTGTCGGGTTGGACGTGGTTCTGGGTATGGATTGGTTGAAAGCTAATTATGTCCATATCAATTGCTATGACAACACTGTGAGGTTTTCTTCCTTAGTGGAAGAAGATCAAACTATGTTGATGTCGACGAAACAATTGAATGAGTTCATGAAAGATGAAGCATTGGTTTTCTTGTTCATGGCGACTCTTTCTGTGGAGAGTCAATCTGTAATTGCAAACTTTCCGGTGGTGTGCGACTTTCCCAAAGTATTCCCTGATGAGATTCCTAGTGCACCTCCAGAAAGAGAAGTTGAATTTTCTATGGATCTTGTCCCTGGTACCAGACCAATCTCTATGGCGCCATACAGGATGTCCGCATCTGAGTTAGCAGAATTGAAGAGCCAATTAGAAGATTTACTCGAGAAGAAGTTTGTTAGACCAAGTGTGTCACCGTGGGGAGCTCCTGTGTTATTGGTGAAGAAGAAAGACGGTAGCATGATACTTTGTATTGATTATTGTCAGTTGAATAAAGTGACTATCAAGAATAGGTATCCACTTCCTAGAATTGATGATTTGATGGACCAATTGGTTGGCGCTCGCATGTTTAGCAAGATTGATTTGAGATCGGGTTACCATCAAATATGGGTGAAAGAAGATGTTCAGAAAACTGCTTTCAGGATAAGGTATGGACATTACGAGTATTCGGTGATGCCTTTCGGTGTCACTAATGCACCGGGAGTATTCATGGAGTACATGAACCGTATTTTCCATCCTTACTTGTATTGTTTCATGGTTGTTTTCATTGATGATATTCTGGTTTATTCTAAATCGGAAGAAGATCACGCAGAACATTTGCGCATTGTGTTAGAAGTTCTGAAAGAGAATAAGCTTTATGCTAAGTTGTCAAAGTGCGAGTTCTAGTTAAGTGAAGTGAGCTTTTTGGGGTATGTCATTTCTGGTGATGGCATCGGGGTTGGTCCTTCTAAGGTTAATGCTGTGTTAAGATGGGAAACTCCTAAGTCTGTTACTGAGATTAAAAGTTTCTTAGATTTGGCTGGTTACTACAGGAGGTTCGTTGAAGGTTTTTCTAAGTTGGCACTTCCTTTGACAAAGTTAACTTGTAAAGGAGCTGCTTTTGTGTGGGATGTCAAGTGTGAAGAAAGTTTTGTTGAATTGAAGAAAAGGTTAACAACGGCGCCGATCTTGATTCTACCTAATCCTGAAGAACAGTTTGTTGTTTATTGTGATGCTTCTAAGATGGGTTTAGGTGGTGTGCTTATGAAAAATGGCAAGGTGGTTGCTTATGCTTCTAGGAAATTGAAGATTCATGAGAAGAACTATCCTACTCATGATTTGGAACTTGCAGCGGTTGTTTTTGTGCTTAAGATTGGGAGGAATTATCTTTATGGTTCTAGATTTGAAGTATTTAGTGACCATAAAAGCTTGAAATACTTGTTCGATCAAAAAGAGCTTAATATGAGGCAAAGGTGGTGGCTTGAATTGTTGAAAGATTATGATTTCGGATTGAATTACCATCCTGGTAAAGCGAATGTGGTGGCCGATGCTTTAAGTCGAAAGACTTTGCATATGTCACTTTTGATGGTGGAAGAGTTGGAAATGATTGAACAATTTAGAGATATGAGTCTTGTGATAGAAGTGATGCCGAAGAGTGTTATCTTGGGAATGTTGAAGATCAATAATGATTTCCTTGATAGCATTAGGGAAGCTCAAAAGCTTGATGTGAAACTTGTTGATTTGTTGGTGGGTATTGGACAAACTGAAAGTGAAGATTTCAAGTTGGATGCTCAGGGTGTTTTGAGGTTCCGATATAGGATTTGTATTCCCGATGATGTGGATTTAAAGAGAATGATCTTGGAAGAAAGTGATAGAAGCAATTTGAGTATTCATCCCGGAGCGACCAAAATGTATCAAGATTTAAGGAAACTATTTTGGTGGTCGGGCATGAAAAGAGAGGTGGCTCAGTTTGTTTATGCTTGTTTGACTTGTCAGAAGTCTAAAGTGGAGCATCAAAAACCTGCAGGGTTAATGCAACCGTTCGAGATCCCGAAATAGAAATGGGATAGCATTTCTATGGATTTCGTAACGGGGTTACCGAATACACCAAGAGGACACGATGCGATTTGGGTGATTGTTTATTGGCTTACAAAGTCGACTCACTTTATTCATATTAACATCACTTATCCCGTATCGAGGTTGGCAGAGATTTATACGCATGTGATTGTTAGATTACATGGTATTCCTTTGTGTATTGTTTCGGATAGAGATCCGAGGTTCACTTCTGAATTCTAGAAAAGCTTGCAAGAGGCTTTGGGTTCTAAGTTGAGGTTGAGTTCGGCTTATCATCCTCAAACTAATGGTCAGACGGAAAGGACGATTCAATCGTTGGAAGACTTGTTGCGAGCATGTATTCTTGAACATGGTGGTTCATGGGATACATATCTTCCTTTGATTGAGTTTACTTATAACAACAGTTTTCATGCTAGTATTGGAATGGCACCGTTTGAGGCGTTGTATGGTCGGAGGTGTAGAACTCCTTTGTGTTGGCACGAGTCGGGTGAAAGTGTGGTGCTTGGACCCGAATTGGTTAGAGAGACTACTAAGGCGGTGAAGATGATTAGAGAAAAGATGAGAATTTCTCAAAGTCGACAAAAGAGTTATCATGATAAAAGGAGAAAAGACTTGGAATTTCAAGATGGTGATCATGTGTTTTTGAGAGTTACTCCTACAACCGGCGTTGGGCGAGCATTGAAGTCGAAGAAGCTAACTCCTCGCTTTATTGGTCCTTACCAAATTACTAGTAAAGTGGGAAAAGTGGCTTATAGGGTGGCGTTACTGCCGAATCTTTCGAATTTGCACGATGTATTCTATGTGTCAAAACTTCGGAAGTACGTTCCGGATTCTTCGCATGTGATTGAGATGGATGATATTCAAGTTCGAGAAAATCTTACGGTGGAAACGATGCCTTTAAGGATTGAGGATCGTGAGATAAAGTCTCTTCGTGGCAAAGAGATTTCTTTGTTCAAAGTTGTGTGGATAGGAGCAGCTGGGGGAAGCGCGACGTGGGAGTTAGAAAGTAAGATGCGGGATTCCTATCCCGAGCTTTTCGAGTCAGGTAATTTCGAGGACGAAACTTTTTAAGTGGGGGAGAGTTGTAACGCTCGTTTTATTTAATATTATATTATATTAAAATTTTTGAATTACCGCTTGACGATTGTTTTGGAGAAGAGAATATTTATATTAATCGATATATCTATTAATATATTTGGCGACGTTTTGTTCGGTCCGGTTTTTATTCCGTTCGATTCGGTAAAATATTATTCGGACCGATATTTAATTCCCCAGAATTATTTTAATTAATTGAGTTAATAATATTATTAGATATTATTAGTGTGTTAATTAATAAATTAAGTTAGGGGTGTGGGGACAAATTTTGTAGGATTGGGTTTACACCCTTAACCTTACTAGTAAGAAAACACCATAAAAACCAATTTTCCTCATTCTTTCCATTTTCTACACAAAAGCCAAACTTGGTAACCTTGGGAGAAAGAGAGGGTTTTGGAAGAATAAGAGAAGAGAAAGAGCAAGAGCTTGAGGTTTGGAGTGGTTGAATCTTCAAGAATTATCCAAGCATTTGAGGTAAGGGGTTTGATTCTCCATCTCATATAGTTAGGGTTTGATAGTTATATTTTGGATTTGGGGAAAAATTGATAGTTGATTCATAGGGTTTTGGTTGGTTGATTGTTGAAATAGCTTAGAAAAGTTGGATTAGGAGCAAGGATTATGGGTGTGTTATTGGTAGCATTGTAGGCAATGGAAGTTATAAAATGAAAATGGAAAACTATAACTGTTAAACATAAAAACCAGAAAACCAGAAAAATGCAAGTGTAGGGAAGAAGAAGAAAGGAAGTGGCGTGGAGTGTGTATGAAGGGGTAGGCGCCCACCTCAAGGTGAGGGGCGGGCGTCCCCCACTTCAAGGCCCCCGCCTCCAACCGTGGCACTTGCTGGGACGAACGTCCCTCACTTGTAGGGGAAGGAAACGGAAAACTGTGTTTTGGTTTTCTGTATTTTGTGTTTTGGTTTTTTGTTCTCTGCTGCTTTCTGCATAACTATTCAAGATGGCTTATGTTTCTTTAAATCTCTCCAATTTCACCTAGTAGTAGTTTATATTAATAAAATATAATTAGGACATAAGTTAGCCGATTAAATTTAGAACCTGATTATGTTCCGATTTTCCGATTTCGGTAAATTCGACGACGGAGCAAGTTGCTCCGAATTCAACGAAAATTGACGTGCTAGCTAAGTTTGGCGTGTAGAACGTAGTGGTGAGGTTAGTTTTTCAAAATTACGAGTTTTTACAAAACGACCCGAAATAGGCCAAATTACGCTTAAATTGAATCAGATAGCGTTTTAGTCGATTTAAGACACGTATGGACAATCCGATTGCGATGTTGACGATTATGATTAATGCCGATTATTAGGAATGGCTTTCGCGACGATTATTGGTGTTTTGACTATTTTTCCGTTTTTGGAATTTGGTGAATTAATTGATAATGATGTGGTGTGATTAAACATGATTTATGCGACGATGTATTTATTAATGAATACTTGATGATATGTGATGCGATGATATGTTTATCTTGATGTGGATAAATATGGCGATGTGGACTTTATGTAAATTTTTATGAGCGATGATGATGTGTTGTTGTGTTGTCTTTATTGTCGAGTCACATACATTGCATTGGCGGCGAGGGCTTTTATGCCAAGCGACGATGGGCTTTATGTCAAGTGTTCCTAAGTATGGCCAAAGCGACGGGTACCACATGCATAACATAGTCGTGTCTCATGGAGTCGGTTATGTTTATGTTTGAGTTGTTTGGCGTTGGGTTTTAATTATTGAATGATGTTGAATTGCGATGATAAATGATACTTTGTGTTGATGCGAGTATAATGATTATGTGACGAAGTTAAGGTGTTAATTTATACACTAAATGCTAATTTAAAGTATGTAAGCTTTTAATATATGTTGACATACTCTATTTAACTTATATCTTTTGTAATTCAAAAACTATATATATATATATATTATCATGCCTTTAATTATATGTTTTGGAGTATCTCACCCTTTACTTGTTTCGCCGTTGCCTTTATATTGGTAATGTTCTGGTCGTAGTAACACTCGGGATTTGGGCGACGTTATTATTTTGATAGGACAATTTATATATACTATCTTATGATGTTATAACTTTATGTATTGATGATAACATGATGATATGTATATTTTGTGAGCACATCTGCTATGCTGTGAATAGTCATATGTGTATATGATGAATTATGATATGAATCGGTATATCCGACTTTTGATTTTTGTGATGTGCATTATAATGCAAAGTGATGAAAATGAGAATATGCGATGCCTCAATTTTGTTGGATGAAATTTTGAAACTCTGATTTTATTATTAATTATGAGGGGTAGAATTGGGGTGTTACATGACGCGCCACCCTTGGATATGGTCTTTCTTTCCTCCCCCTCCCCACACTTATCATGTAGCATTTGTTTGTGCATTGCATTGTTTGTGTGCTTTTGCCATAACACTTGTTTTCCTCCTCCCTTTGTGTCACTTGGTTCTTCAACCAAGGTGGATATTAGGATAGCCTCCCCTAGGATCGCTCAGCTAGAGTATTTTTCGAGCTTAGACATTAGGATTGTCATCCATGCATGCTAACATAGTTAGAAGATCCCTTTATCCTTAACCTTAGGATCAATCATTGTATGATAACATTAGGGTAGAAATAGTTAGTTTCCCTTAGATGTTTTCTTCTTTCTTTTGCATACTTGCATTAAAACTAAAACTCTTTTTCTTTCAAAAAACTTCAGAACATTCTAAAATAACAAAAACACTTTATACAAGATAAAATCAAAAAACTAATTCAAATTCTTTTCGTCTTTGTGGCTTATCAATCAAACTTTTCAAAATAACGTGTTAATTCCTTTATGTGCTGATGTGTAATACCCTAAAGGTCGGGTTGCGATAGGAAGTGAAGTTAACTCCGTTCCATTAAAAAACACAAAACCCACCAAAACATGTGATTCGAACTACGACGCTCTGACTTTTCCATTGCACGAGGAAATACGTAGGCATCTGGTCATGGGGCTCGACCGAGCAAACTTTTTAAATACTTCCTTCTTTTCCCCGTGTTTATTTTCTTTCTTTCACATGCATTTCCCTTAGAACTGAGCATTAGACATAGATATAGCGATTAAGTGATAGATAAACACACCCATTAGATAGAAAATAGAAGTGGATCCTGTAGAGTACTACAGACGTGTGGGGTGCTAATACCTTCCCCTCGCATAACCGACTCCCTTACCCGATCTCTTGGTCGTAAGACCGTGATTCCTCTCTTTTAGGTTTACTCGATATTTACATTTCTCCTTAGGTGAGATAAAAGACGTTCGATGGCGACTTCATTGATATTCTATCAAATGAGTTTGTCTAGTTCCTTCAGGTGTCACCTAGGCTAGCTAACTAGGAGTTACTTGAGACTCGGGGTGAGAAGGAAAAAAGTATGACAACTAAATGTCAATGTGTTGTAGAGATGAGTATATGAGCGATAGAGGCAATACCCTTTAAAGATGGTTCTCCCCAGTTGGCCCTCGTGAAGACCATGGCTGCCGAGTTACAGAATATTGTGTAGTACAAGCGACAAAGGAGGCAGACAATTAGAAATATCCAATAGATTATATTGGGATGTATTATTTTTTTGTGTGGTATTTTTGGATGTATTTTCGGATGTATTTTCGAACAAATGTTATGTATGAATTATCTTGACTTTTTATTTATGTATTAATTTTTACCCTCTATTAACTTTAACCTATTTGAGTTTTACTTTGATTTTACGATGATACACTTTAATATAAGTTGGCCTCACAAAAATAAAATGTTTGAACAATGGTGTTGCTCTAAAATGATTCAGGGAGGATTTTGGAGATGCATCTCGAAATTAATCACTCATTTGTATTTACCACGCTTTCAAAAACTTTCAGGAGACATTTCAGAGATGCATATTTGAATACACTAAATACCATACGAGATGCATCTCCGAAAGCATGAAGGAAAGTTTTGAATTTTCAAGGGTGTGGTATGCTTATACAAGGGTTTATCGAGCAATTCCTAACCCTAATACTCTTTTACAACATTATTGTTTCTTCTTCTTTTTTCTCTAATGCGGCACCACCATTCTTTCCTTTCTCTATTTTTTATAAGATAATAGTTTTCTTTTTCTTCCTATGCAGTGAACATATATTTGTGTCTCCTAGCTCTCTTCTTCTTTTTCTGATTATCTCAAATCTAACAAAATACAACATAGTTTTTGAAACATTGCATGATTTTTTCTGCATCACCATCATAGTTTCAAGGTAATATCACTCTGTTTTATTTTAAAAATAAAATAAAAAGGTAACCATGTCCAACCTGTTCAACCAGATAAACTTCTAGTTTTCCATATGTTTTTTAGTTTTTTGAACGATTTTCCAATTCATAGAAAGTAGAAACACAATGTCACCTTTTACCTCAATTTAAGTTTTCACATAAAAGAAATGGGACGAAGGTTATTCGCATGCAACAACAAAATAAATGGATTTGAACATCAAACAAACCAAACAATTTGTTATATAATGTTCTTAAAATAATAAATCCAAGTTGTAAAATTTTATGTGGAGCACACAAATTAATACTACACAATAAAGTATTAGTAGCAGAAAAGAGGGGGAAAAGTATAAAATTGATAGCTCAAAAACCTCACCGATAAAACTGATGCTGAAATATAAATAGAGATGTAGAAAGTAAACAAGCCAGACACAGAGTTGTCAAAAGCCCAATTTAGGATGTGATGAAGTATAAAGGAATGGAGAATGAGAACTTTTATTTCCACCCCCACTTGTTACGTAACCCCATGAAAAGATAATTTTGTCCAAGCCTCATTCATCGTTGAAAATTACGGTACACTGTATTTTTGAAAAATTTTGGACTATACTGAAAATTTGAGAGCGCTACCAGAATTTTCACGAAAACAAGTAAGTTTACGGTAGATTTATTAAAAATTCCGGTATTTCGTACCAGATATTTCGTAATTTCTGGTATCGCCTACCGAAAATTTCAAAATATCCGGTATTTTCGCCCGGAAATTTTGAAATCCACAATATTTTGTTTGAATCGTCTTGTGAATTTCAAAAATTTTGGTATGTCTAAAATATCAGAAATTTTGAAATTTCCAGGATTTTCTATTTTCAAAAATACTAAGTTTTTAATGATTTTTTTATGACTTTTAACTTTGTATCCAGTGAGGACTAGATGCAAAGACAATTCTATTTCTGGCCGGATTACTGATCGAGCAGATGTTGTGGCTCGACCAACAGATGAGGCACAGGGTGATCGTGGTTGTCGGCCGGTCTCACGAAGCGAATGGTGGCGAGGCCGTGGCGGTTTCGTGCACCTCGTTGACGGTTTTCCTGACCTCCTACGGCAGTTATGGACCCTCCTGTTCCTATGGTGGTTCAAGAGCTAGTTGCTGAGGAGCAGATTCCATTGGTGGTGTAGGGCACATGCGGGGCGGATCTGGGAGGTGGTTCTGGAGGTGGTTCAGGAGGTGGTGCTGGAGGTGGTTGTCATACCCTAAAATTTTCCCTCCTACTTCTCAAAACATTTCATACATCTATACTCAAGGATTCCTCAAGGGTTGATCAGACAAACCCTTTCCTAGACAATCAACCCAAACTAGGGTTTGGTAATTCTCAGATCAAGATGGACTTCCAACATCTCCAATGGTCATCATGCCTCCTCATATGCTTCAAAGATTCTCCATGTCAAGTTTCAAGCCTCACAAGTCAAGTTTCCTCAGACAATTGCTCAGATGGTTGAAAATCAGTTGTATTGGACAAAACGTCAACTGTGGTCAACATACAGTCAAACTTCATGATTTTTGGTCAACATCCTCATTTTGAAGTTACATTCATCATTTGATCAAGGGTTGATCATGATTCATCAAGAAAACTCAAGATTTGCTCAAAAGTCAAACTTTCCAAATTAGGGTTTCTCAATGAAAAGTCAACTGAACTTTGACTGAGCATAACTTCTTCATACTTTCTCAAAAAAATTTCCACCACCTTTCATTCTGAAGGAAATTCAATTCTCTACAACTTCATGTCTCACAAGAATGTTCAAAAAATGCTTCATTTGGAAGTTATGGGTCAAAACATTACAGGTCCTTTTCAAAGTCAACAAAACGTCATCTTTTTGTAATGAAGTTTTATTGAGCATGGAAACTCCAATTGAGATCAAACCAAAGAGGTTGTTTAGAGGACACTTAGAGATTTCTAAAAAGTCCAAGAACACTCAAAAATTTGGAAAATTAAGCAAAATACACCTTGCACAAATTGGGCATTTTTTAAGAGGTGCACAAAGAAATACTTGTCAAAATCAAAATTTTGCAAATGGGCCTAGTTTTTCTTGGTTTAAACTTGTTCCTTATCTTATTTGGAACCTTAAAGCCCAATGCCACAATTTTGTCTTTATTTTTCTATTAAATTTGGATTTTATTCATTTAAAACAAATTAAATTAAAAATAAGGTATAAAATCAAAATTAAATGCAAAATTGATTTTTCTCTCGTACTTGAGATCCAAGTAACTCATACAAGCTGGCAAATTTCGAAATTTGCATTGATTTGGCAAGAATTTGATTGAAATTGGATCATAAAAGGAAGATTTGATTTTGTAGAAAATCAAATAATTTTTGCATTGATTGATCATTATTTGTTCTTCATTCATCCCAAAATTCATCCATTATAAATATACAATGCATACAACATGAAGAGAGACAGAAAAATTGCTCAAAAGAACCCTAACTTAAAGTCAAAAAACCGTCTCCTTGAAGCAACTTGCAGCCTTGGTTTTAGCTCGTTTCAATTGATTCTAAGCCTTCCAGTGCATTCCTTGAAGCCTCTTGAGTCGATCCAGACCTTTACAACTCTCAAAAACATCAAGAATTGAGAGAACACGATTTCGGTTTGTCAACTTCTTTCCAAATTCGAATTCTGTTATTCATGCATCTTTAACATGTTTTGATGTTTGTTTTGTGTTTAGAACAAAGTTTGCAAGCTTTCTGGATGATTCAATTGCATTTTCGTGGCCTGAAACACGATTCACCATAGTTAGGGTTTTCTGAACTGATTTAGGGTTTCTTTAAATACGAAAAATAGGACGAAACCGATACCACCATCGTGCTCAGAATGATGTTTCCATTCGAACCATGGCTTTGAATTTCATTTATATTGCTTGTACTGGATTTTTGATGTTTGCAGGGGCCTTAACGTCGAACTCAGCCGAGGCTAACTTTTCAAAATTTCAAATGAAGAAGATGAAGATCTTCGCGCGTGTTCTTGGTTCCCAGAATTCAAATTCGCTTAAAACGATTCCGTTTCAATGTTTTGACACCAAACGCGCGTTGGCTCAGTGGTTAAGGCAAGGGAGTCCGACGTGTTACCAGAAGGACACCGGTTCGAGCCTGGCCAGGACCAAATATTTTTACAAGTTTGATAACTAACATATTTTTCTTATTTTTCTTTAATATTTTTTATCTAATTTAATTTATCTTCAATATTTTTTATCACGCATCTAAAAACTCCAAAAAAAATATTTCTTTTTTTGCATAATCATCAGAAAAATACTTATTTAATTTTTAAAATTAAAATTATTATTTTTGCATGCATATTTAATTTAATTATTAATTAATCGTTTAAATGACTTTTAATTGTTTTTTAAATTATCAAATCGATTCAGAAAATTACCAAAAATTTATCTTATCATATTAATGTCATTACTAACATAAAACCTTTTTCCTCATTCAAAAATATTTGTTTTACTAACATTTTCCTCTTATGCAATTTTCTCGTATTTAGATTATGTATCATTCACGAGGTTGTAACGTTTAGACGATTTTCTTGCTTTTCTTTTCCAATTATGTAGCGCCTATGGGATGTAATAGTTTAATTAGGACTTTTATTTTCCGCACTCTTATTATGTAACGCCCCAAAGCCATGTAATAGCGTAGGACATTTATCTTTCCGCATTTTACATTTCCGATTTACTTTCGCACCCTATAAGCGCTAGTAATTAGGCGTGTATGGCAAGATAAAATTGGACATAGATCACTCATAATTTCAAGATAAAATATCTGAATTGACACACTCTTTTCACATGCACCCTTAGGGTAATTCTCTCTCGTTGCCTTCTGAATACAAATGGTCAAGTCCCTCGAGCGTAGAGGTATTCTAGCACCGTTGCCTTCAAAACAAAGCATCATAGTCCCTTCGATACAAAGATCATAGACCCACGATGTAAGCCTACGAATGCATGATCTTGACCCTCGATTGTTGCCTATGAGAAATGATGATAGTCCTTGAATGTGCTAGGATACTTCCTACAAGTTGCCTTCTATGACCATCCGATGTCCCTTGAATGTCCTACATCCAACGAATAGGGTTACCTACCAATTAATGGTATGAATAGCACTATTCTAAAGGAACATAAAATAACACGAACGACCATTACGAGTAGGTAATAAGACTTTTAGTTGCTTGCTCTATCAAAATACTTTTCACACCTCACACTTTTGTCAAAGTTCAAACTCTTTTCAAAACGAAACATTTCCGCACACTTTGTATACATTCCTACATGAATCATTACAAAGTCAAAGCAAAATGCCTTTTCAAAACATTTTTTGTCAAACACACAGAAAGCACAATTTTAAAATGATCTAAGAGCAACTAAGAGCCCGTAGATAACTACGGATGGAAAGGGGTGCTAATACCTTCCCTTTTCATAACCTTCTCCCTTACTCAGAATCTAACGAAGGTCTTTTCCTGTTCTTTTCACCTTCCCTTAATTGGATAAAAGAAAATTCGGTGGAGACTCTTGCTATCCGCACATTTGCAATACAAAAATCTCAAAGTCAGTTCACCGTATTACAAAACTGGCGACTCTGCTGGGGAGACACCCTAAAGAGAGAATGCCTTAGGGATTTCTAGATCACTTTTACTGCTTTGTGCTTGACTTGCTTGCTTTACTTTTAAGGGTTTCTTGGGTATTATACTTGTGGGGGATCCTACACCCGGATCCGGGTTTCCTTTTAGGTAAGTAGCAATAAATCGTCGCGACCGTTAAACGTATATCGAAACAGTCAACATGATGGCTACGTTAGTGTGACACTTTGGATGTCCTGATACTCTTCATTTCCAAGTTGAGGATAGTATTTGGCTTTTGCGTGGTGTCATCAGCACTAACTAAACTTTTAGAACCCTAATTGACCCATCTTGGCCATTAGAAGGTAGTGAGATGGCCGGCTTTGGTGTAGACCGAGGTTGGCTGATACTCAATGCTACGCTCATTAAAATCAGACTTTTGGGATATTTTCGGTCAAACACTTGGTAGTCGTATTGAAATAAATGCCTATGAGAAAGATCAATGATATGAGATTCCTAGAACCCGGTTACTATTATAGGACAGGATGAACCAACTCAAACTTTTGGTAGGGTAAACACCTATACCTCTTGCAAGCCTTAAACCTAGGGCTATTGTGTGAATTGTTTGTGCTTGCTAAACATGAGATCATGACATCATTGCATTGCATATCATTTCTAACTATTTCAAGGAACTAATCATTTATCTTTGCTCTGTTTTGTAGGGATTATGGCTTCTAGAAAGACTATCCGAATCAACTTTATGGGTGTACCTTCTCAGCTCAAAGAATTGGTTTCAGAGATTCCCGATCATGCTCAGTTCATCAAAAGATATGGTTATCTACTTGACTTGGTTATCTCCAGTTTTGAAGAAGATATGATGCATGTCCTATTCCAGTTCTTTGATCCGAAACACCATTGCTTTACATTCCCAGATTATCAGTTGGTTCCTACCTTGGAAGAGTTCTCTAAGCTACTTGGGATACCTATTCTTGACCAAATACCATTCACCGGTTTAGAAAAGGTTCCTAAGTACGAAGACATTGCATCAACATTACACCTACATCGCTCAGACATTGAAGATAATTGGGAAACTAGAAGCGGAGTTAAGGGTTTACTTGCCAAGTTCTTAATTAATAAAACCCGATAATTCCTCAAAGTTATGAGTTTCCATGCATTCGAAGACATCTTGGCCTTGCTAATCTATGGTTTGGTTCTATTTCCTAACTCGGATCAATTCATAGATGTCAACGCCATCAAGTTGTTTCTTACTCGCAATCCTGTGCCTACCTTGCTTGGAGACATCCTACATTCTCTCCACACTCGTACTACTAAGAGACAAGGAACTCTCATGTGTTGTACACCGTTACTTTCCAGTGGTTTATTTCACTTTCCTCCATCGGTTTTGAAGAGCGAGCAAAGGTTGAAGTGGTCTCAAAGACTAATGTCACTCTCTCATTCAGATATCCGTTGGAGTCTTTTCTCTCAAAAGGACTTCACATTCATTGAGCGATGTGGAGAATTCCCTAATGTACCGCTCCTTGGTATAAGGGGAGGTATTACTTACAACCCTTCTCTAGCTCTACGTCAGTTTGGTTTTGCTCGAAGAGATGGTCTTCATGATATGCTTCTCCAAGACATTGTGTTCGACTACAACCACAATCTCGAAATTACCGATGAAGGTTCATACGCTTGGGGCATGGTAAGAAGCGATACCAAGATTTTGGGGCACCAAACTCCATCCCTTGGGAACCTTACCTCAAATGGGTGCGAGCTCGAGCTCAAAACCTCATGATGCCATTCACGCTGTTTACCAATAATTATTGGACTGTTGCTATAGGTGATGTACCCTATCTTGTTCTCCATCTGCCTGATTTTGAAGACTTGAAGAGATCCTGGATTCACTCAAAGAAGAAAGGATACATTTGAAGCTCAATGCTATGCAAGCGAGAAGAAGGTACTAGAGTTGTCAAGCTACTTCACGAGGCGAAACATCACCTTAACGGCAGGAAGCGCCATGGGAGACTTAGTGCTTTAGGATTTTTATGCTTTTCTTTTATTGTTTTAAACTATCTTTTGTACTTAAAAAGAAAGAGAATAAAAAGAAAACTAATAAATGTTTGTTCATGTTTGTTTAACAAATTTAAATCTCTAATGAAATTCCTGGCAGCAGATACGTGATGTCACAGAGAATGTTATGACACACTATCTGACACTCTGTTAACAATTCACACAATAATTATAAACAACAGTAAAGAACACAATAAGTTGTTTACCCAGTTCAGTGTATAACTACACCTACATTTGGGGGCTACCAAGCCAGGGAGGAAATTCACTATCAGTAGAATTAATTCAGGAATAACCCAACCAGTTTATCTCCTTCACTTAAACCTACAATGCAACTTCAACCTAAGTCCTACTTAGATCTGAGTTCCTACTCACTCCCCCTCAATCACAGCAGTGATATCAACCTATTGATTAATTGAATTGTGAAGACACACTTCAATAAACTCTCTTGATCTTGCTTCAAAGCTTCAATCAAGAGACAAACACTCGTGCTTCTGACTTTGGTGATAAACTACCCTACAAACAAATCCTAGTCAAGGCACTTATCAATTGATAGTTGCTTGGCTCACGAAGATACTAGAATTACAAAATACAATTGTTAACTCTCTAATAGTACAAATAACAACTGCTATATCTTCAATAAATTTGGGCAGCAGTATAAGGGTTGAATTCCTTTTATAGAAGCATCCTGAAACTTGGTTTGGGCTTCCATAAAGATAGCTAGGGTTCACTTAATTTAATCCTAAAACATGGTCTTTTCAACAACCAATTTAGGTCTAATTAAGATTTACCTAGCAGTGAGCATGCTTTCTAATATGAGAAAATATATTTTAGCACTCAACAAACTTCACGAAAGACTCGGAAAAAATAGATTCTGAGAATGTCACCTTGAATGTCATATACATTGTTTATCGAATTTCTTTTCTGACTTTAGCTTCGGTTCGTGTCCTTTAACATCCTTGTCAAGTAGGATTTATCTTCAATCTCTTCATGACATTTATCAAGACATGTCAAACCTAGTTTTACCAAATTAATTCCAACTAAAACACTAACAAACTCCCCTTTGGCACATTTTGGCTAAAACTACTTAACACATCAGTACCTATCGTGGAAGACAAACTAGTTCTAAGCTTAAACAAACTAGAACCTAGAGATAAGATAAATTCTACCCATACAAATCCCACAATTCCACAATTGCCCACATACAAATTTAAAATTGCCATGGGTTTCCCAAAATTCCATTTCACACAGTGGTTTTCTTCCCTTTTTAGCCACAGGGCCAAAGGAAATAATACAAGTACCAAGAATTCAAGCATATAATTTAAGAAGGTACCAACAATTGTTAAGTGTACAATCTTCATGAAAGCTTACAATCATCCAAACTAAATTGGGAAAAATACAGGACAAGTAAAAGGGCAGGAAACAATATGAAAACAACAAGCCAAAATCAACAAAACAAGAACCATCACGCAACGGATCAGTTGCTCTTCTCTCTGAAGAAGCAGCATGTATCTGAACTGACTTTGTAGGATTTTGTATCAAATGTGCGAATAGCAAGAGTCGCCACCGACTTTTATTTTTATCAATTAAGGAAGGTAAAAGTAACGAAAAGACCTTCGTTAGATTACGAGTTCGGAGAATGGTTATGAAAAGGGAAGGTATTAGCACCCTTTCCATCCGTAGTTATCTACGGGCTCTTAGTTGCTCTAGATCACTTTTTAAAATTGCTTTTTGTGTGTTTGACAAAGATGTTTTGAAAAAAGGCATTTCGCTTTGACTTTGTAATGACTCATGTGGGAGTGTATACAAAGTGTTCGGAAATGTTTCGTTTTGAAAAGAGTTTGAACTTTGACAAAAGAGTGTGTGGTGTGAAAAGCATTTGATAGAGCAAGCAACTAAGAGACTTATTTACCCACTCAGAATTGGTCGTTTTGTTGTACTTCTACATTCCTTTAGAATAGCGCTAGCCGTACCATTAGTTAGTAGGTAGCTCCATTCGTTGGATGTAAGCGGGACATTCGAAGGGACATCGGATGGTCATCAAAGGCAACTTGTAGGAAGTATCCTAGCACATTCGAAGGGACTATCATCATTTTTCGTAGGCGACAATCGAGGTCAAGATCATGTATTCGGAAGCGACATCGTGGGTCTTATGATCTTTGTATCGAAGGGACTATGATGATTTGTTTTGAAGGCAACAGTGCTAGAATACCTCTACGTTCGAGGGACATGACCATTTGAATCGAAAAGGCATCGAGAGAGAATTACCCTAAGGGGTGCGTGTGTGAAAGAAGTGTGTTGAATTCAGGTATTTTATCTTGCAAATTAGTGGGCTATGTTCAATTTTAGTCTTGCCATGCACGCCTAATTACTAGCAATTGATAAGTGCGGAAAGTAAAATGCGGAATGTAAAATGCGGAAAGATAAACCTCGCTATTACATGGCTTTGGGCGAGATACATAATTTAAACTTAGGAAAATAAAGACCTAATTTTAAACTATTACATTACATTATTGGAAAAATAAAGCGATAAAAGAAAAAGCGTCCGAATCGGTGCAACCTGTGAAAGAATAAGAAAATCGGAAAATGCAATATGAATCGAACAAGAGAAAAAATGTTATAAAAATGCAAATTTTTATATGAGAAAATTAATATATGCTGGAAATATGATAAATATATTAAAATAATTTTTTTGGGATTTTTTGGAAAAGATTTAATAATTAAAATGCAATTTATAATGATTTAAATGCTAAAATATAAATAAAATAAATATGCATGCAAAAATTATATTTTTTAATTTATTAAATTAAATAAACATTTTTGTGAAAATAATGCAAAAAGAAAAAATGTTTTTGGAAATTTTTTAATGCAGAAAAAAATGTAGAAAAGAAATTAAAATGAATGGAAAATATTAAAATAAAAGAAAACATGAAAATATGTTAGAAAATACTAGTTTGCAAAAAGAGTGTCATGGCAGGATCGAGTCATTGGCCTCAAACTACAAACCAACCGACCAAGCGAGCCAACAGCACTCTTGTTTGGAAATTGGAGTGAGTGGAATTTACAGCGTCGCCTTCGTATGGTCTCGTTTCGGCCAAGAACTTCATCGTTCTTGTTTGAATTACAGGCATTTTGCGTCGGCCTCGGCGGCGCTATGACCTGCAAACATCAAAATGCAACACACGTAATATAAATTCAATTCAAAGGCATGGTTCGATTGGATTCATCATTCTAAACATGATGGTGGTATCCGTTTTGTCCAATTTGTCCTATTTCATGAGATCCCAATTCGAACCATGGAACCCTAGCTATGGTAAGTTCTTATTCCGGCCATGAAAATTCAATCAAACGAGAAAGCTTGCACGTCCATCTAAACACAAAACAAACCACGAAACATGTTAAAAGTGCATGAATGATAGAAATCGAATTTTGAAAAAGTATGACAAACCGAAATCGTGTTCTCTCAATTCTTGATGTTTTGAGAGTTGTAAGTGCGATCGATTAGAGAGCCTCGAGACAATGGAAGGCTTAGAATTGAATCGAAGCAAAACTAGGGTTACCAGTTGCTTGAAACACAGTTTTTGAACTTTGGAATAGGGTTTGTAGAGCAATTTTTCGTTCCTTCTTGATAGGTATGCATCATGTATTTATCTTGGATGGATTTGGGATTAATTTGGAAAGAATCAATCAATATTCAATGGAAATCAAATTTGATATTTCCATGAAAATCAAATCTTCAAAGCTTGATCAATTTCAATCCAATCTTGCCTTTCTTGCTCCAATTTCGAATTTGCTGGCATTTATGAGTTAATTGGACCTTAAGGAAAGAATAAAATCAATCTTTTGCCATTAATTTCAATTTTATAATTTATTTTAAGATTTAATTTGCATTTAAATAAATAAATTACAAATTAAATAGAAAAATAAATCAAAAATTCGTGGCATTGGGCTTGGACACTCCTAATTGCATGAGGAACAAGTTAGGATGAAGAAAAAGTAGGCCCATTTGCAAAAGATTTGATTTTTTGAAGTATCTCTCTTTGTGCATTCTTTCAAAATTGCCCAACTTGTGAATGGTGTAACTTGCTCAATTTTCCATATTTTTGAGTGTTCTTGGACTTTTTGGAAAGCTCTAAGAGTCCTCTAAGCAATGTCTTTGGTCTCATCTCAATTGGAGTTACCATGCTCAATATATCTTCAAAACAAAAAGTTGACTTTTTGTTGACTTTGAAAATGACCTGTAATGTTTTGAGCTATACCTCTCAAATGAAGCATTTTTTGGACATTCTTGTGAGACATGAAGTTGTAGAAATGAATTTCCTTCAAAACAAGAGGTGGTGGAAAATTTTTTGAAAAGTATGAGAAAGTTATGATCGGTCAAAGTTGAGTTGACTTTTCACCTAGAAACCACTAATTTAGAAAGTTTGACTTTTGAGCAAATCTTGAGTTTTCTTGATGAATCATGATCAACCCTTGATCAAATGATGAATGTAACTTCAAAATGAGGATGTTGACCAAAAATCGAAGTTTTGGTATGTTGACTGATTGACTTTTGTCCAATACACCGATTTTCAACCCTCGAGCAATTATAGAAACTTGACTTGTGAGGCTTGAAACTTGACATGGAGAATCTTTGAAGCATATGAGGAGGCATGAAGGCTATTGGAGATGTTGGAACCTCATCTTGACTTGAGAGATACCAAACCTAGTTTGGGTTGATTGTCTAGAGAGAGTTTGTCGATCAACTCTTGAGGAATCCTTGAGTATGGATGTATGAAATCTTTGAATATATGGAGGGCAAATTTTGGGGTATGACAACTGCCCTGTTCAATCTTCTTGTACTGGAAGGTTAGATTGACATGCTTGTCTTCGTGACTGGAGGTAGAAGATGATTGAACAATACAATTTGCACTGTTGGTGGATGATGCGGAGCAGGCTACGGATGCCGTTTGGAGAAGTTGGAGACTTCATTTGGGAGCGAGTCGTCAGCTAGACTCAAGGTTGTTGATAGGAGAATTGACGGAGATGGGCTTAAGATGCCATCTGGAAAGGTCGATGCTGGGGAGTGAGTCGTATGTTAGACTACGTAGATGTTCTGGAGCGGAGGAGATGGGCTTAAGATGCCATCTGGAGGGAGTCGTACGTTAGACTTCGTGTCCACTTTGAATGAGATTATTGGTTTGTATTGATTTTTAACCATATATGCAGCATTTTGCAAGTGAAGAAAGGTTGATAAGTAGTCGGAGATGGGCTTAAGATGCCATCCAGGCAAGTGAGTCGTATGCTAGACTACATTCTTTGTCGAGAATAAATCTTCGTGTCGATTACTATGAGGGAGATTGTAGTTGGCAAAAATGTGGATAGCTTCCCTGTTGTGCATCGGGTGTTTGATCCATTGCCTGTTATCGGAGGATAACCAGAGGCGGTCTTCGGATAGTTTTCCGTCGGTTCGGGGCTTAATCTGGACGATCGTCGGAGGACAACCAAAGGCGGTATTCGGATAGTTTTCCGTCGGTTCGGGGCTTAATCTGGACTGTTTGCGTCGAAGTGATTGTTACTGTTTGGAGAAAACAGAAAACTTTGATAGAATATTGGTTAGTTTTATGCAAAGTATGATGCATGACGGTTATATGAATGACATATGCATGAATTATGACTTTATGAGTAATGTATGAATGATAGGTGTTGTGATATTTCAAAACATATCCATCTTGAAGAAGATCGGATGCTCTGTTTGAAGATTTCGACTCTGTTTGGGGGTGTGTGGGTGAGAACCCGCTTTTGAAGGAAGAAAGATATCGTGGATTCCTCCGATGCACTATCGACCAAGTCTTGAGCCTAGATCTTTGAGGAGGGTAGAGATTTGAAAGCTCGTTGTTGGAGATCTCATAGACCTGGAGGAGAATCTGGGGCGATCTGTTAGGGACCTTGTATGTAGATCCTGGGAGGAATTTAGGAGGCGCTCTCTTGGGATTCCGAGTGTAGATCTCATTGGAGAGCATTTGATGGTTCTTGAGACCGGGCTAGAAGAGTCTGGAGTCCGTTGTAATCTCTGGGGGAATAAAAGTGTATGTTTTCTCAGATGCACTATCGACCAAGTTTGAGTCTGGATCTTTCTGGGGAAGGGGAGGATTGAGATCGTCAGTCGGGATGAATACCTTGTTGGGGATGAGGTGCTACTTCTGGGAGGCGATGTAACATTGCTCGGTTGAGTGGAATCTGCATATATACTCCGATGGGGACGGTGTGTTGTGAGTGACACCTTTATGCTCTGTGGGGAGCTATTTGTTGACTTTCGTCGTCATCCCAATTCCTGGAACCTGTAGTAAGTACTTTTGCATGTTCACTTTTCGTATGTTTGCGATTAGATTCTTATTGTCAAATGCGTATAGTCATTCAAAGCACACGTTGGACTTATTGCAAACGACGACGACAGAAATTGTAAAGAGAAAGAAGTTTGCGTTTATTTGAAGGGTGGCGTATGGCCAAGTAGTTTGTACATAGGAAAGGTAAAAAGCTATGCGGAAACAATCTCGTTAAGTTCCAACTATGCTAGTACTCATATATTTCAACTATCTCATCTCCTTCTTTGTCGGTAGAAAGTGAGTAGGCGATCTTCGCCATTTGAATCTTGAATGTTGATAGTAATGGAAGCGGATGATCGGAAGAGACATAGTAAATGCGCTTAAATCCTAACTTTTGCCTAGACCGCCCTTTCGGGTTTTAGGTCTACGGGATACCCTTTTTTGCCCAACCGCCTTTTAGTTTTCGACTTGCGGTGTACATGTTTTGCATATATCCTTAATTTTGCCCGACCTTTTGGTTCGCAGATGCCCTTATTTTTGCCTAGGTTTGTCGACCTAGCGGGTCACTTTATCGTAGTATTTTTGACTATGTCGCGTTCACGGGGTGTGGGAAGTCTTCACCATCCATGGTGCTAAGTATCATAACTCCATGAAAACTTGTCTTGACTACAAATGGTCCCTCATAGGTGGGATTTCATTTGGGATCACCTTGTGGAAGAATGATCGCTTGACTACTAAATCACCGACTTGATAGACTCGGTGCTTGACCTTCTTGTTAAATGCTCGATCATTCGTTTACGATAAATCATCCATGGCGGATGGACCGAGTTGTTCTCATCAATCAAATTAATCTGGTCAGCGAGCGGATCCAATCGTCTTCGCCTAACTCTGCGTCTGGAGGACTCGGTTGAGGTATCCGAACCTCGATGGGTGGGGCCTTCCATACCGTACAAGAGAGAAGGGGTTGCCTGTTGATGTTCGTCTTGTAGTCGATAACCATGAAAAGCAAATGGTAACATCTCATGCCAATCTTTGTAAGTCACATCATCTTACATATAATCTTCTTAATGTTCTTATTGGCGGCTTCCTGCCATTCATCTTAGGCCGATAAGGAGAAGAGTTGTGATGCTTGATCTTGAGCTGCGTGCGAGTTCGGTGATCATCTTTTGTTGAGATTGGAACCGTTATCGGTGATAATCCTTTCGAAGTGCCATACCGACAGATAAGATTATGCTTGATGAAGCGAGCCACAACATTCTTGGTATGATGCATCGAGGCTGCTTCTACCCACTTGGTGAAATAGTCAATTGCCACAAGGATGAAAGCGATGTCCGTTGGAAGCGTGGGCTTAATTCCATCATGTCAATGCCCACATTGCAAAAGGCCAAGGAGAAGTTAAAACATTGAGGAGAGTCACGGAGTGCGTGCTTTGTCGGCATAATCGGCACTTGTGACAAGATCGAGCATAGTGGTGACAATCAGCTTCCATGGTGGACCAATAGTAACTTTGTTCTCAAAATCTTCTTAGCCATGGTGTGTCCCTTTGGAGTGGGTACCAAATTAGCCTTCGTGTAACTCTTCCATGATCGCATTCTTTGTTTCGGTCTACAGCGGAGTAAGCACAAGTCGTGGTTGCGCTTGTATGATGTCGTTCTGAGGAAGAATTGGATGCAAATCTTCTCATGAATCTCTTATCATTAACGAGAGGCCCCTGCGGATATTCCTGAGTCTCAAGATACCTTTTCACGTCATAGTACCAAGGTTTCTCTTACGTATCAAGCTCATAACAATCGCTGGTTGTCGAACTTCTCAATGATGATCGGGAGCCTCGTTGTCCCATCTAACTTTGAACATAGATGACATAGTAGCCAATCGTCCGCCATTCTCTTCTCGTGGAATGTGATTGAAAGTAATCTTTTCAAAGTAGGGGACCAAACTTAGAACATGCTCTCGATATGGAATGAGATTCGGATGCCGTATCCACTCATAATCTGATGATCACTAAAGTGAGTCTCCATATACTTGCAAGAACTTGATTCTTAAGTCAATAGCGACTTTAAGACCCATGATGCACCAGTACTCGACCATGTTGTTCGTGCAACTGAAACATAATCTGGCGGTGAAGGCGTATGTCCTGTAGGGGATGTAATGATGGTGCCAATGCCATTGCCAAGTGCGTTTGAGGCTCCACCAAAGACCATGGTCCATCGGGATCCTTGTTCGGGTCCTTAAATGGGCACAGTTCTTCTGATCGGTAACTAGTAAAACATCTTCAAAATTGACTGCATGGTGATAGTCATCTGACGATGAGCCAAATGATCGGCTACTACACTTCCTTTGATCGCTTTAAGAAGTGTCTTTGGATGTCATACTCGGTCAAGATCATTTGCCATCTTGCTATTCTTCGGAGAAGGCGGTTTCTCAAAGATGTATTTATCGGATCCATCTTGAAATCAACAAGGTAGTGTGAGTCAACATATCTTGTCTTAGTCGTGAGCAGCCCAGAAAGCGTTGCAAGTTTTCTCAAGCTGAGTATCTTGTTTCCGATCGATAAACTTTTGCTAAGGTAGTATATTGCATGCTCTTCGACCAGACTCGTCATGTTGCCCCAACACACCCCATTGAGTTCTCTAACTTTAAAAGTACATGATAAGAGGTCTTCCTTGGTGGCGGCATCGAATAGGATGATTTTGTAGGTACTCCTTGATTTTGTCAAAGCGATCGGCAATCGTCGTTCCATTCCACTACTTGATCTTTCTTAAGTAACTTAAGATTGGCTCACAATAGCGATTAGGTGTGCAATGAATACGGCAATGTAATTTAATCGTTGAAACCTCGACTTCCTTCTCGGTGCGGTATGGCATCTCTTGAATAGCTTTAACCTTGGCGGGGTCAACCTCAATACCTCTTCCATGACTACAAACCCTAGGAGTTTTCGGATCGACTCAAAGGTGCACTTGTTGGGATTAAGTCTCGGTTTGTACTTCTTCAATCATCAAATAGTTTACAAATGATCAAGATGTTCTTCTTGATGCGTGCGAGCTATCATGTAAGTCGCGTAGACCTCTATCTCGTGATGAATCATGTCATGAAACAATGTAACCATAGCGGCGATAAGTGGCGCTGCGTTCTTCGATCGAGCGGCATAACCTTAGCGAAAGTGCCCTTTGTAAAGTAGTCTTTTCCATGTCTTGAGAGCCATTTTGATCGATTATGGAGAAGCCATCCATGAAGGAAAACCTTATCTTTGGCGGTGTTGTCAACGAACATCAATATGAGGAAGTGGGAAATCGTCTTCGGACTCGCTTTATTCGATCTACGTAATCCACACATTCGTACCTTGCCATCCTTCTTAATACGGGTACCACATTGCAACCCTGGGGATAAGAGTGACTAAGAAACCGGTTGAGCGCTTCATAACTTTGGCTTTGATTTTCTCGACATCTCGGGGCCTTGTCGACCAGACTTTCATTTCTTTGGGAAAAACCTTCTTTTTATAATCGGTGTACCACTATATCAATGTCTAAACCGGCATGTCTTCGTATGACCAAGCAAAACCTCAACATAGTCTCGTAGCATCGAATCCTTTCTCTTTACATTTCAAGACCGCTCCTATCTTGATCTCTTTTACATCTTCGTCGGTACCCAATTCACAACCTCAACTTGCTCTTCGTGTGGTTGCATAACTCGCTCTTCTTCTTTGTGCGATCTGGAAAGTTCTCGACACTTCACAATCTTCCTCACTTTCGTCTTGACTTGGTAGATCGGATTATCAAGTCATATTTAGCACTAGCATATTGTTATTAACGAGATTCGGAGTGATTACTGCGTGTATCACGTGGGTGTGTGTAAACACATAGCTTTTTGAAGGGGTGATAAAGTAAAGAAAACAAACAATTGAATGCAAAAGTCCAACGATTTATTGAATGAAAATAGCAACGACGGATAATAACCCTCATAAGCGAGCCATGATGCCGGGCAAGGCACTAGGCTTTCAAAGTTTATTGTTCAAAACATAAAGAAATCGAAAAGCAAAACAAAATAAGAGTAATTACTCACGGCTAAAGGAGATTGGTATAGCGTCTTGGTCTTCAATTCTTGAGCCCATGATGCGGGTTGGGAAGATCCACTTGCGATGTCGAATCGTTGTCGTCGTCTTCTATAGCATGGATTCCACTCGGCTAATCGGAAGGAAGTTGGCGGCACGTTCGCGGTATCATCTTTTGACCCTTGATGGTGAAGCCTAAACCGGTCTTGTCGATTTGAAGGGAAGATCGGTGACCCCAAATAGTGCTCTTTCCTTCTTCATGATGACTTGAGCATCTTTCAATGAGGCCATCCTAGGCGGAACTTTAGCATCTTCGGGGCGACGGGAGAGTCAGAGGCATGACTCGGGTATTGTTTCAAAGCTTGACGGGGAGTCTCGAAGAATTCTCCTTCCATCTCGAGTATCGGAATGATTAGATGGTGACCATATACTCTTCTTCACCACATCTTGACCTTCCCTTTCACGGGTACTTGGTTTACGTGCAAGGTAGAGTAACGCCTTGCCCCATGTATCCAGGCGTCCAAGTAGGCAAGAGTAAGCGGGACGAATGTCCATGACAAAGAAAGTGGAATCAAAAGTGGGAACCGATTTTATGAGGCGAGCTCTCCAATCTTTCTCTTAGAACCATCAAAAGCTCTCACGATTATGTCCTTTGGGTCTCGAACCAACCCTTGACATCAAGTCGATCAAAAGCGATCTTAGGAGGATATTGAGCGAGCCGGTATCAGCAAAACATGAGATAGTGTAGTGCCCACATTCAAGAGATGTGCAAGGCTTTGTTGTGTTCTTCCGGAAGAGTCAAATCGACATCGAGCCTAGGCCGTTGTTGGCAGCCAGGCTAGCAATACACCAGGCGATCGGTGGTAGTGTCTTGCGGCACATGAGCATTCTTGAAACTTCACCAGGCATTAGCATGAGCCTCGGAGCACAAAAGCAAAGCGAGCATGGAAATCTTGGACGAGATGCATCCTAAGCTGTTCCACAACATTGTAATCACTCTTCTTGATGATCTTGAATTTCCTCCATTTCTTGTTTGGAGGTGTCTTGATAACTTCCTTTGGCACTTGGTTGGCGGGATGAGTCCTTTGGTTCTTTCCTCTAGGCGGGATATTGGTGGAGTAGATGGAATGCGGTTGAGTCGCATGTCTTTTGGAGGAGAGATCTGCGGAGAGAATACCCTTCGGTTCGGTCACCTTCTTGGATCCGGTGATGTTGTCAATGTCGGGAATGGAAACTTCGATAAGATCTTCAATAGTCGAGAGGGTCTTGCTTGACACCATGATAGTAAACATCGACTCCATAATTCCAAGGATAGCCTTAGGAGGAATATGGGCGGCCTTGGAGAAGTGATAATGAGAGGTGCCACTCTAGGCACGGGATCAACAGAGGAAATCCTTATTGTGTTAACATCGGCATAGTCTTACGAAATCGTCACCCCATCGGTTGCCTTAACATCTTCAATAGGAATCTTGTAGCTCTCGGGGGCGATGTACTTCACCATGTAATCATACTTTCCACTTGGTTGCCCCAAGGTATCCCACAGATGGTGCAGTTTCATTTGCATTGTCAATCTTCAACTTAGACATTTCTTCACGGCTTACGCACGGTGGTTTGAAATAGTATCTCACGGTTATCCATCATACCTTTGAACCGTCTTCTCAACCAAGCACAACCATCGGCGGAGGCCACCATGACAATTCTCTGGGCATCTGGATTGACACCGGCTTGCAACAAATTCTTCTTAACGGTCATCGGAGGAATGGTCAAGTCATCTATGTTGAAAATGTAAGTATCATCACCAATTGGAACTCTTGTCATGGTTAGGCATAGGCGCGTTGATCACATTGGTCTCAGCGGAGGATCAAACTCAATGCCTTAGATTCAATCATATCTTGAATCTTGTTCTTGAGCCCAACAATTGTCGTGTCGTGCCTGGGCTATTGGAATGGTAAGCACACTTAGCATTAGGGTTGTACTAGGAGAGGTGTTGACATTACGAGGAGGATCCCTCAATATCAGCTGCTTTCAACATGTGTTGCAAGGCTTGCGACAATGGCATGTTGATCTTCGTAAAGCTGTCTTCGTGGCGCGTTACGGCTCGCGTTGTCTCTGAGGTTGTCTTGATGTAGGATTGGAGATCCCACTGCCCCAGTTGGTGGTCGGACTTGGCTCGGCTTTTCGACCATACGGCATTGGCTTCTTTCTTACCAAAAAGATCTCTTAGCGTTTGAAGATGACTCTATTTGAATCTTTCCACTCTTGATACCGGCTTCATCGCTCGCTTTGTCAATATCAGCTCGGTGAATCCGGATGAAGAATTTCCAATCGAGATGATTGAAGAATGGGCTGTCGGTGTTCCATAAACATATCAACCAACTCTCTATTGGACAAGGGTGGTTGAACTACTGCTAGATCTCTCCATTTCGAGCATACTCCTTGAACTTCTCGTCACGACCCATAGACATGCTTTGTAGTTGCATGCGAGTGGGTGTCAATTCAACATTATACTCATACTATCATGAAAGCATCGGCTAAGTCACTCCAATGGATCGATCATTCTCTAGTGATAGTACCATTCCAAGCGGGTTCGGACAAACTCTCTTGAAAATAGTGCATCCGCAACTTTCTTTCATCAGTGTGGGGATTGATTTTTTGAACATAGGACTTCAAATGCAGCTTTGGGCAAGACATGCCATCATACTTGGCAAAAGTAGGAACTTTGAACTTGGGAGGAATCACAACACCAGGAACAAGACTCAGATCATCAAAATTCAGCCCGGACATCTTCAGGTTTTCCACAGCGTTCAGACGGTCTTCGAGTTGCTTGTACTTGTCATCTTCATCAGAGTGTTGGCTATAATCAGAATGATCCTCTCCTCCTTTCTTTGGTTCACGCTGCTCACCTTCATCACCCTTGGTACTCCCCTCGGTATGGACACTTCCTTCAGAGAGCTCGATCCGACTGACCACTTTTGGATCCCCTTTGAAACGTCTACCCATGTTGAGGAGACCAACAACCTTCTTCTTCTTGTTGATGAGCTTCTTCAGATCTTCTTGGCCTTGGACCAAGTTGGTGAACATCTGCTGAAACTGAGCATTCTGAGCTTGGCGATCTTTGATCTGTTCGAGCCATTTACGCTAAAATAAATAGCGAGCAAATGAGAAAACCAATCTCAATGTACAGTGATGCAATGTTATGCTATGCTATGCAATGTTTATCGAATGCTGCAATGTTTTCAAGGACCTAAGAGATTTAAATTTGTTAAACAAGCAATGAACAAACATTTATTAGTACTCTTCTTATTATTCTTTTTCTTTTTAAGTACAAGAGATAGTTCAAAATAATAAAAGAAAACAAAACATCCTAAAGCTCTAAGTCTCCCATGGGCGCTTCCTCTTGGTGCCGATGTAGGCGTTGATGCTTCGCTCCTCATGAAGTAGCTTGGTCAACTCTAGAACTTTCTTCTCACTTGCATAGCTTCAAAGGTATCCCTCTCTTCTTTAAGTGAATCGGGATCTCTTCAAGTCTTCAAAATCGGTAGGCATGTCGGGATGGAGAACGGCATAGGGTCGTCACCTATAACCAGAGGTTCCATAATTCTTGGTAGAGCAGTGAATGGCATCATGAGGTTTTGAGCTCGAGCTCGCACCCATTTGAGGTAAGGTTCCCAGGAATGGAGTTTGGTGCCCCAAAGTCTTGGTATCGGTCTTCTTTACCATGCCCCAGCGTGTATAAACCTTAAATGGTAATGCGGAGATCGTGATTGTAGTCGAACACAACATCTTGGAGAAGCATATCATGTGGACCATCTTTTGAGCAAAACCAAACTGACGTAGAGCTAGAGAAGGGTTGTAAGTAATACCTCCCCTTATACCAAGTAGCGGTACATTAGGGAATTCTCCACAATGCTCAATGAATGTGAAGTCCTTTTGAGAGAAAAGATTCCAACGGATATCGGAATGAGAGAGTGACATCAATCTTTGAGACCATCTCAACCTTTGTTCGTTCTTCAAAGCGATGGAGGAAGGTGAAATAAACCACCTTGAAAGTAACGGTATACAACACATGAGAGTTCCTTGTCGCTTAGTAGTGCAGTGTGGAGAATGTAGGATGTCTCCAAGTAAAGTGGCTGGATTGCGGGTGAAAACAACTTGATGGCATTGATGTCTATGAATTGATCCGAGTTAGGAAATAGAACCAAACCATAAATTAGCAAGGCCATGTTCTCAAATGCATGAAACTCATAACTTTGAGGAATTCTCGGGCTTTCTTAATTAGGAACTTGGAAAGTAAACCCTTAACTCCACTTCTAGTTTCCCAATTGGCTTCAATATCGAGCGCTTAAGATGTAAAGCGGATGCAATGTCTTGAACTTAGGAACCTTTTCCAAACCGGTGAATGGCATTTGGTCAAGAATAGGTATCCCAAGTAGCTTAGAGAACTCTTCAAGGTAGGAACCAATGATAATGGAAATGTAAAGCAATGGTGTTTGGATCAAAGAAGCTGGAATAGGACATGCATCATATCTTCTTCAAAACCGGAGATAACCAAATCAAGTAGATAACCATGTCTTTTGATGAATTGAGCATGGTGAATTTGAAACCAATTCTTTGAGTTGAGAAGGATACCCATGAAGTTGATTCGGATAGTCTTTCTAGAAGCCATAATCCCTACAAAAGCGAGCAAAGATAAATCCTAGGTCCTTGAAATAGTTAGAAATGATATGCAATGCAAATGATGTCATGATGTCATGTTTAGCACACACAAACAATTCACACATGAGCCTAGGGTTAAGGCTTGCATGAGGTATAGGTGATTACCCCACAAAAGTTTGAGTTGGTTCATCTGTCCTATAATAATAACGGGTTCTAGGAATCTCACATCATCGATCTTTCTCGTGGCGCTTATTTCAATCTGACGGCCAAGTGGTCGATCGAAAATGTCCCAAAGTCTAATCTCAATGGCGTAGTATCGAGTATCAACCAACCTCGGTCTACACCAAAGCCGCCATCTCACTACCTTCTAATGGCCAAGATGGGTCAATTAAGGTTCTAAAAGTTTAGTTAGCGCTTGATGACACCATGAAGCCAAATACTTTCTTCAACTTGGGAATGAAGAGTATCGGGACAACAAAGTGTCATAACGTAGCCATCATGTTGACCGCGTAGTTATCGTCTAAGGTCGCGATGATCTAATGCTACTTACCTAAAAAACCGGATCGGTATAGGATCCCAACAATATAATACCAAGCAACCCTTAAAGTAAAGCATACAAATCAAACAAAAGCGGTAAAGTGATCTAAAATCCTAAGGCAATTCTCTCTTTTAGGGTGTTGTCCCATGATCGCCAGATTACATGTCTGATGAAGGTGACTTTGTAGGATTTTTGTATCAAATGTGCGGATAGCAAGAGTCGCCACCGACTTTTATTTTTTCAATTAAGGAAGGTAAAAGTGAAAAAAAAGACCTTCGTTAGATTACGAGTTCGGAGAATGGTTATGAAAAGGAAGGTATTAGCACCCTTTCCATCCATAGTTATCTCTGGGCTCTTAGTTGCTCTAGATCACTTTTAAAATTGCTTTTGTGTGTTTGACAAAATGTTTTGAAAAAGGCATTTCGCTTTGACTTTGTAATGACTCATGTGGGAGTGTATACAAAGTGTTGGAAATGTTTCGTTTTGAAAAGAGTTTGAACTTTGACAAAAGTGTGTGGTGTGAAAAGCATTTGATAGAGCAAGCAACTAAAACTTATTTACCCACTCGAATTGGTCGTTTTGTTGTACTACATTCCTTTAGAATAGCGCTAGCCGTACCATTAGTTAGTAGGTAGCTCCATTCGTTGGATGTAAGCGGGATATTCGAAGGGACATCGGATGGTCATCGAAGGCAACTTGTGGAAGTATCCTAGCACATTCGAAGGACTATCATCATTTTCGTGGCGACAATCGGGTCAAGATCATGTATTCGGGCGACATCGTGGGTCTTATGATCTTTGTATCGAAGGACTATGATGATTTGTTTTGAAGGCAGCGGTGCTAGAATACCTCTACGTTCGAGGACATGACCATTTGAATCGAAAAGGCATCGGAGAATTACCTAAAGGTGCGTGTGTGAAAAAGTGTGTTGAGTTCGGTATTTTATCTTGCAAATTAGTGGGCTATGTTCAATTTTAGTCTTGCCATGCCGCCTAATTACTAGCAATTGATAAGGGTGCGGAAAGTAAAATGCGGAATGTAAAATGCGGAAAGATAAACCTACGCTATTACATGGCTTTGGGGCAGATACATAATTTAAACTTGCGGAAAATAAAGACCTAATTTTAAACTATTACATCCCATGGACAGTTACATTATTGGAAAAATAAAACGATAAAAAGCGTCCGAATGATTTGACACAGTGAAAGAATAAGAAAATCGGAAAATGCAATATGAATCGAACAAGAGAAAAATGTTGAAAAATGCAAATTTTTATATGAGAAAATTAATATATGCTGGAAATATGATAAATATATTAAAATAATTTTTTGGGATTTTTTGGAAAAGATTTAATAATTAAAATGCAATTTATAATGATTTAAATGCTAAAATATAAATAAAATAAATATGCATGCAAAAATTATATTTTTAATTTATTAAATTAAATAAACATTTATGTGAAAATAATGCAAAAGAAAAAAATTTTTGGTAATTTTTAATGCGAGAAATAAAATGTAGAAAAGAAATTAAAATGAATGGAAAATATTAAAATAAAAATAACATGAAAATATGTTAGAAAATACTAGTTTGCAAAAGAGTGTCATGGCCGAGGGATCGAACTGGGTCATTGGCCTCAAACTCTGAAACCAACACGGTGACCAAGCCAGGCAATAGCTCTTTGTTTGGATGGGTGAGTGGAATTTGCAATAAGCCGCCGTATGGTCTCGTTTCGCGCCAAGAACTTCATCGTTCTTGTTTGAATTCTGGCATTTTAAAGTATTAGCCTCGAATAGCTATGATACTGGCAAACATCAAAAATGCAACAACGTAATATAAATTCAATTCTAAGGCATGGATTCGATTGGTTCATCATTCTAAACATGATGGTGGTATCGTTTTGTCAATTTGTCCTATTTCGAGATCCCAATTGAACCATACGAACCTAGCTATGGTAGTTCTTATTCCGACCATGAAAATTCAATCAAACTATGCAGAAAGCTTGCAAACTTCCATCTAAACACAAAACAAACCAGAAAACATGTTAAAATGCATGAATGATAGAAATCGAATTTTGAAAAAGTATGACAAACAATCGTGTTCTCTCGATTCTTGATGTTTTGAGAGTTGTAAGAATTGGATGGATCTGAGAACCTCAAAGGAACACAATGGAAACAAATTGGTGAATGGCTAAAACTAGGATACAGTTGCGAACACGGATTTTTGAACTTTGGAATAGGGTTTGTAGAGCAATTTTTCGTTCCTTCTTATTGATAGGTATGCATCATGTATTTATCTTGGATGGTTTGGGATTAATTTGGAAAGAATCAATCAATATTCAATAAATCAAATTTGATATTTCCATGAAAATCAAATCTTCAAAATTGTCAATTTCAATCCAATCTTGCCTTTTTGCTCAATTTGAATTTGCTGGCATTTGTGAGTTAATGGACCTTAAGAAAGAATAAAATCAATCTTTTGCCATTAATTTCATTTTATAATTTATTTTAAGATTTAATTTGCATTTAAATGAATAAATTACAAATTAAATAGAAAAATAAATCAAAATTTGTGGCATTGGGCTTGGACACTCCTAATTGCAGGAACAAGTTAGGATGAAGAAAAAGTAGGCCCATTTGCAAAAGATTTGATTTTGAAGTATCTCTTTGTGCATTCTTTCAAAATTGCCCAACTTGTGAATGGTGTAACTTGCTCAATTTTCCACATTTTAAGTGTTCTTGGACTTTTGGAAAGCTCTAAGAGTCCTCTAACCAATGTCTTTGGTCTCATCTCAATTGGAGTTACCATGCTCAATATATCTTCAAAACAAAAGTTGACTTTTGTTGACTTTGAAAATGACCTGTAATGTTTTGAGCTATACCTCTCAAATGAAGCATTTTTGGACATTCTTGTGAGACATGAAGTTGTAGAGAATGAATTTCCTTCAAAACAAGAGGTGGTGGAAAAATTTTTGAGAAAGTATGAAAGTTATGATCGAGTCAAAGTTGATTGACTTTTCACCTAGAAACCTAATTTAGAAAGTTTGACTTTTGAGCAAATCTTGAGTTTTCTTGATGAATCATGATCAACCCTTGATCAAATGATGAATGTAACTTCAAAATGAGGATGTTGACCAAAAATCGAAGTTTTGGTGTATGTTGACCACGAGTTGACTTTTGTCCATACACTGATTTTGACCATCGAGCAATTATGCGAGGAAACTTGACTTGTGAGGCTTGAAACTTGACATGGAGAATCTTTGAAGCATATGAGGAGGCATGAAGGCCATTGGAGATGTTGGAACCTCATCTTGACTTGAGATACCAAACCCTAGTTTGGGTTGATTGTCTAGGAGAGAGTTTGTCGATCACTCTTGAGGAATCCTAGTATGGATGTATGAAATCTTTTGAATAGATGGAGGCAAATTTTGGGGTATGACACTGGAAGCATTATCATTAGAACCTTTTCATATTAACATTCTTGAATTTTCCACTTGACCTTAATCTTGAAATCGAATCTTGAACTCTGCGAGGTTTAGGGCCTTCTCTTCTTGGCAATTTGTGTCCTCTTGGGTCTTGAGCTACTTGATTTAACTCTATACTTCTTTGAACAGTTCAGCTTTGGTCATCTTCTCAACTTGAGGAACCGGAGATACCACCATTGCTTCTTGGGGGAATCGTGAGGGTAGCAATGTCGGAATCCATAAGTTTTAAGGACATTGATCTTGAGATGTCTATGATTCTTTGGCATCTTGATCGAGTACTAAACTAAGGCTTGCCAGTTGTGGTTAGGAACAAAAACTCTGAATAGAAATTCTCATTTAGTATCCGGTGACTATCCTATCAATGGTTTCTTGCACATCTGATACCTTCTCTGTTGCTATCTCGGAGGAGCAGATGAGGATGATCCGAGATCTTACCATAGGATGGCGTGACCTTTGAGTATTACATGCATCTTGATTACGGGACTTCTTAGAGTCGGTTGCCATGGAGCCTGAGGAGAGATCTTCCGCAGGTTCAACATTCAAGAACGCAGCACTTGCCATAATCTCGACCATGGTGGGGATGGACGGTCGAGTCTTGGGATGAAGAGGATGAAGAAGACATGTTTCTTTGAGATATGTTGAGAAAGCAGACCAGAATGACAAAGAGTTTGAGGTATCTTTTGGATGAAGAGGATATGATACTTTCAAATGGAAAGGCTATTATATGGAGAGTCTCTTCATATTCTTGAAACTTATAAAAATAAGAGGAAATTAAATGACCCACTTATAATTAATAAAGGTCTCTTCCCTCCTTGTAAGCAATCTTAATTGCTACAATTCCTCATCTTGACAAATACCAGTTTGCTCCTTAAATTTTCAAATTGACTAGCATCAAGACTTTAGTAGAAATCTCGGCCGAGTTGATGTTCGGTGACTACATGATCAATTTAATCACTTTCTCCTCCACAAGGTCTGATGAAGTGATGTCTAATGTCAATGTTCTTAGTCCTCTCTTGTGTTGTATAGGATTCTTTGAAATATTAATAACTTTCAGTTGTCACGATACAATGTCATGACATCGTGACATTGTACTCGAGCAACATCTGCTTCATCGGACATTTTGAGAACAATTGCTACAATTGCTATGTTCGGCTTGATTAGGCAAGGACACGCAGTTTGCTTCTTCTGAACCAAGAAACAATATGTTTCCAAGAAGAAGCATCCTCAGAGTACTTTTTACATCATCGGCACTACCGGCCAGTCGGCATCACAATAACAGGACAAAATTGGTTCACATCCATGAATCTGGATACAATAATTGCAAGTTCCACTCATACTTGAATTCTTTTCACACGGTTAATGTGACTTACTTTAGGTTCGACTTGGTATCTTGCACATAACCCAACAACAAATGCAATGTCGGTCTGCTGGTATTAGTACAAACTTATCATGCTTCTATATAAACTTTGATCAACCTTTTCACCACTTGTGTCTTTGGACAACTTCAATGTGTGGGGCGAGGAGTCCTTTTATGGTGGCATTCTCCATTCAAACTTCTTGACAATATTCCTTGCATACTTACTCTGTGAAAGAAATGTTGAGTCTTCATGTAACTTGCGTCAAGGAAGTAAGTCAACTCTCCCATAGGACTCATTTCAAACTACCTTGCATTTGATTGGCAAAGTGTTTCACCATTGTCTCGACATTCCTCCAAATACTATGTCCAACATAAATTTGAGCCACCATTATCTTTCCTCCTTCATTCTTGACAAAGAGAGTTTATCCAGAGCTCCTCATGTATCCTTTGTCGCGGGAACTTGGTTAGCCTTTCATACAGGCCCTAGGGCTTGCTTTAGTCCATATAGGGCTTTCCTTAATTTGTAGACATGATCAGAAAACTTGGATCCACAAACCCTTTAGGTTGTTCTATATACTTCCTCATTTAAGTAGCCATTTAAGGCACTTTTACATCCATCTGAAATAATTTGAATTTTAGAATGCAAGCAACCCCTAGTAGTAGCACTGATTGATTCGGTCTAGCCACTGGGCAAAGTCTCATCAAAGTCAATCCCTCAACCTGAGTGTAACCTTGAGCAACAAGTCTTGCTTTATTCGGTGATAATCCCTTATGCATCATACTTGTTCTTGTAGATCCACTTTGTACCAATGATGTTTGTTCCTTGGTCTAGAACTAATTCCCATACTTCATGTCGCTTGAGCTGGTTCAATTCATGTTGCATTGCTCAATCCAGAATTCATCACTTAGGCTTCTTTGACATTTTTTGGCTCTACTTTGACACAAAAGAGTTTGAAGCAGTTTCTGGACCTTGCAATTTTGTTTGGATCCCAATGATGAGTTACTTTGGATGATCTTTCGAATTAATGGAAGGATCTTTGTTGACTTCCTGGTTGATTTTGGTGAAGTAGGGCGAGTACATCATCCTTATCGGTACTTGGTGATGTCTCAAACCATGTCTCAACATCATATGGACATTGTGTTCTGATGATGATCATCAACAATGACATTAATAGACTCCATCACCTTTGGGTTGCGGGTTGAATACCATATGCTTTCTGCTTTGTTAGTGGAGTATCGAGGAAAAACCTTCATCACTCTTAGAGTCCATTTTCTCCTTTGATCACGATCATGCAGAATATAGCATTTGCTACCAAACACATGGAAATATTTCACAGTTGGTTTTCTTCCTTCCATAGTTCATACGGGGTGGAGGAGGTTCCTTTTCTTAAGGTGACCTGTTGTGAGCGTGGCGGTATTCATAGCTTCAGCCAAAAATGAATAGGAAGTTTCTTAGCATGAATCATTGCTCTTGCAGTTCTGTATAGTCCTATTTTTCTTTCCACAACCCCATTTGTTGTGAGGTGTTATGGGAAGAAAACTCATGATTGATTCCCTACGAAGAAGCGAAATTCATCAAACTTGTAATTCCTCTCGATCACTTCTTACGACAATACAACTTTCCTTCTCTCTTTGAAGTCTTTGTAACTCTTTAAAGACATCAAACACATCGAATTTTCTTTGATGAAGTTTATCCGGTAAATCTAGAAGTCATCCAACAACATAAGCATATCTTTTTCACAAGGCTTTCAACACCGCATACCCCCATCAAGTCCATGCGTGGCTCGGCACTTTAGAAGTGGTGGATGTCTAGACATTGGGTGTGACATTACGGTTTGTGTTCAACTGACACTCACCACAGACCCTTCCTTCATCAATATGGCATCTTGGTATCCTCGATGACCTCCATAGTGATGATCTTTTCATTCCTCGAGATCACGGATGTCAAGTTTTTGATGCCACAACTTTACCTCCTTTTCATCTTTTACGTAGAGCACACGAGAAAAGAGGTTGGTGTTCTCGATTCCCACATATAGCATTATCCTTTGATCGGCTCCTCTCGCTACTTCTTGTTTATCATTGATTACAAGACATTCGGACCTAGTGAAGTTACTGAATCCGTATCCATAAACTTATGCTTATGAGGTTAGCGATCAAGCCTTTTACCAACACACTCCATTTAGATTTGGAACTCGAGGCGGGTCAAGTTTCCAACACCTTTGATTTCTCCTTTAGCTCCATCTCCAAAAGTAACAAAGTGGTAGAATGAGGTTTGACATTATTGATGGGTTCTTTATTCCGGTCATATGCTTGGAACACCCATCAAAGTACCAATCTTCCTTGGCGGACACTCTAAGAAGTGTGAGCTATCAATGTTGCGATCCTCTTCTTCCACTTTTGAGTGTAGGGTACCTTGATGTTCTTAGGCTTAACATGGGAGTCGATTAGGTTATCCATGCCTATAGCGAGAAAGGTTTATGTTCCAAACCTTCCTGATGATGACATCTTCATCTTTGAAACTTCTTATTCATGTTTCTACGATCTTGATGTTGACCCCAATGTTGTGACATCTGTTTTGACATTGGCTTATTAGGTCTTCTTCTTCTGTTATCGCAATTTCTTTGCATCCACGTACTGATAGGAACATTTCTGTTTTATGTTGTGACATCTGCTTTGACCTTGGTTTCCCATGCCTCTTCTTTTTCTTGTCACTATCGGGTTCCTTTTCACCACATATCCTAGACCATGCTTATTTCGACATTTTGTCCAAGTGAAGAATTTCTTCCGACTTATCGGTCGATGGTCGACATCTTGACAAACTTAGTCATATGATCAAGCTTGGAATTCAACACTATAATCTCCTTTGTTGAGATGACTTATAGTGATTGTATTCCTTCTTCTCGACTTCGACTTCACATTTTACCTCTAATTTCTCAATCGGCTTTTACATTTTTTCATTTTGGCGACATACTTCACCATTACGATGACTTCTTGTAAGTGTCAATAGGTTCTTCAAAGTCACTTCCTCATCACTAGAGTCATTATCGGGATTGCCACTTCCGGAGGTGCGTTGACAAGTTTGGTGATTCCTCTTGAGCCACTACTTGATTCACCATCGGACAAATGTGATCATTCCTCTCTTTGTTTCTTAAGAAGGTAGGACCATTCCCTAATGACCATTCCTTCTGACCATGACACTGATTTCTCTGCTTTGACCTCCTTGTCCTCGACTTGGATCTTACTGCTGGGTCATAAGATCAACGATGTCAGATAAATGTCCTTCATTTGACCTTGACTTTGGATAAATCCTCTTGATGAGCTTGTTGAC
>CM038796.1:60388905-60515055 GCA_021764765.1 Vicia sativa | reverse complement strand
GTCAACATCCTCATTTTGAAGTTACATTCATCATTTAATCAAGGGTTGATCATGATTCATCAAGAAAACTCAAGAATTGGTCAAAAGTCAAACTTACTAAATTAGGGTTTCTAGGTGAAAAGTCAACTGAACTTTGACTGATCATAACTTTCTCATACTTTCTTAGAAATTTTTCCACCACCTCTTGTTTTGAAGGAAATTCAATTCTCTACAACTTCATGTCTCACAAGAATGTCCAAAAAATGCTTCATTTGAGAGGTATGGCTCAAAACATTACAGGTCATTTTCAAAGTCAACAAAAAGTCAACATTATGTTTTGAGGATATATTGAGCATGGAAACTCCAATTGAGATGAGACCAAAAAGGTTGGTTAGAGGAATCTTAGAGATTTCCAAAAAGTCCAAGAACACTCAAAAATATGGAAAATTGAGCAAGATACACCATTCACAAGTTGGGCAATTTTGAAAGAGTGCACAAAGAGAGATGCTTCTAAAAATCAAAATTTTTGCAAATGGGCTTACTTTTTCTTCATCCAAACTTGTTCCTTATACAATTAGGAATATCCAAGCCCAATGCCACGAATTTTTATTTTATTTTTCTATTTAATTTAGAATTTATTCATTTAAATACAAATTAAATTCAAAAATAAAGTATAAAATCAAAATTAAATGCAAACTTGATTTTTTTCTCTTCCTTGAGATCCAAGCAACTCAACAAAGCCAGCAAATTTCGAAATTTGGATTGGTATGGCAAGATTTGATTGAAAATTGATCAAAATATGAAAATTTGATTTTATACAAAATCAAATTTGATTTGCATTGATTAGTGATTGATTCTTCCTCAAATTAACTCCAAATCCTTCTACTATATATACATAACTCATGCCATACGAATTAGGGTAGAAATTTTGGCTGGAGAAACCCTTATTGCAAATCAAAAAACCGTGGTACACAAGCAAATTGCAACCCTAGTTCCAGTTGTTTTCAATTGATTCTAAGGTGTCCATCGCATTCCTTGATACCTCTTGAGTCGATCCAGACCCTCACATTGCTCGAAACCATCAAGAATCAAGAAATCACGAATCAGTTTGTTCATACTTTTTTCAAAATCGTGTTTCATTATCCATGCATTATTAACGAGTTTTGATGTTTGTTTCATGCTTAGAACAAAGTTTGCAAGTTTATCCGGTGTTAATTGCATTTCCATGGCCTGAAACGTAATATGCCATAACTAGGGTTCTTGAGCTCGATTTAGGGCTTGGCTTATTAGGAAAAATTGGACCACGAGACTATTACCAATGCATTCGGAATGATGCCCTGAATCGAACCATGGTCTTAGATGTTATTTATATTATGTGTGCTTGATTTTCTATTTAGCTGGTCTCAGAAGAAAGACCGACGCTAGCTTTCAAAAATTCAAACGAAGAGATGAAGTTTGGCGAGATTTGTATGGCTGTGAGGTGACACTTGTTCTTGTTTTATTGCCCGCTTCCAAACAAGAATACACTCCACTTGGCAAAGGCGACGCGTTCTCCACCCAGGGGTCTCCGGTTCGATCCTTGGCCATGGCATGTGATTTTTACAAGTTTGCAAACCCTTTTTTCATATTTTCATATTATTTAATATTTTGCATACAATTTAATTTCTTTTCATAATTTTATTTCATGCATTAAAAATCATCAAAAAATATTTTTATTTTGCATTTATTTTCATAAAATACTTATTTAATTTATAAAATTAAAAAATATAATTTTGCATGCATATTTATTTTTATTCATAATTTAGCATTTAAATCAATTTTAATTAGTTTTTAATTATTAAATTGCATCTAAAAAATCCCAAAAAATTATTTTAGCATATTTATGTTATTTCCAGCATGTCATATTTTTCTCATCTAAAAATTTACATATTTACTAATATTTTCCTTTTATTCGATTTCATCGTATTTTCCGATTTTCTTATCTTTTCACTGTCATTCCGCTTCGCACGCTTTTTATCGCTTTTTCTCCAATAATGTAACTGCTCATGGGATGTAATAGTTTAAATTAGGTTTTTATTTTCCGCAAGTTTGAATTATGTATCTGCCCCAAAGCCATGTAATAGCGTAAGACATTTATCTTTCCGCATATTTACATTCCGCATTTTAATTTCCGCACCCTATAAACTGCTAGTAATTAGGCGTGTATGGCAAGACTAAAATCAACATAGCTCATTTCTATGTCCAAGATAATATATTTGAATTTGACACACTCTTTCACACATGCACCCCTTAGGGTAATTCTCTCGTTGCTTACGAATTCAAATGGCCATGTCCTCGAACAGAGGTATCCTAGCACCGCTGTTTCAAAACAAATCATCATAGTCCCTTCGATACAAAGATCATAAGACCTACGATGTCGCCCGAATACATGATCTTGACCTCGATTGTCGCCACGAAAATGATGATAATCCTTCGAATGTGCTAGATACTTCCTACAAGTTGCTTTCTATGACCATCCGATGTCCCTTCGAATGTCCCGCTTACATCCAACAAATAGGTTACCTACCAACTAATGGTATGGATAACACTATTCTAAGGAACGAAATAACACGAAACGACCAATTCGAGTAGGTAATAAGACTTTTAGTTGCTTGCTCTATCAAAATACTTTTCACACACACTTTTGTCAAAGTTCAAACTCTTTTCAAAACAAAACATTTCCAAACACTTTGTATACATTCCTACATGAATCATTACAAAGTCAAAGCGAAATTCCTTTTCAAAACATTTTTGTCAAACACATGTAAAGCACAATTTTAAAGTGATCTAAGAGCAACTAAGAGCCTGTAGATAACTACGGATGGAAAGGGTGCTAATACCTTCATAAACTTCTCCTTACTCGTAATCAAACGGAGGTCTTTACCGTACTTTTACCTTCCCTAAATTGGATAAAATAAAAGTCGGTGGCGAATCTTGCTATCCGCACATTATAAAAATCCACAAAGTCGGCTTCACCGTGTTACACTGACACAATAGAGTTCGACCCAATATCTCACAAATCTCCACCTTGAACAAACTCTATTATCAACTAACGAAATAGTTTTCTTGCATTTTATCAATGATACATGGAAAAACTTGCAACTAGGCAATGTCTTGGTGATCATATCACAGAAGATTATGATCCGTCAAACCTTTAGCACTTGACTTCTCCATGCTCGACACCCTCCGACGAAATGCAACCTCACATCAATGTGCTTGGTTCGCCATGATAGGTGAATTCTTCGATGTGTATTGCACTTTGACTATCACATTTAATGTTGATAACTTCCCTTGAATTTTCAGCCCTTAGCAAAACCTTCAAGCCACAATGCTTCTTTCACAAGTCTTGCAACAAACTTCAAGTGTTGCTTTCCAACTAATAGTGTACTCAAACATAGTGAAAACATATCCGTAAATAGATTTTCCGAATCCATACAACCGCATAATCGTAGTCGACATATCCTTCGATTGTCGCTTACTATCTTCACCAAAGGCTCCACCATAAATTAAGACTGCTCAGAGACCCATTTATGTACCTTAGAATCCACTTCAATGCTTGCCAGAGCCTTTCGCCATGTACCGCCACAAGACTTATCGATATGCTATGTCGGGTCTAGTACAAACCATAACATACATCAAAGAACCTACTACATTAGCATATGGGATGCTATTCATATAAGTTCTTTCGACCTCAGTACTGGGACATTGATCAATACTCAACTTGAATTGAAGGTTTGTTGGAGTCACAACAGGCTTTGAATTCGACATACCAAACTTTTCGAGAATCCTTCAGAATATGCCTCTTGAGACAAGCATAATTTTGACTGCTTTCTATCTCTTCGAATGTCAATTCCAAGAATCCTAGAAGCTGCTCCTAGATCCTTCATTTCGAACTCCTTATTGAGTTCTGCCTTCACCCACATTACCTCTTCGACATTGTTACTTGCTATGAGAATATCATGAACATAAAGTAACAAAATAACAAATGAATTACGAGGACAAAATCTGAAGTAAACACAGTGGTCGAACTGACTTCTAACAAAACTTATGCGTGTCATGAATAGTATACTAGTCTCTCATCATTGTATACTGCAAATCCTAATTTAGGGTGAGAGGGTTATTTGTTATTCTTGTATACTTGTAATCTTGTTTTAAGATAAAGGAAAGAATAGCAGTTAATAACCAATCCTTGTGTTCATCGTGTTCTTCATTCTTTTTCCCTACCTTGCAACAAGCTTATATATATTTGTTTCAAGGCATCCGATTCACAACAAATTGGTGCGGTGAGCGTGGAGAAGATGCCTTCGACAAAGTATGAGATTGAAAAGTTCACCGGAGTGAACGATTTCGGTCTGTGGCGCTTGAAGATGAAAGCCCTATTGGTTCAGCAGGGTTGTTTGAAAGCGTTGAAGGGAGAGTAAGCCATGAACGAAGAGTTGACGGCAGAAGGCAATGATAGAGAAGGCCCACAGCAATTTTGTTGAGCCTTGGTGATAAGGTTCTTCGATGTATCAAAGGAGACGACGGTCGTAGGGTTATGGGTGAAACTTGAAAGTTTGTACATGACTAAATCACAGAATCGACTTACTCAAGCAAGCTTTGTATTCATTCAAGATGATTGAAGACAAAGTGTTAATGAAAGCAGTTGGATATGTTCAACAAGTCGATTCTTGATCTTGAAAATATTGATGCAAAGATCGATGATGAAGATCAAGCGTTGTTGTTGCGGCTGCCTGCATCACATGCCCACTTCAAAGAAACTCTCTTGTATGGAAGGGAGTCCCGACCTTTGAAGAGGTTCAATCACCTTGTATTCAAGGACTTGAATGAACGAAGGAGCATAAACCTTCGACGGTTGGTGAAGGTTTGAAGGAAAATTCTTGTAAAGGATAATAAGTTCGACAAGAAGAAAGGTAAAAGTCGCCAGGTTTTATAGGTGAAGCATCCGTATTCGATGCTATCATTGTAAGAAGGAGGGTCACACAACAAAATTGTGCCTTGAACGCCTGAAAAATCATGGAGGTAAGGATAATGGCAATGCAGCTATTGTTCAAGATGATTTCGACTCATCTGATGTTCTTGTGGTTTCAAGCAAAGAACTCGTCAAGGAATGGATTATGGATTCTGGTGCACATGGCACATGACTCCAAACAAAGACTTGTTCGAGGAATTATGTGATCAAGATGGTGGATCTGTATTGCTGGGAAACAACAAAGCTTGCAAGATTGCAGGTGTGGGATCTGTGAGATTCAAACTCCATGATGAGTCAATAAGGTCATTGACTGAAGTCAGGTATGTACCTGATTTGAAGAGAAATTTGATTTCTCTTGGTGAATTCGACAAGAAAGGATATGTTTTTCAAGGAGAGAAAAGTATCCTAAGAGTCATGAAGGGTCGAAGGAAGTCTTGAGAGGCGTGAAGAAACAAGGCTTGTATACCCTTGTGGTGAAGTTGTAAGTGGTTCGACAAATGTTGCATCCACGAAACCTTTGTCGAAGTCAGAAATCAGGCACATGAGATTAGGCCATGTCAGTGAAAGGGGTCTGGTCGAATTGGGGAAACAAAATTTGCTTGGTGAAGACAAAGTCGAAAAGCTGAAGTTTTGTGAATCCTGTGTACTTGGAAAATCTTGTAGAGTGAAGTTCAACAAAGGCAAACAAAGAACACATGGATCCCTTGATTACATCCATGCCGATCTTTGGGGCCGCAAGGTGTCCATCACATTCAGAGCAAGGTATTTTCTATCCATAGTAGATGACTATTCCGAAAGTTATGGGTATTCATTCGTAAGACTAAGGATGAAACTTTGAGAATTTCAATGGTTGAAGACTCTAGTCGAAACCAAACCGCGTAAGGTCGAGGTCGAGAATGCATAATGGTCTAGAATTTTGCAATGAGGATTCGGCTTTTGTGTTGCTCTCGGTATTTCAAGGCACGTAACATCGCAGCACTCCACAAAAAAATGGTTTAATGAAAGGTTTAATCGAACCATCTTGGAGAGAGTTAGATGCATGTTGACTAGTGTCAAGTTAAAGAAGGTGTTTTAATGTCGCTTTCGACAAAGAACATATCCGATAAACAGATGTCCTTCGATCGCTAGATATGAAGACACCAAGAAGTTTGGTCGGACATCCACCAAATCTCGACAAATTGAGAGTATTTGGTCGTGAGCCTATGCTCACATTAGGCAAGACAAGGTCGAATCTAGAGCTCTCAAATGCATGTTCTCGGATACCCCGAGGGAGTCAAAGCTTATAGGTGGTGCCTAGAGTCGTCACGTATGATTATCACCACGAGATGTCGTTTTCAATGAAGTGAAATGGTTTTCAAGAAAACGGATGATGTTGGTCGGCGCGTAAGTATCCGATAAGAGTCGGAACAAGTAGAGATTCCTGAGGTGGAGCATGTTGATGCCGAATTGCATATCCCGATAAAGTCAAGAAGCAGATGATGTCGATGAAGTTGAGGAAACCGTTGATGACTATCTATTGGCAAGAGATTGGACACGAAGAGTCATCAAACCACCTCAAAGGTTTGGGTATACGATCTTATAGCTTATGCCTTAATCTCGCAAGTGAGGTTCGGACGAAGAACCAAGAGACCATAAGGAAGTTATGAGGAGTCGAATAAGACCGAATGGTCAAGGCCATGGATGATGAGATGAAGTCTCTTTATGATAACAACACTTGGGAATTGATCAAGAAACTGGAGCCAAAGTTAGTCACCGTAAATGGATTTTCAAAGTTAAGGAATGAATCAAGGAGTGACGCCGAAAAGATACAAGGCAAGGTTGGTTGCAAGGGTTTCACTCGTAAAGAAGGTATAGATTTCAATGATGTGTTTTCTCCTTAGAAGCATAGGTCCATTCGAATGTTGCTTGTTATGGTGGCACAGCTCAATCTTGAATCGAATGATGGATGTGAAGATCGCGTTTTGTATGGTGATCTAGATGAAACAATCCCGATGAGGCAACTCAAGGGTATGTCGAAAAGGAAAGGAAGATTATGTGCAAGTTGAATAGATCTTTATATGGGCTGAAACAATCTCCTCGATAGTGGAATAGAGATTCGACAAATTCATGACACGATAAGTTTCGCTAGAAGTCGGCCCGACCACCGTGTTTACTTTAGATTTTGTCCGGTAATTCATTTGTTATTGATATTCCCATAGCAAGTAACAATGTCAAGAGGTAATGAGGGTGAAGGTAGAACTCAATAAGGAGTTCAAATGAAGGATCTAGGAGCAGCTGTGATTCTTGAATTGACATTCAAGAGATAGAAAGTACCAAAATTATGCTTATCTCAAGAGGCATATTTACGAAAGATTCTCAAAAGTTTGGTATGTTGAATTCAAGCCTGCTAGACTCCAACAAACCCTCAATTCAAGTTGAGTATTGATCAATGTCCCAAGATCGAGGTCGAAAGAACTTATATGAATAGCATCCCATATGCTAATGTAGTAGGTTCTTTGATGTATGCTATGGTTTGTACTAGACCCGACATATCATATGCAGAAGTCTTATAAGGTGTACATGGCGAATCTCGAAAGGCTCACCGCAAGCATTGAAGTGGATTCTAAGGTACATAAATGGGTCTCGAATGTAGTCTTAATTTATGGTGGAGCCTTTGGTGAAGATGGTAAAGCAAAGAATCGAAGGATATGTCGACTTTGATTATGCAGTTGTATGGATTCCGTAAAATCTATTTCGGATATGTTTTCACTATGTTTGGCAGCTATTAGTTGAAAGCAACACTTCGTAAGGTTGTTGCATTATCAACCACCAAGCGGAATATATTGCTTTAATCAAGTCGTGAAAGAAGCATTGTGGCTTGAAGGTTTTGCTAAGGAGCCGAAAATTCAAGGGAAGTTATCACCGTTAAATGTGACACCAAAGTGCAATACACCGTCAAGAATTCATCCTATCATGAGCGAACCAAGCACATTGATGTGAGGTTGCATTTCGCCGAGGGGTAATCGAGCGTGAGAAGTCCAAGTGTCAAGGTTTCGACAGATCATAACGCCGATATGATCACCAAGACATTGCCTAGTTGCAAGTTTTTCCACCGTATGCGCTGATAAAGTCGCATGAAGAAAACTAATTCGTTAGTTGATAATAGAGTTTGTTCCAAGGTGGAGATTTGTGAGATATTGGTCGAACTCTATTGTGTCGAAGGATGCTAGAATTGTTAGCATCGAATTGGGCCTGCTTTGTTATGTCCAATTGGTTGTTAGCTTGTACCCTAAGTTAGCTTGTAATGGGTATTTGAGATAAAATCCCATTAGTTTAGTATGTTAGGTTTATTATAAATAGCATACTAGTCTCTCATCATTGCATACTGCAAATCCTAATTTAGGGTGAGAGGGTTATTTGTTATTCTTGTATACTTGTAATCTTGTTTTGAAGATAAAGGAAAGAATAGAAGTTAATAACCAATCCTTGTGTTCATCGTGTTCTTCATTCTTTTTTCCTACCTTGAGCAACAAGCTTATATATATTTGTTGCAAGGCATCCAATTCACAACAAAAGATAAGTTGTTTGGAGAAGTTGTTGCAGGTGATTTTACAAACTTAATTGTTTGTTTATGTATTACAAATGTAAGTATATAAATTTTTATTTACTACAAATTTGTACGTATAACAATTTTTGATAAATAGGTACTTACACCATGGAGTTCCAAAACAGGGGCTGCCACACACACACATATTGTTGTGGATGGATCCATCAAACTCCTTGAAGACAGGTACTGATATAGACAAGTTCATATCTGCCGAACTTCCTGATCACAGATTTTTTCCAAAACTTGCAAATGTTGTTTCCAGTTTTATGATTCACGGTCCATGTGGAAGATCCAATGTTAATTTGCCGTGAATGAAAGATGGAAAATGCTCTAAATATTTTCCTAAAGACTCCAGAATTCCACTATAATCAACGGCGAAGGTTATCCATAGTACATGCGTCGTGATACTGGTTTGTTTGTTATGAAAAAGGGGATACGTTTGGATAATAGATATGTTGTTCCTTACAATCAATAATTGTTGGTTAGGTATCAAGCGCACATAAATGTTGAGTACTACAGCAAAGAAATGCTATCAGGTATCTGTTTAAATATGTTAATAAAGGACCTGAGAGAGCAACGATAAAGATTTCAAACCGAACGGAAGACAGACGAGTATTGTATGAAATAAAGTAGTACTACGAATGTAGATATTTGGCACCGTGTGAGGCTATCTGGAGGATTTTTGAGTATGACATACATCAACGATGGTCTCCTGTCATAAGGCTTTTGTTTCATCTTGAAAATGAGCAGTCTATAATGTTTTTAGAAAATACTTCAGTTGAGTCCATTGTTACGCGTAATGAAGAAATTGATACGATGTTTCTGGCTTGGTTTGAGGCGAACAAAAAATATCCACATGGAAGGGAATTAACATAAGGTGAATTCCCCACGAGGTTTGTTTATGATAAGAGCACCCGATTGTGGTGTCCCGGGCAATCGGGTAACTCTATTGGAAGGCTTACATATATCCCACCCGACTCTGGAAATATGTTTTATTTAAGACTCCTATTGACGGTATAGAAGGGATGCAAAAGTTATAATGACATTAAAACAGTGGCTAGAACCATTCACATCACGTTTAAGGAAGCATGTGTGGCACTTGGTTTGTTGCAGAACGACATAGAATTTGTGGATGCCATATGCTGTTGAGGAATATAGATCAGGCCAGTGGCCTTTGCAATGGGAAAATATTGCTCATAAATGAATTGTTTCCAAACATTATTGGTACCACTATAATTACTGGAAGAAATATTGGTGAAAAGATTTACATACCGAGAATGAACTTGATTCCATCAGACCCGAGTTTTCCATTTAAGTTTCAAAGGAGACTATTTCCAATTGCGTTGTGTTTTGCAATGACCATTAATAAAAGCCAAGTCAATCTCTATATCAGGTCGGTTTGTACTTGCAATGCCCCGTATTCACTCATGGCCAGTTGTATGTGGCTGTTTCAAGGGTGAAGTCAAGAAAAGGATTGAAGATTCTTATTTTAGACGACAACGGAAATCCGTGTGCAGAATCTACAAATGTTGTATATGGTGAGATTTTCGACAACTTATGATAATGTAAGTTTATACACTCAATTCGTTTGTTTATATGTTGATAAATTTGTATGAAAAAATGACATTATATATTTTCATTCTTCATGCACTGTTACTGCTACAAGTTGTTTCCATTCCAACTTTTATGTTGCATTTACACTGCTTTTGTTATAAATTGTTTATATCTCAGTTTTTTTCAATAACATATTTCATTTTGTTTGTGTTAGTGCAACCTTTCATCCCTACTGTGTTGTGTTACAGTTTGTGATATTGCAGCCCTTCATCACTACTGTCTTGCCTTACGATTGTTCTCTTCGGTAGGCATATACCACATGTCCGAGGTGTTTCGTGAAATTATTAAATGTATTATACAATGTTTGTTTTCTGATTTAAGTTTTAACATATTTGGTTTTTTTAATTTGTAATTTATCTTCCGTGCCTTATTTTTCGTAGCTTCACCGGGAAATGTAAAAGATTATTGTGTCTCTATATTAATATGTTGTTACACAACAAAATCATTTTTTTTAATATTATTCTTTGCAACACCTCATTGTACATCATAAAATATAATAATCAAGCAAACTTGCCTGCATAATCAACTATATTAAACAACACAATTGTTCAATATGATCCATTTTAGTTACTTTCATTTTGAAATAATCATAAAATGAATCATATGTATTATGCCTGGTTGTGGTCTATACACAAATTGCAAGAAACATAGTCATTATATAAAATTTCCATTTCCACACTCCGTTTTCATTATTTTCAACAACCTATTATGTTTCATACAATTAATTCATATTCACCAACCAAACTACTTGAAATTGCAAAAAATTTAACATGCTTATGATGTTTGATACTCAATTTATTTTTAAGTCATGTCTCATACTGAAACAACATTACATCATTCTATTTCTTAAGTTAAATTAAGAATCTGAATTTCAAATAGACTCTATATTTTTTTAGTATTATATTATTAAGTAGTGGAGTTGTTATACGTATTATTGATTGTTATTATTTACTACCGTTTCTATCTATTAACCATAAGAAAATTATACGAAAAGTCTTTCCAAATGCACCTTTAACCATTCATAAATTAGTAGCCTATTACATTTAATGTTTCCTATTACATCTAATATTTCCATTTGTGAAAGCTTTAGCAGGATATGAGATTGTTAGAAACAGTGTTAATAATTTTGGTTAAATAACTAATTTGCTACATAAAAATATATATGAACATATAACTATTGAATTTTTTCAACAACATATTACAACATATTCATTCTTCATTGTTTACATCCAATATTGCATATACAAAATTACTTCTAATTCAACTTTAGACAACTGCTAAATGGCAACAAGCCCATTGATGCAAATACATAATCATCCAATTACATTACTACCCAAAATGTAAGGTCATTACAATTGCCCCTAACTTAAGGTCATTCACATTAACATATAACAAAAAGTATCCAAAATGATTCTAATTCATCACTTTCATCCAAAAAACCAACAAACCTATGACCAAGACACTATGTTTCATGCAAAAAACTAAGGATATTTTGATTCCTTATCGACCAACATTTTCAAACAGCTTGCAGGAGGGTATTCAATCATGAAGTTCAATACATCGCCCTTACCCAAACACTGTGCTTCTGCAAATTCGTACCAGCCTTTGCAAAGATACGTTTCAATCCTTTCTTTATGGGACTTCATTTGGCATTCATATCTCTTTTCTTATCAGTGTCATATAATTCAATCGAGTTCATGGCTCCATAAAGCATTCCTTTATCACAATAGCTGGAATTTGCTTCCAAATATATGAATGCGATATCAATTGCTTTATACAGATTACAAACAAATTTAGACCATTATATTTACATAACGGTATAATTACCAAAATATTTTTTTTTAATGACCATATAGTCACCAGCCAATTTGGTCCATTTCAACACTTTTCAAACAAGGGTTGATTGATTACATCTGCTTCCAACATATTTCCAAAGACTACATTTTCGTAACATGCCACATAATAAAACACTTAACCAATTAATTTCTATCATTGTTATCTATATATCATTAATATTGTTTCTAAACCAACTATAGAATCATTATATTATTCCTCATCTATGTAATCCACTATATAAATCTAATAGTCAATAAAACACTTTACCTTTCCGTGTCGATGATATTGAAATGTGAGATGCAACAGGGTTATGATAGATTTATTTCAATATCTCGCAACATCGGTTGGAAGTTCTTTCTAGGTGGATTCCTTTGCTATAACAACATCTTTTCCTCCTTCGATCGAGACTTCCAAAGACATGAAGACAAAACTCTTCATACGATAGTGTTTTCCTTTTAGTGCATATCTCACGCTCTTCACGTTACATATAGATCGCGAACAACTCTTTGCTCGTCACAAATAATCGCTTTTACCATCCCCGTAAATCGACAAAACGAGATTTCTTCTTTCAGTTTTTTTTCCGATGAAGAATCAGACGCATGCAGAAAACAAAAATGGCGTGAGTTAAGAGCTTACCCAGAAGCAGATCCATGGCCATCCCTTGTATTCATCTCTGCCGTGAAAATGAATCGTTGAAGGATACAGGTTGACAAACGGATTCGTTGATGAGCAAGAATGAACAAGAGTTTTATTCGCTGCCCTTTCATTTCTATTTTTCTGAGGAAAATGAAAAGGTTTATGGAAAATAGAATACTTATAGAAACTACCTTTTTCAATCTGCATATTGTACGAAACCTATTTGAATGAGGAACATACACATGCTACTTTTTTATGCTACAACTTCCACGTTTATTTTTTTAACAACAAACATTATTATGATATTCTTATTAAATTAACTTTACCTTTTATTAAATATTTTATTTTGATTAAATTAAAATTTTCAACATGTACAAAAATATTTTCTTCATATCAAATACTATATTACTTAAATTAAATTAGATTTTATATGTCTAATAGTCAATAATTAATATTTTCTGAGATCAAATTTAATTTTAAATTTTTTAATAGTTTCTATGTGATGATGACATCAAATCTTTCTAATTCTATTTATATTCTTATTTTCATTTTATAATTTTATGGTAACTATTATATGTCATTTAATCTGATTAATTTTATTGTCATATAATTTTTTTATTATTACTATCAATTTTAATACTACATATTTTTATGACTAATAATTTATTACGTAATTCACTTACTTAATTAATTTTTTGGTTAATACTTTATCAGAAAATTTTCAATTTTATGAGTAACAATTTATTATATATGTAAATTATAAGATTCTTTAAATCTATATAATTTATTATTATTTTAAATATGAATATTTAATAGATTGCTTAAATTTTAAGAGGTACAAATATATTTAAATATAATTTCATTTTATCGTAAATTATTTTTCTAATTTATCAAAAAAATTAATAAATTTATTATTCTTATACACGTTTTTATCCGTGCCTCGCACGGGTCCAAACACTAGTTTGACCTTAAATTAAAAAGGGGACTAAAATCCCAAAAAGACAATAGATGGATCAAAAATCGGATTTCAAAATAGGGAGACCAAAATTAAAATGATGAATTTATCACTAAAACTATCCATCTATTAGTGTATTCTAAGAAAATAATGAGTGATATTTGTAAATTTTGTTATGTCATGAATTTTATAATTGAAATTCACTATTTTTACGGATCACTATCACCTTAATACTTTTTATTTTATTTTAATCACCAAAATGACTATTTATAGTTATTAGTATTATTTGAAAATATTTGTTGTCAGTAGACATATTAAATTTATTACATTGGTTAGTTTCTACATATTTATTTTTAAATATTTTTTAATGATTAGTAATTTTATAATAATAATATACATCAACAACAACTAAGCTTTATCGAATAATCTAGGATAAGAATGAATTTACCGCCGCACGAGTCTTCTACTAATTCCGGTTCAAAGATTTGTGCACCGCGTTGAGTTTATTTTCCAATGTATTGAAGATCTCTAAATGGTATTTTCATCACCAAGGTAAGAGGCAAGCACGTGGAATATTCTAAAGGATCTCATTCGCATCATCTTCAATATTGCAGCATAGAGATCGCTTGAATTAGTGTTCGTTTAAATCTCAAATCCTCCGAACTTGTGTGCATATTTGAAGTTAGGGTCAGGATCTTAGGAAAATGAGTCCACATTCGGAAGCAGCATAAAATTTCGAGCAAGAATCTTGTATTTCCTTTTCATTTTAGCTCGACGTGGCCGTATACGGCGGTGGCACTGTCGTCGGAGCTATCGGAAGAGATGACCGGAGAGCTAGTTCCGGTGACCTTCCATGCCAGCCCTGGCGGTGGACAATTGGACAAGTGAGTTGTTTTCTCTAGGGGTGTTCAAAACCAAACCAACCCAATAGAAAACCGCAAAACCAAACCAAACCGAAACCGCAAAAAACCGCATTTGATTCGGATTAGTTTGGATCATTTTTTAACAAAACCGATTTTGGTTCGGTTTGTATTTTACAAACCGAACTAAACCGCATTATGTTACAACTTAAATTTTACTTAACTCGCATTTAACCCAAACCTAAATCTATTATTCATTAGCCTTATGATTACAGACAATTTATGATTTCATTTTCAATCTTCTTAAATATCTCCTAACATTATCACTTCATCTTCACCACTTACATCTTGCCTCTTCTTATCTAATATCTACTCTCTTATATTGTTTCCTTTGCACGTTCTTATTTTTTATGCAATTTTTCTCTCTTTCAATTTTATTTTATCGCACATCTTTATCTCTAATCTCTCCTCTCTTATGTTCATTCTTTTTCATCTTCACTAATTTCTCATCTCTTCTATTTTATTTGTTTTATTATAATATTTTTTATATTGTTTTATGCTATTATTTTATGTTTATTATTTCACTTTTGTCTAATCTAACTTTTGCATATTAAATGAGAAGTTATTATCCAAATATGATTAGTTTTTTGGTGATAATTTAGTAATGTATCATGTATGAATGACCAAATACAAAGTTATGTTTTCATATATATGTGAATGTATAACTCAACAAATTATTTGTAAAAAACCGAACCAACCGCACCGAACCAAACTGCATTGGTTTGGTTTGATTTTTTTTTCTAAAAGTCAACCGAACCAAACCAAACCGCATGTTTTTTCTCTCATGTTCGGATGATTTTTTCAAAACCGCAAACCGCACCGCGAACACCCTAGTTTTCTCGCTTTGTGATTAGCCAATTCCTTTTCTGGATAATTATTTATTTATTTATTATTTATTATTTAAAATCTAATAATATTGAAATTGATATGACCAATTGATGTAGATAAATGCACATGGAAATGTAACGTGACATAATATATAAAACAAATATTCTTACTTTTTATTTTTCATATTAAGACCAAGGGCTTAGTATGATTCACATTATGGGCCTAAGAAATTCAAATTGCACCTCCATGATGAGCCCAATTGTGGTAATAATAATTAAACTTAGTTCGCTTTTGAAAGTCGTTTACATCCCCTTTGCTCATGCTTCACAATTTTACATAAATAATTTTTCTAATTTTAATTATTTCGACTTGTAAAAAATGAATAAAATTACGTTTCTGACTTTTTAACATCTTAGGATATTTTTGATATTTTTTTTGAATTTTTGATAATTAATTTCCATTAGTTTTTAACTGATTTTCGATAATATGTTTAGAAACGATTGGTTTTGTGATACCGTGCACATTTCGATGTGGTTTTTCGATTGTTTCTCGATAATAAAAATACAAATAAATAGATTCCTGACCTTAAAGACTCTTAGGAATTTTTCCATAATTTTTTGGATATTTTTGTAATTAAATTCCAATTCTCTTTTAATTGTTTTTGATAACATGTTTAGAAGCGATTTTTCCCACAACACCTCGCATTTCGATGCCATATTTGATCGTTTCTTAACAATAAAAATTCCTAAAAAATAACATTTTGGTCCTATGATGTGTGAGGAGTCTTAGGTATTTTTTCTCGTATTTTTTAAAGATTTCTTTAGGTCTTCATCCGTTTGTTTTTGTATGACATGAAAATAGATAATTGTTTACTAGTTTACCTAGTTAGGAGTCGTTTTTTTTGCATATGATGCCTAATGCTTATCCTAACCCTCAACTAACCTCTTGAATAACATGTTGACATGTTTAGGTATTTGTACCTTAATTTAGAATCCATAATCGAGTCATATGATTAGGGTACCATGATAGTTGATCCTTAGAGCGATGATTGATTGTTTTGACTTAGTTTTGCGTATAATTTTGTTACAACCATGATTCTTCTTATAGATTTTGCTTGAGATCATTGGTTATAGGTTAACTACTGGCTTGTAAAGTTCTATACCTAGTTTAAGACAATAATTACTTAATTCTCAAGTTTTGATTATGTTGCGTTGTTTAAAAGCATATTCCTTCTTTGTTGTTTGAATTGACTAATTGTTGGAGCGTAATACCATGTGTTTCTTAGGAACTTTAGAACATTTTTCCCAACTTAATTGTAGTTAAATGTAAACCTTACCTTAGTGTTGTAAGTAGGGCTTTAAAGCTACTCCTTAGTGGTATAACTCTTATGAACTAGTTTGATATTTGCATAGTTCTTTTAGGTTCCTCTTGCATGATTAATTTGCAATATTTTACTCTACCTTAGAGAGATGTTTGGGTAAGCTTTAGAATATGTAGTTGATGCCCCCCTATTAGGAAGTTACACTTCGTGCCCCGATTTCTTTGTGAATAATGCGTTGTAGGCCATTTTAGTGTAGATTTTTTGATTTCCAACTTCTCTTGATCGCTAGTTATGCTTAGCATTTCATTTGAGGACTATTGTGATTTATTTAGCTCGATTTTGATATCATTCACATGGTATTTTGAATTACGTGTGCATGGCTTCCTTATTTTCCATTCTTATGTTTCTATACATGTTCATAATCCATTTCTTCTCATTTGGATCATACTTTGACTTGCGATGTGAGTATGTAACTATATTCCCACCTCCATGGTATTTTTGACGTGTTTGTTAACTTGTGCAAGGTGCATTGAGGATAGTTTGGTTAGTTACCTAATCTCGGTACACTAACATACCACTTCTCCTTGTGGTTACCACTTCGCCCGTGGTTTTGTTTGCGCGGTAGACACATTTGGCTTCATGTTATCTCATGTTATGAGAAACACATATTCTTCTATTTTGTCTAGATATATACATTTATGCCGGTGTTCTGATTGTTATGAGGACGTGTTTGCTACACACATATTACATGATATCACTTTGTGGATTATATTGATCGATCTATTCCTAACTATTGCTTTGTTGATGTCAGCTTACTCGAAGTTTTCCGGAGTAGTTACGCTTTGATTGCTTGCTACGGATTGATATTCGTTTGGTATTACACTACTTCCGGTTTATCTTCTTGCATTTAGTACTTTCTAGAGATCATAAGAAGTAAGATTTTTACCGTTTTACTTGCCATGAGAAGTAGGAATAGATATGCATGATGGGGTATCTATTGGTGGATCATGTCAGGAACCCCCTGGTTTATTTAAAGACTCGTTTAGGGAAATTTCGCATGTTATGTGTTATTTGTGTGTGGTTTGTTTAAACCCTACCTTTGAGTAGGTATTCGCAGTGTGTTTACTATTTGAGCTTGCGCTGTGAGTCATGGTAGTAAGTCTATTATGACACCATCATTAAGTCCTCATGGGAAGGCACGTGGAAATGGTTAGTAACCAACCCCCACATAGTTCAGTCGGTGTCATCCTAGATCACGCGCATCGTGAAAGCTTCCTTTATCGAGTTCATCTAGTGGCAAGGGTTCCTAATTCTGACCCTCCATACTTGGTCCGAGTTCGCATGCTGATATCGCATTCATATACTCTTCACATTGTATTTCAATACCAAGGCATGAACCTCATTCCCACAGGTGAAAGCTCATGGTTGACTCAGATGATTCACCCTCATTGTCTATGGTCTTTAACACTAAAAGAAAGCTCCTTGTTGACTCGGGTGACGTGTAACGCCCGCTTTATTTAATATTATATTATATTAATATTTTTTTGAATTACCGTTTGACGATTATTTTGGCGACGAGAATATTTATATTAATCGATATATCTATTAATATATTTGGCGATGTTTCGTTCGGTCCGATTTTTATTCCGTTCGACTTGGTAAAATATTATTCGGACCGATATTTAATTCCCCGGAATTATTTTAATTAATTGAGTTAATAATATTATTAGATATTATTAGTGTGTTAATTAATAAATTAAGTTAGGGGTGTGGGGACAAATTTTGTAGGATTGGGTTTACACCCTTAACCTTACTAGTAAGAAAACACCATAAAAACCAATTTTCCTCATTCTTTCCATTTTCTACACAAAAGCCAAACTTAGTAACCTTGGGAGAAAGAGAGGGTTTTGGAAGAAGAAGAGCAAGAGCAAGAGCTTGAGGTTTGGAGTGGTTGAATCTTCAAGAATCATCCAAGCATTTGAGGTAAGGGGTTTGATTCTCCATCTCATATAGTTAGGGTTTGATAGTTATATTTTGGATTTGGGGAAAAATTGATAGTTGATTCATAGGGTTTTGGTTGGTTGATTGTTGAAATAGCTTATAAAAGTTGGATTAGGAGTATGGATTATGGGTGTCTTATTGCTAGCATTGTAGGAAATGGAAGTTATAAAATGAAAATGGAAAATCAGAATCGTAAACATAAAACCAAAAACCGTAAATGCATGTGCAGGGAAGAAGAAGAAAGGAAGTGACGTGGAGTGTATATGAAGGGGGAGGCGCCCACCTCAAGGTGAGAGGCGGCCGTCCCCCACTTTAAGGCCCCCGCCTCCAACCATGGCACCTGTTGGGACGAACGTCCCTCACTTGCAGGGGAAGGAAACGGAAAATTGTGTTTTGGTTTTCTGTATTCTGTGTTTTGGTTTTCTATTTTCTGTTGCTTTCTGCATAATTGTTCAAGATGGCTTCTATTTCTTTAAATTTTTCCAATTTCACCTAGTAGTAGTTTATATTAATAAAATATGATTAGGACATAAGTTAGCCGATTAAATTTAGAACCCGATTATGTTTCGATTTTCCGATTTCGGTAAATTCGACGACGGAGCAAGTTGCTCCAAATTCAACGAAAATTGACGTGCTAGCTAAGTTCAACGTGTAGAACGTAGTGGTGAGGTTAGTTTTTCAACATTACGAGTTTTTACGAAACGACCCGAACTAGGCCAAATTACGTTTAAATTGAATCGATAGCTTTTAGTCGATTTAAGACACGTATGGACAATCCGATTGCGATGTTGACGATTATGATTACTTCCGGTTATTAGGAATGGCTTTCGTGATGATTATTGGTGTTTTGACTATTTTTCCGTTTTTGGAATTTGGTGAAATAATTGATAATGATGTGGTGTGATTAAACATGATGTTTGCGACGGTGTATTTATTAATGAATCTTGATGATATGTGATGCGATGATATGTTTATCTTGATGTGGATAAATATGGCGATGTGGATTTTATGTCAATTTTTATGAGCGATGATGATGTGTTGTTGTGTTGTCTTTATTGTCGAGTCACATACATTGCATTGGCGACGAGGGCGTTTATGCCAAGCGACGATGGGCTTTATGCCAAGTGTTCCTAATTATGGACAAAGCGACGGGTACCACATGCATAACATAGTCATGTCTCATAGAGTCGGTTATGTTTATGTTTGAGTTGTTTGGCGTTGGGTTTTAATTGATGAGTGATGTTGAATTGCGATGATAAATGATACTTTGTATTGATGCAAGTATAATGATTATGTGACGAAGTTAAAGTGTTAATTTATACACTAAATGCTAATTTAAAGTATGTAAGCTTTTAATATATGTTGACATACTCTATTTAACTTATATCATTTGTAATTCCAAAACTATATATATATATATATATATTTTATCGTGCCTTTTATTATATGTTTTGGAGTATCTCACCCTTTACTTGTTTCGACGTTGCCTTTATATTGGTAACGTGCAGGTGATCCATGAGGATGATGAGGATTAACTCGAGTCTCTTTATTTTGAGTCGCTCTGCTCCGGTCGTAGTAACACTCGGGATTTGAGCGACGTTATTATTTTGATAGGACAATTTATATATACTATTTTATGATGTTATAACTTTATGTATTGATGATAACATGATGATATGTATATTTTGTGAACACATCCGCTGTGATGTGAATAGTCATATGTGTATATGATGAATTATGATATGAATCGGTATATCCGACTTTTTATTTTTGTGATGTGCATTATAATGAAAAGTGATGAAAATGTGAATATGTGATGGCTCAATTTTGTTGGATGAAATTTTGAAACTCTGATTTTATTATTAATTACGAGGGGTAGAATTGGGGTGTTACATTAGTGGTATTAGAGAAGGTCGGTCTGTCCGGGCAAGTTGTTGAGTTTGTTGTTTTCTAACAATCAAGTATTGTTATTTGTTGATTCTAATCCTTGTTTATTTGTGAGCAGAAGTTGTTATGGCTGGTAGGAATGCTGGTAGGAATGATGAGGCTCTTGCTGCTGCTATGCAGGCAATACCTCAGGCTTTCCAACACCCGCCGAATGCTGATGAGAACGCTGGGTCTCGTAGTTTGGCAACCTTCCAAAGAGAGAATCCCCCTACTTTCCAAGGAAAGTATGATCTTGAAGGTGCTCTAACTTGGTTGAAGGAGATTGAAAGAATCTTCTGTGTGATGGATTGCACTCCTATGCAGAAAATCCGTTACGGTACTCATAAGTTAAGTGAAGAGGCTGATGACTGGTGGGTTGACACCTGTCAGAGGCTTGAGGTTGCTGGTGAGGAAGTGACGTGGGGAGTTTTGCATTGGGAATTCATGAGGAAGTATTACCCGGAGGATGTTCGGGGAAAGAAGGAGATATAGTTCCTTGAGCTAAAACAAGGGAATATGTCTATCATTGATTATGCTGCAAAGTTTACCGAGCTGGCTACGTTCTATCCTCACTATGATGGAGAGAATGCCGAGTTTTCTAAGTGCATTAAATTTGAGAATGGCTTGCAAAATGAGATTAAGAAAGAGATTGGTTATCAAAAAATCTGTGTCTTTGCGGATTTGATTGATAGTTGTAGAATCTTCGAGGAAGATAGTAATGCACACTATAAGATTATGTCTGATAAGAGGAACAAGGGTCAACAGAGCCGTGGGAAACCTTATGTTATTCCAGCTTGTAAAGGGAAACAAAAAGCGTTTCAAGGGCGGAGGAATAGTGGGGGAGATGCTCCTGCTAGTATTGTTTGTTACAAGTGTGGGAAACCTGGCCACAAAAGTAATGCTTGTCGAAGTGATGTAAGGGCTAAGGAGAATGACGTGAGATGTTTCCGATGCGGTGAAGTGGGTCATGTGACTCGTGATTTCAAGCATAAGGATGTGGTCTGTTTTAATTGTGGCGAGGGAGGTCACATTAGTTCTCAATGTAAGAAGCCTAAGAGGACTCAAGGAGCGGGGAAGGTGTTTGCTTTTTCGGGTGCTCCGAAGGCAAACGAAGATGGTCTTGTTCGAGGTACTAGTTTCATTAATAGCATTCCTCTTATTACTATTATTGATACTGGTGCTACTCACGCTTTATTGTCACGATTGTGTAAAGAGATTGGGTCTCACTTTGTCATCTTTAGATAGAGATATGGTGGTTGAAGTTCTGGCTAAGGGAACGGTTACTACTTCTTTTGTGTGTGCAAATTGCCCTTTATCAATCTTTGATAGAGACTTTGTGGTGGATCTTGTTTATTTACAGCTTGTCGGGTTGGACGTGGTTCTGGGTATGGATTGGTTGAAAGCTAATTATGTCCATATCAATTGCTATGACAACATCGTGAGGTTTTCTTCCTTAGTGGAAGAAGATCAAACTATGTTGATGTCGAAACAATTGAATGAGTTCATGAAAGATGAAGCATTGGTTTTCTTGTTCATGGCGACTCTTCGTGGAGAGTCAATCAGATTGCAAACTTTCCGGTGTGCGACTTTCCCAAAGTATTCCCGATGAGATTCCTAGTGCACCTCCGTAAAGAGAAGTTGAATTTTCTATGGATCTTGTCCCCGGTACTGCATCAATCTCTATGGCGCCATACAGATGTCCGTGATCCGAAAGTTAGCGTAATTGAAGAGCCAATTAGAAGATTTACTCGAGAAGAAGTTTGTTAGACCAAGTGTGTCACCGTGGGGAGCTCCTGTGTTATTGGTGAAGAAGAAAGACGGTAGCATGATACTTTGTATTGATTATTGTCAGTTGAATAAAGTGACTATCAAGAATAGGTATCCACTTCCTAGAATTGATGATTTGATGGACCAATTGGTTGGCGCTCGCATGTTTAGCAAGATTGATTTGAGATCGGGTTACCATCAAATATGGGTGAAAGAAGATGTTCAGAAAACTGCTTTCAGGATAAGGTATGGACATTACGAGTATTCGGTGATGCCTTTCGGTGTCACTAATGCACCGGGAGTATTCATGGAGTACATGAACCGTATTTTCCATCCTTACTTGTATTGTTTCATGGTTGTTTTCATTGATGATATTCTGGTTTATTCTAAATCGGAAGAAGATCACGCAGAACATTTGCGCATTGTGTTAGAAGTTCTGAAAGAGAATAAGCTTTATGCTAAGTTGTCAAAGTGCGAGTTCTAGTTAAGTGAAGTGAGCTTTTTGGGGTATGTCATTTCCGTGATGGCATCGGGGTTGGTCCTTCTAAGGTTAATGCTGTGTTAAGATGGGAAACTCCTAAGTCTGTTACTGAGATTAAAAGTTTCTTAGATTTGGCTGGTTACTACAGGAGGTTCGTTGAAGGTTTTTCTAAGTTGGCACTTCCTTTGACAAAGTTAACTTGTAAAGGAGCTGCTTTTGTGTGGGATGTCAAGTGTGAAGAAAGTTTTGTTGAATTGAAGAAAAGGTTAACAACGGCGCCGATCTTGATTCTACCTAACTCAAGAACTTTGTTGTTTATTGTGATGCTTCTAAGATGGGTTTAGGTGGTGTGCTTATGAAAAATGGCAAGGTGGTTGCTTATGCTTCTAGGAAATTGAAGATTCATGAGAAGAACTATCCTACTCATGATTTGGAACTTGCAGCGGTTGTTTTTGTGCTTAAGATTGGGAGGAATTATCTTTATGGTTCTAGATTTGAAGTATTTAGTGACCATAAAAGCTTGAAATACTTGTTCGATCAAAAAGAGCTTAATATGAGGCAAAGGTGGTGGCTTGAATTGTTGAAAGATTATGATTTCGGATTGAATTACCATCCTGGTAAAGCGAATGTGGTGGCCGATGCTTTAAGTCGAAAGACTTTGCATATGTCACTTTTGATGGTGGAAGAGTTGGAAATGATTGAACAATTTAGAGATATGAGTCTTGTGATAGAAGTGATGCCGAAGAGTGTTATCTTGGGAATGTTGAAGATCAATAATGATTTCCTTGATAGCATTAGGGAAGCTCAAAAGCTTGATGTGAAACTTGTTGATTTGTTGGTGGGTATTGGACAAACTGAAAGTGAAGATTTCAAGTTGGATGCTCAGGGTGTTTTGAGGTTCCGATATAGGATTTGTATTCCCGATGATGTGGATTTAAAGAGAATGATCTTGGAAGAAAGTGATAGAAGCAATTTGAGTATTCATCCCGGAGCGACCAAAATGTATCAAGATTTAAGGAAACTATTTTGGTGGTCGGGCATGAAAAGAGAGGTGGCTCAGTTTGTTTATGCTTGTTTGACTTGTCAAGTCTAAAGTGGAGCATCAAAACCTTAATGCAACTGCTCGAGATCCCGAAATAGAAATGGGATAGCATTTCTATGGATTTCGAACGGGTTACCGAATACACCAAGAGGACACGATGCGATTTGGGTGATTGTTTATTGGCTTACAAAGTCGACTCACTTTATTCATATTAACATCACTTATCCCGTATCGAGGTTGGCAGAGATTTATACGCATGTGATTGTTAGATTACATGGTATTCCTTTGTGTATTGTTTCGGATAGAGATCCGAGGTTCACTTCTGAATTCTAGAAAAGCTTGCAAGAGGCTTTGGGTTCTAAGTTGAGGTTGAGTTCGCTTATCATCCTCAAACTAATGGTCGACGGAAGGACGATTCAATCGTTGGAAGACTTGTTGCAGCATGTATTCTTGAACATGGTGGTTCATGGATACATATCTTCCTTTGATTGAGTTTACTTATAACAACAGCTTTCATGCTAGTATTGGAATGGCACCGTTTGAGGCGTTGTATGGTCGGAGGTGTAGAACTCCTTTGTGTTGGCACGAGTCGGGTGAAAGTGTGGTGCTTGGACCCGAATTGGTTAGAGAGACTACTAAGGCGGTGAAGATGATTAGAGAAAAGATGAGAATTTCTCAAAGTCGACAAAAGAGTTATCATGATAAAAGGAGAAAAGACTTGGAATTTCAAGATGGTGATCATGTGTTTTTGAGAGTTACTCCTACAACCGCGCTAGCAGCATTGAAGTCGAAGAAGCTAACTCCTCGCTTTATTGGTCCTTACCAAATTACTAGTAAAGTGGGAAAAGTGGCTTATAGGGTGGCGTTACTGCCGAATCTTTCGAATTTGCACGATGTATTCTATGTGTCAAAACTTCGGAAGTACGTTCCGGATTCTTCGCATGTGATTGAGATGGATGATATTCAAGTTCGAGAAAATCTTACGGTGGAAACGATGCCTTTAAGGATTGAGGATCGTGAGATAAAGTCTCTTCGTGGCAAAGAGATTTCTTTGTTCAAAGTTGTGTGGATAGGAGCAGCTGGGGGAAGCGCGACGTGGGAGTTAGAAAGTAAGATGCGGGATTCCTATCCCGAGCTTTTCGAGTCAGGTAATTTCGAGGACGAAACTTTTTTAAGTGGGGGAGAGTTGTAACGCTCGTTTTATTTAATATTATATTATATTAAAATTTTTGAATTACCGCTTGACGATTGTTTTGGAGAAGAGAATATTTATATTAATCGATATATCTATTAATATATTTGGCGACGTTTTGTTCGGTCCGGTTTTTATTCCGTTCGATTCGGTAAAATATTATTCGGACCGATATTTAATTCCCCAGAATTATTTTAATTAATTGAGTTAATAATATTATTAGATATTATTAGTGTGTTAATTAATAAATTAAGTTAGGGGTGTGGGGACAAATTTTGTAGGATTGGGTTTACACCCTTAACCTTACTAGTAAGAAAACACCATAAAAACCAATTTTCCTCATTCTTTCCATTTTCTACACAAAAGCCAAACTTGGTAACCTTGGGAGAAAGAGAGGGTTTTGGAAGAATAAGAGAAGAGAAAGAGCAAGAGCTTGAGGTTTGGAGTGGTTGAATCTTCAAGAATTATCCAAGCATTTGAGGTAAGGGGTTTGATTCTCCATCTCATATAGTTAGGGTTTGATAGTTATATTTTGGATTTGGGGAAAAATTGATAGTTGATTCATAGGGTTTTGGTTGGTTGATTGTTGAAATAGCTTAGAAAAGTTGGATTAGGAGCAAGGATTATGGGTGTGTTATTGGTAGCATTGTAGGCAATGGAAGTTATAAAATGAAAATGGAAAACTATAATCATAAACATAAAACCGAAAAAAATGCAAGTGTAGGGAAGAAGAAGAAAGGAAGTGGCGTGGAGTGTGTATGAAGGGGTAGGCGCCCACCTCAAGGTGAGGGGCGGGCGTCCCCCACTTCAAGGCCCCCGCCTCCAACCGTGGCACTTGCTGGGACGAACGTCCCTCACTTGTAGGGGAAGGAAACGGAAAACTGTGTTTTGGTTTTCTGTATTTTGTGTTTTGGTTTTTGTTCTCTGCTGCTTTCCGCATAACTATTCAAGATGGCTTATGTTTCTTTAAATCTCTCCAATTTCACCTAGTAGTAGTTTATATTAATAAAATATAATTAGGACATAAGTTAGCCGATTAAATTTAGAACCTGATTATGTTCCGATTTTCCGATTTCGGTAAATTCGACGACGGAGCAAGTTGCTCCGAATTCAACGAAAATTGACGTGCTAGCTAAGTTTGGCGTGTAGAACGTAGTGGTGAGGTTAGTTTTTCAAAATTACGAGTTTTTACAAAACGACCCGAAATAGGCCAAATTACGCTTAAATTGAATCAGATAGCGTTTTAGTCGATTTAAGACACGTATGGACAATCCGATTGCGATGTTGACGATTATGATTAATGCCGATTATTAGGAATGGCTTTCGCGACGATTATTGGTGTTTTGACTATTTTTCCGTTTTTGGAATTTGGTGAATTAATTGATAATGATGTGGTGTGATTAAACATGATTTATGCGACGATGTATTTATTAATGAATACTTGATGATATGTGATGCGATGATATGTTTATCTTGATGTGGATAAATATGGCGATGTGGACTTTATGTAAATTTTTATGAGCGATGATGATGTGTTGTTGTGTTGTCTTTATTGTCGAGTCACATACATTGCATTGGCGGCGAGGGCTTTTATGCCAAGCGACGATGGGCTTTATGTCAAGTGTTCCTAAGTATGGCCAAAGCGACGGGTACCACATGCATAACATAGTCGTGTCTCATGGAGTCGGTTATGTTTATGTTTGAGTTGTTTGGCGTTGGGTTTTAATTATTGAATGATGTTGAATTGCGATGATAAATGATACTTTGTGTTGATGCGAGTATAATGATTATGTGACGAAGTTAAGGTGTTAATTTATACACTAAATGCTAATTTAAAGTATGTAAGCTTTTAATATATGTTGACATACTCTATTTAACTTATATCATTTGTAATTCCAAAACTATATATATATATATATATATATTTTATCGTGCCTTTTATTATATGTTTTGGAGTATCTCACCCTTTACTTGTTTCGACGTTGCCTTTATATTGGTAACGTGCAGGTGATCCATGAGGATGATGAGGATTAACTCGAGTCTCTTTATTTTGAGTCGCTCTGCTCCGGTCGTAGTAACACTCGGGATTTGAGCGACGTTATTATTTTGATAGGACAATTTATATATACTATTTTATGATGTTATAACTTTATGTATTGATGATAACATGATGATATGTATATTTTGTGAACACATCCGCTGTGATGTGAATAGTCATATGTGTATATGATGAATTATGATATGAATCGGTATATCCGACTTTTGATTTTTGTGATGTGCATTATAATGCAAAGTGATGAAAATGAGAATATGCGATGCCTCAATTTTGTTGGATGAAATTTTGAAACTCTGATTTTATTATTAATTATGAGGGGTAGAATTGGGGTGTTACATGACGCGCCACCCTTGGATATGGTCTTTCTTTCCTCCCCCTCCCCACACTTATCATGTAGCATTTGTTTGTGCATTGCATTGTTTGTGTGCTTTTGCCATAACACTTGTTTTCCTCCTCCCTTTGTGTCACTTGGTTCTTCAACCAAGGTGGATATTAGGATAGCCTCCCCTAGGATCGCTCAGCTAGAGTATTTTTCGAGCTTAGACATTAGGATTGTCATCCATGCATGCTAACATAGTTAGAAGATCCCTTTATCCTTAACCTTAGGATCAATCATTGTATGATAACATTAGGGTAGAAATAGTTAGTTTCCCTTAGATGTTTTCTTCTTTCTTTTGCATACTTGCATTAAAACTAAAACTCTTTTTCTTTCAAAAAACTTCAGAACATTCTAAAATAACAAAAACACTTTATACAAGATAAAATCAAAAAAACTAATTCAAATTCTTTTCGTCTTTGTGGCTTATCAATCAAACTTTTCAAAATAACGTGTTAATTCCTTTATGTGCTGATGTGTAATACCCTAAAGGTCGGGTTGCGATAGGAAGTGAAGTTAACTCCGTTCCATTAAAAAACACAAAACCCACCAAAACATGTGATTCGAACTACGACGCTCTGACTTTTCCATTGCACGAGGAAATACGTAGGCATCTGGTCATGGGGCTCGACCGAGCAAACTTTTTAAATACTTCCTTCTTTTCCCCGTGTTTATTTTCTTTCTTTCACATGCATTTCCCTTAGAACTGAGCATTAGACATAGATATAGCGATTAAGTGATAGATAAACACACCCATTAGATAGAAAATAGAAGTGGATCCTGCAGAGTACTACGACGTGTGGGCTAATACCTTCCCTCGCATAACCGACTCCTTACCCGATCTCTTGGTCGTAAGACCGTGATTCTCTCTTTTAGGTTTACTCGATATTTACATTTCTCCTTAGGTGAGATAAAAGACGTTCGATGGCGACTTCATTGATATTCTATCAAATGAGTTTGTCTAGTTCCTTCTGTGTCACCTAGGCTAGCTAACTAGAGTTACTTGAGACTCGGGTGAGAAGGAAAAAGTATGACAACTAAATGTCAATGTGTTGTAGAGATGAGTATATGAGCGATAGAGGCAATACCTTTAAAGATGGTTCTCCCGTTGGCCTCGTGAAGACCATGGTCCGAAAGTTAATATTGTGTAGTACAAGCGACAAAGGAGGCGTATAATTAGAAATATCCAATAGATTATATTGGGATGTATTATTTTTGTGTGGTATTTTTGGATGTATTTTCGATGTATTTTAACAAATGTTATGTATGAATTATCTTGACTTTTTATTTATGTATTAATTTTTACCTCTATTAACTTTAACCTATTTGAGTTTTACTTTGATTTTACGATGATACACTTTAATATAAGTTGGCCTCACAAAATAAAATGTTTGAACAATGGTGTTGCTCTAAAATGATTCGTGGAGGATTTTGAGATGCATCTCAAATTAATCACTCATTTGTATTTACCACGCTTTCAAAACTTTCAGAGACATTTCGTAGATGCATATTTGAATACACTAAATACCATACGAGATGCATCTCCGAAAGCATGAAGGAAAGTTTTGAATTTTCAAGGGTGTGGTATGCTTATACAAGGGTTTATCGAGCAATTCCTAACCCTAATACTCTTTTACAACATTATTGTTTCTTCTTCTTTTTTCTCTAATGCGGCACCACCATTCTTTCCTTTCTCTATTTTTTATAAGATAATAGTTTTCTTTTTCTTCCTATGCAGTGAACATATATTTGTGTCTCCTAGCTCTCTTCTTCTTTTTCTGATTATCTCAAATCTAACAAAATACAACATAGTTTTTGAAACATTGCATGATTTTTTCTGCATCACCATCATAGTTTCAAGGTAATATCACTGCTTTATTTTAAAATAAAATAAAAAGGTAACCATGTCCAACCTGTTCAACCAGATAAACTTCTAGTTTTCCATATGTTTTTTAGTTTTTTGAACGATTTTCCAATTCATAGAAAGTAGAAACACAATGTCACCTTTTACCTCAATTTAAGTTTTCACATAAAAGAAATGGGACGAAGGTTATTCGCATGCAACAACAAAATAAATGGATTTGAACATCAAACAAACCAAACAATTTGTTATATAATGTTCTTAAAATAATAAATCCAAGTTGTAAAATTTTATGTGGAGCACACAAATTAATACTACACAATAAAGTATTAGTAGCAGAAAAGAGGGGGAAAAGTATAAAATTGATAGCTCAAAAACCTCACCGATAAAACTGATGCTTAAATATAAATAGAGATGTAGAAAGTGCATACGAGTTGTCAAAAGCCCAATTTAGGATGTGATGAAGTATAAAGGAATGGAGAATGAGAACTTTTATTTCCACCCCCACTTGTTACGTAACCCCATGAAAAGATAATTTTGTCCAAGCCTCATTCATCGTTGAAAATTACGGTACACTGTATTTTTGAAAAATTTTGGACTATACTGAAAATTTGAGAGCGCTACCAGAATTTTCACGAAAACAAGTAAGTTTACGGTAGATTTATTAAAATTCTTATTTCACGTATATTTCGTAATTTCTGGTATCGCCTACCGAAAATTTCAAAATATCCGGTATTTTCGCCCGGAAATTTTGAAATCCCTGGTATTTTTGTTTGAATCTGATACTGTGAATTTCAAAAATTCTGGTATGTCTAAAATATCAGAAATTTTGAAATTTCCAGTATTTTCTATTTTTTCCAAAAATACTAAGTTTTTAATGATTTTTTTATGACTTTTAACTTTGTATCCAGTGAGGACTAGATGCAAAGACAATTCTATTTCTGGCCGGATTACTGATCGAGCAGATGTTGTGGCTCGACCAACAGATGAGGCACAGGGTGATCGCCGTTGTCTGACCGGTCTCACCGGAAACGAATGGCTGAGCAGGCCGTGACAGGGTTTCGTGCACCTCGTTGACGGTTTTCCTGACCTCCTACGGCAGTTATGGACCCTCCTGTTCCTATGGTGGTTCAAGAGCTGGTTGCTGAGGAGCAGATTCCATTGGTGGTGTAGGAGCCTGTGCAGGAGCAGATGCCGGAGGTGGTTCTGGAGGTGGTTCAGGAGGTGGTGCTGGAGGTGGTTGTCATACCCTAAAATTTTCCCTCCTACTTCTCAAAACATTTCATACATCTATACTCAAGGATTCCTCAAGGGTTGATCAGACAAACCCTTTCCTAGACAATCAACCCAAACTAGGGTTTGGTAATTCTCAGATCAAGATGGACTTCCAACATCTCCAATGGTCATCATGCCTCCTCATATGCTTCAAAGATTCTCCATGTCAAGTTTCAAGCCTCACAAGTCAAGTTTCCTCATAATTGCTCGATGGTTGAAAATCGCTTGTATTGACAAAACGTCAATCGTGGTCAACATACACCAAACTTCATGATTTTTGGTCAACATCCTCATTTTGAAGTTACATTCATCATTTGATCAAGGGTTGATCATGATTCATCAAGAAAACTCAAGATTTGCTCAAAAGTCAAACTTTCCAAATTAGGGTTTCTCAATGAAAAGTCAACTGAACTTTGACTGAGCATAACTTCTTCATACTTTCTCAAAAAAATTTCCACCACCTTTCATTCTGAAGGAAATTCAATTCTCTACAACTTCATGTCTCACAAGAATGTTCAAAAAATGCTTCATTTGGAAGTTATGGGTCAAAACATTACAGGTCCTTTTCAAAGTCAACAAAACGTCATCTTTTTGTAATGAAGTTTTATTGAGCATGGAAACTCCAATTGAGATCAAACCAAAGAGGTTGTTTAGAGGACACTTAGAGATTTCTAAAAAGTCCAAGAACACTCAAAAATTTGGAAAATTAAGCAAAATACACCTTGCACAAATTGGGCATTTTTTAAGAGGTGCACAAAGAGAAATACTTGTCAAAATCCAAAATTTTGCAAATGGGCCTAGTTTTTCTTGGTTTAAACTTGTTCCTTATCTTATTTGGAACCTTAAAGCCCAATGCCACGAATTTTGTCTTTATTTTTCTATTAAATTTGGATTTTATTCATTTAAAAACAAATTAAATTAAAAAATAAGGTATAAAATCAAAATTAAATGCAAAATTGATTTTTCTCTCGTACTTGAGATCCAAGTAACTCATACAAGCTGGCAAATTTCGAAATTTGCATTGATTTGGCAAGAATTTGATTGAAATTGGATCATAAAAGGAAGATTTGATTTTGTAGAAAATCAAATAATTTTTGCATTGATTGATCATTATTTGTTCTTCAATTCATCCCAAAATTCATCCATTATAAATATACAATGCATACAACATGAAGAGAGACAGAAAAATTGCTCAAAAGAACCCTAACTTAAAGTCAAAAAACCGTCTCCTTGAAGCAACTTGCAGCCTTGGTTTTAGCTCGTTTCAATTGATTCTAAGCCTTCCAGTGCATTCCTTGAAGCCTCTTGAGTCGATCCAGACCTTTACAACTCTCAAAAACATCAAGAATTGAGAGAACACGATTTCGGTTTGTCAACTTCTTTCCAAATTCGAATTCTGTTATTCATGCATCTTTAACATGTTTTGATGTTTGTTTTGTGTTTAGAACAAAGTTTGCAAGCTTTCTGGATGATTCAATTGCATTTTCGTGGCCTGAAACACGATTCACCATAGTTAGGGTTTTCGAATCGATTTAGGTTTCTTTAAATACTAAAAATAGGATTTAAACCGATACCACCATCGTGCTCAGAATGATGTTTCCATTCGAACCATGGCTTTGAATTTCATTTATATTGCTTGTACTGGATTTTTGATGTTTGCAGGGGCCTTAACGTCGAACTCAGCCGAGGCTAACTTTTCAAAATTTCAAATGAAGAAGATGAAGATCTTCGCGCGTGTTCTTGGTTCCCAGAATTCAAATTCGCTTAAAACGATTCCGTTTCAATGTTTTGACACCAAACGCGCGTTGGCTCAGTGGTTAAGGCAAGGGAGTCCGACGTGTTACCAGAAGGACACCGGTTCGAGCCTGGCCAGGACCAAATATTTTTACAAGTTTGATAACTAACATATTTTTCTTATTTTTCTTTAATATTTTTTATCTAATTTAATTTATCTTCAATATTTTTTATCACGCATCTAAAAACTCCAAAAAAAATATTTCTTTTTTTGCATAATCATCAGAAAAATACTTATTTAATTTTTAAAATTAAAATTATTATTTTTGCATGCATATTTAATTTAATTATTAATTAATCGTTTAAATGACTTTTAATTGTTTTTTAAATTATCAAATCGATTCAGAAAATTACCAAAAATTTATCTTATCATATTAATGTCATTACTAACATAAAACCTTTTTCCTCATTCAAAAATATTTGTTTTACTAACATTTTCCTCTTATGCAATTTTCTCGTATTTCCGATTATGTATCTGTTCACAGGTTGTAACGTTTCAGACGATTTTTCTTGCTTTTCTTTTCCAATTATGTAACTGCCTATGGGATGTAATAGTTTAATTAGGACTTTTATTTTCCGCACTCTTATTATGTAACTGCCCCAAAGCCATGTAATAGCGTAGGACATTTATCTTTCCGCATTTTACATTTCCGCAATTTACTTTCTGCACCCTATAAACTGCTAGTAATTAGGCGTGTATGGCAAGATAAAATTGGACATAGATCACTCATAATTTCAAGATAAAATATCTGAATTGACACACTCTTTTCACACATGCACCCCTTAGGGTAATTCTCTCTCGTTGCCTTTACGAATACAAATGGTCAAGTCCCTCGAACGTAGAGGTATTCTAGCACCGTTGCCTTCAAAACAAAGCATCATAGTCCCTTCGATACAAAGATCATAGACCCACGATGTCGCCTACGAATGCATGATCTTGACCCTCGATTGTTGCCTATGAGAAATGATGATAGTCCCTTCGAATGTGCTAGGATACTTCCTACAAGTTGCCTTCTATGACCATCCGATGTCCCTTCGAATGTCCCTCTACATCCAACGAATAGGGTTACCTACCAATTAATGGTATGAATAGCACTATTCTAAAGGAACATAAAATAACACGAAAACGACCATTCTGAGTAGGTAATAAGACTTTTAGTTGCTTGCTCTATCAAAATACTTTTCACACCTCACACTTTTGTCAAAGTTCAAACTCTTTTCAAAACGAAACATTTCCGCACACTTTGTATACATTCCTACATGAATCATTACAAAGTCAAAGCAAAATGCCTTTTCAAAACATTTTTTGTCAAACACACAGAAAGCACAATTTTAAAATGATCTAAGAGCAACTAAGAGCCCGTAGATAACTACGGATGGAAAGGGGTGCTAATACCTTCCCTTTTCATAACCTTCTCCCTTACTCGAATCTAAAGGTCTTTTCTGTTCTTTTCACCTTCCTTAATTGGATAAAAGAAAATTCGTGGAGACTCTTGCTATCCGCACATTTGCAATACAAAAATCTCAAAGTCGGTTCACAGATACAAAACTCTGGGAGACACCCTAAAGAGAGAATGCCTTAGGGATTTCTAGATCACTTTTACTGCTTTGTGCTTGACTTGCTTGCTTTACTTTTAAGGGTTTCTTGGGTATTATACTTGTGGGGGATCCTACACCCGGATCCGGTTTTTTTAGGTAAGTAGCAATAAATCGTCGACCGCTAAACGATATCGAAACAACAACATGATGGCTACGTTAGTGTGACACTTTGATGTCCCGATACTCTTCATTTCCAAGTTGAGGATAGTATTTGGCTTTTGTGGTGTCATCAAGACTAACTAAACTTTTAGAACCCTAATTGACCCATCTTGGCCATTAGAAGGTAGTGAGATGGCGGCTTTGGTGTAGACCGAGGTTGGTGATACTCAATGCTACGCCATTAAAATCGACTTTTGGGATATTTTCGGTCAAACACTTGGTAGTCGTATTGAAATAAATGCCTATGAGAAAGATCAATGATATGAGATTCCTAGAACCCGTTACTATTATAGGACAGATGAACCAACTCAAACTTTTGGTGGTAAACACCTATACCTCTTGCAAGCCTTAAACCTAGGGCTATTGTGTGAATTGTTTGTGCTTGCTAAACATGAGATCATGACATCATTGCATTGCATATCATTTCTAACTATTTCAAGGAACTAATCATTTATCTTTGCTCTGCTTTGTAGGGATTATGGCTTCTAGAAAGACTATCCGAATCAACTTTATGGGTGTACCTTCTCACCAAAGAATTGGTTTCGAGATTCCCGATCATGCTCAGTTCATCAAAAGATATGGTTATCTACTTGACTTGGTTATCTCCAGTTTTGAAGAAGATATGATGCATGTCCTATTCCAGTTCTTTGATCCGAAACACCATTGCTTTACATTCCCAGATTATCATTGGTTCCTACCTTGAAGAGTTCTCTAAGCTACTTGGGATACCTATTCTTGACCAAATACCATTCACCGGTTTAGAAAAGGTTCCTAAGTACGAAGACATTGCATCAACATTACACCTACATCGCTCAGACATTGAAGATAATTGGGAAACTAGAAGCGGAGTTAAGGGTTTACTTGCCAAGTTCTTAATTAATAAAACCCGATAATTCCTCAAAGTTATGAGTTTCCATGCATTCGAAGACATCTTGGCCTTGCTAATCTATGGTTTGGTTCTATTTCCTAACTCGGATCAATTCATAGATGTCAACGCCATCAAGTTGTTTCTTACTCGCAATCCTGTGCCTACCTTGCTTGGAGACATCCTACATTCTCTCCACACTCGTACTACTAAGAGACAAGGAACTCTCATGTGTTGTACACCGTTACTTTCCAGCTGGTTTATTTCGCACCTTCCTCCATCAGTTTTGAAGAACGAGCAAAGGTTGAAGTGGTCTCAAAGACTAATGTCACTCTCTCATTCAGATATCCGTTGGAGTCTTTTCTCTCAAAAGGACTTCACATTCATTGAGCGATGTGGAGAATTCCCTAATGTACCGCTCCTTGGTATAAGGGGAGGTATTACTTACAACCCTTCTCTAGCTCTACGTCAGTTTGGTTTTGCTCGAAGAGATGGTCTTCATGATATGCTTCTCCAAGACATTGTGTTCGACTACAACCACAATCTCCAGAATTACCGATGAAGGTTCATACACGCTTGGGGCATGGTAAAGAAGACTGATACCAAGATTTTGGGGCACCAAAACTCCATCCCTTGGGAACCTTACCTCAAATGGGTGCGAGCTCGAGCTCAAAACCTCATGATGCCATTCACGCCTGTTTTACCAATAATTATTGGACCTGTTGCTATAGGTGATGTACCCTATACTGTTCTCCATCCTGACATGCCTACTGATTTTGAAGACTTGAAGAGATCCTGGATTCAGCTCAAAGAAGAAAGGGATACATTTGAAGCTCAATGCTATGCAAGCGAGAAGAAGGTACTAGAGTTGTCCAAGCTACTTCACGAGGAGCGAAACATCAACGCCTACCTTGGCACCAAGAGGAAGCGCCCATGGGAGACTTAGTGCTTTAGGATTTTTATGCTTTTCTTTTATTGTTTTAAACTATCTTTTGTACTTAAAAAGAAAGAGAATAAAAAGAAAACTAATAAATGTTTGTTCATGTTTGTTTAACAAATTTAAATCTCTAATGAAATTCCTGGCAGCAGATACGTGATGTCACAGAGAATGTTATGACACACTATCTGACACTCTGTTAACAATTCACACAATAATTATAAACAACAGTAAAGAACACAATAAGTTGTTTACCCAGTTCAGTGTATAACTACACCTACATTTGGGGGCTACCAAGCCAGGGAGGAAATTCACTATCAGTAGAATTAATTCAGGAATAACCCAACCAGTTTATCTCCTTCACTTAAAACCTACCCAATGCAACTTCAACCTAAGTCCTACTTAGATCTGAGTTCCTACTCACTCCCCCTCAATCACAGCAGTGATATCAACCTATTGATTAATTGAATTGTGAAGACACACTTCAATAAACTCTCTTGATCTTGCTTCAAAGCTTCAATCAAGAGACAAACACTCGTGCTTCACAGCTTTGAGTGATAAACTACCCTTACAAACAAATCCTAGTCCAAGGCACTTATCAATTGATAGTTGCTTGGCTCACAAGAGATACTAGAATTACAAAATACAATTGTTAACTCTCCTAATAGTACAAATAACAACCTGCTATATCTTCAATAAATTTCAGAGGCGCAGCAGCAGTATAAGGGTTGAATTCCTTTTATAGAAGCATCCAAAACTTCATTGGCTTCCATAAAGATAGCTAGGGTTCACTTAATTTAATCCTAAAAACATGGTCTTTTCAACAACCAATTTAGGTCTAATTAAGATTTACCTAGCAGCCACGTGAGCATGCTTTCTAATAACAGAAAAATATATTTTAGCAGCTCAACAAACTTCCTGAAAAGACTCAGGAAAAAATAGATTCTGCAGAACAGAATGTCACACTGAATGTCATAACATCTGTTATAACATCGATTTTCTCAATTTCCAAAGCTTTAGCTTCCAGTTCTGAGCTGTCCTTTAACATCCTTGTCAAGTAGGATTTATCTTCAATCTCTGAATGTCATGACATTTATCAAGACATGTCATAACCTAGTTTTACCAAAATTAATTCCAACTAAAAACACTAACAAACTCCCCCTTTGGCACATTTTTGGCTAAAACTACTTAACACATCAGAGTACCTATGCAGCAGAAGACAAACTAGTTCTAAGCTTAAACAAACTAGAACCTAGAGATAAGATAAATTCTACCCATACAGAAATCCCACAATTCCCACAATTGCCCACATACAAATTTAAAATTGCCATACAGTTTCCCAAAATTCCCAGCCACTGTCACACAGTAGTTCTTCTCCCCCTTTTTAGCCACAAAGGGCCAAAGGAAATAATACAAGTACCCCAAGAATTCAAGCATATAATTTAAGAAGGTACCAACAATTGTTAAGTGTACAATGCTGTCAACAGAAGCTTACAATCATCCAAACTAAATTGGGAAAAATACAGGACAAGTAAAAGGAACAGGAAACAATATGAAAACAACAAGCCAAAATCAACAAAACAAGAACCATCACAGCAACAGATCAGTTGCTCTTCTTTCCTGAAGAAGCACTGTGTAATACGGTGAACTGACTTTGTAGGATTTTTGTATCCAAATGTGCGAATAGCAAGAGTCGCCACCGACTTTTATTTTTATCCAATTAAGGGAAGGTAAAAGTAACAGAAAAAGACCTTCGTTAGATTCTCGAGTTCGAGAATGGTTATGAAAAGGGAAGGTATTAGCACCCTTTCCATCCGTAGTTATCTACGGCTCTTAGTTGCTCTAGATCACTTTTTAAAATTGCTTTTGTGTGTTTGACAAAGATGTTTTGAAAAAGGCATTTCGCTTTGACTTTGTAATGACTCATGTGGGAGTGTATACAAAGTGTTCTAAATGTTTCGCTTTGAAAAGAGTTTGAACTTTGACAAAAGTGTGTGGTGTGAAAAGCATTTGATAGAGCAAGCAACTAAGAGACTTATTTACCCACTCGAATTGGTCGCTTTGTTGTACTTCTACATTCCTTTAGAATAGCGCTAGCCGTACCATTAGTTAGTAGGTAGCTCCATTCGCTGGATGTAAGCGGACATTCAAGGGACATCGGATGGTCATCAAAGGCAACTTGTAGGAAGTATCCTAGCACATTCAAGGACTATCATCATTTTCGTAGGCGACAATCGAGGGTCAAGATCATGTATTCGGAAGCGACATCGTGGGTCTTATGATCTTTGTATCAAGGGACTATGATGATTTGTTTTGAAGGCAACAGTGCTAGAATACCTCTACGTTCGAGGGACATGACCATTTGAATCGAAAAGGCATCGAGAGAGAATTACCCTAAGGGGTGCGTGTGTGAAAGAAGTGTGTTGAATTCAGGTATTTTATCTTGCAAATTAGTGGGCTATGTTCAATTTTAGTCTTGCCATGCACGCCTAATTACTAGCAATTGATAAGGGTGCGGAAAGTAAAATGCGGAATGTAAAATGCGGAAAGATAAACCTACGCTATTACATGGCTTTGGGGCAGATACATAATTTAAACTTGCGGAAAATAAAGACCTAATTTTAAACTATTACATCCCATGGACAGTTACATTATTGGAAAAATAAAACGATAAAAGAAAAACGTCCGAATCGGTGCAACCTGTGAAAGAATAAGAAAATCGGAAAATGCAATATGAATCGAACAAGAGAAAAAATGTTATAAAAATGCAAATTTTTATATGAGAAAATTAATATATGCTGGAAATATGATAAATATATTAAAATAATTTTTTTGGGATTTTTTGGAAAAGATTTAATAATTAAAATGCAATTTATAATGATTTAAATGCTAAAATATAAATAAAATAAATATGCATGCAAAAATTATATTTTTTAATTTATTAAATTAAATAAACATTTTTGTGAAAATAATGCAAAAAGAAAAAATGTTTTTGGAAATTTTTTAATGCAGAAAAAAATGTAGAAAAGAAATTAAAATGAATGGAAAATATTAAAATAAAAGAAAACATGAAAATATGTTAGAAAATACTAGTTTGCAAAAGAGTGTCATGGCTGTGGATCGAATCGAGTCATTGGCCTCAAACTCGAAAACCAACACGACCAACCGAGCCAACACGCCATGCTTGGAAATTGGAGTGAGTGGAATTTACACGCCGCCTTCAGATGGTCTCGCTTCGCGCCAAGAACTTCATCGTTTTGTTTGAATTTGGCATTTTGCGTCGGCCTCGAGCGACGCTATGACCCGCAAACATCAAAATGCAACACACGTAATATAAATTCAATTCAAAGGCATGGTTCGATTGGATTCATCATTCTAAACATGATGGTGGTATCCGTTTTGTCCAATTTGTCCTATTTCATGAGATCCCAATTCGAACCATGGAACCCTAGCTATGGTAAGTTCTTATTCCGGCCATGAAAATTCAATCAAACTATGCAGAAAGCTTGCAAACGTCCATCTAAACACAAAACAAACCACGAAACATGTTAAAAGTGCATGAATGATAGAAATCGAATTTTGAAAAAGTATGACAAACCGAAATCGTGTTCTCTCAATTCTTGATGTTTTTGAGAGTTGTAAGGGTCTGGATCGATTCTGAGAGCCTCAAGGAACACAATGGAAGGCTTAGAATTGGCTGAATCGAAGCAAAACTAGGGTTACCAGTTGCTTCAAACACACAGATTTTTGAACTTTGGAATAGGGTTTGTAGAGCAATTTTTTCGTTCCTTCTTGATAGGTATGCATCATGTATTTATACTGGATGGATTTGGGATTGAATTTGGAAAGAATCAATCAATATTCAATGGAAATCAAATTTGATATTTCCATGAAAATCAAATCTTCAAAGCTTGATCAATTTCAATCCAATCTTGCCTTTCTTGCTCCAATTTCGAATTTGCTGGCATTTATGAGTTAATTGGACCTTAAGGAAAGAATAAAATCAATCTTTTGCCATTAATTTCAATTTTATAATTTATTTTAAGATTTAATTTGCATTTAAATAAATAAATTACAAATTAAATAGAAAAATAAATCAAAAATTCGTGGCATTGGGCTTGGACACTCCTAATTGCATGAGGAACAAGTTAGGATGAAGAAAAAGTAGGCCCATTTGCAAAAGATTTGATTTTTTGAAGTATCTCTCTTTGTGCATTCTTTCAAAATTGCCCAACTTGTGAATGGTGTAACTTGCTCAATTTTCCATATTTTTGAGTGTTCTTGGACTTTTTGGAAAGCTCTAAGAGTCCTCTAAGCAATGTCTTTGGTCTCATCTCAATTGGAGTTACCATGCTCAATATATCTTCAAAACAAAAAGTTGACTTTTTGTTGACTTTGAAAATGACCTGTAATGTTTTGAGCTATACCTCTCAAATGAAGCATTTTTTGGACATTCTTGTGAGACATGAAGTTGTAGAGAATTGAATTTCCTTCAAAACAAGAGGTGGTGGAAAATTTTTTGAGAAAGTATGAGAAAGTTATGATCACCAAAGTTCATTGACTTTTCACCTAGAAACCCTAATTTAGAAAGTTTGACTTTGAGCAAATCTTGAGTTTTCTTGATGAATCATGATCAACCCTTGATCAAATGATGAATGTAACTTCAAAATGAGGATGTTGACCAAAAATCGAAGTTTTGACTGTATGTTGACTACAGCTTGACTTTTGTCCAATACACCCGATTTTCAACCCTCTGAGCAATTGTCTGAGGAAACTTGACTTGTGAGGCTTGAAACTTGACATGGAGAATCTTTGAAGCATATGAGGAGGCATGAAGGCTATTCGAGATGTTGGAACCTCATCTTGACTTGAGAGATACCAAACCCTAGTTTGGGTTGATTGTCTAGGAGAGAGTTTGTCTGATCAACTCTTGAGGAATCCTTGAGTATGGATGTATGAAATCTTTTGAATATATGGAGGGCAAATTTTGGGGTATGACAACTGCCCCTGTTCAATCTTCTTGTACTGGAAGGGTTAGATTGACATGCTTGTCTTTCGTGACCTGGAGGTAGAAGATGATTGAACACCGAGTACACCTGAAAATTTGCACTCGCTGTTGGTGGATGATGCGGGAACGGGCTTACAGATGCCGTTTGGAGAAGTTGGAGACTTCGCTGGGGAACGAGTCGTACGCTAGACTCAAGGTTGTTGATAGGAGAATTGACGGAGATGGGCTTAAGATGCCATCTGGAAAGGTCGATGCTGGGGAGTGAGTCGTATGTTAGACTCTGTAGATGTTCCTGGAACGGAGAGGAGATGGGCTTAAGATGCCATCTGGAGGGAGTCGTACGTTAGACTTCGTGTCCACTTTGAATGAGATTATTGGTTTGTATTGATTTTTAACCATATATGCAGCATTTTGCAAGTGAAGAAAGGTTGATAAGTAGTCGGAGATGGGCTTAAGATGCCATCCAAGGCAACTGAGTCGTATGCTAGACTCTGTAGTTGCTGTCAGAATAAATCTTCGTGTCGATTACTATGAGGGAGATTGTAGTTGGCAAAAATGTGGATAGCTTCCCTGTTGTGCATCGGGTGTTTGATCCATTGCCTGTTATCGGAGGATAACCAGAGGCGGTCTTTCGGATAGTTTTCCCGTCGGTTCGGGGCTTAATCCTGGACCAGTCGTCGGAGGACAACCAAGGGCGGTATTTCAGATAGTTTTCCCGTCGGTTCGGGGCTTAATCCTGGACCTGTTTGCGTCAGAAGTGATTGTTACCTGTTTTGGAGAAAACAAGAGAAACTTTGATAGAATATTGGTTAGTTTTATGCAAAGTATGATGCATGACAGTGTATGAATGACATATGCATGAATTATGACTTTATGAGTAATGTATGAATGATAGGTGTTGTGATATTTCAAAACATATCCATCTTGAAGAAGATGCGGATGCTCTGTTTGAAGATTTCTGACTCCTGTTTGGGGAATTGTGTAGGTGAGAACCCCGCTTTTGAAGGAGAAGAAAGATATCGTGGATTCCTCCGATGCACTATCTGACCAAGTCTTGAGCCTAGATACTGTTGAGGAGGGTAGAGATTTGAGAAGCTCGTTGTTGGAGATCTCATAGACCCTGCTGAGGAGAATCTGGAAGGCGATCTGTTAGGGACCTTGTATGTAGATCCTGCTGAGGAATTTAGGAGACGCTCTACTGGGGATTCCGAGTGTAGATCTCGCTGGAGAGCATTTGATGGTTGCTGAGAGACCGGGCTAGAAGAGTCTGGAGTCCGTTGTAATCTCTGGCTGGGGAATAAAAAGTGTATGTTTTCTCCGATGCACTATCTGACCAAGTTTCGAGTCTGGATACTGCTGCCGGGGAGAAGGGGGAGGATTGAGATACGTCCGTCGGGGATGAATACCTTGACTGGGGATGAGGTGCTACTGCTGGGAGACTGATGTAACATTGCTCGGTTGAGTGGAATCACTGCTTATATACTCCGATGGGGACGGTGTGTTGTGAGTGACACCTTTATGCTCTGTGGGGAGCTATTTGTTGACTTTCGTCGTCATCCCAATTCCTGGAACCTGTAGTAAGTACTTTTGCATGTTCACTTTTCGTATGTTTGCGATTAGATTCTTATTGTCAAATGCGTATAGTCATTCAAAGCACACGTTGGACTTATTGCAAACCAACATGTAAATTGTAAAGAGAAAGAAGTTTGCGTTTATTTGAAGGGTGGCGTATGGCCAAGTAGTTTGTACATAGGAAAGGTAAAAAGCTATGCGGAAACAATCTCGTTAAGTTCCAACTATGCTAGTACTCATATATTTCAACTATCTCATCTCCTTGCTGTCAGTAGAAAGTGAGTAGACTGATCTTCGCCATTTGAATCTTGAATGTTGATAGTAATCTGGAAGCAGATGATCTGGAAGAGACATAGTCGTACGCTTAAATCCCTAACTTTTGCCTAGACCGCCCTTTCGGGTTTTCACCACCGATACCTTTTTGCCCAAGCCGCCTTTTCAGGTTTTCGACTTGCCGGGTGTACATGTTTTGCATATATCCTTAATTTTTGCCCGAACCTTTTTGGTTCGCCAGGATGCCCTTATTTTTGCCTAGGTTTGTCGACCTAGCGGGTCACTTTTATGCGTAGTATTTTTTGACTATGTCCGCGTTCACAGGGTGTGGGAAGTCTTCACCATCCATGGTGCTAAGTATCATAACTCCGCCAGAAAACACTGTCTTGACTACAAATGGTCCCTCATAGGTGGGATTTCATTTGCCCCTGGGATCACCTTGTGGAAGAATGATGCGCTTGACTACTAAATCACCGACTTGATAGACTCGGTGCTTGACCTTCTTGTTAAATGCTCTGATCATTCGTTTCTGATAAATCTGTCCATGGCAGATGGACGCGAGTTGTTTCTCATCAATCAAATTAATCTGGTCAAGGCGAGTCTGGATCCAATCGTCTTCGCCTAACTCTGCGTCCTGGAGGACTCTGGTTGAGGGTATCTGAACCTCGATGGGTAGGACTGCCCATACCGTACACAAGAGAGGGGTTGCCCTGCTGATGTTCGTCAGAAGTGCGATAACCATGAAGAGCAAATGGTAACATCTCATGCCAATCTTTGTAAGTCACCGTCATCTTCTCATAATCTTCTTAATGTTCTTATTGGCGGCTTCCATCGCCCATTCATCTTAGGCCGATAAGGAGAAGAGTTGTGATGCTTGATCTTGAACTGCGTGCAGAGTTCGGTGATCATCTTTTGTTGAGATTGGAACCGTTATCGGTGATAATCCTTTCGGGTGCCATACCGATGATAAGATTATGCTTGATGAACGAGCCACAACATTCTTGGTAATGATGCATACGAGGTCGCTTCTACCCACTTGGTGAAATAGTCAATTGCCACAAGGATGAAACGATGTCCATTGGAAGTCGGGCTTAATTTCTCCAATCATGTCAATGCCCCACATTGCAAAAGGCCAAGGAGAAGTTAAAACATTCGAGGTACCGGAGGTACGTGTACTTTGTCGGCATAACCGCACTTGTGACAAGATCGAGCATAGTGGTGACAATCGCTTCCATGGTGGACCAATAGTAACCTGTTCTCAAAATCTTCTTAGCCATGGTGTGTCCACCGGAGTGGGTACCAAATTCGCCTGGTAACTCTTCCATGATACGCTTTGTTTCTCGTCTACACAATGAGTAAGCACAAGTCGTGGTTGCGCTTATAAGATGTCGTTCGAGGAAGAATTTGATGCAAATCTTCTCATGAATCTCTTATCATTAACTGAGGCCCCTTCGGGATATTCCTGAGTCTCAAGATACCTTTTCACGTCATAGTACCAAGGTTTCTCTTCTGTATCAAGCTCATAACAATGCGCTGGTTCGTCGAACTTCTCAATGATGATCTGGGGAGCCTCGTTGTCCCATCTAACTTTGAACATAGATGACATAGTAGCCAATGCGTCTGCCAACTGATTCTCTTCTCGTGGAATGTGATTGAAAGTAATCTTTTCAAAGTAGGGGACCAAACTTAGAACATGCTCTCGATATGGAATGAGATTCGGATGCTTCGTATCCCACTCGCCCTTAATCTGACTGATCACTAAAGCTGAGTCTCCATATACTTGCAAGAACTTGATTCTTAAGTCAATAGCAGCTTTAAGACCCATGATGCACGCTTCGTACTCGGCCATGTTGTTCGTGCAACTGAAACATAATCTGGCGGTGAAAGGCGATGTCCGTAGGGATGTAATGATGGTGCCAATGCCATTGCCAAGTGCGTTTGAGGCTCTCAAAGACCATGGTCCATCGGGATCCTTGTTCGTGTCCTTCGTCTGGGCCGGTTCTTCAATCAGTAACTAGTAAAACATCTTCATCGAAATTGAACCGCATAGATCGATAGTCATCTACGGCTTGATGAGCCAAATGATCGGCTACTACACTTCCTTTGATCGCTTTCTGAGAAGTGTACTGGATGTCATACTCGGTCAAGATCATTTGCCATCTTGCTATTCTTCCGGAGAGAGCTGGTTTCTCAAAGATGTATTTTATCGGATCCATCTTGGAAATCAACAAGGTAGTGTGAGTCAACATATACTGTCTTAGTCGGCGAGCAGCCCAAGCCAAAGCGTTGCAAGTTTTCTCAAGCTGTGAGTATCTTGTTTCACAGTCGGTAAACTTTTTGCTAAGGTAGTATATTGCATGCTCTTTTCGACTGCACTCGCCATGTTGCCCCAACACACACCCCATTGAGTTCTCTAACATAAGTACATGATAAGAGGTCTTCCTTCGGCGGGCGGCATCAGAATAGGATGATTTTGTAGGTACTCCTTGATTTTGTCAAAAGCGATCTGGCAATCGTCGTTCCATTCCACTACTTGATCTTTCTTAAGTAACTTAAAGATTGGCTCACAAGTAGCAGTTAGGTGTGCAATGAATCTGGCAATGTAATTTAATCGGCCCAAGAAACCTCTGACTTCCTTCTCAGTGCAGGGCGCTGGCATCTCTTGAATGGCTCTAACCTTGGCGGGGTCAACCTCAATACCTCTTCCACTGACTACAAACCCTAGGAGTTTTCCGGATCTGACTCCAAAGGTGCACTTGTTGGGATTAAGTCTCAGTCTGTACTTCTTCAATCTGTCAAATAGTTTCTGCAAATGATCAAGATGTTCTTCTTCAGTCTGTGAGCGAGCTATCATGTCGTCGACGTAGACCTCTATCTCGTGATGAATCATGTCATGAAACAATGTAACCATAGCGCCGATAAGTGGCGCATTCTTCATCCGAACGGCATAACCTTGTAGCGTAAAGTGCCCCACCGTAACAAAGTAGTCTTTTCCATGTCTTCAGGAGCCATTTTGATCTGATTGTAACCGGAGAAGCCATCCATGAAGGAGAAAACCTTATGCTGAGCGGTGTTGTCAACCAGAACATCAATATGAGGAAGTGGGAAATCGTCTTTCGGACTCGCTTTGTTCAGATCTCTGTAATCCACACACATTCGTACCTTGCCATCCTTCTTAGGTACGGGTACCACATTTGCAACCCACTGGGGATAAGAGGTGACAGCTAAGAAACCAGCGTTGAACTGCTTCATAACTTTGGCTTTGATTTTCTCTGACATCTCAGGACGCATGCGAACTTTCTTTCCGGAGAAAACCTTCTTTGTCGGCAATCGGTGTACCACTATATCAATGTCTAAACCCGCATGTCTTCGTATGACCAAGCAAAACCTCAACATAGTCTCGTAGCATCCGAATCAACCTTTCTTTAACATGCTCAAGACCCGCTCCTATCTTGATCTCTTTTCTGTCTTCGCGCACCCAAATTCACAACCTCAACTTGCTCTTCGTGGTGCATAACTCGCTCTTCTTCTGTAGGCGGAAAGTTCTCCGACACTTCACAATCTTCCTCACTTTCGTCTTGGGTAGATCGGATTATCAAGTCATATTTAGCACTAGCATAATTATTAACGAGATTCGGAGTGATTCTCGCAGTGTATCACGTGGTGTGTGTAAGAAACACATAGCTTTTGAAGGGGTGATAAAGTAAAGAAAGAAAACAAACAATTGAATGCAAAAGTCCAACGATTTATTGAATGAAAATACGCAAACGATGATAATAACCTCGAACGAGCCATGATGCCCGGCAAGGCACTAGGCTTTCAAAGTTTATTGTTCAAAACATAAAGAAATACGAAAAGCAAAACAAAATAAGAGTAATTACTCCTGGCTAAAGGAGATTGGTATGACGTCTTCAGTCTTCCAATTGCTGAGCCCATGATCCGAGTTGGAAGATCCACTTGCTGATATCGAGTCGTTGTCGCCGCCTTCTATAGCATGGATTCCACTCGCTAATGCGGAAGGAAGTTGGCGGCACGTCGCGCGTATCATCTTTGACCCTTGATGGTGAAGCCTAAACCAGCCTTGTCGATTTGAAGGAAGATCGTGAGCTGACCCCAAATAGTGCTCTTTCCTTCTTCAACAGCAGCTTGAGCATCTTTCAATGAGGCCATCCTAGGCGGAACTTTAGCATCTTCAGGAGCGACAGGAGAGTCAACAGGCATGACTCTGGGTATTGTTTCGAAAGCTTGACAGGGAGTCTCGAAGAATTCTCCTTCCATCTCGAGGTATCGGAATGACTGGAGATGACTGACCATATACTCTTCTTCACCACATCTGTGACAACCTTCCCTTTCACCGGTACTTCCGTGCAAGGTAGAGGTAATACCGCCCCATGTATCCAAGGGCCCAAGTAGGCAAGAGTAAGCGGACGAATGTCCATGACAAAGAAAGTGGAATCAAAAGTCTGGGAACCGATTTTAACAGAGTGAGCTTCCAAGTATCGTTCTCTTAGAACCATCAAAAGCTCTCACGATTATGTCACCGGTCTCGAACCAACCCTTCGACATCAAGTCGATCAAAATCTTGGAAGGATATTCAGAGCGTAACCGTATCAACCAAAACATGAGATAGTAGTGCCCTTGCATTCAATGAGATGTGCAAGGCTTTGTTGTGTTTCTTTCCCAGAGTCAAATCAAGATCGAGAAGCCTAGGCCGTTGTTGGCAGCCGCTAGCAATACAAACTTCGAATGATCGTGGTAGTGTCTTGCGGCACATGAGCATTCTTCAGAAACTTCACCAAGGCATTAGCATGAGCCTCGGAGCACAAGAGCAAAGCGAGCATGGAAATCTTGGACGGAGTCTGCCCTAACTGTTCCACAACATTGTAATCACTCTTCTTGATGATCTTAATTTCCTCCATTTCTTGTTTGAGGTGTCTTCAAGAACTTCCTTTGGCACTTCCGTTGAGCAGGATGAGTCACCGTTCTTTCCTCTAGGGGATATTGGTGGAGTAGATGGAATGCGAGCTGAGTCGCAATGTCTTTGGAGGAGAGATCTCGGAGAGAATACCCTTCCGTTCGGTCACCTTATGGATCCGTGATGTTGTCAATGTCGAATGGAAACTTCAAAGAAGATCTTCAATAGTCGAGGGTCTTGCTTGACACCATGATAGTAAACATCACCCATAATTCCAAGGGATAGCCTTGTCGAGGAATATGGAACGGCCTTGAGAAGTGATAATGAGAGGTGCCACTCTAGGCACAGGATCAACAGAGAAATCCTTATTGTGTTAACATCAAGATAGTCTTCGGAAATCGTCACCCCATCCGGTTGCCTTAACATCTTCAATAGGAATCTTGTAGCTATCGTGACATGTACTTCACCATGTAATCATACTTTCCACTTGGTTGCCCCAAGGTATCCCACACGATGGTACAGTTTCATTTGCATTGTCAATCTTCAACTTAGACATTTCTTCACACTTCGCATGTGGTTTCGTAAATAGTATCTCACGGTTATCCATCATGCATCGAACACGCCTTCTCAACCAAGCACAACCATCGCGCAGACGGCACCAACGACAATTCTCGGGCATCCCGGATTGACACCGCTTGCAACAAATTCTTCTTAACACCATCGAGGAATGGTCAAGTCATCTATGTTGAAAATAAGTATCATCACCAACATTGGAACTCTTGTCATGGTTAGGCATAGGCTCGTTGATCACATTCGAGTCTCAACAGGAGGATCAAACTCAATCTGCTTAGATTCAATCATATCTTGAATCTTGTTCTTCGAGCCCAACAATTGTCGTGTCGTGCCTGGGCTATTGGAATGGTAAGCACACTTAGCATTAGGGTTGTACCGAGAGGAAGTGTTGACATTCGAGGAGGATCCTCAAAGTAATCACTCGCTTTCAACATGTGTTGCAAGGCTTGCGACAATGGCATGTTGATCTTCGAAACTGCCTTCGTGGCGCTCGCTACGCGTTGTCTCACCGAGGTTGTGCTGATGTAGGATTGAGATCACAACCGCCCACGATTGAGCGCGGTCGGACTTGGCTCGGCTTTTCTGACCATACACAGCATTGGCTTCTTTCTTACCACCAAAAGATCTCTTCGCAGCATTTGAAGATGACTCTATTTGAATCTTTCCACTCTTGATACCAGCTTCAATACGCTCGCCTGTCAATATCAGCTCGGTGAATCCGGATGAAGAATTTCCAATCAGATGATTGAAGAATGGGCCTGTCAGTGTTCCCATAAACATATCAACCAACTCTCTATTGGACAAGGGTGGTTGAACTCTGCCTGCTAGATCTCTCCATTTCTGAGCATATTCCTTGAACTTCTCGTCACGACCCATAGACATGCTTTGTAGTTGCATGCGAGTGGGTGTCAATTCAGCATTGTACTCATACTATCTGTAGAAAGCATCAGCTAAGTCACTCCAAGTACGGATACGATCATTCTCTAGCTGATAGTACCATTCCAACTGGGTTCCGGACAAACTTTCTTGAAAATAGTGCATCCGCAACTTTCTTTCATCAGTGTGGGGATTGATTTTTTGAACATAGGACTTCAAATGCAGCTTTGGGCAAGACATGCCATCATACTTGGCAAAAGTAGGAACTTTGAACTTGGGAGGAATCACAACACCAGGAACAAGACTCAGATCATCAAAATTCAGCCCGGACATCTTCAGGTTTTCCACAGCATTCAGACGGTCTTCGAGTTGCTTGTACTTGTCATCTTCATCAGAGTGTTGGCTATAATCAGAATGATCCTCTCCTCCTTTCTTTGGTTCACGCTGCTCCTTCATCACCCTTGGTACTCCCTCGGTATGGACACTTCCTTCGAGAGCTCGATCCGATGACCACTTTGGATCCCTTTGAAACGCCTACCCATGTTGAGGAGACCAACAACCTTCTTCTTGTTGATGAGCTTCTTCGATCTTCTTGGCCTTGGACCAAGTTGGTGAACATCTCGAAACGAGCATTCGAGCTTGAGATCTTTGACAGTCTGTTCAAGAGCCATTTCTGCTAAAATAAATAGCGAGCAAATGAGAAAACCAATCTCCAATGTACCTGTGATGCAATGTTATGCTATGCTATGCAATGTTTATGCGAATGCTATGCAATGTTTTCAAGGACCTAAGAGATTTAAATTTGTTAAACAAGCAATGAACAAACATTTATTAGTACTCTTCTTATTATTCTTTTTCTTTTTAAGTACAAGAGATAGTTCAAAATAATAAAAGAAAACAAAACATCCTAAAGCTCTAAGTCTCCCATGGGCGCTTCCTCTTGGTGCCGATGTAGGCGTTGATGCTTCGCTCCTCATGAAGTAGCTTGGTCAACTCTAGAACTTTCTTCTCACTTGCATAGCACTGAGCTTCAAAGGTATCCCTCTCTTCTTTAAGCTGAATCCAGGATCTCTTCAAGTCTTCAAAATCAGAGGCATGTCGATGGAGAACGGATAGGTACGCCACCTATAGCAACAGTTCCATAATTACTGGTAGAACAGGCGTGAATGGCATCATGAGGTTTTGAGCTCGAGCTCGCACCCATTTGAGGTAAGGTTCCCAAGGAATGGAGTTTTGGTGCCCCAAAGTCTTGGTATCGGTCTTCTTTACCATGCCCCAAGCGTGTATAAACCTTCGTCGGTAATTCTGGAGATCGTGATTGTAGTCGAACACAACATCTTGGAGAAGCATATCATGTGGACCATCTTTTCGGGCAAAACCAAACTGACGTAGAGCTAGAGAAGGGTTGTAAGTAATACCTCCCCTTATACCAAGTAGCGGTACATTAGGGAATTCTCCACAACGCTCAATGAATGTGAAGTCCTTTTGAGAGAAAAGATTCCAACGGATATCGGAATGAGAGAGTGACATCAATCTTTGAGACCATCTCAACCTTTGTTCGTTCTTCAAAACTGATGGAGGAAGGTGCGAAATAAACCACCTTGAAAGTAACGGTATACAACACATGAGAGTTCCTTGTCGCTTAGTAGTACGAGTGTGGAGAGAATGTAGGATGTCTCCAAGTAAAGTAGGCACTGGATTGCGGGTAAGAAACAACTTGATGGCATTGATGTCTATGAATTGATCCGAGTTAGGGAATAGAACCAAACCATAAATTAGCAAGGCCACGATGTTCTCAAATGCATGGAAACTCATAACTTTGAGGAATTCTCGGGCTTTCTTAATTAGGAACTTGGCAAGTAAACCCTTAACTCCACTTCTAGTTTCCCAATTGGCTTCAATATCTGAACGCTTAAGATGTAAGGCGGATGCAATGTCTTCGAACTTAGGAACCTTTTCCAAACCGGTGAATGGCATTTGGTCAAGAATAGGTATCCCAAGTAGCTTAGAGAACTCTTCCAAGGTAGGAACCAACTGATAATCTGGAAATGTAAAGCAATGGTGTTTCGGATCAAAGAACCGGAATAGGACATGCATCATATCTTCTTCAAAACCGAGATAACCAAATCAAGTAGATAACCATGTCTTTTGATGAATCGAGCATGGTCGGAATTTCAAAACCAATTCTTTGAGTTGAGAAGGGATACCCATGAAGTTGATTCGGATAGTCTTTCTAGAAGCCATAATCCCTACAAAACAGAGCAAAGATAAATCCTAGGTCCTTGAAATAGTTAGAAATGATATGCAATGCAAATGATGTCATGATGTCATGTTTAGCACACACAAACAATTCACACAATGAGCCTAGGGTTAAGGCTTGCATGAGGTATAGGTGATTACCCCACCAAAAGTTTGAGTTGGTTCATCCTGTCCTATAATAGTAACCGGTTCTAGGAATCTCACATCATCGATCTTTCTCGTAGGCGCTTATTTCAATACGACGCCAAGTGGTCGATCGAAATGTCCCAAAAGTCTAATCTCAATGAGCGTAGCATCGAGTATCAACCAACCTCGGTCTACACCAAAGCCGCCATCTCACTACCTTCTAATGGCCAAGATGGGTCAATTAAGGTTCTAAAAGTTTAGTTAGCGCTGATGACACCACGCGAAGCCAAATACTTTCTTCAACTTGGGAATGAAGAGTATCGGACAACCAAAGTGTCACGCTAACGTAGCCATCATGTTGACCGCGTAGTTATACGCCTAACGGTCGCGATGATCTAATGCTACTTACCTAAAAGGAAACCCGGATCCGGTGTAGGATCCCCAACAATATAATACCCAAGCAACCCTTAAAGATAAAGCATACAAATCAAACAAAAAGCGGTAAAGGTGATCTAAAAATCCCTAAGGCAATTCTCTCTTTTAGGGTGTTGTCCCAGCAGAGTCGCCAGTTCTGTAATACGGTGAACTGACTTTGTAGGATTTTTGTATCCAAATGTGCGGATAGCAAGAGTCGCCACCGACTTTTATTTTTTTCCAATTAAGGGAAGGTAAAAGTATGTAAAAGACCTTCGTTAGATTCTGAGTTCGGGAGAATGGTTATGAAAAGGGAAGGTATTAGCACCCCTTTCCATCCATAGTTATCTACGGGCTCTTAGTTGCTCTAGATCACTTTTTAAAATTGCTTTTTGTGTGTTTGACAAAGATGTTTTGAAAAAAGGCATTTCGCTTTGACTTTGTAATGACTCATGTGGGAGTGTATACAAAGTGTTCGGAAATGTTTCGTTTTGAAAAGAGTTTGAACTTTGACAAAAGAGTGTGTGGTGTGAAAAGCATTTGATAGAGCAAGCAACTAAGAAACTTATTTACCCACTCAGAATTGGTCGTTTTGTTGTACTTCTACATTCCTTTAGAATAGCGCTAGCCGTACCATTAGTTAGTAGGTAGCTCCATTCGCTGGATGTAAGCGGACATTCGAAGGACATCGGATGGTCATCGAAGGCAACTTGTAGGAAGTATCCTAGCACATTCGAAGGGACTATCATCATTTTTCGTAGGCGACAATCGAGGGTCAAGATCATGTATTCGGAAGCGACATCGTGGGTCTTATGATCTTTGTATCGAAGGGACTATGATGATTTGTTTTGAAGGCAACGGTGCTAGAATACCTCTACGTTCGAGGGACATGACCATTTGAATCGAAAAGGCATCGAGAGAGAATTACCCTAAGGGGTGCGTGTGTGAAAGAAGTGTGTTGAGTTCAGGTATTTTATCTTGCAAATTAGTGGGCTATGTTCAATTTTAGTCTTGCCATGCACGCCTAATTACTAGCAATTGATAAGGGTGCGGAAAGTAAAATGCGGAATGTAAAATGCGGAAAGATAAACCTACGCTATTACATGGCTTTGGGGCAGATACATAATTTAAACTTGCGGAAAATAAAGACCTAATTTTAAACTATTACATCCCATGGACAGTTACATTATTGGAAAAATAAAACGATAAAAGAAAAACGTCCGAATCGGTGCAACCTGTGAAAGAATAAGAAAATCGGAAAATGCAATATGAATCGAACAAGAGAAAAAATGTTAGAAAAATGCAAATTTTAATATGAGAAAATTAATATATGCTGGAAATATGATAAATATATTAAAATAATTTTTTGGGATTTTTTGGAAAAGATTTAATAATTAAAATGCAATTTATAATGATTTAAATGCTAAAATATAAATAAAATAAATATGCATGCAAAAATTATATTTTTTAATTTATTAAATTAAATAAACATTTATGTGAAAATAATGCAAAAAGAAAAAATGTTTTTGGTAATTTTTTAATGCAGAAATAAAATGTAGAAAAGAAATTAAAATGAATGGAAAATATTAAAATAAAAGAAAACATGAAAATATGTTAGAAAATACTAGTTTGCAAAAAGAGTGTCATGGCCAGGGATCGAACTGGAGTCATTGGCCTCAAACTCTGAAAACCAACACGCTGACCAACTGAGCCAACACGCGCTACTGTTTGGAAATTGGAGTGAGTGGAATTTACACGCGTCGCCTTCGTATGGTCTCGTTTCCGCGCCAAGAACTTCATCGTTCTTGTTTGAATTCTGGGCATTTTGCGTCGGCCTCAGAGCGACGCTATGACCCTGGCAAACATCAAAAATGCAACACACGTAATATAAATTCAATTCAAAGGCATGGTTCGATTGGATTCATCATTCTAAACATGATGGTGGTATCCGTTTTGTCCAATTTGTCCTATTTCATGAGATCCCAATTCGAACCATGGAACCCTAGCTATGGTAAGTTCTTATTCCGGCCATGAAAATTCAATCAAACTATGCAGAAAGCTTGCAAACTTCCATCTAAACACAAAACAAACCACGAAACATGTTAAAAGTGCATGAATGATAGAAATCGAATTTTGAAAAAGTATGACAAACCGAAATCGTGTTCTCTCAATTCTTGATGTTTTTGAGAGTTGTAAGGGTCTGGATCGATTCTGAGAACCTCAAGGAACACAATGGAAGGCTTAGAATTGGCTGAATCGAAGCAAAACTAGGGTTACCAGTTGCTTCAAACACACAGATTTTTGAACTTTGGAATAGGGTTTGTAGAGCAATTTTTTCGTTCCTTCTTGATAGGTATGCATCATGTATTTATACTGGATGGATTTGGGATTGAATTTGGAAAGAATCAATCAATATTCAATGGAAATCAAATTTGATATTTCCATGAAAATCAAATCTTCAAAGCTTGATCAATTTCAATCCAATCTTGCCTTTCTTGCTCCAATTTCGAATTTGCTGGCATTTATGAGTTAATTGGACCTTAAGGAAAGAATAAAATCAATCTTTTGCCATTAATTTCAATTTTATAATTTATTTTAAGATTTAATTTGCATTTAAATAAATAAATTACAAATTAAATAGAAAAATAAATCAAAAATTTGTGGCATTGGGCTTGGACACTCCTAATTGCATGAGGAACAAGTTAGGATGAAGAAAAAGTAGGCCCATTTGCAAAAGATTTGATTTTTTGAAGTATCTCTCTTTGTGCATTCTTTCAAAATTGCCCAACTTGTGAATGGTGTAACTTGCTCAATTTTCCACATTTTTAAGTGTTCTTGGACTTTTTGGAAAGCTCTAAGAGTCCTCTAAGCAATGTCTTTGGTCTCATCTCAATTGGAGTTACCATGCTCAATATATCTTCAAAACAAAAAGTTGACTTTTTGTTGACTTTGAAAATGACCTGTAATGTTTTGAGCTATACCTCTCAAATGAAGCATTTTTTGGACATTCTTGTGAGACATGAAGTTGTAGAGAATTGAATTTCCTTCAAAACAAGAGGTGGTGGAAAATTTTTTGAGAAAGTATGAGAAAGTTATGATCAGTCAAAGTTCAGTTGACTTTTCACCTAGAAACCCTAATTTAGAAAGTTTGACTTTTGAGCAAATCTTGAGTTTTCTTGATGAATCATGATCAACCCTTGATCAAATGATGAATGTAACTTCAAAATGAGGATGTTGACCAAAAATCAGAAGTTTTGACTGTATGTTGACTACAGTTGACTTTTTGTCCAATACACCCGATTTTCAACCCTCTGAGCAATTGTCTGAGGAAACTTGACTTGTGAGGCTTGAAACTTGACATGGAGAATCTTTGAAGCATATGAGGAGGCATGAAGGCTATTCGAGATGTTGGAACCTCATCTTGACTTGAGAGATACCAAACCCTAGTTTGGGTTGATTGTCTAGGAGAGAGTTTGTCTGATCAACTCTTGAGGAATCCTTGAGTATGGATGTATGAAATCTTTTGAATATATGGAGGGCAAATTTTGGGGTATGACACACTGGAAGCATTATCATTAGGAGCAACACCATCAGCAACATTACTGGTTACCACTTCAGCCTTAATCTTGAAATCAGAATCTTCATCAGACTCTGCAGGTTTAGGGGCCTTCCTCTTCTTGGCAATTTGTGTCCTCTTGGGTCTTGAGCTACCAACAGATTTAACTCTATACTTCTTTGAGACAGTTCCAGCTTTGGTCATCTTCTCAACTTGAGAACCAGAGATACCACCATTTGCTTTAACAGGGGAATCAGCAGGGGTAGCAATGTCAGAATCCATAGAAGTTTTCTGGACATGATCTTCAGATGTCATAACATTCTTTGTGACATCTTGATCAGCTGCTAAACTAGGGCTAGCAGATGCTTGGTTAAGGGGAACAAAAACTCCAGGAATAGAGAGATTCTCATTTAGTATCCTGGTGACTATCCTATCAATGGTTTCTTGCACATACAGAGTACCTTCTCTATTTGCTATCTCAGAGGGAACAGATGAGGATGATCCAGAGATCTTACCATAGGATGAAACTGATGACCTTTGAGTATTCTGTGCATGCTGATTCTGGGACTTCTTAGAGTCAGTTGCCATGGAACGCTGAGGAGAGATCTTCACAGGTTCAACATTCAAGGCTGCAGCACTTGCCATAATCTCAGCCATGGTGGGAGATGGACAGTCAGAGTCTTGGGATGAAGAGGATGAAGAAGACATGTTTTGCTGAGATATGTTGAGAAACTGAACCCAAGAATGACAAAGAGTTTGAGAGTATCTTTTGGATGAAGAGGATATGATACTTTCAAATGGAAAGGCTATTATATGGAGGAGTCTCTTCATATTCTTGAAACTTATAAAAATAAGAGGGAAATAATTAAATGACCCACTTATAATTAATAAAAGGTCTCTTCCCCTCCTTGTAAGCAATCTTAATTGCTACAATTCCTCATACTGACAAATACCCAGTTTGCTCCTTAAATTTTCAAATTGACTAGCATCAAGAGCTTTAGTAGAAATCTCAGCCAGTTGATGTTCGGTGACTACATGATCCAATTTAATCACTTTCTCCTCCACAAGGTCTCTGATGAAGTGATGTCTAATGTCAATGTTCTTAGTCCTACTGTGTTGTATAGGATTCTTTGAAATATTAATAGCACTCAGATTGTCACAGTACAATGTCATGACATCCTGTGTGACATTGTACTCAGACAGCATCTGCTTCATCCAGACCATTTGAGAACAACTGCTACCAGCTGCTATGTATTCAGCTTCAGCAGTGGGCAAGGACACGCAGTTTTGCTTCTTGCTGAACCAAGAAACAATATTGTTTCCCAAGAAGAAGCATCCTCCAGAGGTACTTTTTCTGTCATCAGCACTACCAGCCCAGTCAGCATCACAATAACCAGACAAAATTGGTTCACATCCATGGGAATACAGGATACAATAATTGCAAGTTCCACTCACATACTTCAGAATTCTTTTCACCTGGTTAATGTGACTTACTTTAGGTTCAGCTTGGTATCTTGCACATAACCCAACAACAAATGCAATGTCAGGTCTGCTGGCTGTTAGGTACAACAAGCTTCCTATCATGCTTCTATATAAACTTTGATCAACCTTTTCACCACTTGTGTCTTTGGACAACTTCAAATGTGTGGGAGCAGGAGTCCTTTTATGGCTGGCATTCTCCATTCCAAACTTCTTGACAATATTCCTTGCATACTTGCTCTGTGAAAGAAATGTTGAGTCTTCCATCTGTGTAACTTGCAGTCCAAGGAAGTAAGTCAACTCTCCCATGGGACTCATTTCAAACTCTGCTTGCATTTGATTGGCAAAGTGTTTCACCATTGTCTCTGACATTCCTCCAAATACTATGTCCTCAACATAAATTTGAGCCACCATTATCTTTCCTCCTTCATTCTTGACAAAGAGAGTTTTATCCAAGGCTCCTTTCATGTATCCTTTGTCTGTAAGGAACTTGGTTAGCCTTTCATACCAGGCCCTAGGAGCTTGCTTTAGTCCATATAGGGCTTTCCTTAATTTGTAGACATGATCAGGAAAACTTGGATCCACAAACCCTTTAGGTTGTTCTACATATACTTCCTCATTTAAGTAGCCATTTAGGAAGGCACTTTTTACATCCATCTGAAATAATTTGAATTTTAGAATGCAAGCAACCCCTAGTAGTAGCCTGATTGATTCCAGTCTAGCCACTGGAGCAAAAGTCTCATCAAAGTCAATCCCCTCAACCTGAGTGTAACCTTGAGCAACAAGTCTTGCTTTATTTCTGGTGATAATCCCTTATGCATCATACTTGTTCTTGTAGATCCACTTTGTACCAATGATGTTTGTTCCTTCTGGTCTACGAACTAGTTCCCATACTTCATGTCGCTTGAGCTGGTTCAATTCATGTTGCATTGCTCCAATCCAGAATTCATCACTTAGAGCTTCTTTGACATTTTTTGGCTCTACTTTTGACACAAAACAAGAGTTTGAAACAGTTTCTCTGGACCTTGCAATGACACCCTTGTTTGGATCCCCAATGATGAGTTACTTTGGATGATCTTTCTGAATTCTAATGGAAGGATCTTTGTTGACTTCCTCTGGTTCAGATTTTGGTGAAGTAGGAGCAGGTACATCATCCTTATCAGGTACTTGAGGTGATGTCTCAAACCATGTCTCAACATCATATGGGACATTGTGTTCCTGATGATGATCATCAACAATGACATTAATAGACTCCATCATAACCTGGGTTCTGGAGTTGAATACCCTATATGCTCTTGTTAGTGGAGTATCCTTAAAATGCCTTCATCACTCTTAGAGTCCGTTTTCTCCTTTGATCACGATCCGTCGAATATAGCATTTGCTACCAAACACATGGAAATATTTCACGTTGGTTTTCTTCCTTCCATAGTTCATACGGGTAGAGGTTCCTTTTCTTAAGGTGACCCTGTTGTGAACGTAGCAGGCTGTATTCATAGCTTCACCCAAAAATAGGAAGTTTCTTAGCATGAATCATTGCTCTTGCAGATTCTGATAGTCCTATTTTTCTTTCCACAACCCCATTTTGTTGAGGTGTTATAGGAGAAGAACTCATGATTGATTCCTTCAAGAGCGTAATTCATCAAACTTGTGTTCTCAAATTCCTTTCCATGATCACTTCTTATTCGACAATACAACTTTCCTTCTCTCTTTGAAGTCTTTTGCATAACTCTTTAAAGACATCAAACACATCGATTTTTCTTTGATGAAGTTTATCCGTAAACTGAGAAGTCATCCACAACAACATAAGCATATCTTTTCCACCAAGGCTTTCAACCCATAGGCCCCATCAAGTCCATGTGCAGCTCCGACTTTAGAAGTGGTCGATGTTAGACATTGGGTGTGACATTCGGTTTGTGTTCCAACCCCGACACTCACCACGACCCTTCCTTCATCAATATGGCATCTTGGTATCCCTCGATACCTCCATAGTGATGATCTTTTCATTCCTCCGAGATGCAGATGTCCAAGTTTTTGATGCCACAACTTTACCTCCTTTTCATCTTTTTCTGTAGAGCACACGAAAAGAGGTTGGTGTTCTCGATTCCCATATAGCGCTTATCCTTTGATCCGACTCCTCTCATAACTACTTTTGTTTATCATTGATTACACGACATTCGCACCTAGTGAAGTTAACTTTGAATCCGTATCACATAGTCGATTTATGCTTATGAGGTTAGCAAAGCCTTTACCAACAACACTCCATTTAGATTTGGAACTCGGAGCACCAAGTTTCCAACACCTTTGATTTCTCCTTTAGCTCCATCTCCAAAAGTAACAAAGCTGGTAGAATGAGGTTTGACATTATTCAGTAGGTTCTTTATTCCAGTCATATGCTTGGAACACCCACTGTCAAAGTACCAATCTTCCTTGGCAGACACTCTAAGAGAAGTGTGAGCTATCAATGTTGCAGTCCTCTTCTTCCACTTTTGAGTGTAGGGTACCTTGATGTTCTTAGGCTTAACATAGGGAGTCTGATTAGGTTATCCATGTAGCCTATAGCAGAAGGGTTTTATGTGTCCAAACCTTCCACAATGATGACATCTTCATCTTTGAAACTTCTTATTCATGTTTCTCTGATCTTGATGTTGACCCCAATGTTGTGACATCTGTTTTGACATTGGCTTATTAGGTCTGTTCTTCTTCCTGTTATCAGCAAATTTCTTTGCATCCACATGCCCTGAGCTAGGAACATTTCCTGTTTTATGTTGTGACATCTGCTTTGACCTTGGTTTCCCATGCCTCTTCTTTTTCTTGTCACTATCAGGTTCCTTTTCAGCGACATATCCTAGACCATGCTTATTTCCAGCATTTTGTCCAAGCTGAAGAATTTCTTCCAGCTTATCAGTCCCAGTGGTCAGCATCTTGACAAACTTAGTCATATGATCAAGCTTGGAATTCAACACTATAATCTCACTGTTGAGATGACTTATAGTGATTGTATTCTCCTTCTTCTCGACTTCCTTCACATTTTGCCTCTAATTTCAATCGCCTTTTTCTGTTTTCATTTTTGACATACCACCACTTCGATACATGCCTTCTTGTAAGTATCGCAAGTTCTTCAAAGGTCACTTCCTCATCACTAGAGTCATTATCGATTGCCACTTTCGGAGGGCGACAAGTTTGGCCGATTCCTCTTCGAGCCACTACTTGATTCACCATCGACCAAGTAACGTCATTCCTCTCTTTGTTTCTAAGAAAGGTAGGATATTCACCTAATATGACCATATCCTTCACAACCATGACATCGATTTCTCGCTTTGACCTCCTTTATCCTCGACTTGATCTTCGGAGTCATAAGATCTGATGTCGATGAAATGTCCTTCACATTTGACCTTGACTTTGACAATCCTCTTGATGAGCTTGTTGAACTGTCTTCCAAGCATAGCTATAGCAGATATCTTCTCTTCATCTTCCACCTTGCATCCTTCATCGATTGATACAAGTGCTATGCTTTTCTTTTTGTCAGTCGATTCCCATCTCAAAAGTCATAAGAGATCCAATAAGTTCTTCAACCTTCAGGTGATCCAGAGCCTCCTCATTGCAGTCACTTTCATTGCAAACCTTTAGGCAAGGATCCGAGAATCTTTCTCACCAGCTTTTCTTCGACATCTTTTCACCAAGTGCTCCGAGGTGTTGGCAATCTCCAAAATATTCATGTGAAACCCATGAATAGTCTCATCTTCCTTCATCTTCAAATTCTCAAATTTGGTAGTGAGCATCTGAAGTCTTGACATCTTCACCTTGATGTCCCCTCATGAGTAGTTTGAGGATGTCCCAAACATCTTTGGTCACATTGATGAACTAGTTCGAAGATGTTTCGTCAATGCCATTGAATAGGCATTCAATGCTTTGGAGTTCCCGTAGCTAGTTCCTCTTCCTCTTGCTCCATTCTTCCTTTCAAGACAGAGTCCCATCTTTCTCAAGCTTGGTGGGATGTTTCCATCCTGTCGCCAGCTCTCCAAGCTTTAATATCTAGTGACCTCAAGAAAAACATACGAGGTTTCCAAATCATATTGATCCATCCGATAGTGGTCTACCTCCAAATCCTCCTTCCTTATCCATTATGCCGAAACTATTATCCCTAGATCTCACCCAAAAAACAGCAGGTGGCTCGATGCCAATTGAAATTCCCGAGCAGATACGTGATGTCACGAGAATGTTATGACACACTATCGACACTCGCTAACAATTCACACAATAATTATAAAAGCAAAAGAACACAATAAGTTGTTTACCAGTCAACTACACCTACATCGGGGCTGCCGTGACGAAATTCACTATCGAGAATTAATTCAGAATAAACCAACCAGTTTATCTCCTTCACTTAAAACCTACCCAATGCAACTTCAACCTAAGTCCTACTTAGATCCGAGTTCCTACTCACTCCCCTCAATCAGCAGTGATATCAACCTATTGATTAATTGAATTGTGAAGACACACTTCAATAAACTATCTTGATCTTGCTTCAAAGCTTCAATCAAGAGACAAACACCGTGCTTCACGCTTTGAGTGATAAACTACCCTTACAAACAAATCCTAGTCCAGGCACTTATCAATTGATAGTTGCTTGGCTCACAAGAGATACTAGAATTACAAAATACAACTGTTAACCTCCTAAGCAAATAACAACCTATATCTTCAATAAATTTCGAGGCGCAAGCAGATAAGGGTTGAATTCCTTTTATAGAAGCAATCCCGAAACTTCGTTTTGGGCTTCCATAAAGATAGCTAGGGTTCACTTAATTTAATCCTAAAACATGGTCTTTTCAACAACCAATTTAGGTCTAATTAAGATTTACCTAGCAGCCACGTGAGCATGCTTTCTAATAACTGAAAAACATATTTTAGCAACTCAACAAACTTCCCAAAAGACTGGAAAATGATTCTCGCGAATGTCACATCGAATGTCATAACATCCGTTATAACATCGACTATTGCAATTTCCAAAGCCTTTAGCTTCCAAGTGTCCTTTAACATCCTTGTCAAGTAGGATTTATCTTCAATCTCTGAATGTCATGACATTTATCAAGACATGTCATAACCTAGTTTTACCAAAATTAATGTCAACTAAAAACACTAACATCTAAGGTCCTTGAAAACATTGCATTGCATTTGCATAAACATCGCATATCATGGCATAACATCTCATAACAGGTACATCGAAGATTGGTTTTCTCATTTTTCTCGCTATTTATTTTAGCATAAATGGCTCTTGAACAGACTATCAAAGGTCTCCAGGCTCAGAATGCTCAGTTCCAAGAGATGTTCACTAGCTTGTTCCAAGGCCAAGAAGATCTGTAGAAACTCATCAACAGAAAGAAGAGGGTCGTTGGTGTTCTCAACATGGGTAGACGTTACAAAGGTGGTCCTAAAGTGGTCACCGGATAGAGCTCTAAGGAGTGTCAAGACCGAGGGAAGTGTTAAGGGACATGAAGAAGACCAAGAGCTCGAGAAAGACGAGAAGATCACTATGATAATGATCAAGACTGATGAAGATGATAAGTACAAGCAACTCAAGATCGTCTGAATGTCAGAGAAAACCAAGATGTCGTGGCTAAATTTTGATGATCCGAGTCTTGTCCTCGTGTGGTGATTCCTCCCAAGTTCAAGGTTCCCACTTTTGCCAAATATGATGGCATTTCTTGTCCAAACCGCATTTGAAGTCCTATGTTCAAGATCAACCCCACACCGATGATGAAAGTTGTGGATGCATTATTTTCAAGAGAGTTTGTCCTAACTCAATTGGAGTGGTATTATCACTAGAAAATGACCGTATCCGCATTTGGAGTGACTTAGCGGATGCTTTCTGCATAATATGAGTACAATGTCAATTGACACCCACTGCATGCGCTACAAAGTATGTCTATGGGTCGCGATGAGAAGTTCAAAGAGTATGCTCAGAAGTGGAGAGATCTAGCAGGCAGAGTTCAACCACCCTTGTCCCATAGGGAGTTGGTTGATATGTTTATGGGAACACTGACAAGCCCATTCTTCAATCATCGATTGAAACTCTTCACCGGATTCACCGAAATGATATTGACAGGAGAGCATATTGAAGCTGGTATCAAGAGTAGGAAGATTCATTTAGAGACATCCTCAAATGCTGCGAAGAGATCTTTTGGTGGTAAGAAAGAAGCCAATGCTGTGTATGGTCAGAAAAGCCGAGCCAAGACCGAACGTGCTCAATCTGTGGGAGCAGTATCTCCACATCAACACAATCTCGAGACAACACAGAGCTTAACGCTACCGCAAAGGCGCTTTAAGATCAAGTGCCATTGTCGCAACCTTGCCACATGTTGAAAGCAGAGCTGACATTTTGAAGGATCCTCCTCGAGTGTCAACATTTCCTCTCGAGATACAATCCTAATGCTAAGTGTGCTTACCACTCCAACAACCTGTGGCACGACATCGACAATTGGCTCAAGAACAAGATTCAAGACATGATTGAAGCTAAGTAGATTGAGTTTGACCCTCTTGTTGAGACTCCAAATGTGATCAACGCGCCTATTCCTAACCATGACAAAAGTTCCAATGCTATTGGGGAGAATGCTTATGTTTTCAACATAGATGACTTGACCATTCCTCTGATGACTGTTAAGAAGAATTTGCTGCAAGCCGGTGTCAATCCAGGATGCCCAGAGAATTGCCGTTGGTGCCCATCTGCACCTGATGGTTGTGCTTGGTTGAGAAGACGTGTTCAGTGCATAATGGATAACCGTGAAATACTATTCCTGAAACCACCTGTGGAGAGCCTGTATGAAGACATGTCTAAGAAACTGAAGATCGAAGATGTGAATGAAACTATACCGAATGTGTGGGATACCTTGGGACAGCCAAGTGGAAAGCTTGATTACATGGTGAAGTACACTGTTCCTGAGAGCTACAAGATTCCTATTGAAGATGTTAAGGCGACTGGATGGGGAGACGATTTCCCAGAAGACTATGCTGATGTTAACACTATAAGGATTTCCTGTGCTGATTCTGTGCCTAGAGTGGCACCTCTCATTATTACTTCTCCAAGACCAGCTCCATATTCCTTCGACAAAGCTATCCCTTGGAATCATGGAGCTGATGTTTACTATCATGGCGTCAAGCAAGACTCTCTGACCATTGAAGATCTTACAGTTGAAGCTACCATTCCTGACATTGACAACATCACCGGATCAAGTAAGGTGACCAGAACCGGAAGAGTATTCTCTCCAGAAATCTCTCCTCCCAAAGACACTACGACTCCAAACAGATTCCAAATATTCAACCAGTTCCTGAGACTAGAGGGAAAGAACCAGTGACTCATCCTGCTCAGCCAGAATTACCAAAGGAAGTTACTAAAGACACCTCCAAACGAGAAATGGAGGAAATTCTCAAGATTATCAAGAAGAGTGACTACAACATTGTGGAACAGTTGGGACAGACTCCGTCCAAGATATCCATGCTTGCTCTGCTATTGTGCTCTGAGGCTCATGCAAAAGCCTTGGTAAAATTTCTGAAGAATGCTCACGTACCGCAAGACACTACTACTGATCAATTTGAAGTTTGTATTGCTAGCCTGGCTGCCAACAATGGCCTAGGCTTCTCTGATGCCGATTTGACTCATGCCGGGAGGAAACACAGTAAAGCCTTGCACATCTCTATTGAATGCAAGCACACTACATTGTGTCATGTTTTGGTGGATACCAGTTCCCCTCTGAATATCCTTCCGAAGACTGATTTTGATCGACTTGATGTCGAAGGACTAGTTTTGAAACCCAGTGACATAATTGTGAGAGCTTTTGATGGTTCTAAGCGAACAGTACTTGGAGAGCTCATTCTGCCAGTTAAAGTGGGTTTCCAGACTTTCGACTCTACTTTCTTTGTCATGGACATCCGCCCAGCTTACTCTTGCCTACTCGGACGCCCTTGGATACATGGGGCAGGCGCTGTTACCTCTACCTTACATCAGAAATTGAAGTACTCGGTGAAAGGGAAGGTTGTTACAGTATGTGTTGAAGAAGAAATATATGGTCAGTCATCTACAGTCATTCCGATACCTCGAGATGGAGGGTGAATTCTTCGAGACTCCCTGTCAAGATTTTGAAACAATCCCCAGAGTCATGCCTATTGACTCTCCCGTCATTCCTGAAGTTGCGCAAGTTCCGCCCAGGATGGCCTTGTTGAAGGACGCTCAAGCTGCTGTTGAAGAAGGAGGTAGTACTATTTGGGGACAGCTCCCTGATCTTCCTTTCAAATTTGACAAGACGGGTTTAGGCTTCACCATCAAAGTTCAGAAGCTGATACGCCGCGAACGTGCCGGCCAATTTCCTTTCCGCATCAGCCAGAATGGAATCCATGCTATAGAAGACGACAACAGCGACTTCGACATCCGCAATTGGATCTTCCCAACTCCTGACAACGGACTCGGCAATTGGAAGACTGAAGACGTCATACTAATCTCCTTTAGACAGGAGTAATTGCCTTTGTTTTTGTTTTGCTTTTCGTTTTCTATGTTTTGAACAATAAACTCTAAATCCTAGTGCCTTGCCCGGGGCATCATGGCTCGTTTGTGAGGGTTATTACCTGTCATTTGCATATTTTCATTCAATAAAATCGTTGGACTTTTGCGTTTAATTGTTGTTTTCTTTCTCTTACTTTATCACCCCTTCAAAAAGCTATCTGTTTCTTACACACATCCACGTGATACACTGCAGAATCACTCCGAATCTCGTTGATAACAGCTATGCTATTGCTATTGTGGTACACCGGTTACCGACAAAAGAAGGTTTTGTCCTGAAAAAAGGTTCGTGCATGCGCCCCGAGATGTCGAGAAAATCAAAGCCGGGTTATGAAGCAGTTCAACGCCGGTTTCTTAGCTGTTACTTCCTATCCAAAGTGGGTGGCTAATGTGGTGCCTGTGCCTAAGAAGAATGGCAAGGTACGAATGTGTGTGGATTACAGAGATCTGAACAAAGCGAGTTCGAAAGACGATTTCCCACTACCTCATATTGATGTTCTGGTTGACAACACCGCCGATAAGGTTTTCTCCTTCATGGATGGTTTCTCCGGTTACAATCGATCAAAATGGCTCTCAAGACATGGAGAAGACTACTTCACATGGGGCACTTTCTGCTACAAGGTTATGCCATTTGGACTGAAGAACGCGGGCGCCACTTATCAGCGTGCCATTGTGACATTGTTTCATGACATGATTCATCACGAGATAGAGGTCTACGTCGACGACATGATAGCTCGGTCAAAGACTGAAGAAGAACATCTTGATCATCTACGGAAACTGTTTGATAGGTTGAAGAAGTACAGACTAAGACTTAATCCCAACAAGTGCACCTTTGGAGTCAGATCCGGAAAACTCCTAGGGTTTGTTGTCAGTGGGAAAGGTATTGAAGTTGACCCAACCAAGGTTAAAGCTATTCAAGAAATGCCAGCTCCACGCACCGAGAAGGAAGTCAGAGGTTTCTTGGGCCGGTTGAATTACATTGCCAGATTCATTGCACATTTAACTGCTACCTGTGACCCAATCTTCAAGTTACTGAAAAGAGATCAAGTAGTTGAATGGAACTGTTAGTGTTTTAAGTTGGCATTAATTTTGGTAAAACAAGGTTTTAGGAATGTCATGATAAATGTCATGACATTCAGTGATTGAAGATAAATCCTACCTGCTAAGGATGTTAAAAGACATCTTAGAACTGGAAGCTAAGGTTGTCGAAATTTGAAATATCGATGTCATAATGTATGTTATGACATTCAGTATGACATTCTGTTCTGCAGAATCTGTTTTTTCCTGAGATTTTTCAGGAAGTTTGTTGAGCTGCTATTTTATGTTTTTCTGTTATTAGAAAGCATGCTCACATGGCTGCTAGGTTAATCTTAATTAAACCTAAATTGGTTGTTGAAAAGACCATGTTTGTAGGATTAAATTAAGTGAACCCTAGCTATCTTTATGGAAGCCCAAAACTGAAGTTTCAGGACTGCTTCTATAAAAGGAATTCAACCCTTACAATGCCGCTGCGCCCTTGGATTATATTGAAGAGATAGCAGCTTGTTATTTGTGTACTGTTAGGATTTATAACAGTTGGTATTTGTAATTTAGTTTCTCTTGTGAGCCAAGCAACTATCAATTGATAAGTGCATTGACTAGGATTTGTTTGTAAGGGTAGTTTATCACCAAAGCTTTGAAGCACGAGTGTTTGTCTCTTGATTGAAAGCTTTGAAGCGAGATCAAGATAGTTTATTGAAGTGTGTCTTCACAATTCAATTATTCAATAGGTTGATATCACCTGTGATTGAGGGGAGTGAGTAGGTACCGATCTAAGTAGGACTTAGGTTGAAGTTGCATTGGGTAGGTTTTAAGTGAAGGAGATAAACCGGTTGGTTTATTCCGAATTAATTATACTAATAGTGAATTTCCTCCCGGCTTGGTAGCCCCGGATGTAGGTGTAGTTAGACACCGAACGGGTAAACAACTTATTGTGTTCTTTATCGCTATTTATATTTACCGTAAATTATTAATAGTGTCGAATAGTGTGTCATAACATTCTCGTGACATCACGATGGCCGTGAATTTCAATTGGCATCGAGCACCCCGCTCGTTATTTCGGTGAGATCTAGGGATAATAGTTTCTAGCATTATGGATAAGGAAGGAGGATTTGGAGGTAGACCACCTATTCTGGATGGGTCTAATTATGATTACTGGAAGCCTCGTATGGTTGCCTTCTTAAGATCAATGGACATTAAAGCTTCGAGAGCTGCTGACAAAGGATGGAAACATCCCACCAAGCTTGAGAAAGATGGGAATACTGTCTTGAAACCTGAGGAGGAATGGAGCAAAGAGGAAGAAGAGCGAGCTCTAGGGAATTCGAAAGCATTGAATGCTCTATTCAATGGTATTGACAGAAACATCTTCAGACTGGTCCATCAATGTGAGCTGGCCAAGGACATTTGGGACACTCTTAGAACTACTCATGAGGGGACATCCAAGGTGAAGATGTCAAGACTTCAGATGCTCACTACCAAATTTGAGAATTTGAAGATGAGACCATTCATGAATTTCACATGAATATTTTGGAAATTGCCAATGCCTCGTGAGCACTTGGTGAAAAGATGTCAAGAAAAGTCGGTGAGAAAGATTCTCGATCCTGCCTAAAAGGTTTGCAATGAAAGTAACGCAATAGAGGAGGCTCAGACATCAGACCTTGAAGGTTGAAGAACTTATAGGATCTCTTATGACTTTTGAGATGGGAATCTGAACTGCTGACAAAAAGAACAAGAGCATAACACTTGTATCTAATAATCAAGAAGGATGCAATGTGGAAGATGAAGAGAAGATATCCAAGCTATAGCTATGCTTGGAAGACAGCTCAACAAACTCATCAGAGGATTGATCCAAAGTCAAGGTCAAATGTCAAGGACATTGCATCGACATCGCAGATCTTATGACTCAAGAAGATCCAAGTCGAGGAAAAGGAAGTCAAGGCAAGAAATCCAATGTCATGAATGTGAAGGATTTGGACATATTAGAGTGAATGTCCCACCTTTCTAAAGAAACAAAAGAAAGGAATGGTCACTTGGTCCGATGGTGATTCGTGAAGTGAATTTGAGGAAGAAGGTGCCAAACTTGTCACCGCTCTCTCTCGAGTGTACAATTCGATATGGATTCTAGTGATGAGGAAGTGACATTTGAAGAGCTTGTGAAACCTACAGAAGTTGTGTTTAAAAATGGTGAAGTTTGTCGCAGAATGAGGAATGTAAAAGTCGATTGAGAAGTTGAAGTCGAGAATGTGAAGTCGAGGTCGAGAAAAGGAAAACATGACCACTATAAATCACCTCAATAGTGATATTGTAATGTCAACTCCAAACTTGATCGATGTCTAAATCTATCAAAATGTTGACATCCGTACGATAAGTTGGAAGAAATTCTTCACTTGGACAAAATGCGTGAAATAAGCATGGTCTAGGATATGTGGCGAAAAGAACTCACAGGTGACATTAAGAAGAAGAGACATGGGAAACCAATGTCAAAACAATTGGCACAACACAAAACAGAAATGTATCCGCCTGGTATGTGGTGCAAAGAGATCCGTTAATAACCGTGAAAGGAACAAACCGCAAGTCTATGGCAAAGAAGATGTCATACCACAAAACAGGAATAGGTCCTCGTGATATGTGGAGACTAAGAAGTCATCAATAACAAAAGAAAGAATGAGACCTAATAAACCAATGTCAAAACAGATGTCACAACATTGGGTGCAACATCAAAATCATAGAAACATGAACAAAAAGTTTCAAAGATGGAGGTGTCATTATTGTGGAAGGTTTGGTCACATAAAATCTTTTGCTACACAGTTACATGGATATCCTAATCAAGGGTCTTATATGAAGCCTAAAACCAATAGGTATCATACTCAACAAGGAAGAAGAAGATTGCTCGTAGCTAACACTTCTCTTAGTGTGTCTACCAAGAAAGATTGGTACTTTGACAGTGGTTAGTTCAAGCACATGACTGGAGACAGGAATCTTCTCAATGATGTTAAGCATCATTCTACCAGCTTTGTTACTTTTGGAGATGGAGCTAAAGCAGAAATCAAAGGTGTTGGAAACTCAAACTGGCCTGGAGTTCCAAACCTAAATGAAGTGCTGCTAGTAAAAGGTCTGAATGCAAATCTCATTAGCATAAGTCAGCTATGTGATATGGGATTCACAGTCAACTTCACTAAGGTTGAATGTCTTGTAATCAACGATGAACAGGTAGTGATTATGAGAGGAGTCAGATCAAAGGAGAACTGCTACATGTGGGAATCTGAGAAAACCACTCTGTCCTCTATGAGTTCAACAGACACAGGTGAAGAGAAAGTAAAGTTGTGGAAGCAAGTATCTGGTCATCCACATCTCAAAGGAATGAGAAGGATAAGTTCCATAGAGGGAGTCAGAAGGATACCAAGATCTTTCATAGACAAAGGGAGAATCTGTGGAAAGTATAAGGTTGACAGAAATCGTAATGTCGACTGAATGTCTAGACATCTGACCGCTCCTAAAGTACTAAAGCAAAGTACTAGGATCTGGCATGAAAGGATAACTAAGTATCTTACTGTCAAAGGATACAGGAGAGGAGTCTTGAATGAAACCCTCTTTGTCAGAGGAGAAAAGATCATGGTGGCTTCCATCTATGTTAATAACATAGTATCTGGAGGAATGTCAGACACATTGATGGAAGGCTCAACACTTCTTTCACAGAGCAAGTATGCAAGGAATTGTGTCAAGAAGCTTGGACTGAGTAATGTCAGCCACACTAGGACCCTTACCCCTCCACATTTGAAGTTGTCCAAGGAAACAAGTGGAGAAAGTGTTGATCAAAGCTTGTGTAAAAGTCCTGTTGATGGATGTCTCTTCTCAAGAAGCAATCTTATCTCTTGGATCAGTAAGAAGAAAATCTGTGTAGCTTTATACTATGTTAAATACATAGCAGAAAGGAGAAACTGCTTTAGGATGATCTGGATAAAGCAGATGTCGATCGACCACAATGTCATGGTGATGTCATGACATTGTACTGTGACATTGCTACTAAAGCTCTTGAGAGTGATCAATTTAAGACTTTAAGGGACAAATTGGATATTTGTCAATTTGAGGAGTTGTAGCAATTAACTGTGCCTACAACAAGGGGTGGAAGGGATTGTTTACTTCAATTATTTATAAGAGGGTTATTTAGGTATTTTCATCCTTATTTTAAAAGATCCAAGAATAGGAAGAGATACCCACATATAATAGTTTTCTCTTTTGAAAGTAGTATCACACTTTCTTCATTCAAAAGAAACCCTGAAACTCTTTGCCATTTTCGCTCTCTCTCTCTCAAAAACCATCAGCGAAATATGTCTTCATCATCCTCTTCATCTCAAGAATCTGGATCCTTGTCTCCCTCCATGGCTGAAGTTAGAGCAAACACTGGAGCCATGCAAGCCGAAGCTCTACGGGTGACACCACTGCGTGCAATGGCCACTGACCCAGAAAAGGTCAAGAAGCTATGCACAAGAAATGCAAGATGGGCACAAGTATCTCCCTCAGGTAAGACTTCAGTACCATCATCCTCTATTACCCCAGAACTAGTAAAAAGAGAAGGATCTAGGTCAGTGCATGAGGCCATAGCTAGGATAGTGACTGATATCCTAAATGAGAATAAGTCTGTACCTGGGATTTCAGTTCCCCTGAATCATAAGTCTGCTAGCCCTAGCTTAGCAGTTGATCCAGATGTCAATGCGAATGTCAAGACATCTGGTGATGATGTTGATTCTGTGAAAAGTGATGTAAATCCTTCTACTCCAGCTCCTGAAGGATGTAACGATGATAATGTAATTGAATCCCCTGCTGCAAATGTGAATTAGATTTCTGATGAGATTCTTGAGAAATATCCAGATCATAGTACCTCTGATAAACCTCCCGCTGTCTCTGCTGATAACATATTTGATAGCATTCTTGAAGATACTCCTGAGAAGAACACCAATTAGAATATGGTTTCTCATATCATCAATCTAGATGAGGAGTTTTCTGATAATGATCTCAAAGCCAAGGTTAATCTCAACATTGCTAGGAGGGTAATGAATAGGAAAGGGAAGAAAAGTGTTGTTCCAAGCTCTGTTCATGAGAAGAATGCTGAAGTTGGTTGCAAGACTCCTAGGGCTGAGAGGAAGGCTGCAGAAAAATCTGGTAAGGGCAACAAGGTTGGAACTTCCAAAGGGAAGGATAAAGTAAAGAATGTTGGTGATACCCCTAAAGCAAAGAGCACTTCAATTGTAAGGAAAAGGAAAGTACCTGAGCCCTCGATCGTGATGATTCGACTTTGATGTTACAGAATGTCTCGACATTCATTCAAAAAGAAGGTTGTCTCTTGGGAAAATGCCCATAGTTCCCAAGTGCCTATTGACAACATTTTTTCACCACCCGAAAATGCTAATAGGTGGAAATATGTGAGTTTGAAGAGAATTGCACTTGAAAGGGAACTGAACAAAGATGCTCTTGAATGCAAAGATGTGATTGACCTGATCAAGGAAGTTGGGTTGATGAGAACTGTGGTGAAGTTCTCCAATTGTTATGAAGGTCTAGTGAAGGAGTTTATTGTGAACCTGTCAAGTGGTTGTGCTGATGGAAGATCAGCAGATTTCAAGACTGTGTTTGTCAGAGGAAGAAAAGTGAAGTTTTCCCCAAGTGTAATCAACAAGTATTTGGGGAGATCAGATGAGGCTCAACCTGAGCTTGAAGAAACTGACAACCAAGTGTGTCAGACAATTACTGCCAAGCAAGTAAAACATTGGCCTTTGAAGGAAAGCTCGCTAGCAAATTAAGTGTCAAATTTGCTATTCTGCACAAGATAGGTGCAGCCAACTGGGTTCCCACAAATCACAAGTCAACCATCTCCATTGGTCTGGGAAGGTTCATCTTTGCTGTTGGAACAAAAGCAAAGTTTGATTATGGAAGCTACATTTTTGATCAGATCCTAAAACATGCAGGCAGTTATGCTATTAAGGGACCAATAGCCTTTCCCTCCCTACTGTGTGGAATTCTAGTGGATCAGTACCCTGACATACTTGGTGAAAGAGATTCAATATGCAAAAGAGCTTCTGACCTTGGCTTCCACTACAAACTATTTCAAGGGAAGCATGTTCCTGACATTGTCATGACATCGGCTGAGACATCAAATGTCAAGACCAATTCTCAGAAGACAGATGTAATTGCTGTGCTAAAGGAGACCTGTAGGGAACTTGAAGCAAGGAAGCAGACCGTTGAAGCACTAATCTCTACTCTTGAAAAGGAAAAAGACACAGAGGTTGAGGAAGAAAGGCTTGATGGTGATACCTCTGCTGCTCATATGGAGGAAGATGATGATGCTGACCAAGCAGTTGCTAGTAAAGAAGGCTCTAAAGACGTGTCCTTTCACAGTACTTCTTCTGGAGAAGAAAGCACTTGAGTTGTTGCCCCTATTGCCTCTGATTTCTATTCTGTCAATTTGTTCTTGTTTTCTTGTTCTGTATTTTGTTTTGAATGATTGTAATCATTTGTGTTGACAGATGTGTAACCCTTAAACATTTATGGTGGTACTTTTATACTGGTACTTTTTTGATTATAAGTTTGGGGTAATTGTATTGTTTCCTTTGGCCCTTTATGGCTAAAAAGGGGGAGAAGAATCATTGTGTGTGGGAAACTATGAGCAACTGTGTGTGACAGTGGCTGGGACTTTGGGGAATTGTATGGCCTGTTTAAAATTTTGTATGTGGGCAATTGTGGGAATTGTGGGATTTCTGTATGGGTAGAATTTATCTTATCTCTAGGTTTTAGTCTATTTAAGCTTAGAACTAGTTTGTCTTCTGCTGCATATGTACTCTGATAGGTTAAGTATTTTTAGCCAAAAATGTGCCAAAGGGGGAGTTTGTTAGTGTTTTAAGTTGGCATTAATTTTGGTAAAACAAGGTTTTAGGAATGTCATGATAAATGTCATGACATTCAGTGATTGAAGATAAATCCTACCTGCTAAGGATGTTAAAAGACATCTTAGAACTGGAAGCTAAGGTTGTGCTGGAAATTCTGCAGAAAACAGTCTGATGTCATAACAGATGTTATGACATTCAGTATGACATTCTGTTCTGCAGAATCTGTTTTTTCCTGAGATTTTTCAGGAAGTTTGTTGAGCTGCTATTTTATGTTTTTCTGTTATTAGAAAGCATGCTCACATGGCTGCTAGGTTAATCTTAATTAAACCTAAATTGGTTGTTGAAAAGACCATGTTTGTAGGATTAAATTAAGTGAACCCTAGCTATCTTTATGGAAGCCCAAAACTGAAGTTTCAGGACTGCTTCTATAAAAGGAATTCAACCCTTACAATGCCGCTGCGCCCTTGGATTATATTGAAGAGATAGCAGCTTGTTATTTGTGTACTGTTAGGATTTATAACAGTTGGTATTTGTAATTCTAGTTTCTCTTGTGAGCCAAGCAACTATCAATTGATAAGTGCATTGGACTAGGATTTGTTTGTAAGGGTAGTTTATCACTCAAAGCTTTGAAGCACGAGTGTTTGTCTCTTGATTGAAAGCTTTGAAGCGAGATCAAGATAGTTTATTGAAGTGTGTCTTCACAATTCAATTATTCAATAGGTTGATATCACTGCTGTGATTGAGGGGAGTGAGTAGGTACTCGATCTAAGTAGGACTTAGGTTGAAGTTGCATCGGGTAGGTTTTAAGTGAAGGAGATAAACCGGTTGGTTTATTCCCGAATTAATTCTACTAATAGTGAATTTCCTCCTGCTTGGTAGCCCCGGATGTAGGTGTAGTTAGACACCGAACCGGTAAACAACTTATTGTGTTCTTTATCGCTATTTATATTTACTGTAAATTGTTAACAGAGTGTCGATAGTGTGTCATAACATTCTCGTGACATCACGATCTCGCGCCAAGAATTTCGTGAACGACGATTGCCGATCGCTTTTGACAAAATCAAGGAGTACCTACAAAATCCTCCTATCCCGATGCGCCCAAGGAAGACCTCTTATCATGTACTTGACGGTATTAGAGAACTCAATGGGGTGTGTGTTGGGGCAACATGACGAGTCTGGTCGAAAAGAGTATGCAATATACTACCTTAGCAAACAGTTTACCGACTGTGAAACAAGATACTCACAATGAGAAAACTTGAGCGCTTTGGCGCCCGATCGAGACAAGATATGTTGACTCACACTACCTTGTTGATTTCTAAGATGGATCCGATAAAATACATATTTGAGAAACCAGCTCTCTCCGGAAGAATAGCAAGATGACAAATGATCTTGACTGAATACGACATCCAATATACTTCTCAAAAAGCGATCAAAGGAAGTGTAGTAGCCGATCATTTGGCTCATCAAGCCGTAGATGACTATCAGTCTATGCAGTTCTAATTTCCAGATGGAGATGTTTTACTATTTACAGATTGTGAAGAACCAGGACCAAACGAAGGACCTGAACAAGGATCCTGATGGACCATGGTATTTGATGGGGCCTCAAACGCACTTGGCAATGGCATTGGCGCCATCATTACATCCCCTACAGGCAGACATACTCCATTCACCGCCAGATTATGTTTCAGTTGCACTAACAACATGGCCGAATACGAAGCGTGCATCATGGGTATCAAAGCTGCTATTGACTTAAGAATCAAGTTCTTACAAGTGTATGGAGACTCAGCTGTGATCAGTCAGATTAAGGGCGAGTGGGATACGAAGCATCTGAATCTCATTCCATATCGAGAACATGTTTTGAGTTTGATCCCCTACTTCGAAGAGATCACTTTCAATCACATTCCACGAGAAGAGAATCAGTTGGCAGGCGCATTGGCTACTATGTCATCTATGTTCAAGGTTAGATGGGACAACGAGGCTCCCGGATCATCATTGAGAAGTTTGACGAACCAACAGTATTGTTATGAGCTTGATACAGAAGTGAAACCTTGGTACTATGACGTGAAGAGGTATCTTGAGACTCAGGAATATCCCGCAGGGGCATCTGTCAATGATAAGAAGTTTTTGAGAAGGTCCGCATCCAAATTCTTCCTGAACCCTTCAAAAGTGTCGGCAAAATCTCAACCGTTGGAAAAACAAGATAAGGAAACATACCGGAAATTTCAGCCATATGCGAAATTTCTGGTATACCGGATTTTTCAGAAATTTCTAGTACATCAGATATTTTGAATACACTTCGAGATATTTGGTATATACCGAAAATTTTACATATACTAGAAACATTACGGAAATTTGGAAATGCCCTTCCGAAAATTTCGTCTGAAAGTCTCTTTGAAAAAGGCTAAGAGTAAAGTGGGAATAAAAATCTTCGGAGGGGGGTGCTAGGTTTAATTTAAGTGGTGATTTTAAATTGTACTTGATGCTCTCAAAGGTATGATTTTATCATGATACCCTTGTGAAAAAGCATTTATTTTTTCGAAACATTAGGGGTGTACCTAAAATTTCAGTATATTTCAAAATTTAAAAAAAAAACCAAAATTTTAAAAAAAAAAAACTGAAAAATTTCAAAAAAATACCAGAAATTTACGAAATTCTGATATTTTTCAGAATTTTCAAAAAAAAAAATTGAAAATTTCAATCGAATACCAAATATTTATAAAATTTCCAAATTATTTTGAATTATTTTTTTGATAATACTTGAAATTTCAGTGTATTTGAAACTTCTTGTATATCGGAAATTTCAAATACACTGAAATTTCCGGTATTACAATTTTTATTTAAAAAAAAAATTATCGAAAATTTTGTGTGGTACGAGAAATTTTGTGGAGTACTGCAAAATTTTAAGAGAGGTAATTTTGAAAAAATTTTTTTTGAAAGAGGTAGATTTAATTTAGGGGGTTGACAAGATAATTTCTGAAAGGAATGTAGTTGATTTGAAACCAGAAAAGTTTATGCATGTCCTAATAGGACATACCACTACACTATAAAATAAGAGATATTAATTTTTAAATTAAACATGAACTAAATTAACACTTTATAGAACACATTTCTTAAAGAATAACATAGGACATCACTTTGTTAGACACTAGCTTACTGATAATTTAAAAACCGTTTAGAATTACCATGAAAAATGTATTTTATTTTTATTTTCAAATTTTTGATAGTCTTTAGAGTGTGATTTTGTTTTGGGAATTTCTTTTTTCACTTAGTAGTGTTCTTCTAGACTTCTAGTAAAAAATCTAAAATACTCTTAGAATTTTAAATTGCACTTGCGAACGCACCATCAACGTGAATTTTCAATTTATTTCGCAAGTGTACTTGCGAATTTTCCTTTCAACAGAATTTACAAGTGCACTTGCGAATTCATCTTTTAGTAGAATTTGCAAGTGCAGTTGCGAATTATGTCATGTGTTATTTTTTTTAAGAATCTAAAGTTAATTCGCAAGTGCACTTGAGAATTTTGCAGAAACAAAAACATATTCATTATTTTCACTATTAATCGTAGATATTCAGATTTTGGGACATAAAAAATAAATAATTGTAAAAGTAAATATAGATAATATGTTATAGTATGCATTGAAACATATAGATAATATATTTGACAATACATTCAAAAAATGATTCGATTACATTCTAAAATGCACCAAAAATATTGTCGCCGCTTAAATCTATATGTTTCATACATATCTAACATATTATTATCTTTATTTAGTTTTACAATTATTTGTTTTTTTGCATGTCCCAAAATCTAAAAATCTATAATTAATGGTATAAATAATGAATATGTTTTTATTTTTGCAGAATTTGCAAGTGCACTTGCGAATTAACCTTAGATTCTTAAAAAAAACAACATATGACAAAATTTGCAAGTGCACTTATAAATTCTGCGGAAAGGTGAATTCGCAAGTGTACTTGCAAAGGATGTTTTTGGGTTTTTGGTGGTGAACCCCAGCACCACTATGTGTATAAATAAATTCCCTTTTGTTTTTATAGATAAATCAAGAGCATGTTAGGCACCAAAATACTACTTTTGTATCCCAACTAGGCCGATACCTCAAAAGAAATAAATAAAGATCACTACAGAAATCCACACTAGACCATGAATGTAGTGATCATGGTTGGTTATTTTTTCCGTATAATAATTGCACTCTATATATGTGGGAAGAAATTTTTTGCATCTCATTTGATGTCTAATTTACATGGTCATGATGAAGCTTTCTGAGTTTGACTCATTGATAATGTCTTGGTGACGGGTCTTGCTCTTGTGTCTGATCCAAATGTTTGTTGTGAGAGCGTCTGAGGTGTGTGGGGGGAGAAGTCCCCTACAGTATACTTTAGGAGTATTATTGTAATTTGGATCATTATTACCCTTATATATATACTTGTAACACTGAAACCATAAAGTGTGTAATTTAGAACAAATAAATAAGAAGAAAATATAGTTGCTCTATCATCGTAGACATAGGCAATTTGGCCGAACTATGCGAACAAATATTTTGTGTTTTTTTGTGTACTCTAATATGTATTCACAAACTTGTTTCAATAGTTGGTATCAAATGACACTTAATCCTCGAGGTGCAAAATTCGAAGTGACTCAGTTTGAAGGAAGGAGAAATTTCGATTTATGGAAAATGAGGGCTAAGGATATGTTGGCTCAACAAGATTTATATAAGGCGCTTTGTGATGATAAACTAGCGGACATCAAAACCTTTGATTATAACGAGATGAAGGAGAAGGCCACGAATTTGATAATATTTTGTGTTTATGATATTGTGATGAATCAAATCCAGGATCCCACAACTACAAAGGATGTCGAGGATAAATTGGAAAATCATTACATGTCCAAGAAACTCATGAATAAATTGTTTGCAAAGAAAATTCTATATAGTGTGAATATACTGGAAGAAGGTGATTTGTAAGCTCATGTCAACGCTTTAAACATCATCTTCACTAATTTGACACGGTTTATTGTGAAGGTTGACGATGAGGATAAAGCCATTATTTTTTTGTTCTGTACCAAGCTCTAATGATTACTTGGTGACCAATATCACATACGGGAGGGACATAATCATGTTGGAGTTTATTTCTTCTACCCTTTTGCAACACACATTACATCGCCGAAGTGTAGAGGAAGGTGGAGGAAGTTAAGGTGAAGGTTTGATTGTGAAGGGAGATCAATATTGTGGTAGAGAAAAGGGTAAGGCAGTGGGTTCAAGAAAGAAAAAGTGGTACAAGTACAAGGACATTAAAATATCATGATGTTATGGTTGCAAGAAAATTGGACATTAGAGGATGGAATGTCCATTCAATTCATGCAATAATAGTTCATCAAATGTAATTCACACAGATGGTTCCTACAGTGAAGATAATTTTCTTTGCGTTTCATCTACAAAGTGCACTGATGCATGAATCCTTGGTTATGAGTTCTCCTACCATATAATGTTGCATCAGGAGTAGTTCAACTCTTTTAAATCAGGTGATTTTATTTTTGTCTATTTTGGTGATGATAAGACTTGCACCATCAGAAGAAATGAGCAAATTAAAATTTCTTATTATGATGATGGTATGCTTGAGTGAGGTGCGTTATATTCCATAGTTGATGAAGACTTTAATTTTTATAGGTACTCTTCAAGTGAATGGTTATTCATTATGGTCAGATGGAGATATAGACATCACGAGGCGAATAAGGGTGCAACGATAATGATGAGTGCAAGGAGGACTGTAGAAAACATTTATAAGTTATTGGGGAGCACAATTATGGGTGATGTAGCATATGTGGAAACTAATTATTTTTCTCTTAAGGTCTGGGTTTATTTTATGAAATATAAATCCGAGGTCTTTCCAAAGTTCAAACTATGGAAGGCAGAGGTCGACAACTAGAGACATAGAAAATTAAAGTATTTACGGTATGATAATGGAACTTAATACATTGACAAGAAGTTTATGCTTTTTTGTGAGCAGAATCAAATCTAGAGGCAATTTTCTGTGAGGAAGACAAAAAAAACATAATGATCTAGAGGCACTTATTTTATACACTATCAAAATTAGGAATTATAAAAAAATAGTTAAAATCAATTTTGTTTTTAAAATCATAGGATTGTGCATGTCATTGACTGTCAGGTAAAAAAACTCCTATTTGCAGGAGGTCGTGCATAGGCTCATTTTAAAAGGAAAGTTCTTGTTACATCTTATACAGTTCAAAATAGCAATATAAAAATCTAAAACTTCACCTCTATTTTTGGAAGTATATTTTCGAACGTATCTTTTGCAATACATAAAAGCATGCAAATTTAGTGTCACTCTAGAGTGAAATTAAAAATTACTCTGGAGATATATCTTCAACATTATGAATTGATAAATTCATCCAGAAGCATTATAGACATATTTCTGGAGATGTATCTCCTGTATATTTTTGTGGGAAATTGGAATCATGTCACCTTTCCATGACAAATTTTTTCGGAGATGCATCTTCGCAAAACTCAAAAGTGAAATAGCTAAAACAACAACATGCATGATAACCTTCATTTGCAATATTTTCTTAAGTCCTCTCTAAAAAACCTTTCATTCTCAATCAAGTTTTTCACTCTAAATCTCCATTCTTGTGTATACTCAAATCAAAAGGAGCTAAAGAAAGTGGAATTTAAGGTAAATTTCTTTCAATTCAACCCTCATTCCTCACATTAATCTGGGTTTGAAACAAAAAAAAGGTCACACTTTTATCGGAAATATATTTTCGGAATGTCTATGAACACGTTTAGAAATGCATTTTTGGTAGTTGTCCTGTTGATTTTCTAGTAATTTTATTTGTGTTATAAATGTTTCTTAGTTTATATGTTTTTGTTTACATTGGGTATGGTGCATGCCGATGCTACCCCTAAACCTATTGTATCTCAAGATTCTTCTACTGTCCTAGTGAGTGTGGTATATGTTCGGAACCATTTTAAAAATGAACAAGAGTATGAATTTCGTGATGACATGTTGTAGTGGATTCATACATAGGCCACCAAACTAGGGTTTAGTGATGTGATCGAAAGGTCCCGTAATGGTTTAGATAGAAGAAGAGAATTTATGACATTGGGATTCAAAAGAAGTGGTAAACACAAACCTCCTCTCAATAATTTCAAATGAGATGAAACCGGTTCAAGAAAATATAAATGTTCATTTAAGTTGTGTGGTTATCGTTTGGCAAATAATAAATGGAGATTTAATGTAATATGTGGCAAACATAATTATTATTTATGTGCAAAATTAACTAGCAGTCCAATTCCATCAAGAGAGTTTAAATTCAACAAGTACACCCCTCAAGAAGATCTATAATACACATTGAAGTACCTTCTACCATATGGAAACAATCACAAAATTATGAAGATCGAGTACTGTAACACCCCAATTCTACCCCAAGTATTTTTTTCAAGAAATCAGAGTATAAAATTTCCAACGTAATCAGGATGTCACAATTTCAACGTAAACACATGCACATGTCATATTTACTCACACGGATAAATAACACTTTAAAGAGGTTAGGTCTTCAAACGTAAATAAATTCATTAATTTTGCAACGGAATCAAAAAAGTTATACATACGAGACATATCATTTTTGAGTCTTAAACCATGATCAACGTAATAAAATCTTCAATTTAACAATGCAAGTTTCAATATTGAAAACAGCAAAATAAAACAAATGCGCATTTCCCCCGATTGCTACGTATCAGAGCAAATGACACTGAACTTGGACTAAATTGATAATGGCTAATCCTCCTGATTACCTGCACGTTACCAATATAAAGGCAACGGCTAAAACAAGTAAAGGGTGAGATATCAAACCATATAATTGAAATTATGATAAACAATATATAAAACCACTATTTTGCGATCACACCAATATTCCACAACAAACATAATTCAGTCACCAAACAACATGATCGTGTGTTATGATATGCAACTCAACGAATGCAAATGCATGTGGTACCATCGGAGTAAAACTCCCAACGTAAACAATTGCTAGTAATTCTGAGGCACTAAGGCGTAAGCCTTCAACGTAATCAACTTTGCCCCCAACGACCAACGTGTTCTTGCCAATATAGGCCAACATAGTATGCAATGTATGTATGCGATAATATTAAATGTATACAAGAACAACAACGTAAACCACCACGTAAAACAACAAATCAACCATCAACGTTGACTATCAAGTCTCTACAAACAACAACGTTCCATAATAATAACAACAACGGATTCCCATACAAAAAACCACATCGAGTCAAAAAAGATTCACTTACTGTGTTTAAAAATACTTTTATAAGGTAAATCATAATTTTAGCTGTCCAAGGGATCAAACGGAAATTAAATCGGAGTTATGGTCGGAAAGATATGACCAAAACAGTTTTCAAAGTTATTTTTCTGTTTCTATACAGTATGAGTCGATACATAAGTCTTTGTATCGATGCGTAAACCACTTGTATCGATGCAAGCATCGTATGAGTCAACTCATACGATATTCCAAATCTTGTTTTCTAATTTCCTTTCAGTATGAGTCGATACATACCAGGGTTGTATCGATACATCCTTCGCAAGTTTGGCCCCATGAGTCGATGCATGGCAGTTTGTATCGATGCATGCTGGTTTTAAGATTCTGTTTTTAAAATCAGTTCAGCATGTATCGATGCATACATGCTTGTGTCGACTCATGCAGAGTGAAAACGCCCAAATACCAGTTCTCATGAAATTCCACGATTCAATTTGGAATTTCCATCAATCACAACAACAACATGATACAAAGTAGCAAAATCATAAGTTCTAACTATCTATCATCCATCATATTCCCAATTAGAGAGCAAGAACCCCACCCTTACCTTGGATGGAAGGTTTCTCTATGAATTTCTTGATCGATCCAACTTTTCTCTCTCTACAAGCTCTATGTATCACTCTGTTCCTTTTCCAAAACCCTTGTTTTTCCTTTTCTCTACTAATAGCCAAATAATCTAATTTCTATTTTTCTAATTCAACAAAAATCCTTATAATTTGTTTTGGGTTTAGACTTCGTACCCCCATCATCACTACTACTATCACCATAACTTAAGCTTACTAACACTAACCTTATAGTTATAACATCGTTTCTAGTATTATTCTACGACCAACTCCTAGGTCAAGCTTTCACCAGCAGCTCCTAACCAAACAACTTTCACCAATGCAATCTCTTTACCTCTAAGAATCTTCATCTCGCGATCCACAATTCGCACAGGCATCGTCTCCATTGTGAGATTATCACGCACTTGCACATCGTCCATCTGAATCATATGAGACAGATCGGGAACATACTTGCGGAGTTGCGATACATGAAACACATCGTGCAAATTAGTAAGATTTGGCGGTAATGCCACACGTAAAGCAACTTTCCCAACTAGAACTGATATCTGATACAGACCAATAAAATAAGGAGTGAGCTTCTTAGACTTCAGAGCTCGTCTAACACCAGTCACATGCGTGACTCTCAAAAATAGATGCTCACTAGCCTGAAATTCTAAATCTTTTCTTCTCTTGTCATGGTAACTTTTCTCCCTACTCTGGGAAGCTCTCATCTTCTCCCAAATAAACTTCATTTTCTCTGTAGTCTCTCTAACGATTTCTGGTCCAACTACCACACTCTCACCATATTCATGCCAACATAACAGAGTCCTACACCTCCGTCCATACAATGCCTTAAAAGGTGCCATCCCAATACTAGAATGGTAACTATTATTATAAGTGAACTCGACCAAAGGAAGATAAGTATCCCATGAGCCTCTTTGCTCAAGAACACAAGCTGTCAACAAGTCCTCCAATGATTGAATGGTCCTCTTGCTCTAACCATCTGTCTGTGGATGATACGCCGAACTCAACCTCAACTTAGATCCCAACGCTTCCTGCAAACTCTTCCAAAAATCATAAGTAAACCTCAGATCTCTATCCGACACAATACACAAAGGAAAACCATGCAACTTCACAATCACCCTGACATAAATCTCAGCCAACTTCGCAATCAGATAAGTAAAGTTAATAGGTATAAAATGTGCCGACTTTGTAAGCCTATCAACAATCACCCAAATCGAATCATGTCCTCTCAAGGTATTAGGTATACCTGTCACAAAGTCCATCAAAATGCTATCCCATTTCCATTCCGGAACTTCCAACGGTTGCATCAACCCTACAGGCTTCTGATGTTCGATCTTGTACTTCTGGAAAGTCAAACAAGCATACACAAACTACGCCACATCACGTTTCATGCCAGGCCACCAAAAAAAACCCTTTAAATCTTGATACATTTTAGTAGCTCCTGGATGAATACTCAAATTTCTTCTGTGACTCTCTTCAAGGATCACTTTCTTAATCGCTTCATCATCAGGAATACAAATACGATCTCAAAATCTCAACACACCTTGCGCATCCAAGTTGAAATCATCATTCTCGGGTTGATCAGTTCCTACCATCAAATCCACCAAATTCACATCTCGATTTTGAGCCTCTTTAATATTGTCAAGAAAGTCATTGTTAATCTTTAACATTCCTAACATAACACTATGCGGTGTCACTTCACAAACCAAACTCAAATCTCAGAATTGCTCAATCAACTCCAACTCCTTAACCATCATGGTCGACATATGCAAAGTCTTTCAGCTCAAAGCATCGGCTACAACATTAGCTTTTCCGGGATGATAATTCAAACCGAAATCATAATCCTTAAACAACTCTAACCACCTTCGTTGCCTCATATTCAACTATTTTTTATCAAAAAGGTGCTTCAAACTCTTATGATCACTAAACACTTCAAATCTAGAACCATAAAGATAATGCCTCCAAATTTTCAATGCAATACCACTGCAGCCAATTCAAGGTCATGCGTAGGATAATTCTTTTCGTGAGTCCTCAATTGCCTAGACGCATAAGCAACCACTTTGCCATTCTGCATAAGCACACCACCTAACCCCATCAGACAAGCATCACAGTACACAACAAAAGACTCTCCTGGATTAGGTAAAGTCAAAATCGGCTAATCCCAAGAAGCTTCTAATCTCAGTAACCGATCTTGGAGTTTCCCATTGCAACACAACATCAACTTTAGAAGGATCCACGACAATGCACTACCAGAAATGACATGGCCAAGAAAACTAACTTCTTTCAACCAAAATTCACACTTGGACAACTTCGCATATAACTCTTTCTCTTTCAAAACTTGCAATACGACTCTCAGGTGTTCTGCATGTTCTTCTTCCGATTTAGAGTAAATCAGAATGTCATCAATGAATACAACCACAAATCGATCCAAGTAAGTATGAAAAATACGGTTCATGTACTCCATGAATACTCCCGATGCATTAGTAACACCGAAAGGCATCACCGAATACTCGTAGTGTCCATACTGAGTTCTGAACGCGGTTTTCTGAATATCATCTTCTTTCACTCTAATCTGGTGATATCCATATCTCAAATCAGTTTTGGAAAACACACTAGCACCCACCAGTTGATCCATCAAATCATCAATTCTTAGAAGCAGATAATTTTTCTTAATCGTCACTTTATTCAACTGTCGATAATCAACACAAAGTCTCATACTCCCATCTTTCTTCTTTACTAACAACACAGGCGCTCCCCACGGAGATACACTTGGTCCTACAAACTTTTTCTCAAGAAACTCTTCTAATTGCTTCTTCAATTCAGACAACTCAGATGCAGACATCCTGTACGGTGCCATAGAAACAGGTCTTGTACCAAGTACAAGATCAATCGCGAATTTAACATCTCTTTCAGGAGGTACATCAAGAATTTCATCAGGAAACACTTCAGGAAATTCTCGCACCACCTGCAACTCATCCATTCTAACTTGATTCTCAACAGACAATGTCGCCATCAACGAGAACATATGTGCTTCGTCTTGCATCAATCGCTTTAACTGCTTACTGTCATACCCCAATTTTTGACCTAATATACCACCTTACATTTGCATCATTGCATCACTAACAGTTCAGAATAAAATTAATCGGGTGTAGCATTCACAGGTCAAAATTAGGGTTTCATCAAATTTTCATCTGATTCAAGAGGCAACCAACTAGGGTTTGAGTTTTACTCACCTCATTTGATCTATCTTGATCAAATCATCAAACCTCTGATCATCAGATATCCATCTTCTCTCACTAATCAATCGAGGATCGACCAATTAGGGTTTTGGTCGAGCATGAGTATTCTCTCACTTTTTGAGCAATGAATGACTTTTTTGGCTAGAGATTGGTCATTATATCTTAGATACAACATCTTGACCTATTTTCTGAATTCAAAACATCACAGAAGTTCACAGACTTCATCAGTCAATTTCAGAAACATCTAATGAAAATTCATCTGCACAGAAAAGTCAAACTTTGACTTTTGGTCAAATTTTTCAAAACAAAACTTTTTCCATCATCAAAATACTTCAAATGATCCATCTTGATCATAAAAAATCAAAGAATTTGGAAAAGTCAACAAAAAGTCAAAAGTTCCAACACTTAGAAAAATTTCTAAGTGTTAAAATTTTGTATTTTTTCCAAACTTCATGGCATTTTTTCACATAGTTCCACTTTGATTTGGAAAAAACTCAAAACATGAAAGTTGTAGCTCTTGAAACAAGCTTTCCAAAATGTCCAAGAACTCTCAAATCCATGGAGTCTAGCTATACTTTTGAAATTGAAACATAAGGCTCCATAAACATGATTTTTAAAGTTCAAAACTTTAAATTATAGGTCATTTGGTGATTTCTTCATCTAGAAGCAATGCCACCTTGCCAAAATTGAAGATTAGAGCTGATAAATATCAGCTAGAGGTAAAAATTGTAGGATTGGATCAAGTTGGAAAAATAACACATGGTTAAAAAAGGAAGCTTCCTTTTCCTTTTGCAAATGTCTTTCTTGCCCTTTAAGGCAACTTTGAATTACAAATGCCATGTACTTGTGCCTAATTTTTCAGAACTTTTGACCTATAAATAGAGGTCATGTTGGCCATTTGAATCTACACCAAAGCCATGCAAGGACATGCTTTCTCTAAACTTTCTTGAAAATCAAGTAACTTATGTCAAATTGTGAAATCTTGCATTTTGAAAATTTGTGAAGAAACTTTGAAATATTTAGTGTCTAATATGTTATAGGTATCACATGTAATTGGTTTGAAGCCTAAAATCAATCTAAAAACCATTGAAAATCAGAATTGCATTTTTCCATTTTCAAACTTGTACAAACTGCCTTAAGATTCGAATTCATGGCTAGGCTGAAGTAACTTGAGTTCTAAGCATCCAAACATCATCCATGAACATCATAGACATGATGCAGATCAATTACAACTAACTGTAACAACTTTTTTCCAGAAATCGAGCTTCCATTTTTAGTTGATGCAGGTGGACTTGGCTGGAGAGTTCCAGGGTGATTCGAGGCAAGAAGGGTGATCATACACCTTCCCTAACATCCGTTGAAGCTCAAACAATCACAAAACCAGTTCTGGAAACACTCCAACACCATCTTCGATCTCAGCTTGAACAGGTGAGAACTCAAACTTCAATCTCATGATTCCTTGCATTTAAATGAAAAAACTCTTGGCCATTTGTTTTCTGCACCTATCACGATCCTTAACCCTCAAACAATTTGAAAAATCATCAACCATACATCATTTCAATTAGGATTTTCATTTCTAGGGTTCTTCACGTTTTCCAGAAATTCAATCATGTTAGACCAAAAATAAATGCAATTAACAACCATCATCGAATTCCTTGTTAAAATTCGAGCAACTTTCATGTTTACAACTTCCAAAATCATTGAGAAACAAGCAAGTTACGAAATCTGAGGATTGATGAAGATGAAGAACACTTCGCGCGTGTTCTTGAGTTTTTTCAAATTTAAATTTTCCAATATTTTATTAACACGTGTTTTGATCCAAATACAAAAAAGCGCTCTTGTCCCAGTGGTTTCCAGCTCGCTCGTAGTCCTCTCTGCCACGTATACCACCCTCAGGTCCTGGGTTCAAACCTCCCATGGACCATTTTTTTTCAAACTTTGTGATTTTCTTCATGTTTTTTCACAAACTTTCACATTTTTTTTAACCAATCAAAACTCCTCATTTTGAGGTGATTTTTTGTACACTTGTCAATAAATGTATCTATTTTATGATAGTGCAAAAAATTTCAGAAAATACTTTCATCTGATCAAATTTTAATCGAGCCGAAAACGACGCTTTTGACACTTTTCAAAACACCTTTAAAAGGTGAATTTTTCAAACTTTCGACTTCTGATTCTTTTCAAAACGTCTCATAAATAAACCTCACATTTCAAAACACTTTCAAAACCATTCTTCAAAACTATTCATCAAACTTACATCATTTTTACCATGATCGATCCGATTTAAACGATAAAGCCGAATTCGTTTTCTCTCGTTTTTCTTAACCGATCATGGGCGTCCCTCACGGTGTAAGTCCCAAAAACATTCTTTATGTACATACATATTTTCTTTGTACATATCAAATTCTTTTCATATACATACAAATTCTTACCTGTACATAACACAGATACTTTTTGTAAATACTTAAACACAGATAAACTTCGATCGTTCGTTTCCGTTTCATCTGTATATACAACTCAATACCATTGGTATTGAAAGGAGCATTATTCCCTGTGAAACTGCTTTTAAACCAATGGGCCACCCTTATGGTGTAAGTCCCAACCCTCCTATGTACATCCATCTTTCTCTGTACATAAATACTCATCCGTGTACATACTTACTTCCTTGTACACAATTCAGACTTGTAAATAACCAAGTTACGCTCGTTTCAAACGTTCGTTTCACAAACACTTGTTTATATTTCCTTCATAAACTCTTGTAAATAAACATCATGCATTGTTTATATTTCCTTCATAAATTCCTGTGAATACATATCACACACACACACTTGTTTATACAACTGTCTAGTTATAACATAACAACTAGTCTAACCAATAGGTTCCCCACGGTTAGCCTCCTCTTGGGCTTTATACAAGATGACTCTCCCCACAGAGTTAGCCTCCTCTTGGGCTTTGTACAAGGTAACTCATTTCAACTGAGTTTAGCCTCCTCTTAGGCTTCATATAAGAAAACTCATTCATCTGAGTTTAGCCTCCGCTTAGGCTTCATATAAGACAACACCTGCTGAGTCGGGCTCTCTTGGGCTTCGTTCAAAAGAACTCCTCATTGAGTTTAGCCTTCTCTTGGGCATCATACAATGAAAGAGACAGGAAATCTCTTAACAGCCTCCTATTGGGCTTCCAATACAAAGAATCACCCGCGTTAAGATAGAACCCTGAGAGTATAATTTCCCGGTGAAATTGCTCTTAATTCCAAAATGATGGTTTCCCGGTGAAATCCCTTTTAAAGACAAAGCAAACCATACCTTATAGCTTCCTCTTGAGCTTCATACAAGGACCCTCGATGACCCTCGGAATGCCTCCTCTTGGGATAACAATACAAGGACCCATGGGCTTCTTAAAAGCATCCCTTTAATCCAATCAATTTCTCCTCGAGATTTAGACATCTATCATCTCTATGGAAGAAGTATCTCATCTATCACATCACATACAATCAAAAAAAATTTCAAACTCTTTTTAAACAAAAACATCTCTTAATCGTAAGTGGTAATGCTTGTACACTCAAGCAAAACACCCAATGCTTACAATTAAAAGATTCAATCATCTTTTTCAAACATCTTTCTTAAAAATGTAAGTGGTAACGCTTGTACACTCAAGCAAAACACCTATAACTTACGACGAAAGATTCAAACTTTTCAAAATGTATGTGATGAAATAGATTAGATACATTTTTCATTAAGATGACATTTGTCTCTGTCTCTTACTAACATCCCGTTGCTTCCACTAGCATAAGTGGGAACTACGATTGCTCTGACTTTCTCAACATCCTTTGAGAATACGTGAGGCACAAGGTCTCATCCTTGGCGAGCAAATTTCTTTCTTCCTCGACCAAACAAACCATAGATCCCTTTAGATCCGAGCTACAAATGCTCGATTCCCACTAGATATGTATGCGAAGATCCAAAGATCTTTGCGAGCACAATAATAACAAACACTAGGATCCCACATAATCTATCCTTCTTAAAATCCCAAAGGAGAAACTTTCCCAATCATAGAAATAGCAATTAAAACACACAAACATATCAAGCATATTCATACATAAAGCTATAGATAACTATATATATTTAGGGTGCTCCATCTATTCCCTTTATATAACAAACCCCCTTACCTGGAATCTCCCCAATGCGTTGCGTCTAGTTTGCGCTAGTCGTTACGCATATCAAAATCAATTGAGGGTATTAACAGCTTTCCCCTTTTTCATAATCATTAAATCATCTTTACTTGTGTTGAAAATAATAAAGCTTGATGCTCGCGGCATCTTTATAAACAAATCAAAAGAGTAAATTGTTTCGAGCCAGAGGATCCGAATTTCGATTCGATTCTCTAGCACGTCACTTTTTAACGCGAACACTTACCAGCCAACAAACCAACTCCTTCCTCTTCAAGGGTAGAAAACTTCAAAGACTTGTTATAAAAATTGATATGAACATAGTTACACTCTAACCAGTTCATACCCAAAATCACATCTAGTCCGCTTAATGGCAAACAATTCAAATCAACAGCAAAGTTTATGACGAAGATCGACAAAGGGCAATTCAAACATAAAAGAGAAGTAGTCACCGATCCCTTAGCCGGAATTTCAATGACCATTTCTCCATTCATAGAGGACAACATAAGACCCCATCTATTAACACAATCAGCAACAACAAAACAATGAGTAGCACCAGTATCAATAATAGTAATTAAAGACATACTATTAATGAAAGATGTATCTCTAATGAGTCTATCCTCACTAGCTGTCGGATTCCCAGCCAAAGTAAATGCATTCCCACTAGTTTGTCCCTTCTTTGGTTTCGAGCACTAACTACTAAGGTGTCCCTCCTCACCATAGTTAAAACTTATCATACTCTTATGTTGGCAGTCGGAAATTGCATGTCCAAACTTACCACAACGAAAACATCTCTTCACATCAGCATTACAAGCATAACTCTTGTAACTAGCTTGCCCACATTTGAAACATACAACTTTAACAGGAGCATCTCCCCCACTATTTCTTTGGCCCTGAGCAGCTCTTTGTTTACCCTTCTCCGCATTATAAGGCCTACTACGGTTCTGTTGATTCTTGCCTCTCTTATCACTAACAATCTTGTGATGAGCATTTCTATCCTACTCAAATATTCTACAACTATCAACCAAATCAGAAAAGACACGAATCTTCTGGTAGCCAACAACCTTCTTGATTTTTGAGCGCAACCCGTTCTCAAACTTGATGCACTTAGAAAATTCAGCACCTTCTCCATCAAAATGCGGATAAAACTTAGCCAACTCAATGCACTTTGCAGCATAGTCAGTCACAGACATATTACTCTGCTTCAGTTCAAGGAATTCAATTTCCTTCTTACCCCAAACATAATCAGGATAATACTTTCTCAGAAATTCCCTACGGAACACAACCCAAGTGACCTCTTCACCAGCAGTTTCCAGTCTCTGATGCGTTTCTAACCACCAGTCATCAGCCTCACTTGCTAACATATGAGTTCCATACCGGACCTTCTACGTTGTAGTACAATCCATCACACGAAAGATCCTCTCGATTTCTTTCAACCAATCCAAAGCCCCATTGGGATCATGCTTGCCCTTGAACACTAGCGAATTCTCCCTCTAGAAAGTTGCCAAACTTCGGGATCCAGCATCCCCGCCCGAATTCAGTTGATTCTCCATAGCATGAGCCATTGCTTCCAAAGTAGCAGCAATCGCAACATCGTTCCTTACATCCATTTCAACTAAGCACTACAACATAAACAACAGTCAGATAAAAGTAATTAACAATACTTGATTGTTAACGACAATACAACCTGGCCGGATGGACTGACCTGCTCTGATACCACTATTTTAACACCCCAATTCTACCCCAAGTATTTTTTTCAAGAAATTGAAGTATAAAATTTCCAACGTAATCAGGATGTCACAATTTCAACGTAAACACATGCACATGTCATATTTACTCACACGAATACATAACACTTTAAAGAGGCTAGGTCTTCAAATGTAAACAACTTCATTAATTTTGCAACGTGAAACCACCCGGCTGAACTTCCGACTGATAGGGGTATATCAATGGAGTCACCATCGAACGTCTTTTATCTCACAACGGAGAAAGGAAAACATCGAGTAAACTTGAAGGGATAAATCCCGGTCCTATGACCGAGAGATCAAGAGAATTTAGGTAAGGGAGTTAGTTACGCGAGGGGAAGAGAATAGCACCCCACACGCCCGTAGTACTCTACGGTATCCACTTCTATTTCTAGATAATGGGTTCTATGTCTATCTATGCTCAATCGCTACAATGCATGCAAAAGAAAAGGAAAATAAAGAAACCACGGGGAAAAAAATGAAGTATTTACAAATTTTGCTCGATCGAGCCCCGTGACAAGATGCCTACGTATTCCCACGTGCAATGGGAAAGTCAGAGCACCGTAGTTCGGCTCACTTGTTTTGATGGGTTTTGTGTTTTTTACTTGTGAAAAAGGTTTTAAACACAAATGAAAGGCGCGCACAAAGGCGAAAAGAGTTTGTGTTGGTTGGTTGCTTTTACCTTGAGAAAGGAGTTCAAACCATTATTAAGTATTTTGTTTTCAAAATGAGAAGAAAGAAAGTATTAGTTTTATTACCAGCATGGATGCAAAAAAGGAAACTAGCAAAACAAAAGGGAGACTAGATAAGTACTAACCCTAATGTTGTCATGCAAAAAACAGACCTATGGTTGAGGATGTAAGAGAATCTCTACCTATGTTAACATGTAAAGGATGTGAATCCTAATATCTAGGCTCGAGAACGTATCCTAACCGAGAAAACCTAGGGGAAATCAAACAATCAAGCATAATCCACAAGTATAATCGCCCTAAACGGGTTTTAAATAAACCAGAGGGGTTCCTGAACATGCTCCAACTACGGAAGCCCCATCATGCATCTCTATTCCTACTTCTCATGGCAAAAGAAAGCTATAAAGCCCTACTTCTCATGATATATAGGAAATCTGTAAGAGAATGCGATAAATGGTGTCGAAACTACCACATGGATATAGAATCCGAAGAGCACTACAAGCTAGAGAAATACTCCAGAAAACTTCAAGTACTGCAGCCATGCAATAAGAGTAAACCGGTGAGAATGGTTCAAAGCATAAAAAACAAGCGAAATACGTGTTGATACGCATCCGAAGTGATAAAGCCTGCAAGAACGAGATTAGACCGAACAAAACAATGTAGGAGAGACGCACACGTGGGTGTACAAGCACAAAACACCTGCAAGAAGGGAGTTAGACCCAAAAGTCAAGCAAAAGAATGTATACATGGGTATGCGAACGCAAAACATCGGAGAATTATGTTGTATGTATATACAACACAACCCCTGCATCAAACACATGTCCAACCATGCTTAGGAATGTTAGAACATCTGATGTTTGCAGTTAAAATTGAGAAATAACAGAAAAAACCAGTACAGGTCACGCTAAGCCTGCCATACCGCGCTTAGCACGATCCAAACAGAAGCCTCCGCGCTTAGCCTGCTCCGGACCGCGCTAAGCGTGACCTGCAAAACAAAAGTCAGTAAGTTTGGCACTTAGTGCGCTCCTGGTGGTGCTAAGCGCGGTCTGCAATCTACAAAAATGTTTTTTTGGCTCCGGATCACCTGTCCATGATGTTCTCATGCCGAAAATTGATCTATATAGTTAGGCAACAGTTTTGTAGCTTCTAGATGACTATTGAGTGCATGAGCGTGCGAGGAATGCAAATCGAAGTGATAATTCCAATGCTCATGTATACAAGTCAAATGCATGAGCATGCAAGGGATGTAAATCAAAACGATAAACTCCAATGCTCATTTGCGAAATTTGATGCATGAACATGCAAGGAATGCGAATCAAAATGATAATTCCAATGCTCATGTGCAAAGACATTATGCATGAACATGCAAGGAATAAAAATCAAGATGATAATTCCAATGTTCATTTGTGAAACTAAATGCACAGACATGCAAGGATTGCGAATCAAGATGATAATTCCAATGTTCGTGTGCAAAGACATAATGCATGAACATGCAAGGAATGCGAATCAAGATGATAATTCCAATGTTCATTTGTGAAACTAAATGCATGAACATGTAAGGAATGCGAATCAAGATGATAATTCCAATGTTCATTTGTGAAACTAAATGCATGAACATGCAAGGAATGCGAATCAAGATGATAATTCCAATGTTCGTGTACAAAGTCGAATGGAGTCGCCATGCCAAGGATGCAAGCTAGAAAAAACAATCCTAATGCTCATATGACGACAATTGATGCATGAACATGCCAAGGATGCAAGTTAAGATAACAATCCTAATGCTCATGTGATGATAATTGATGCATGAACATGCTAAGGATGCAAGTTAAGATAACAATCCTAATGTTCATGTGCAAAGAGGTAATGCGAGTAAGTCATGTTATAAGGAAATGTCGGGAGATTATGTCTAGTCTAGGTTATGCATTAACACAAACACTTGGAATGCACATGCAATGGATTTATGTACAATGCATTGTGTTCCTAATGATCAAAATGCTTTGAAACCTACATGTCGACGCACTTCGAATGCAAATTATGCCTCAAGTCATCATGAACCAATGTAATCCAATTAAACTATATGCCTTCTAATGCATGAGCCTCTGATAAATGATGCAAGATGCATGAATTTGTGACCTATATGCAAGAAATATACAAATGCACAAGAATATATGCGTGCTATGTACAAAAATCCTCACATCGACACAAGTAAGGCTGCCAAATCCAATTCAAATCGAAGAATTCAAGAGTAAAGGTTCAAGAATAAGAATCTACATTGAATTTGCATGCAATTTCAGTATTCAATTTCCAGAAAAGCTGAAAGTCAATAACATTTTAGATAAGTGCTTAATTGAACCTAACACTTACTTGAACTTCAAGTTTGAATCAAATTGAAGAGGAATTCCTTGTGCTCTTCAAAGAAAATACCAAATCAACAACGAATTGATGATAATCCTAGAAATTAACCTTGAATTCTTGAGGAAAACTTGAAATCTTCAATGGAGGATTGAAGAAGATGAGGAAGAAATCCTTGAATCTTGAAATTGAAGAGTGTCATACCCCAAAATTTTCCCTCCATCTTCTCAAGACATTCCATACATCCATACTCAAGGATTCCTCAAAGGTTGATCAGACAAACCCTCTCCTAGACAATCCACCCAAACTAGGGTTTGGCAATTCTCAGCTCCAGATGGACTTCCAACATCTCCAATGATCATCATGCCTCCTCATATGCTTAAAAGATTCTCCATGTCAAGTTTCAAGCCTTACAAGTCAAGTTTCCTCAAACAATTGCTCAAATGGTTGAAAATCAGTTGTATTGGACAAAACGTCAACTGTGGTCAACATACAGTCAAACTTCATAATTTTTTGTCAACATCCTCATTTTGAAGTTACATTCATCATTTGATCAAGGGTTGATCATGATTCATCAAGAAAACTCAAGATTTGCTCAAAAGTCAAACTTTCTAAATTAGGGTTTCTAGGTGAAAAGTCAACTGAACTTTGACTGATCATAACTTTCTCATACTTTCTCAGAAATTTTTCCACCACCTCTTGTTTTGAAGGAAATTCAATTCTCTACAACTTCATGTCTCACAAGAATGTTCAAAAAATGCTTCATTTGAGAGGTATGACTCAAAACATTACAGGTCATTTTCAAAGTCAACAAAAAGTCAACATTTTGTTTTGAAGATATATTGAGCATGGAAACTCCAATTGAGATGAGACCAAAAATGTTGGGTAGAGGACTCTTAGAGCTTTCCAAAAAGTCCAAGAACACTAAAAAACATGGAAAATTGAGAAAGATACACCATTCACAAGTTGGGCAATTTTGAAAGAGTGCACAAAGAGAGATGCTTCTAAAAATCAAAAACTTTGCAAATGGGCTTACTTTTTCTTCATCCAAACTTGTTCCTTATACAATTAGGAATATCCAAGCCCAATGCCATGAATTTTTATTTTATTTTTCTATTTAATTTGGAATTTATTCATTTAAATACAAATTAAATTCAAAAATAAAGTATAAAATCAAAATTAAATGCAAAATTGATTTTTCTCTCTTCCTTGAGAGCCAAGTAACTCAATAAAGCCAGCAAATTTCGAAATTTGGATTGATATGGCAAGATTGGATTGAAAATTGATCAAAAGATGAAAATTTGATTTTGTACAAAATCAAATTTGATTTGCATTGATTATTGATTGATTCTTCCTCAAATTAACTCCAAATCCTTCTACTATATATACACAACTCATACCACACGAATTAGGGTAGAGAATTTGGCTGGAGAAACCCTTATTGCAACTCAAAAAACCGTGGTACACAAGCAATTTGCAACCCTAGTTCCAGCTGTTTTCAATCGATTCTAAGGTGTCCATTGCATTCCTTGATACCTCTTGAGTCGATCCAGACCCTCACATTGCTCAAAACCATCCAGAATCAAGAAATCATGAATCGGTTTGTTCATACTTTTTTCAAAATCGTGTTTCATTATTCATGCATTATTAACGAGTTTTGATGTTTGTTTCATGCTTAGAACAAAGTTTGCAAGCGATCTGGGCAGGTTAATTGCATTTCCATGGCCTGAAACGTAATATGCCATAACTAGGGTTCTTGAGTTCAATTTGGGGCTTGGCTTATTAGGAAAAATTGGACCACAAGACTAGTACCAATGCATTCGGAATGATGTCTGGAGTCGAACCATGGTCTTAGATGTTATTTATATTATGTGTGCTTGATTTTCTATTTAGCCATGGTCTGTAGCGTCGAGGGAAGACCGACGCTAGCTTTCAAAAATTCAAAATGAAAGAGATGAAGTCTGGCGCGCAAGGGAAGCAGTCAGGGAGCGACACTTGTTTTTCTCCCACTCGCTCCAGTTTTCAAACAGTAACACGCTCCAGTTCAGTTGGCAAGGCAACACGTTTTCCACCCAGGGGTCATCAGTTCGAATCCCAGCCTTGGCATTATTTTTTACAAGTTTGCAAACTCTATTTTTCTATTTTCTTATTTATTTAATATTTTGCATTCATTTTAATTCTTTTCAATATTTTATTTCATGCATTAAAAATCATCAAAATATTTTTTCCTTTTGCATTTATTTTCAGAAAATACTTATTTAATTTATAAAATTAAAAAACACAATTTTGCATGCATATTTAATTTTATTTCAATTTTAGCATTTTAATCACTTTTAATTAGTTTTTAATTATTAAAATGCATCCAAAAAATCCCAAAAAATTATTTTAGCATATTTATGTTATTTCCAGCATGTCATATTTTTCTCATCTAAAAATTTGCATTTTTACTAACATTTTCCTCTTATTCGATTTCATCGTATTTTCCGATTTTCTCATCTTTTCACAGGTTATTCCGTTTCAGACGTTTTCTTTTACTGTTTTCTTTTTTCCAATAATGTAATTGCTCATGGGATGTAATAGTTTAAATTAGGTTTTTATTTTCCGCAAGTTTAAATTATGTATCTGCCCCAAAGCCATGTAATAGCGTAGGACATTTATCTTTCCGCACTTTACTTTCCGCAATTTACTTTCCGCACCTATAAACTGCTAGTAACTAGGCGTGTATGGCAAGATAAAAATGAACGTAGATCATTTCTAATTCCAAGATAATATATCTGAATTTGACACACTCTTTTCACACATGCACCCCTTAGGGTAATTCTCTCTCGTTGCCTTACGAATTCAAATGGTCAAGTCCCTCGAACGTAGAGGTATTCTAGCACCGTTGCCTTCAAAACAAATCATCATAGTCCCTTCGATACAAAGATCATAAGACCCACGATGTCGCCTCCGAATACATGATCTTGACCCTCGATTGTCGCCTACGAAAAATGATGATAGTCCCTTCGAATGTGCTAGGATACTTCCTACAAGTTGCTTTCTATGACCATACGATGTCCCTTCGAATGTCCCTCTTACATCCATCAAATAGGGTTACCTACCAACTAATGGTATGGATAGCACTATTCTAAAGTAACGTAAAATAACACAAAAACGACCAATTCTGAGTAGGTAATAAGACTTTTAGTTGCTTGCTCTATCAAAATACTTTTCACACCACACACTTTTGTCAAAGTTCAAACTCTTTTCAAAAACGAAACATTTCCGAACACTTTGTATACATTCCTACATGAATTATTACAAAGTCAAAGCGAAATGCCTTTTCAAAACATATTTGTCAAATACACAGAAAGCAAATTTTAAAGTGATCTAAGAGCAACTAAGAGCCCGTAGATAACTACGGATGGAAAGGGGTGCTAATACCTTCCCTTTTCATAACCTTCTCCCTTACTCAGAATCTAACGAAGGTCTTTTTCTGTACTTTTACCTTCCCTTAATTGGATAAAAATAAAAGTCGGTGGCGACTCTTGCTATCCGCACATTTGCGATACAAAACCTACAAAGTCAGTTCACCGTGTTACAAAGAGAAATCAAGAGCAAATAGTTCCTTCCATGTCAAATTCGAGCAGAAGAAGGAGAAGAAGATTGAGATTCAATGAGAGAAACTGCGATGAAAAAAACCAGAATTCGTAGGGCACGCTTAGCATGGAGAGGCACGCTTAGCATGATCTGTGGTTGAGGCAGGTGTCAGGCAGAGGTCCGATGGCGGCATATCGTGGTTGCTTGGAGGGAAAGTTGAAGTTTTGAAATTCGTTTTTGAGTTTTGCTTTTGATTTGAGAGAGAATTGGAGTGTGATTGATAGTGAAAATTAAGCAAATGATTGTGTTGTTTTTATTTGTGAAGAGGAAAATCTATTTATAGTCCTAGGAATTGGGCCTAAGATCTATAATCAAGCCTAAATCACGATTATCCAAATAATTTTTGTAATTAATCTAAAACAGCCAAATCTATGCGAAATTCGGAGTCGGAATGTAAACAAAAAGTGTCCGGAATGCAATTTTGCTTGCGTAAATCAAAATCTCAACTTGATCGGGTGAACGGTCAAGGAAAAACGAATTTTTGAAGTTTCAACGTAATATTCAGACAACTGACACATGTAGAATTTTAGTTGCGCTCTTCCGAGATAATGCCTCGAACGAGGGTCTTCTGATCAGAATTTCCAACAAGTATTTCTAAAGCAATTGAAGCTAACGAAATTTGTGAACTTTTGGCACTGGTCCCACCTTGTTTCGATGAAAATCGAGCGAGATATGATTTTTCGAACTTCGTGCATCAGATGAAAATTGTTCGGTTTAGCCCAAAATCATCTCCAAAGAACAAAATTCTGGTATTGATCGGTGAGGAATTAGCTCCCGAGTTGCAATTGAAAGTTATAGATAATAATGAGGAGAAAGTTCCGATCGAAAGTCATCAGAAAATACCCAACGAGCTGAGAGATACACCTTCTTGAATGCCCAAAACGCGCCGAAAACTTGAAATCCGCTTTATTGAGAAATAAGCAAATGGATCCCTTTTGTTTGGCATTTGGGATGCCTTAAACCTGGAAATCTTATGACCAATGCTATGCTATGAGACTACATGTATGTTTATGCAATCGAATTATAAGCCAGAAATGCGGAAAAGAAGAGGGTAAACTTTGGGGTACAACAGCTGCCCCTATTCAATCATCTTTAAGCTTAAGAGCAAGGTTGGCGTCTGCCTTCCGGGCGACAAGATGTGAGGTGATTGAATACCGAAATGGACTCAAAAATTTACACTTTGCATCCCAAGAGCCTCACTGGAGAAAGGATATGTTGCACCAGAGCTTAACTGGTTCACAGCAAGAAAGAGCACAGAATAAATGTTGTACTCTGCAAAGAAAGGTACAGGTGTAATCCCGACCTAAAAAGAATTGGCCTCTACCCAATTCGATCCACAATGTTAGGGAAGAGCTGACATGCAAGCGGAAGCAAAGACTAGATACGTTAACCAGACTAACCACGTTACACCAGAAAGTAGCTGGACGATCGTGATGCAAAGACCGGAAAACGCCGATTAGGCTTTACGAAGGAGAGAAACAAGTGTATACTTGTTCTCAAAAGATGACCCACAATGCCAGGAGAAAGCTGACATGCTAGTGGAAATAAAGACTAGATACACTAACTAGACTAACCATATTACGCCAAGGAATCGGACGGGTTTGTGATGCGAAGACTAGAAAGTGCCGATTAGACTTTACTGACTCAGAATGTTGTACTTTGAGGGGAGAAACAAGTGTGTTCTTATTCTCGAGAAGGTACAGGGGAAGAAATGTCCTAAAGGCATTGCACCAGGGGATGTGCTGGCAGTTTCAACGAAGATGAAGACTGGAAATACTAACCAGACTCAACATGTAACACCCGGAAAATCATTTAATTATTTAAATGAATTATTAAGGAATTATTTGTTGGAATTTAGTCGAAGAAGGAATTATCGGAATAATTATAAGGAACATTAATGGATTTATAAGTTGATTTAGGAGGATTAAGTGAATAATCAGTTTAGTCGGAGAATTATTATTAGGAGTAGTAATTAATTAACTAGAATATTATTTGGTGGGTTTTTATTATGGTGTGAGAAATAGAAAATGGGGAGGTATTAATTAATTGGCCCGATAAGAATATATGATAGATATAATATTTGATTTATTAGAAGTAGGGAATAATTGATTTATTTTATTAATAGAATAAAATATTAGGTTGTATATAAGTGAGAATAGAGTAGAAAATTAGGTTTTACGAAAAAAGAAAAAAAACAAGTGAAAGAGAGTGGAGGCACAAGGGCTAGAAGAAGATACAAGAAGTGCACAACCAGAACTGGAAAATAGGAATTCGATCGGAGTTAAAACAACCGTTAGATCAAAGGTAAGGGTGGGGTTCTAACTCTCTAAACGGGATTATGATATATCGTATGTGGGGACATAATTATATGAAATTATCTTTGTTTGTGTAGACCGTGTGTGGATTAAATGGTTGATTTTATATTAGTGTTGCTAGTGTTAATCGAATGATAAGAATAATGGTTATGTAAAATTGTTGGCATGATTGAGGATTAGTGTTACAGATAGTAATCGATCGATTGGAAAAAGAGTTAATCGAATTAAACCAGAAGAAGGGAATTGGAGACGGTGGCTACAGGGGTGGGGCGAGCGCCCCTTGCACTATAGGAAGAGGAGACGGACGTCTCCGGGCAAAAAAAAGGAAGACAGGCGCCTTAGATGATAACGCGGGCGCCCCTTGTGAATTAGAGGGGGAGGCGGACACCCTAGTTGTTGCGGGGATGGGTGACCGTACCCTGTAGATGGGCAATGCATTTTGAAGTTGGTTTTGTTGTCCCTGTCACCATATATAGTTAAGTGTTTTGCATTCTTTTCTTATATGCATATAGACAAATAATAACAAATTACCAGTAAGGCTTTTTGGATTGACATGAAAAGTATCGCCTAGCAGAGTTAGAAATTAATATAGTGCTAGATTAGTTCATGTAGCAGAACATTCAAATTGCAGTCTAGTAATTGAGATCAGAACTAGTAGGGTATATGTATATCAATGGCAGTGGGAGATTATATCAGTAGTAGGTTGTGAAATAATTAAGTAGCATGGTTTGTTTATGTTATTCTTCTGCAATAATAAATATAATAATAGTACATACAGTTAGCATGTTGGGCAGTGGGTTTCTAGCAAATGTGGTATCCTTAGTAACATAAATAAATTCTGATGGTAGTCTAGTTTTGAATGCAGGGAAATTAAATATGATAGTGAAGTAAATTAGCAGAAGCTAGATAACAATTAGTAGTAATAGCAGTGACAATAAGAGTACTTAAAAACAGTACCGAATAAATCGGCTTAGTAAATTAAGCGGTATAATTAATTGTCCGAAATGAAACCAAATTTGTCGTGGTGGTTCGTATATTTTAGTAGGTGATTACAATTTTTTTTAATTATGTTGAATGCATCGTGTTGTTGAATTGTGTGTGATTTATTGGCGAAGAATATGTTGCTGTATATATTTGTTATTTATGTGAAGTTGCAGGGTGTTTTCAGTGACAATAATTACCTCCAATTATTGGTAATAACAATGAGATAGGCATATGCCTTGTGAAGTGAATTTATGTCATTGTTGCAAGGTTGTATTACATTTGGCCTTATGCTTATGCTATGTGTACCACCATGCATATGCATTGTTGTGTCTCATTTGAATTACGTTGTTATTAATCGGTAAAGTAAATTATGTTGTTTCTAACGGTGAAGTGGTTTTGTGTTGTTGTTAATTGGGAAGTTTTTGTGATGTGTTTATTGGATGTGATAATTATGTATGATTTAATTCTAATATATTTTTTAGTGTTTTAAGTTGGCATTACTTTTTGGTAAAACTAGACTATGGCAATGTCTTGATAGATGTCATGACATTCAGAGATTGAAGAAAAATCCTACTTGACAAGGATGTTTAAAGTACAACTCGCTGAAGCTAAAAGTCGGCGGAATTTCAGAAATAGTCTGATGTCATAATGTATGTTATGACATTCAGCAGACATTCTGCTCAGAACTGCTTTGAGACTTTCGTGAAGTTTGTTGAGCTGCTGCATTATGTTTTTTTCTGTTATTAAAATGTATGCTCACATGGCTGTTAGGTTAATCTTAGTTAAACCAAAATTGGTTTTTGATAAGACCAAGTTTTTAGGATTAATTAAGTGAACCCTAGCTATCTTTATGGAAGCCCAAAACTGAAGTTTCAGGACTGCTTCTATAAAAGGATTAGAACCCTTACACTGCTGCTGCGCCTCTGGAATGTATTGAAGATATAGCAGGTTGTTATTTGTGTAATTCTAGTTTTTCTTGTGAGCCAAGCAACTATCAATTGATAAGTGCCTTGGACTAGGATTTGTTTGTAAGGGTAGTTTATCACTCAAAGCTTTGAAGCACGAGTGTTTGTCTCTTGATTAAAGTGAAGCAAAATCAAGATAGTTTATTGAAGTGTGTCTTCACAATTCAATTATTCAATAGGTTGATATCACTGCCGTGATTGAGGGGAGTGAGTAGAACTCGGTCTAAGTAGGACTTAGATTGAAGTTGCATTGGGTAGGTTTTAAGTGAAGGAGATAAACCGTTGGTTTATTCGAATTAATTCTACTAATAGTGAATTTCCTCCCAGCTTGGTAGCCCCGATGTAGGTGTAGTTAGACACCGAATCGATAAACAACTTATTGTGTTCTTTACTGCTTAAATTTATTGTTTGAATTGTTAACAAGTGTCGATAGTGTGTCATAACGCTCTGTGACATCACGATCCGCCAGAATTTCAAATGGCATCAGAGCAGGCACCCTGCCTGTTATTTCTGGGTGAGATCTAGGGATAATAGTTTCTGGCATAATAGATAAGGAAGGAGGATTTGGAGGTAGACCACCTATACTGGATGGGTCTAATTATGATTACTGGAAACCTCGTATGGTAGCTTTTTTAAGATCAGTGGATATTAAAGCTTGGAGAGCTGCTGACATAGGATGGAAACATCCCACCAAGCTTGAGAAAGATGGGACTACTATCTTGAAACCTGAGGAGGAATGGAGCAAAGAGGAAGAGGAGCTGGCACTGGGGAACTCTAAAGCATTGAATGCCTTATTCAATGGTATTGATAGAAATATCTTCAGACTAGTTCATCAATGTGAGCTGGCCAAGGATGTTTGGGACACTCTCAAAACTTCTCATGAGGGGACATCCAAGGTGAAAATGTCAAGACTTCAGATGCTCACTACCAAATTTGAGAATTTGAAGATGAAAGAAGATGAGACTATTCATGAGTTTCAAATGAATATCTTGGAGATTGCCAATACCTCAGGAGAACTTGGTGAAAAGATTTCAGAAGAAAAGCTGGTGAGAAAGATTCTCAGATCCTTGCCTAAAAGATTTGCAATGAAAGTGACTGCAATAGAGGAGGCTCAGGACATCAGCACCTTGAAGGTTGAAGAACTTATTGGATCTCTTATGACTTTTGAGATGGGAATTAGTGAAAATGTTGATAAGAAGAATAAAAGCATAGCCCTTGTATCCAATACTGAAGAGGAATGCGAGGTGGATGATGAAGAGAAGATATCCGAAGCTATAGCTATACTTGGAAGGCAGTTCAACAAACTCATCAAGAGGGTTGATCCAAAGTCAAGGTCCAATATCAAAGACATTTCATCTGACATTGGCAGATCTTATGACTCCAGCAGAAGATCCAAGTCAGAAGAAACAGGAAGTCAAAGCAGAGAAATCCAGTTGTCATGGTTGTGAAGGATATGGGCATATTAGAGTTGAATGTCCCACCTTTCTAAAGAAGCAAAGGAAAGGGATGATTGTCACTTGGTCTGATGGTGATTTAGGAAGTGAATCTGAGGAAGAAGCAGCCAAACTTGTCACTGCTCTTTCTGGAGTGTACAATTCTGATATGGATTCAAGTGATGAGGAAGTGACATTTGAAGAGCTTGCTGAGACCTACAAGAAGCTGTGTGTAAGAAGTGGTGAAGTATGTCAGCAAAATGAGAAACAGAAAAAGTTAATTGAGAAGTTGGAAGCTGAGAATGTGAAATTGGAGGCTGAGAAAAAGGAAAACACAGCCACTATAAATCACCTCAACAATGATATTATAATGTTGAACTCCAAACTTGATCAGATGTCCAAATCTGTCAAAATGTTGACATCTGGTACTGATAAGTTGGAAGAAATCCTTCAGCTTGGACAAAATGCAGGAAATAAGCATTGTCTAGGATATGTGGCTGAAAAGAAACCTGTTGGTGACATGAAGAAGAAGAGACATGGGAAACCAATGTCAAAACAGTTGTCACAACATAAAATAGGAAATTTGTCTGGCTCAGGGTATGTGGCTGCAAAGAGATTTGCTAATAACAAGGAAAAGAACAAACCTGGTAAGTCAATGGCAAAGAAGATGTCACACCACAAGATAGGAAATAGGTCTGCCTCAGGATATGTGGAGACTAAGAAATTTGTTGACAACAAAAAGAAGAACAGACCTAATAAACCAATGTCAAAACAGATGTCACAACATTGGGTTCAACATCAAGATCAAAGAAACATGAACAAAAGGTTTCAAAGATGGAGATGTCATTATTGTGGAAGGTTTGGTCACATAAAATCTTTTTGCTTTAGGCTACATGGATACCCTAATCAGACTTCCTATGTGAAGCCTAAGACCAACAAGGTATCATACACTCAACAGTGGAAGAAGAAGACTGTAGCTCTGGTAGCTCACACTTCTCTTAGAGTGTCTGCCAAGGAAGATTGGTACTTTGACAGTGGGTGTTCTAAGCATATGACTGGAGACATAAATCTTCTTAATGATGTTAAACCTCATTCTACCAGTTTTGTTACCTTTGGAGATGGAGCTAAAGGAGAAATCAAAGGTTTTGGAAACTCAAGCTGGTTTTGAGTTCCAAACCTAAATGGGGTGTTGCTGGTAAAAGGTTTGACTGCCAATCTCATCAGCATAAGTCAGCTATGTGATATGGGATTCACAATCAATTTCACTAAGTCTGAATGTCTTGTAATCAATGATGAACAAGAAGTGATTATGAGAGGAGTCAGATCAAAGGACAACTGCTACATGTGGGAACCTGAGAACACCACTCTGTCTTCTATGTGTTCTACAGACAAACATGAAGAGGAAGTAAAATTATGGGACCAAGAACTTGGTCACTTACACCTCAGAGGAATACCAAGATTTCACATTGATAAAGGAAGAATCCTTGGTAAATGTAAGGTTGGACAGGAAACCAGAATGTCACACTCAATGTCTAGACATCTGATCACTTTTAAAGTACTGAAGCAAGTTACTAGGATCTGTATGAAAGGCTAACCACGCTCCTTATTGTCAAAGGATATAGGAGAGGAGCCTTGGATAAAACCCCCTTTGTCAAGAATGAAGGAGAAAAGATCATGGTGACTCACATTTATGTTAATGACAAAGTATTTGGTGGAATGTCAGACACAATAGTGAGACATTTTGGCAACCAAATGCAAGCTGAATCTGATGTGAGCCTCATGGGAGAGTTGATTTATTTTTTTGGACTGCAAGTCTCACAGATGGAAGACTCAACATTCCTTCCACAGAGCAAGTTTGCAAGGAATTTTGTCAAGAAATTTGGAATGAAGAATGGCTGCCATAATAGGACTCCTACTCCTACACATTTAAAGTTGCCCAAGAAAACAAGTGGAGAAAGTGTTGATCAAAGCTTGTGTAAAAGCTTTTTGGAAGGATGTTTCTTCTTGAGAAACAATCTTATTTCTTGGTTCAGCAAGAAGCAAAACTGTGTGTCCCTATACAATGTTGAAGCTGAATACATAGCAGCTGGTAGCAATTACTCTCAAATGATCTAGATGAAGCAGATGCTGACTGGGTACAATGTCATACAGGATGTCATGACATTGTACTGTGACATTCTTACCAAAACTCTTGAGGCTAGTTAGTTTAAGTCTTTAAGGGGTAAATTGGGTATTTGTCAATATGAGGAGTTGTAGCAATTAACTGTGTCTACAACAAGGGATGGAAGGGACCTTTTACTTCAATTATTTATAAATGGGTTATTTAATTATCTTCATCTTATTTTTAAAAGGTCCAAGAATAGGAAGAGACTCCCACATATAATAGTTTCTTCATTTGAAAGTAGTATCACTTTTTCTTCATCCAAAAGAAACCTTGAAACCCTCTGCCATTCTCGCTCTCATTCTCTCAAAAGCCATCAGCAAAATATGTCTTCATCATCTTCATCATCTCAAGAATCAGGCTCTTCATCTCCCTCCATGGCTGAAGTTAGGGCAATGTCAAGCCATGCAAGTCAAGCACCGAGGGTTACTCAAGGCAATTGCCACTGACCTAGAAAAAGTCAAGAAATTACGCACAAGGAATGCAAGAAGGTCTCAAGCATCTCCTTCCGTAAGACTGCTCCATCATCTTCGCCCCGTAAATAGTGAACAGAGAGGGGTGTAGGTCTGTGCATATAGCCATTGTAGATTAGTAACCAGGATCCTAAACGAAGACCAATCTGTTCCTGGGGTTTCAATCCCTCTAAACTATAAGTCTGCTAGCCCTAGTTTAGCAGTTGATCCAGATGTCACTGAGGATGTCGAGACATCCGTGATCATGATGCTTCCCTCAAGAATGATGTTGATCCTTCGCTTAAAGATTCAAGCACGATTGATGATGTTTGTAATGAAACCCCTCACGATAAGGAAGATGTGATTTCGATAGTATTCTTGAGGAATCCCAAGAAATGTGCCTCCGATAAAGCCCTCACGACTAAATTTCGACAAGATCTTAGAAGAGACACCGAAAACCAAGTGGTGATAATCTTGAAGAGTCTCCCAAGGGTCCGATCATTTAATCGAACCTCCGCATTGACTTGATGAAGTGTTCTCAGACAATGACCTCATTGCCAATGTCAATCCAAGCATTGCAAAGAGGATGATGAAAAGGAAGGGAAAACAGGCTGTCTCACAGAGCCCTGCTAAAGAAAAGGGTGTTGAAGATGTGTGCAAGACTGAGAAGTATCCCAAGGCTGGACCCTCTACAAAGAGATGTAGAGTAAAAACTGTCGGTGGTGTCTCTAGACCAAAGAGAACCCCAATTGTGAAAAAGAGAAAGGAACCTGAACTCTCAGAGTCAGATCAAGACTCTGATTTTGATGTTGAGGAGAATGTCACAGACATTCATCCCAGAAAGAAGCAAACTCTTGGGAAACTGCCCAAGGTGCCTGAAGTGGCCATTGATAACATTTCATTCCATCATCCTGAGAATGTTGGAAGATGGAAGTATGTTTGCTTAAAGAGGGTGGCTCTGGAAAGAGAGTTGAATAAAAGTGCACTTGAGTGCAAGGAAATTGTTGATTTGATCAAAGAGGCTGGTCTGTTGAAAACAGTTGTGAGTTTCTCAAACTGTTATGAAGTTTTGGTGAAAGAGTTTATAGTCAATCTGTCACGTGGCTATGGGGATGGGAGGTCTGCTGACTACAAGACTGTATATGTGAGGGGGAGGAAGGTCAGGTTTTCTCCAAGTGTGATCAACAGATTCCTGGGTAGATCTGATGATGCTCAGCCAGAGCTGGAGGAAACTGACAACAAGATCTGTCAAACCCTCACTGCCAAACAAGTAAGGCAATGGCCTCTGAAGGGAAAACTCTCAGCAAGCAAGTTGTGTGTGAAATTTGCCATCCTGCATAAGATTGGTGCTGCTAACTAGGTCCCAACCAATCACAAATCCACCATCTCTATTGGACTGGGAAGATTCATATATGCAGTAGGCACTCAGGCTAAATTTGACTATGGATCCTATATATTTGAGCAGACCCTCAAGCATGCTGAAAGCGATGCTATCAAAGGACCCATAGCCTTTCCCTCCCTGCTGTGTGGAATTATCACTGACCAATTTCCTGATATTCTAGCTGAAAGAGATGCAGTCTGCAAAAGAGTCCCTGCTCTTGGATTCCACTACAAACTTTTTCAAGGCAGACATGTTTCAGACATTGTCATGACATCTGGAGAGACATCCAATGTCAAGACAACTTCTCAAAAGGCAACAGTCCTAGCTGTGCTAAAAACTACCTGCAAAGAGCTTGAGGCAAGGAAGCAAAGCCTTGAAGAGCTGATCTCTCAACTAGAGCAGGACACAGAGGTTGAGGATGAAGGGATAGCTGCTGATGAGGCTGTTGGTGAAGCTGAAAATGAGGATGTTTAGATGGCTGGAGTTGAAGGGAGTTCAGAAGATGCTTCCTTTCATAGTGTTCCTTCTGGTGAAGAAAGCACTTGAGATGGAAGCCTGTCCATTGTTGTCTATTGCCTTGTTGTTTAAATCCTGTTTCCTGCACTGTTTTTTTTTCTGGTTTGTATTCTGGAAGTTTGTAATCATTTTTGTTGGCAGAATTGTAATCCTCTGACTGAGCTATAACTGTAAACATTGTGCTGGTACTTTTCTTCATATATGAATGAATAATTGGGGCACTTGTACTGATTCCTTTGGCCCTTTGTGGCTAAAAAGGGGGAGAAGATCTATTGTGGGAAACTGTATTGGGAAATTGGGAAACTGTATGAAATCTTTATGTGGGCAATTGTGGGAATTGTGGGATTTTTGTATGGGTAGAATTTATCTTATCTCTAGGTTCTAGTTTCTTTAAGCTTAGGATCGCTTAGAACTAGTTTGTCTTCTGCTGCATAGGTACTCTGATAACTTAAGTAGCTTTAGCCAAAAATGTGCCAAAGGGGGAGTTTGTTAGTGTTTTAAGTTGGCATTACTTTTTGGTAAAACTAGACTATGGCAATGTCTTGATAGATGTCATGACATTCAGAGATTGAAGAAAAATCCTACTTGACAAGGATGTTTAAAGTACAACCGAACGGAAGCTAAAAGTCAGGCCGAATTGCAGAATAGTCGATGTCATAACAGATGTTATGACATTCAGTGTGACATTCTGTTCTGCAGAATCTGTTTTTCCTGAGACTTTTCAGGAAGTTTGTTGAGCTGCTGCATTATGTTTTTTTCTGTTATTAAAATGTATGCTCACGTGGCTGTTAGGTTAATCTTAGTTAAACCTAAATTGGTTGTTGATAAGGCCAAATTTTTAGGATTAATTAAGTGAACCCTAGCTATCTTTATGGAAGCCCAAAACTGAAGTTTCAGGACTGCTTCTATAAAAGGATTAGAACCCTTACACTGCTGCTGCGCCTCTGGAATGTATTGAAGATATAGCAGGTTGTTATTTGTGTAATTCTAGTTTCTCTTGTGAGCCAAGCAACTATCAATTGATAAGTGCCTTGGACTAGGATTTGTTTGTAAGGGTAGTTTATCACTCAAAGCTTTGAAGCACGAGTGTTTGTCTCTTAATTAAAGCTGTGAAGCAAAATCAAGATAGTTTATTGAAGTGTGTCTTCACAATTCAATTATTCAATAGGTTGATATCACTGTTGTGATTGAGGGGGAGTGAGTAGGAACTCGTGTCTAAGTAGGACTTAGATTGAAGTTGCATTGGGTAGGTTTTAAGTGAAGGAGATAAACTGGTTGGTTTATTCCTGGATTAATTCTACTAATAGTGAATTTCCTCCCTGGCATGGTAGCCCCCAGATGTAGGTGTAGTTAGACACTGAACTGGGTAAACAACTTATTGTGTTCTTTACTGCTGTTTAAATTTATTGTTTGAATTGTTAACAGAGTGTCAGATAGTGTGTCATAACATTCTCTGTGACATCACGTATCTGCTGCCAGGAATTTCAATATTAATTATCATACACTTGTTTATATTGGTAGATATCTCACCCTTTCTATTTATTCGCTGTTGCCTTTATACTGGTAACGTGCATGTAACGAGGAGTGAGGACTTAGTAGCTTGTCGGTGTCGTCGCTCTAATACGTAGCACTCGGGGGGAATGAACGCATATTGATTTTATATTGTTTTCCATTGCACTGTCGATGTTGTTACTTTGAGAATTTGTTTCCTTTGAATTAAGTTGTTTAAAAGATGCTATATTTTGTATGACGTTTTGAAATGTTATGAATCCGCTGCGTAGTTACTGAATAAATATGAAGTATTTTTGAAGACTAATTAATTGTTATAAGCTCTTCGGATTAATATGTGCTATGTAGCTATTATGATAGCCTTTTTATGTTGGTGGTTTTCGAGTTATGAATGTAATGCCTCATATATGTGGAATTTTTAGCACTCTGATTTTTATATAAACGTTGGGTAGAATTGGGGTGTTACACCAAACATAATACAGAGTAATCTATATCATGCGTATAAGAGAGAGCGTAATACTCAAACATGTTCAAGAATTGGTTGCAAATCAACTCGTGTACGGAAAGGAGGAAACAAATGTATGGCTTGCTTTCAATGCTGAAGACGTGCTGCACCAGGGTAAGAGCTGACAGTTTCAACACCAGGAGGTAATGGACATATTGCGCCAAGAAAAACTGGGACAAAAAGGAGTCCCAGAGATACATGAACACCATTGGGGACGAGAATTACGTTCCTGGCTTATAACCCTATGAAATGCTTGAATTTCAAGGAAATAATGCAGATGCGATGATGCATGTTTGCAAAAAGTATTAGAGCGAGCAAACTGGTGACTGCAGGTTACCAAACCATCTGGTTCAAATCAAGCAGGTCCACCGGGGAACAAAACATCTACAAGCAACCAAAGGTACAGCCGAACTGATAACTCAAAAAGAAAGATCACTTGAGGCAATTGAACATTGTCAGGTGAACCTGTTGAAGATATGACATCATGGGAAGCTTGTCTGCTGGAGAAAGATCTGTTGGAAAGCAAAGGAGATACTTGAAGGAGATCTTCTACCGTTACCCATCACGACTCTGGCTGGGGAAGACGATGATACGCTAACTTATCGGGGAAACCGAGTAGCAAAAGCGAGGACTAACACCCGCACGCTAGGGATGCCAAAAAATGCGAATCCACTGCAGATGAACATCCATGACCAATAGGTGTTCCCATCGAGGAAGCAAAGTGCATGTTTAATAGTTCGAATTCCGTCTCCACAACGAATAAAGAATGCAGCACAATTGAGATTTTATGAACATCCATTGGGGAATTCCAGATGAAACGGGCACCCTACTGTTATACCCCAAAATTTGCCCACCCGATACTAAGGTCAAAATTATTTTTAAACTTTGTTTAAATTTCTTTTGGTTTATTACACTAATAATCTGGGGATTTTTATAAATATTCGTTCTCAAGGTCTATTTAAAAATATAATAATTTATTTCAAATTCTTTGTATACTTTCAGTTGCATTTTTATTTCGAATAAGTAAGATAGCACAATTGGTAAGGAGGTAAGCTTTATAAATATGAGGTCATGGGTTCGAATCTCACATGTTGCACTTTTAACATTTTTTTTTGTTATTTGTTACTAACTTTCTTTTCCTTTTAAAATCTATTTTCAAAAATCATAAAATTATATTTTTATTATTTAAATACTAATTTTCGAATTTTATTATTTATGTATTTTTCAAGAATGTTATTTTTTACTTTTTTTAAATCATTTTATGCATTTTTAGACCAAAATAAAACAAGGTAAGTTTTAAAATCAATTTGTTCTTATTTTGACATGTTTTCAAATCTTGGGGAGCAAGTAAAAAGAAATTAGGAAAATATTGATTAATTGATTAAATTACAAATCACAATTAAATGACATTTTTTGAGTCATTGATCAATATTTAATTTTTTCTATATTTGTTTAACCAAATATTTTGTTATAAATAGAGGGCAATTTTGATTAAAAAAAAAGGAGGACACGATATATTTTTCATTGCATATTTCCTACAATAACATTTTCTTTTCTTTCTACCAACAATCACCCACAAATTTCCACAATTTCTCACACACATTTTTTTCAATCTCTTTTCAAAGTTTCTTTTCAAAAATTGTTTCTAGTTTTTGGCCGATGATTTTCATATGAGGCATTCCTTTTATTTTAACTCGTTTGTTGTCCTAACCACATGATGTTTATTTGATGGTTGATTGTTTTTTACATTTTATTTTCGTATAACAATTCTCACGGTTTCACACTTACAAGCCATATCGAACCACTTTTTTTTTACAGTCCATATCTACCATTAGAAATACTAACTTTTTTTTATCTTGCATATTAAAAATCTTACAATTTACTAATATATTTCTACATGCATTTTTTCTAATTTGTATTAGTGAAGTTTTTTCTAACAAAACCATCTTTCACCATTAACAACATCACTTTTTTTCTAAACAAACTACAAACAACTAACATATCAAAAATCTGAATGAAATCTATTTCGTACAGTTTGTCAACGGCAACAACTCAACCTTGGGTTTTGACCCGTGACAATATTCCTCCATTATCATTGATTTAATTTTGATTCATATTTATGCTAGTGTTTTCTTTTTTTTGTGTCGATACTTTGTTTCAGGTTCAGAATTTATTTCGGCATCGATCCAGATTCAAAACTTTCGACCCGTTGTTCTAAACGGAACACCACCACTGGCTTTCAACACCTCCAAGGACCAAATCTTTTTTTTACCACTTTTCTCCTTCAATTTTTCTAACCTTTTTTTAATTTCTCTTTTCTGATTTTTATTTATTTTCATAAATTAATTTGACTATTTTCTAAAATCCTATAAAATGTTTTAATTTTAGATTTAGGTTTCAAAAACCTTTATTTTAATTTTTGACACAAAAACATTTATTTTTTATTTGCATTTTCAATTATTTTTCTAATTAAATGCTAATTAACATAGATTTAGGATTTTTACATTAAAATCAATCTCAAAAAATACGAAAGTATGTTTTTCTTTCTTTTAATTAAGGTTACTAACCTAAAAAACATTTTCCTACTAATTTCCAAATATTTTACTAACTTTATTCTAATTATTTATGATTATCTCGCATTTACAAATTCTAGAAAAGATGTATAGGTCGCAAATTTTTATTATGTAATAGCGTAGGATTTACTTTCCGCACCTTTACATTTCCACCTTTACTTTCCGCACTCCTATATTATGTAACTGCCCCAAAGCCATGTAATAGCGTAGGACATTTACTTTCCGCACTTTACTTTCCGCAATTTACTTTCTGTACCCTATAAACTACTAGTAACTAGGCGTGTATGGAAAGATAAAAACGAACGTAGATCACTTCTAATTCCAAGATAACATATCTGAATTTAACACACTCTTTTCACACATGCAACCCCTAGAGTATTCTCTCTCGTTGCCTTTTGAATAAATGGTCAAGTCCCTCGAACATAGAGGTATCCTAGCACCGTTGCCTACAAACATATCATCATAGTCCCTTCGAATCAAAGATCATAGTCCCTCGACGTGGCCTACGAAAACATGATCTTGTCCCTCGATTGTTGCCTACGAAAAGTGATGATCGTCCCTTCGAATGTGCTAGGATACTCCTACAAGTTGCCTTCTATGACCATCCGATGTCCCTTCGAATGTCCCTTCTACATCCAACGAATAGGGTTACCTACCAACTAATGGTACGGATAACACTATTCTAAAGGAACGTAAAATAACACGAAAATGACCGTTCTGAGTAGGTAATAAGACTTTTAGTTGCTTGCTCTAACAAAATACTTTTCACACCTCACACTTTTGTCAAAGTTCAAAAACTTTTCAAAACAAAAACATTTCTGAACACTTTGTATACATTCCTACATGAATCATTACAAAGTCAAAGCGAAATACCTTTTCGAAACATTTTTGTCAAACACACAGAAAGCAATTTTTAAAGATGAGCTAGAAGCAACTAAGAACCCGTAGATAACTACGGATGGAAAGGGGTAATAATACCTTCCCTTTTCATACCTTCTCCCTTACTCAGAATCTAACGAAGGTCTTTTTCTATTCTTTTCACCTTCCCTTAATTGGATAAAAGAAAATTCGGTGGCGACTCTTGCTATCCGCAACATTTGTGATAAAAAGCAAAACAAATCTAAAAGTCAGTTCTCCCACCGTATTACAGAACTGGCGACTCTGTTGGGATACACCCTAAAGAGAGAATACCTTAGGGATTTTTAGATCATTTTTACAGCTTTCTGTTTGACTTGTATGCTTTAACTTAAGGGTTGCTTGGGTATTATACTTGTGGGGGATCCTACACCCGGATCCAGGTTTCCTAAGGTAAGTAGCAATAGATCGTCGCGACCGTTAGGCGTATACCGAAACGGTCATCATGATGGCTACGTTTGTGTGACACTTTGGATGTCCTAATACTCTTCATTTCCAAGTTGAGGATAGTATTTGGCTTCCGTGTGGTGTCATCAGCACTAACTCAACTTTTAGAACCTTAATTGACCCATCTTGGCCATTAGAAGGTAGTGAGATGGCCGACTTTGGTGTAGACCGAGGTTGGCTGATACTCAATGCTACGCTCATTAAGATAAGACTTTTGGGATATTTTCGGTCGACCACTTGGTAGTCGTATTGAAATAAACGCCTACGAGAAAGATCAATGATATGAGATTCCTAGAACCCGGTTACTATTATAGGACAGGATGAACCAACTCAAACTTTGGTAGGGTAGACACCTATACCTCATGCAAGCCTTAAAGCTTGGGCTATTGTGTGATTTGTTTGTGCTTGCTAAACATGACATCATGACATCATCGCATTGCATATCATTTCTAACTATTTCAAGGACCTAGGGATTTATCTTTGCTCTATTTTGTAGGGATTATGGTTTCCAGAAAGACTATCCGAATCAACTTCATGGGTATACCTTCTCAGCTCAAAGAATTGGTTTTAGAAATTCCCGATCATGCTCAGTGCATCAAAAGATATGGTTATCTACTTGATTTGGTTATCTCCAGTTTTGAAGAAGATATGATGCACATCCTATTCCAGTTCTTTGATCCGAAACACCATTGCTTTACTTTCCTAGATTATCAATTGGTACCTACCTTGGAAGAGTTCTCTAAGCTACTCGGGATACCTATCCTTGACCAGATTCCATTCACCACTTCAGAAAAATATCTTAAGTACGAAGATATCGCATCAGCGTTACATCTAAAGCAGTCAGACATTGAAGCCAATTGGGAAACAAGAAGCGGAGTTAAGGGTTTACTTGCCAAGTTTCTGATAAAGAAAGCCCGAGAATTCCTCAAAGCTATGAGTTTTCATGCATTCGAAGACATTTTGGCCTTGCTAAATCTATGGTTTTGTGCTATTTCCTAATCCAGATTAGTTCATAGACGTGAACGCCATCAAGATATTCCTCACTCGTATTCCAATGCTTACATTACTTGGAGACATTCTGTATTCTCTCCACACTTGTACTATTAAACGATAAGGAACTACCATGTGTTGCATACCTTTACTTTCTAGGTGGTTTATTTCGCAGCTTCCTCAATCAATAATCAAGAACGAGCAAAGATTGAAGTGGTCTCAAGGGCTAATGTCACTTTCTCATTCAGATACCCGTTGGTGTCTTTTCTCTCAAAAGGATTTCACTTTCATTGAGCGTTATAGAGAATTCCCTAATGTACCACTCCTTGGCATATGAGGAGGTATTACTTATGTTAGTGTTTTAAGTTGGCATTACTTTTTGGTAAAACTAGGCTATGGCAATGTCTTGATAAATGTCATGACATTCAGAGATTGAAGATAAATCCTACTTGACAAGGATGTTTAAAGTACAGCTCAGAACTGGAAGCTAAAAGCTGTGCTGGAATTTTGCAGAAAATATTCTGATGTCATAACAGATGTTATGACATTCAGTGTGATATTCTGTTCTGTAGAATCTGTTTTTCCTGAGATTTTTCAGGAAGTTTGTTGAGCTTCTTTATTATGTTTTTCTGTTATTAGAATGCATGATCACGTGGCTGTTAGGTTAATCTTAGTTAAACCTAAATTGGTTGTTGATAAGGCCAAATTTTTAGGATTAATTAAGTGAACCCTAGCTATCTTTATGGAAGCCCAAAACTGAAGTTTCAGGACTGCTTCTATAAAAGGATTAGAACCCTTACACTGCTGCTGCGCCTCTGGAATGTATTGAAGATATAGCAGGTTGTTATTTGTGTAATTCTAGTTTCTCTTGTGAGCCAAGCAACTATCAATTGATAAGTGCCTTGGACTAGGATTTGTTTGTAAGGGTAGTTTATCACTCAAAGCTTTGAAGCACGAGTGTTTGTCTCTTGATTAAAGCTTTGAAGCAAAATCAAGATAGTGTATTGAATTGTGTCTTCACAATTCAATTAATTAATAGGTTGATATCACTGTTGTGATTGAGGGGGAGTGAGTAGGAACTCAGGTCTAAGTAGGACTTAGATTGAAGTTGCATTGGGTAGGTTTTAAGTGAAGGAGATAAACTAGTTGGTTTATTCCTGAATTAATTCTACTAATAGTGAATTTCCTCCCTGGCTTGGTAGCCCCCTGATGTAGGTGTAGTTAGACACTGAACTGGGTAAACAATTTATTGTGTTCTTTACTGCTGTTTGAATTTATTGTGTGAATTGTTAACGGAGTGTTAGATACTGTGTCATAACATTCTCTGTGACATCACGTATCTGCTGCCAGGAATTTCAATTGGCATCGAGAGTGCACCCCGCTGCTATTTCTGGGTGAGATCTAGGGATAATAGTTTCTGGCGTAATGGATAAGGAAGGAGGATTTGGAGGTAGACCACCTATACTGGATGGGTCTAATTATGATTACTAGAAACCTCGTATGGTTGCTTTTTTGAGATCAGTGGATATTAAAGCTTGGAGAGCTGCTGACAAAGGATGGAAACATCCCACCAAGCTTGAGAAAGATGGGACTACTGTCTTGAAACCTGAGGAAGAATGGAGCAAAGAAGAAGAGGAGCTAGCACTGGGGAACTCTAAAGCTTTGAATGCCTTATTCAATGGAATAGACAGAAATATCTTCAGACTAGTTCATCAATGTGAGCTGGCCAAGGATGTTTGGGACACTCTCAAAACTTCTCATGAGGGGACATCCAAGGTGAAAATGTCAAGACTTCAGATGCTCACTACCAAATTTGAGAATTTGAAGATGAAAGAAGATGAGACTATTCATGAGTTTCAAATGAATATCTTGGAGATTGCCAATACCTCAGGAGAACTTGGTGAAAAGATTTCAGAAGAAAAGCTGGTGAGAAAGATTCTCAGATCCTTGCCTAAAAGATTTGCAATGAAAGTGACTGCAATAGAGGAGGCTCAGGACATCAGCACCTTGAAGGTTGAAGAACTTATTGGATCTCTTATGACTTTTGAGATGGGAATTAGTGAAAATGTTGATAAGAAGAATAAAAGCATAGCCCTTGTATCCAATACTGAAGAGGAATGCGAGGTGGATGATGAAGAGAAGATATCCGAAGCTATAGCTATACTTGGAAGGCAGTTCAACAAACTCATCAAGAGGGTTGATCCAAAGTCAAGGTCCAATATCAAAGACATTTCATCTGACATTGGCAGATCTTATGACTCCAGCAGAAGATCCAAGTCAGAAGAAACAGGAAGTCAAAGCAGAGAAATCCAGTGTCATGGTTGTGAAGGATATGGGCATATTAGAGTTGAATGTCCCACCTTTCTAAAGAAGCAAAGGAAAGGGATGATTGTCACTTGGTCTGATGGTGATTTAGGAAGTGAATCTGAGGAAGAAGCAGCCAAACTTGTCACTGCTCTTTCTGGAGTGTACAATTCTGATATGGATTCAAGTGATGAGGAAGTGACATTTGAAGAGCTTGCTGAGACCTACAAGAAGCTGTGTGTAAGAAGTGGTGAAGTATGTCAGCAAAATGAGAAACAGAAAAAGTTAATTGAGAAGTTGGAAGCTGAGAATGTGAAATTGGAGGCTGAGAAAAAGGAAAACACAGCCACTATAAATCACCTCAACAATGATATTATAATGTTGAACTCCAAACTTGATCAGATGTCCAAATCTGTCAAAATGTTGACATCTGGTACTGATAAGTTGGAAGAAATCCTTCAGCTTGGACAAAATGCAGGAAATAAGCATTGTCTAGGATATGTGGCTGAAAAGAAACCTGTTGGTGACATGAAGAAGAAGAGACATGGGAAACCAATGTCAAAACAGTTGTCACAACATAAAATAGGAAATTTGTCTGGCTCAGGGTATGTGGCTGCAAAGAGATTTGCTAATAACAAGGAAAAGAACAAACCTGGTAAGTCAATGGCAAAGAAGATGTCACACCACAAGATAGGAAATAGGTCTGCCTCAGGATATGTGGAGACTAAGAAATTTGTTGACAACAAAAAGAAGAACAGACCTAATAAACCAATGTCAAAACAGATGTCACAACATTGGGTTCAACATCAAGATCAAAGAAACATGAACAAAAGGTTTCAAAGATGGAGATGTCATTATTGTGGAAGGTTTGGTCACATAAATCCTTTTTGTTTTAGACTACATGGATATCCTAATCAAGTTTCTTATGTGAAACCTAAGACCAACAAGGTATCATACACTCAACAGTGGAGGAAGAAGTCTACAGCTCTGATAGCTCACACTTCTCTTAGAGTGTCTACCAAGGAAGATTGGTACTTTGACAGTGGATGTTCTAAGCATATGACTGGAATCAGAAATCTTCTAAATGATGTTAAACCTCATTCTACCAGCTTTGTTACTTTTGGAGATGGAGCTAAAGGAGAAATCAAAGGTGTTGGAAACTCAAACTGTTCTGGAGTTCCAAACCTAAAAGGAGTGTTGCTGGTAAAAGGTTTGACTGCTAATCTCATAAGCATAAGTCAGCTATGTGATATGGGATTCAAAGTCAACTTCACTAAGTCTGAATGTCTTGTAATCAATGATAAACAAGAAGTGGTTATGAGAGGAGTCAGATCAAAGAACAACTGCTACATGTGGGAATCTGAGAACACCCACCTGCTTTCTATATGCTCTACAGACAAAGATGAAAAGGAGGTAAAATTGTGGCACCAAAATCTTGCTAATTTACATCTCAGAGGAATGAAAAAGATCAGTCCTATGAAGGAAGTCAGAAGGATACCAAGATTTCACATTGATGAAGGGAGAGTCTGTGGTGAGTGTAAGGTTGGAAAGCAAACCAGACTGTCACACTCTATGTCTAGACATCTGACCATTTCTAAAGTGCTGAAGCAAGCTCCTAGGGCCTGGTATGAAAGGATGACCAAGCTCCTTACTGACAAAGGATATAGGAAAGGAGCCTTGGATAAAACTCTCTTTGTCAAGAACGAAGGAGGAAAGATAATGGTGGCTCAAATCTATGTTAATGACATAGTATTTGGAGGAATGTCAGACACAATGGTGAGACATGTTGCCAACCAAATGCAAGATGAATCTGGAATGAACCTCATGGGAGAATTGATTTATTTTCTTGGACTACAAGTCACACAGATGGAAGACTCAACATTCCTTTCACAGAGCAAATATGCAAGGAATTTTGTCAAGAAGCTTGGAATGAAGAATGCCAGCCATAAGAGGACTCCTGCTCCTACACATTTGAAGTTATCCAAGAACACAAGTGGAGAAAACGTTGATCTAAACTTGTATAAAAGCACTTCTGGAGGATGCTTCTTCTTGGGAAACAACTTTGTTTCTTGGTTCAGCAAGAAGCAAAACTGTGTGTTCTTGTCCACTGATGAGGCTGAGTACATAGCAGCTAGTAGAAGTTGCTCTAAGATGGTCTGGATGAAGCAGATGCTGACTGAGTACAATGTCATACAGGCTGTCATGACATTGTACTCTGACATCCTGAGTGTTGTTAATATTTCAAAGAATCATATACAACACAGTAGGACTAAGCACATTGACATTAGACATCATTTCATCAGAGATCTTGTGGAAGAAAAAGCGATTAAATTGGAACATGTAGTCACTGAACTTCAACTGGCTGACATTTTTACTAAAGCTCTTGAGGCTAGTCAGTTTGAGCTTTTAAGGGGAAAGTTGGGCATTTGTCAAAATGAGGAATTGTAGCAATTAACATTGTTTACAATAAGGAATGGAAGGGACCTGTTAGTTCAATTAATTATAAGTGGGTCATTTAATTATTTTCACCCTATTTTTAAAAGGTCCAAGAATAGGAAGAGGCTCCTTCATATAATAGTTTCTTCATTTGAAAGTATCATATTTTCTTCATCCAAAAGAAACTCTCAAACTCTCTGTCATTCTCGTTCCCATTCCTTCAAAATCTATCAGCAAAATATGTCTTCATCCTCTTCATCATCTCAAGGATCCTTCTTCTTCCCCATGGTCAGTTAGGGCAAATGTTGAAGCCATGCATGTTGAAGCTCGAGGGTTACTCCATCAAGGCAATGGCAATCGACCTGAGAAGGTCAAGAAAATGCGACAAGGAATGCAAGAAGGTCACAAGCATCACCTTCGTAAGACTGCATCCATCTTCTTCCCCTGCAGATAGCAAACAGAGAGGGTCTAGGTCTGCATGAAGCCATTGCAGGATAGTGACTAGAATCCTAAATGAAACCAATCTGCACTGGGTTTCATCCTCTAAACCAAAAGTCTTCTAGCCCTAGTTTAGCAGTTGATCCAGATGTCACTGAGAATGTCAAGACATCTCGTGATCATGTTGATTCTCCTGTCAAGAATGTTGTTGATCCTTCAGTTAAAGATTCTGAAGTGAGTATTAATGATGTTTGTAATGAAACCCCCGTCAACGAAGATGTGATTTCATGGCCTTGAGGAATCCCCAAAGCAGTGCTTCGATAAAACCCCTACTGATTACATTTATGATAGTATCTTAGAAGAGAACCCAGAAAAACCAAGTAATGATAATCTTGAAAAGTCTCCAGTTCAAGATTCTGAAAATTTAACTGAACCTCCTGTCATTGACTTGGATGAAGTATTTCGACAATGACCTCATTGCCAATGTCAATCCAAGCATTGCAAAGAGGATGATGAGAAGGAAGGAAAAAGGTCCTCACAGAGCCCGTTAAAGAAAAGGTGTTGAAGATGTGTAAGGGTGAGAAGAATCCTAATATCGACCTCTACAAAGAAATGTAGAGTAAAACTGCTGGTGGTGGCTCTAGACCAAAGAGAACACCAATTGTGAAAAGAGGAAGGAATCAACCTTCGTGAGTCGATTAAGACTCGATTTTGATGTCGAGGAGAATGTCACATATTCATCCAAGAAAGAAGCCAACTTGGGAACCGCCAAGGTGCCTCGGCGGCCATTGATAATATCTCATTCCATCATCCTTAGAATGCCGAAGATGGAAGTATGTTTGCTTAAAGAGGGTGGCTCGAAAGAGAGTTGAATAAGAGTGCACTTGAGTGCAAGGAGATTGTTGATTTGATTAAGGAGGTTGGTCTAATGAAAACCAGAGTTTCTCAAACTCGTTATGATGTTTTGCAAAGAGTTTATAGTCAATTTGTCAAGTGGCTTTGGTGATGGAGGTCCACGACTACAAGATCAGATATGTGAGGGGAGGAAAGTAAGGTTTTCCAACCGTGATCAATGATTCTCGGGAGATCGAAGATGCTCACCAGAGCCGAGGAAATCGACAACAAAATCACAAACCATCAACGCCAAACAAGTGAAGTAGTGGCCTCAAGGAAAAACTCGAAGTAAGTTGAGTGTCAAATTTGCCATCCCGCATAAGATAGGTGTTGCTAATTGGGTCCCAACCAATCACAAGTCAACCATCTCCATTGGATCGAAGATTCATATATGTGAGGCACTCAAAGCTAAATTTGACTATGGATCCTATATATTTTAGCACTGCATGCCGAAAGCTATGCAATCAAAGGACCAATAGCCTTTCCTCCCTCATGTGGAATTATCATTGATCAATTTCGATATTCTAGCCGAAAGAGATGCGAAAAGAGCCCCTACTTGGATTTCACTACAAACTCTTTTCAAGGCGATATGTCCCGACATTGTCATGACATCCGTGAGACATCCAATGTCAAGGCAACATCCCAAAAGGCAAAGTTTTAGCTGCTAAAAGCTACCCGCAAAGAGCTTTAAGCAAGGAAGCAAAGCCTTGAAGAGCTCGATCTCTCAACTAGAGCAGACAAGAGGTTGAGGATGAAGGATACCGGTAATGATGTTGTTGGTGATGCCAAATGAGGATGTTCGATATTGTCGGTCAAGGAGTTCGTAAGATGCTTCCTTTCATAGTGTTTCTTTTGGAGATGAGAGTCTTCGATGAAAGCTTGTCAATTGATGTCTTATTGCCTTTTGATTAGACTTTGTTCTCGCTTCTTCCTGCTTTGTTTTTGATAATTGTAATCTTTGACAGTAGATGTAATCAGAACTTAATTGTCCCGTACTTTTCTCAATATATGGTTGAATGTTGGGTACTATTTGATTCCTTGGCCCCTTTGTGGCTAAAAAGGGGAGAAGTACTGAAATTGGGGAAATTGTATGGAAATTTTTGTGGGCAATTGTGGGAAATTGGGAAATTTGTATGTAGAATTTATCTTCTAGGTTTCGGTTTTAAGCTTAGGATAGCTTAGAACTAGTTTGTTTTCTTCTCACGCATAGGTACTCTGATGATTTAAGTAGTTTTAGCCAAAAATGTGCCAAAGGGGGAGTTTGTTAGTGTTTTAAGTTGGCATTACTTTTTGGTAAAACTAGGCAATGGCAATGTCTTGATAAATGTCATGACATTCAGAGATTGAAGATAAATCCTACTTGACAAGGATGTTTAAAGTACAAATGTGAATCGAAGCTAAAAGTCGTTGGAATTCTAGAATATTCTCATATAATGTTATGATATCAAAGGTGACATTCTGCTCAGAGAACTGCTTTTTCCTGAGATTTTTCAGGAAGTTTGTTGAGCTTCTTTATTATGTTTTTCTGTTATTAGAATGCATGATCACGTGGCTGTTAGGTTAATCTTAGTTAAACCTAAATTGGTTGTTGATAAGACCAAGTTTTTAGGATTAATTAAGTGAAACCCTAACTATCTTTATGGAAGCCCAAACCTGTTTCGTGGATCGCTTCTATAAAAGGAATAGAACCTTACACTGCCGCAACCGAATGTATGAAGATTTAGCAGTTGTATTTTGTGTAATTTAGTTACTTTGTGAGCCAAGTAATTATCAATTGATAAGTGCCTTGACTAGGATTTATTTGTAAGGGTAGTTTATCACTCAAAGCTTTGAAGCACGAGTGTTTGTCTTGATTAAAGCTTGAAGCAAAATCAAGATAGTGTATTGAATTGTGTCTTCACAATTCAATTAATCAATAGGTTGATATCACCAGATTGGTGGGGAGTAGAACTCGTGTCTAAGTAGGACTTAGATTGAAGTTGCATTGGTAGGTTTTAAGTGAAGGAGATAAACTAGTTGGTTTATTCCTCAATTAATTCTACTAATAGTGAATTTCCTCCCGCTTGGTAGCCCCCGATGTAGGTGTAGTTAGACACCGAACCGGTAAACAATTTATTGTGTTCTATCGCTGTTTGAATTTATTGTGTGAATTGTTAACGGAGTGTTAGATATCAGGTGTCAACATCTCTCGTGACATCACGATCCGCTGCCGTGAATTTCAATTGGCATCGAGTGCACCGCTCGTTATTTCGGGTGAGATCTAGGGATAATAGTTTCATGAATGGATAAGGAAGGAGGATTTGAGGTAGACCACCCACCGGATGGGTCTAATTATGATTACTAGAAACCTCAGATGGTTGCTTTTTGAGATCATGGATATTAAAGCTCGAGAGTCACGACAAAGGATGGAAACATCCCACCAAGCTTGAGAAAGATGGGACTACTGCTTGAAACCCGAGGAAGAATGGAGCAAAGAGGAAGAGGAGCTAGCATCTGGGAACTCTAAAGCTTTGAATGCCTTATTCAATGGAATAGACATGAAATATCTTCGCACTAGTTCATCAATGCATGGCCAAGGATGTTTGGGACACTCTCAAAACTTCTCATGAGGGGACATCCAAGGTGAAAATGTCAAGACTTCAGATTTACCCGCGTTTTATAATAATAATCAGAGTATTTATTCATAACCAAGAAGGCGTCACAATTTTAAAACATAAAAAGTTCCCAAACATGTGTCATGCTTTCATCAAGAAGACTTATCAAATAATTAATGCAATGCTTATGTTTAATGAAATGTAACATAACCAAAACTTCTGAATACAACATTCACAGTATTCCAGAATAAATAAACTAAAACCTGAATCACAACATTAAAGAATTCCAGGAATAATAAGTCAACATAATTCAAAGTTATTCAAAAATATCCATTAAAGGATCAAGCAACCGCTCCTGTTACATCTACCGAAAGCACGACCGACACGCGGACTAACCGACCGACTCAATACTAGAGCTATCCTCACCAACCAAGCAACTAATCACTTGATCCGAAATGTTGAGTAAGGGTGAGATCTCAATTCAATATAACATGCATTATAATGCTTTTAGAATACAATAGAAATAAAGATACATTAATCCATTTAATCAAGCACAAGTCATAATCAATTCACAACACAGCTCACACAATGAACATGTACATAATTCAAACAATGGATATTGCAACACCGAATCCATCCTAGCATGTTACAATCCCATATGCAATGCGCATCTATGTATGTGGTACCAAACGTGAACCGAGTTCACACACCGCTCCGCTTACATGGAGACAGATGTATTCATGATTCGCCCATAGCTATTGGGTCAAGAATCCAGCCTCACTACCTCAACCTCCGTAAGTATATTGGCTCAACCGCCACTTCCGCACAATGGGAATGAACCAAATCAATAATGTATATGCATGCATCATAAAAGCATGCCATCATTTCACATATCATGATATTAATACAAATCACATCATGTCAATTCACCGAAGGTATCTCATTCAATCAAAATGAATAACAATATATAACAACACTGAAGCATCAATACCTCATCGTAACTCATACCATTCATAATAATTCTCATTATTCTTAATTACTCATCCTTTTCAAAAATCGAGCGCCACCATTTTAAAAATAATTTAGCAAAATAATGTTTTTCTTTCCAAAAGGTAGTATTTAAAATTTAGGAACAACAAAATCTAAGCACTTAATCGGAGTTACGGTTTAGAAAATATGAATTTTTGAAGTTTTAGAAAAATTGAAAAAATGCACAAGGAACCCGGTTCCTATCTATACAGGAACCGGTTCCTGTGAGTTAAAAATACTTCGCCCCTGGTTTTTGAATGGGGAACCGGTTCCGACATATATGTGAACCGGTTCCCCGAGTCTATTTTTCCCGCCGCATTTAACATGGAACTCGGTTCCTCCCCACAGGGAACCGGTTCCCACGACCTCTGACAGCATTTTTATTACGTTTTGACAGTATTTTTCATTCTTACTCATTTCATCGTCATTTCACACCATTATAACATCAAACAACATGGTTTATTCATCCTTATCAATTACCTGACATACTTATGATCCCTAATTTCAACACCGACACAAATAGAGTTTATTCCTATAACTCATAATCATCATAATTCAAATTCTCTAACATACCCAATTATCCCTATGATTCCCAAAACCCATAAGGCATATTAATCGATCGAAACCACCCCTTACCTCGCGATGATTCTTCGATTCTCTTGTGTCGGCTTTTCCTCTCTTTTCTCTCTTCTCTCCAATTCCACGTGAAAACAGCTTCCAAAAACCTATTCTTTCTTTCTTTTCCCTTTTTATATTCCTTTTAATGTTCCTTTAATTATTCCAATAAAATAAAATAATTAAAACTTAATAATTAGTAGAGTGATTTACTTCTTAACCCACCGCTTACTCGCACACCTCAACACATTTTCATTTAATGACCCAATTAATCCACTAAATTAATACCGAGACTTCATTTAATTAAATAATTAAATCCTCACTTAATTAATATTTAAATTAAATCGGGTGTCATTGTCCACATGATATGCTTCTCAAAGATATTGGTCCTTGGGAACC
>CM038796.1:60282104-60388805 GCA_021764765.1 Vicia sativa | reverse complement strand
GTGAGAAGGACAATAGGATAAGGCAATTCACATAGAAGCAATTGCAAAAGTAAAAATAAGAGGAAAACTAAAGCGCGTAAGCAATCGACAATGAATCCTCGCATGGGTTTCAACCACGATATCACTTTTATAACTCGACTATCTCTTCACTTCCGGCTTTTCCGAAAAGGGTGATTGACGATCACTTCCGCCGGATAACGAGATATTACCACAAGGTGCGACAGTTGATCTAATGCGGGACGTAGTCGCTGGCCTTTCTTACTTTCACAAATAAGCAAGTCTATGCATAGTATTTCTTAACTATGTCCGCGTTCACAGACAGCGGAAAATCTTCTCCGTCCATCGTGGCGAGCATAATGGCGCCACCTGAGAAAACTTTCTTCACAACAAACGGCCCTTCATAATTCGGCGTCCACTTGCCCCGAGGATCACCTTGAGGAAGAATTATCCTCTATAGCACGAGATCACCAGGCTGGTAATTTTGAGGCCACACCCTCTTTTCATATGCTCTTTTCATCCTCTGCTGATAAATTTGTCCATGGCCAGAAGCGGTGTAACCGTTTCTCACCAATGAGGCCTGGCTGGTCAGCAGGTTACACCCCTCATCTTCATCAAGCTCTACATCTTTCATGATTCTTAATGGCGGGATCTAAACTTGATTGGAAGCCACGACTTCCGTACCGTGAGCAGAGAAAGCGAGGTTGCCCTGTTGAAGTCTGACGATGATCCTGTAACCATGCAAGCGAAGAAACATCTCATGCCAATCTCGATGAGGTTACTACCATCACGCACAATCTTCTTAATGTTCTTATTTTCCGCCCGACTCCGTTCATCTTGAGCGGTATGGGGATGAAGTGTGATGCTTAATCTTGAAGGACTCACAAAGCTCCTTCATCATCTTGTTTTTAAGATTCAACCCATTATCTGTGATAATCTTGTCAGGAATTACGTAACGACAGACGATATTGTGCTTGATAAACTGGGCAACCACTTTCTTAGTGACGCTTGCATAGGATGCTACTTCAACCCACTTGGTAAAATAATCTATCGCAACCAAAATGAAGCGATGCCCGTTGGGCCAGTCGGCTCTATCTTTCGATCATATCAATACCCCACATAGAAAATGGCCAGAGAGGTGAAAGGCGTTCAAAAGCGATGGTGCACATGCACCTTATCCGGCATATACTTAGCATTTATAACACACCACGGCATGATTAAAACAATCGAACCTCCATTGTTGACGATAATACCATTTCATAAGATCCTTTAAGCTATAGTGTACCGGAATGAGTTAGAATGAGCTCGTGCATCTCTTTAATGCTTTTAAAGCTTCATCTTTACCAACACATCTGAGCAACAATCCGTCATGATGTCTACGGTATAGCACGCCGTTGTTGAGGACAAACTTCGCCGAGAATCTTCTCAAGAACTTCTTATCTGTCAGAGAAGCTTCCTCAGGATACTCTTGCAGGAAAAACCTCGTATATGATCTTAAGGGATTCGGAAGCTCATACAAGGGATGCATGGCCTCCAAGCTATGGGTCTAGCTTACCCCGCAATTGGGATCCCTTAGATATAAAGTAGATGACCCCTCTTGAGCGTGTGGCTAAGAGAGGTAATGAGAGAATGATCTTTTTCCATGGCCCTAAGGCCTCTTTTATAGTATAGTCATCACTAATAATCATAATGATGTAACCGTTCATTAATACTTGAAGCCATTTACTTATGATTCGTAGCGTCGTGGCGTCCATGAGTAAGCGTGAGCTCAGTCCAACCTCGGGTTTGTGTAGGGGAGCTCCCTGATTACCGACTATAGGATCCTTCCGGGGCTGACCCGTTCTCCTATCGCAATTCCGGGTATCATGCGGATAAGGTCTCACATCTCGATCAAGATCCATCCGGGATATCGCAAACCACCCTACAGTCTTACATCTCGGTGGGAATTTATGCATGATCATAAGCCCCGAGCATATGGTTTCTAGACCTTGAAGCCTTATGGACGATTTAATAGAAACATAAACTTTGACCCAGGCGGACCTCGATACCAACTTTGCCTTAGTGCGAATGCACCAATGATTTACCATTCTTCACTTTTGAGGTTTTTAATGTAATGCGTCATTTGGGATCGGCACTCCGGCTTAACCAAAGCGTAACGCTTCGTTTTATCCGGGCTAGATCCCGGGGCGCATGGGCGGGATAAAAATTCCTTTAAACCTCACATCTCGGCTCGGAGTAGTAAGATATATGAGCAGACTAGCCCCAAGTATCTTGAGTCGAGGCTTTGGTGAAATGTTTTAGCGGAATCCGATTAAGGTCCTTCGCCTTATATAGTATGACGGAGCTTTTGAGGTTGCTGGTGAGCGATTTTATGTTATGCTACTGGCCCCTGACCATAGGGTGTAGCAAACAACAACCACGATGGCTTGGGCGTGCAGTAACAATTTATTCTAGCATGATGTATTCTATCCTCGTCATCGATACTCGGTTTAACTGAAGCGTAGCGCTCGTTCTTGGTCAAATTTGGACTCGAGAACTTTGTCGGGCTATTGGTAGTAAGACTTAGATTTATAAATAGACAGGTAGTTTTCGAGGTTTGCCAGTCACACTTTATCAGTTTTCAAAAATGACCCAGGCTTGAAGTCGGGGTTGTGAAATCTTTGGATTGTGTCGACCAGTCCAAGCAAAGTATCTTGAACCAAGGCTTTGAGGAGTTATGGCGAAATGCCGGGCGGAATCTAATTAAGGTTCTTTGCCTTATATGCTTTGAAGGTTGTTCCGTAGGAGCAGAGCTCTGAAGGTTGTTGGTGTAGGAACGAGCCTTTGGTTGAGCCTCTATAGGGGTGATCCGAGAGGATTGAGCCCACCGAGGGTGACACGAAGGTTGTTCGAGTAGGACAGGCCTTTAAGTCTTGAGCCTCTATATGGATGATCCGACGGATCGTAGCCCAACCGGGTGACCTGAAGGTTGTTCCGCGTGGAACAGGCCTTTGAGGTTCATAGCCTCTATAGGGATGATCAGCGGAATCAGAGCCCAACCGAGGGTAACCTGGAGGTTGTTCCGTGTAACAGCAGAGCCTTTGAGGTTCAGAGCCTCTATAGGGATGATCCGAGACGGAATCAGAGCCCAACCGAGGGTGACCTGAAGGTTGTTCCGCGTAGGAACATAGCCTTTGAGGTTGAGCCTATAGGGGTGATCCGAGACGGTTGAGCCCACCGAGGTGACACGAAGGTTCAGAACCTCTATAGGGGTGATCCCAGACGGATTGAGCCCGGTAGGGTGACCAAGGTTGTTCCGTGGGACAAAGCCTTTAAGGTTGAGCCTCTATAGGGTGATCGAGATGGATTCGAGCCCAGCCGGGGTGACTAAGGTTGTTCAGCGTAGGAGCGAGCCTTTTGGAAGAGGGTTTCTGTGATGAGAGGATCCGAGACCGAGCTCAAGATGCATACCTAATGGCTCCCGCCTTTAGTTGGAGGTGCAATGTACTCATCCGTTACATCCTACTTGGCCTTTACAAACTAGGATTAACTACAAGATGCCTCTTCGCCCACACAGGAGAGTAAGACGACACCTTTACATAATGGTATTTAAACAATATTTTAATCTTTACAAATTTTTAACTATCCCATCTGCCCGACTTTCTGCTGTCTCTTCTTCTATCATATTTGATCGGGATGGTTATATGAGCCCCCCAAGCGTGAGGCTTTGTTGATACACAGTGAAGCGCTTTGATACGGAGCCATCTCGATTAAGGATGACTCAATTTTGTCGTTTGCTTCTCGAGTACTTACGCTGGGCACTTGTTTATTTTTCGCATGTTGTCCGGATCCTTCCTTATCTTGATACTAATAAAAATAAAATGCCTCCCGCCCACATAGGGGATAAGGACGACACCTCTATCTCTGAACGAGATCTTTTGAAAACAACATAGATATTAACTCGCCCTATTACAATGATGTTAAATCATAAATTTGCATATGTTCAGCCCAACGATTTATTCCAGTACTCTGTTGCAGATCGACTTTTGCTTCGAACAATGCCACAGACTCGAAAATATTGGTATTGCCCGTTTCTGTGAGTTAGTTGTCCCATAACAGTGATGAGTTTGCTTTATTGGTGAAATCACAACATGTGTTTGATAACCTTGTATGATAGCAAACTCTGGCTGAAATATCATTTGGTAACATTGTCTTTTAACCGTGTTTGGCCTGCTTATTCGAAATTGATTAGTTACTAAGTTTCTATAATATACAGTTAATGCAACATTACAAGAACTTTGGGAACTGAATAATAATAATGATTATGATATTTCAAATTACTTATCTCATGGTTTGATCATTCCTATGTCGCATCAAGAACCGTCAACCACTATGATCTCTTTCAAGCTAGGGTGGTGTGTAGCACCCGAGATGTCCTGATCAGAACAATTGCACCTCAGCTATACGATTTAGATCAGTCCCGTCCTTCTCCGGCAACACCGTGGCCTTTTGGTATTGATGAGGCAGTTATTCAACCATCCCTCGATCTATAAATTTATCGTCCGCTTGGTTTGAAGCCGACTAGTAGTCGTGTAGCCTCCTTGCATTTTTCCAAAGCATACCGAGAACTACGACATACAAAAATTAGCAACTTGGAGCTACTAACCATGCTATCCATTCAAACAGAAAATATCTAGACTAAAGGGTGCCTTGGAAAATATATAATGTTAGAATAATTATGTATGAAACTTTCACCAATTTCTTCATTGTTTGTTATAGAGATTAACAACAATCAGTAAACAACAATCATGCTTCTACACTAAAACATAATCAACGTAAAAACCAATCTTTTGCCACTGAAGCTCATCTTACTATTCAACCAGCGTGAGAGTTACAGAAAGTAATTGAATCTTCACATATTTTTAATACTTTTAATGCTAAACCATATTGGTTATTCTAAAGTTCTCTTTGCAACACACGCAAAATGTTAATGAGCCAATCGCTTCATAATTGTAACCAAATAATAGTAACAGACATCACTCCAATGAATGATGATTTATTCATTGTAATTGGTAAGAAAAACGGATAAGAATTACTTATCTTCTGATTGTGGTCATGAACTATGATCAGTTTCCGAGCTCACACCAGAAAGTTGTTGTTGTAGTGCTAGTCCTGCTCTACTTTGGACCAATATGCCACTGACTGAAGTTGCTACATCCCAACACGGATTTCCTTCGTATAGTGAATTGCTTTACTCTTGCCGGGGTAGTTGTTCCAAGCACAAACACGGTTTTTTTATGAGTTTAACTAGCTAGTCTAGACAACAGAACCCTGTTCTGAGATGCCGCTACCAAACTCGCGGCACAACATATTGAATATACATAAAAAAACATGTTCCAAATCGGCAGAAGTTATTTAAACGAGTACTTAATATTCAAATGTTTTTGTTTTCTGCAACAAGAAAGGAGAATGTAGGAGTAGACTTATCTTTCGTTTGACGACATCGATGTCATCAACTGAGGTAGGAACTTTTAATCCTTGCTAATCGGCTTGAACTTTGCTCTCGACTATCATTCATAAAAGGTGACCCTCGGCGTCATTCAGAACAACAGCTGCAACCTTCGTTACCTTCTACTTCTGATTATAGTGGGAATGCACCCGGTGTTGACGCCGGATGGGCATCTGATCGACAACTTGATTCTTTGCTTGATTCGCATTCCCCCCACAATTTGCGTCCAATTCTCCATATTTTATAGCAGTATTAAGAACAATTTTATTCATCATGCGTTAGTCAATTGAAATCAGTAAGTAACTACAATAATAATTTCTTATCCTTCGATGACGCATTTCGTAACGGTCTGCTGCTCAATCTTCATAACAGTATGGCCGCCATTATAGTTATTTTTCGATGGCCTTGGAAGTCGAAGCAGGCGAAATACGCTTATAAGCCATACATTAGTTGTACAAAATACATTTAATCTAACATCTGATCTTCTAAGAAAAGTAGGCATGTATGTCCCTGTAAGAGGACGGTGACAACTTCCTGCGTAACACGCATAACAGAACTGAAAACCAATAATGAGTTATCAGGATCAACAAAGATACTAATAGACAACACAATTGAACGCAATCTCTGTTGTTTGGTATTGAGGATGTATCAACAATGAGTTTCTACGTAATCATAGAAATACTTGATTCATAGGCCGACATAATCCATGGCGGCCTTGGAGGGAAACTCGAGGTCGCCCCTACAACATTTGTTACTGTTACAGGGGTATCGGCCGCTAGGTGGCGATCTTTTGAGCTTTATGTAACACTCCTCGAATTTCTATCTTCAAAAGCCACAGTTACCAGAGCCTCAATAGATTATAACAAAAAATTCTCTGTAAGATTACGGTTTAGCTTCATGTTTATGCCCATTAAAGAGACATGAAGAACAATAACGTGTCCAATATTAGCCAGTTATAAAATTAAACAGAAATTATGAAGAGTTAATTGAAAAGAAGCACTTATCTTCCGATAGCCTCATGGTACCACCACGCCACATCGGAAACGTTTTTGTCGGGGTACTCCAAAAGATTTTGATCTCGATGAATCACCGATCAGAGCTTCCATCTCACCTGGCCCGACTGTTATCGTAGGAACAACCCTCAGATGAACGTCTTGTTGAGCATCTCGGGCTTGTCCGATTACGGCTTCACCGCAGCGATCGCTTGCCCCTCTCGTGATTCGCCCTTGATGGTGGTTCGATCAAAACTACTTCCACCGCTTTGCCGACGAAGAAGGCGCCATTGCCTTCTGATTCGCATAACACCCAAGCCGATGACGTGTGCCTTTCGGCTTCCCAACGAGGGGATTCCTTCTTGATCTGGCTTATCAATGGTTCTCTATTTGTTTAACAATGTTATTTTGCAAAATTATAAAACAGAAATCATGACAGCTTATCTTTTAACATTCTTTGCCTGGCACGGGTACATAGTTGCATGTTCAGCGCTTGTGATATGAATATATGAAAAAGTGTGTAATGACCACAGCTCCTCCGTCACGGATTGTGAATAGGAGGGGATGAAGTGTTCATCCTCAGAGTCTTGAGGCCCAGGAAATTTTTACCGGGGCCCCACGGTGGGCGCCAATGTTCTTGCAGGAAAAACCTCGTATATGATCTTAAGGGATTCAGAAGCTCATACAAGGGATGCATGGCCTCCAAGCTATGGGTCTAGCTTACCCTGCAGTTGGGAGCCCTTAGATATAAAGTAGATGACCCCTCTTGAGCGTGTGGCTAAGAGAGGTAATGAGAGAATGATCTTTTTCAATGGCCCTAAGGCCTCTTTTATAGTATAGTCATCACTAACAATCATAATGATGTAACCGTTCATTAATACTTGAAACCGCTACTTAATGATTCGTAACGTCCGTAACCGATCCATAAGTAGCGTAGCGGAAGCCAGTCCGACCTCGGGGTTTCGCCGAGGAGCTCACCGGTTACCGACTATAGGATCCTTCCCAGGGCTGACCCGTTCTCCTATCGCAATTCCGGGTATCATGCCGGATAAGGGTCTCACATCTCAGTCCGAGATCCATCCCGGATGTCTGCAAACCCCCCTCCGGTCTTACATCTCGGCTGGGGAATTTATGCATGATCATATTGGATGTCATACTCTGTTAAGATCATTTTCCACCTGGTGATCCGGCCTGTCAAAGTTGGCTTCTCAAATATGTACTTGATCAGATCCATCTTGGATATCAATAAGGTTGTGTGAGTCAACATATACTGCCTTAGTCGGCGAGCAGCCCATGCTAAAGCACAACAAGTTTTTTCAATCAGTGAGTATTTTGTTTCACCGTCGGTAAATTTTTTGCTTAGGTAGTATATTGCATGCTCTTTTCGACCAGACTCGTCATGTTGCCCCAGCACGCACCCCATTGAGCCTTCGAGCACTGTCAAATACATGATCAACGGCCTGACCTCCACGAGAGGCATGAGAATCGGAGGTTCCTGCAGATACTCTTTTATCTTGTCGAATGCGACTTGACAATCGTCATTCCACCTGACCATTTGATCCTTTCTTAGCAACTTGAAGATAGGTTCGCATGTGGTAGTCATGTGAGAGATGAATCTAGAGATGTAGTTTAACCTCCCTAGAAAACCGCAGACCTCTTTCTCAGATCTTGGCTCAGGCATTTCTTGAATTGCTTTTACTTTAGCAGGATCAACCTCGATGCCTCTTTCACTTACAACGAAGCCTAGAAGCTTGCCAGATCGTACGCCAAACGTACATTTGTTCGGATTCCGCCTGAGCCTGAATTTCCTCAGCCTGTCAAACAACTTCTGTAGGTGTACCAGATGCTCTTCTTTATTTTGAGATTTAGCGATCATGTCGTCGACATATACCTCAATCTCTTTATGAATCATGTCATGAAAAAGAGTTACCATAGCACGTTGGTACGTTGCCCCGACGTTTTTTAATCCGAAAGGCATCACCTTGTAGCAAAAATTTCCCCATGGGGTAATGAAAGTTTTTTTAGCCATGTCTTCCGGTGCCATCTTGATCTGATTATACCCGGAAAAGCCATCCATGAACGAAAACACTATTGCATGAGCCGTATTATCCACTAACATATCAATATGGGGAAGTGGAAAGTCGTCTTTCGGACTAGCTCTGTTCAGATCCCTATAATCCACCTTGCCGTCTTTCTTGGGCATAGGAACAATGTTGGCAACCCATGGAGGATAAGAAATGACTTTCAGAAAAGCCTGCATCAAGCTGTTTCTGGATTTCCTCTTTGATCTTCTTAGACATCACTGGATGAGTTATTCGATGTTTCTGCTTAATAGGAGGACAATCTTCTTTCAAAGGTAGCTTGTGCACAACGATATTAGTATCCAACCCAGGCATGTCTTCATAAGACCAAGCGAAGATATCTGAATACTCTTAGAGTAATTCAATAAATCTTTGTTTCACCCTGTCTTCTAAAGAGGCCCCGACTTTAACCTCTCTAATCACATCAGAATTTCCCAGATTCACTTTCTCAATCTCTTCTTGATGCAGTTGGATGACCTTTCCCTCTTGCTTTAACATTCTTGCTATCTCTTCAGGGAGTTCACAATCTTCCTCACCTTCTTCTTCGGCTTGGTTGATCAGATTATCGAAGTCATAAAGAGTGATAGCAGAATCGTTATCAAAGGGATCCATTAGGAGTGTGGGATTATATCTGCATGATTGATTTTAATGCTTATTTTAGTTTTTAGATGATAAAACAAAAAATAAAGCATTGCCATTTTGCGTTTCAAAATTGTGATGTAAAATGGAAGGAAAGGGAACAAAACATTTGAATGAAAAGATGTTCTTTATTTCATGATAAAAAGTTGCAAATGAATACATGGTGGCCCTACATATGATTCACTGTGCCTTGGGCAGAGCACAGGAATTATTTGCATGATAATAGAAACAAAAGAAAATTACTCTTTGACCATCGTGACCGGGACGCAGTCTTCTGAGGTCCAGTTGTTGAGCTCCACGCCAGGGACACTGGGGCGGATCCACTTGTCGATATCAAATTCATTGTCAAAATCATCCACAACATTAGCTAGTCTGGTACTGATGCTAGGGCTAGAGAACATCACGGGAGTAGCTAAGTTAGGTGCTTTCAGAATCTGACGGCACAGAACAGGGTCAAAGCCCAACCCAAACTTGTTGAATTTAGGTGCTACCACCACCACACTTCCCCAACCTTCAGGGCGTCTACCCTCAACAACCTCTTTTGCATCTCTTAAAGATGCCATGGAAGATTCCGGCTTGTCTTTCTTAACCTCCTTCTGCTGAGGCGTCTTTAACATATGCACTATTTCAAAACCTTGAAACAGAGTTTCATGATTTTCACCATCCACCTCAACATAACGGAAGGAAGCAATATGGCTCAATATATATTCTTCTTCAGTGCCGACTGTGATGGTTTTCCCTTCAACAGAGTATTTCAGCTTCTGGTGAAGAGTAGATGTGACCGCTCCAGCTTTGTGTATCCATGGACGGCCCAAAAGGCAATAGTAGGCAGGTTGGATGTCCATGACAAAGAATGTTGTAACGAAAAGCTGAGGGCCTACTTTGATGGGGAGGTCCAATTCTCCGAAGACAGATCGTCTAGAATCATCAAATGCTTTAACAATCAAATCACTAGGCCAGAGTTCAAGACCTCCATAGTCAATCTTCATCAATGCTGATTTGGGAATTACATTCAGAGATGAGCTAGTATCCACCAACACTCGGGACAAAGTGGTGCCCCGGTATTCCATGGAGATATGTAATGCTCTATTATGGTTCCGACCCTCTGGAAGAAGATCACAATCATTAAAACCCAATCCATTGTTGGTCGATATACTAGCACACACATTTTCAAACTTCCCAACAAATATCTCTTGCGGCACGAAAGTAGTGCTCAACAGCTTCATCAAAGCATTCTTATGTGCTTTTGAATCTCGCAGTAGGGAGAGAATAGAAATTTTAGCAGACGTCTGAGCAAGCTGATCAATCACCCGGAAGTCAGTTTTACGAATGAACTTCATAATCTTCTCTACATCCTTCTCAAGGTCAGGATTGGCGCTTTGTAGTTCTGGTTGTTTCATGGGTTGCTTTCCCTTAGCCTTAGCAACAGCTTCTGCATTAAGTTGTATTGTCGGATTAGAGAAAATTCGCCCACTTCGGGTCATACCACCACTTCCAACAATGTTATCGGCATTAGCAACATCCAACACGTCATCCTTCTTAGCAGAGGAGGAGACATTTTCCTTTTTCACACCATGATAGTAAACATCCGACCCATAATACCATGGAACAACTTTGTCACTTTCATATGGCAAGGGACTGGGTTTAGTAATTGCCAACAGAACAGGTTTTGTTGGTGCAGATATAACAATCGGAGAATAAGGGATAGTAATCACAGACACATCACATGTTTCAACCTTCTTGTCCTTTTTGATCCGATCAAACTGCAACTGGACGTTATCAATCAAATACTGAATCTCATGATTTCTGCTTAGGGATGAAGTTGTTGAAAACCCTGACTGGGGAATAAGAGAGATTCAGATTCCTCCAATGCACCATCTGACCAAGTTTCGAGTCTGGATATTAATGCTGCTGGAAGAATAATAAATGATTGAGAGATACTCGACTGGGGATCTTGTGTGTAGATCTTGCGGCGGATGAGTACATTGCCCATAGACCCTACTGGGGGGACAACGTGATATGGCATAATCTGTTACTGCTTGGGGACTAACGTAACATGATGAAGTTGATAGGATCATTAAAGTTGACGAAACTGATAGGATCATTGAAGTTAATGAGGCTGATAGGATCATTGAAGCTGATGAAGCTGATAGGATCACTGCTCGGGGGCTAATGTGATGCATTTTGATAGGATCATTCCTCGGGGACTAATGTGATGAAGTTTGAAGCTGATGTAGCTGATAGGATCACTTCTTGGGGACTAACGTGATGAAGTTTGATAAGATCACTGCTCGGGGACCAACATGACGAGGTTTGGTAGGATCACTTCTCGGGGACCAACGTGATGAAGTTTGATAAGATCACTGCTCGGGGGCTAATGTGATGAAGTTTTATAGGATCACTACTCGGGGACTAATGTGATGAATGTTGATAGGATCACTGCTTGGGGACTAATGTGATGAAGTTAGAAGTGTTGGAACACTGTTGGGAGGAGATTAGTACTTCGTCGGAGAAGATTTGTCTATGTAGGGAGAGCGATGGCTCTGTGGGATTAAGGATCATGTGAATGTATCTCTTGTGAAAGTGACTCTGTGGGGATGCATTGGTGACTTTAGTCGTCATCTCAATTCCTAGAGCCTATAGTAATTACTGTTTTTGTTCGCTTTTCATATGTTTGTGAACAGATGTTTATTGTCAGATGCATATAATCATTCAAAGCAATCATCGGACTTTATGAAAACAAAACAATAAAATTGGGGAAAAAGGAATTTGCATTGAATTTGAGAAGTGGCCTATAGTCAGGAAGTTTGTATACAAGAGACAGATATCCTAGTAAGAGGAAATTCTCGGAATAGTAAAAAGCTATGTGGAAACAATATCGTCGAGTTTCAACTATGTTATTGCCCATATATTTCCGACTACCTCATCTCCTAGCTGTTAGAAGAAAGTGATTGAACTGATTTGCGCCATTTGAATCTTGAGTGCTGATGGTAGTGTAGTTTGTAAGTAGGTGACCTGGACGAGACATAGTCGTATGCTTAAATCCCTAACTTTTGCCTAGACCGCCCTTTCGGGTTTTCAGTCTACTGGAATACCCTTTTTTGCCCAAGCCGCCTTTGTAGGTTTTCGACTTGTCGGGTGTACATTTTTTGTATATATATCCTTAATTTTTGCCCGAACCTTTTTGGTTCTCCAAGTTGCCCTTATTTTTGCCAAGGCCAGTCGACCTAGCAGGTCTCGTTTATGCGTAGTATTTTTTGACTATGTCTGCATTCACAGGGTGCGAGAAGTCTTCTCCGTCCATAGTGCTTAGTATCATAGCTCCGCCGAAGAATATTGTTTTGACTACGAATGGCCCCTCATAGGTGGGAGTCCATTTTCCCCTAGGATCACCTTGTGGAAGGATGATGCGTTTGACTACTAGATCACCGACTTGGTAGACTCGGTGCTTGACTTTCTTGTTGAATGCTCTGATCATTCGCTTCTAGTATATTTGTCCATGGCAGATGGCTGCGAGCCGTTTTTCGTCGATCAGGTTGATCTGGTCAAGGCGAGTCTGGACCCATTCATCTTTGCCTAACTCTGCGTCCTGGAGGACCCTGGTTGAGGGTATCTGAACCTCAATTGGTAGGACTGCTTCGATACCATATACAAGAGAGAATGGGGTTGCCCCTGTAGATGTTCATACTGTGGTGCAATAACCGTGGAGAGAAAATGGCAACATCTCATGCCAATCCTTGTAATTCACTATCATCTTCTGTATGATCTTCTTGAGATTCTTCTTGGCGGCTTCCACTACGCCGTTCATTTTTGGCCGATAGGGTGAAGAGTTGTGATGCTTAATCTTGAACTACGTGTAGAGTTCGGTGATCATTTTGTTATTGAGATTGGTACCATTGTCCATGATGATCCTTTCGGGGACGTCGTACCGACAAATGAGATTATGTTTGATGAGTCGAGCCACAACATTCTTGGTAACAGATGCGAACGAGGCTGCTTCTACCTATTTGGTAAAGGAATCAATGGCAATGAGGATGAAACGATGTCCATTGGAAGCGGTGGGTTTGGTCTCTCCAATCATGTCAATGCCCCACATTGCGAAAGGCCATGGAGAAGTCAAAACATTCAAGGGAACTGGAGGTACGTGCACTCTATTTGCGTATATCTGGCATTTGTGACAAGACCGAACATAGCGGTAACAATCAGCTTCCATGGTGGACCAGTAGTAACCTGCTGTTAGAATCTTCTTAGCCATTGTATGTCCACTGGAGTGGGTACCAAATGCGCCGTTGTTCGCGTTAAAAAGCGTCGTGCTAGCGAATCGAATATGAATTCAGATCCTCTGGCTCGAAACGATTTACTCTTTTGATTTGTTTATAAAGATGCCGCGAGCATCAAGCTTTATTATTTTCAACACAAGAAACGATGATTTAATGATTATGAAAAAGGGGAAAGCTGTTAATAACCTCAATTGATTTTGATATGCGTAACGACTAGCGCAAACTAGACGCAACGCATTGGGGAGATTCTGAGTAAGGGGGTTTGTTATATAAAGGGAATAGATGGAGCACCCTAAATATATATGGTTATCCATAGCTTTATATATGAATATGTTTGATATGTTTGTGTGTTTTAATTGTTATTTCTATGATTGGGAAAGTTTCTCCTTTGGGATTTTAAGAAGGATAGATTAGGTGGGATCCTAGTGTTTGTTATTATTGTGCTCGCAAAGATCTGTGGATCTTCTGCATACATATCCCCTAGTGGGAATCAGAGCATTTGTAGCTCGGATCTACAGGGATCTATGGTTTGTTTGGTCTAAGGGAGAAAGAAATTTGCTCGCCAAGGATGAGACCTTGTGCCTACGTATTCTCAAAGGGATGTTGAGAAAGTCAGAGCAATCATAGTTCCCACTTATGCTAGTGGAAAGCAACGGGATGGTAGTAAGAGACGGACAAATGTCATCTTAATGAAAAATGTATCTAATCTATTTCATCACATACATTTTGAAAAGTTTGACTGATTAAAATCTTTCGTCGTAAGTTATAGGTGTTTTACTTGAGTGTACAAGCTTTACCACTTACATGTTTAAGAAAGATGTTTGAAAAAAAGATTGAATCTTTTAACTGTAAGTATTAGGTGTTTTGCTTGAGTGTACAAGCGTTACCACTTACAATTAAGAGATGTTTTTGTTTGAAAAGAGTTTGAAATTTTTTTGATTGTATGTGATGTGATAGATGAGATACTTCTTCCATAGAGATGATAAACGTCTAAATCTCTAGGAGAAATTGATTGGATTAAAGGGATGCGTTTAAGAAGCCCGTGGGTCCTTGTATTGTTAGCCCAAGAGAAGGCATTCCGAGGGTCATCGAGGGTCATCGAGGGTCCTTGTATGAAGCTCAAGAGGAAGCTATAGGGTATGGCTGGCTTTGGCTTAAAAGGGATTTCACCGGGAAACCATCCTTTTGGAATTAAGAGCAATTTCACCGGGAAATTATACTCTCTGGGTTATATCCTAACGCGGGTGATTCTTTGTATTGTAAGCCCAATAGGAGGCTGTTAAGAGATTTTATGGTCTCTTTCATTGTATGATGCCCAAGAGAAGGCTAAACTTAATGAGGAGTTCTTTTGAACGAAGCCCAAGAGGAGGCTGACTCAACAGGGGAGTGCTGTCTTATATGAAGCCTAAGCGGAGGCTAAACTCAAATGAATGAGTTGCCTTGTACAAAGCCCAAGAGGAGGCTAAACTCTGTGGGGAGAGTTATCTTGTATAAAGCCCAAGAGGAGGCTAACTGTGGGGAACCTATTGGTTAGACTAGTTGTTATATTATAACTTGACAGTTGTATAAACAAGTGTGTGTGTGTGTGTGATATGTATTCACAGGAGTTTATGAAGGAAATATAAACAATGCATGATGTTTATTTACAAGAGTTTATGATTTGTGAAATATAAACAAGTGTCTGTGAAACGAACGTTTTAAAACGAGCGTAACTTGATTATTTACAAGCTGAATTGTGTACAAGGAAGCAAATATGTACACGAACAAGTATTTATGTACAAGGAGAATGTGGATGTACATAGGAGGGTTGGGACTTACATCAAAAGGGTGGCCCATTGGTTTAAAAGCAGTTTCACAGGGAATAATGCTCCTTTTAATACCAATGGTATTCATTATATCTGCAAACAAACGAACGATCGAAGTTTATCTGTGTTTGAGTAAAAGGTATCTGTATTATGTATAGGTAAAAATTTGTATGTGTTTGAAAAGAATTTGATATGTACAAAGAAAATATGTATGTACATAAAGAATGTTGGTTTGGGACTTACACCGTAAGGGAGGCCCATGATCGATTAAGAAATTCGAGAGAAAACGAATCGGTTTTATCGTTTAAATCGGATCGATCATGGTAAAAAGATGTAAGTTTGATGAAAAAAGTTTTGAAGAAATGGTTTTGAAAGTGTTTTTGAAATGTAAAGTTTACTTGTAAGAAGTTTTGAAAAGAATCGGGATTCGAAAGATTGAAAAATTCACCTTTTAAAGGTGTTTTGAAAAGTGCTCGAAGTGGCGTTTTCGGCTCGATTAAAACATAATCAGATGAAAGTTTTTTCTGAAAATTTTTGCATTATCATAAAATAGATACATTTATTAACAAGTGTACAAAAAATCACCTCAAAATGAGGAGTTTTGATTGGTTTAAAAAAATGTCAAAGTTTGTAAAAAAGGTGAAGAAAAAATGAAAAGTTTGAAAAAAATTGGTCCATGGGAGGCTTGAACCCAGGACCTGATGGGTGGATACGTGGCACAAAGACTTAAGAGTGAGCTGGCAACCGTTGGGGCAACAATGCATTCGTGTACTGAAGTCAAACCACGTGTTAATATTATATTGGATTTTTTGAATTTGAAAAACGCGCGCAGCTCATCTTCATCTTCCTCAATCCTTCATGCAGCCGTAGATTTCGTGTTTCTTGATGAAATTGGATGAAGTAAACATGAAAGTTGATCGTTTTTTAACAAGGAACATGATGATGCTCATTAATTTCATTTATTTTCAGTTAATCATGATTAAATTCTCAGAAAACATGAAGAACCCTAGAATTTAAAATCTTAATTGAAATGATGTATGATGGATGATTTTGTCAATTGGTTGAGGGTTAATGATCGTGAAGGGTGCAGAAAACAAATGGCCAAGAGCTTTTTCAAAATAAATCAAAGAATCATGGAGTTGAAGTTCAAGCTCTTACCTGTTGAAGCTGAAATCGATTTCAATGGAGGAGCGTTTCCAGTTGAGTTCTAATGATTGTTTGAGCATCAACGGCCTATGTGGAAGGTGTATGAGTGGTCTGCTCACTTCGAATCACCCTGGATCAATCCAACCAAGTCAACCTACATACAGCTCAAATGGAAACTCGAATTCGATATTAGAGTTGTTACAGATTGTTGCTGAGGGTCTGCATCATCTCTATGATGTTTGTGGATGGTGTTTGGATGATCAGAACATCACTTGCTCGAGCCAAGCTATGGATTTGAGTTTTAAGGCATTTTTGCAAGCTTATGTGACATGAAGTGTAATTCTGTTTTTTAGCTTTTCTTATATTGATCTTATGTTTCAAACATGTTAGATATTGATTATAGGATATGTTAGACACCAAAATTCTTCATGGTTTTCACAAGTTTTCAAAATTGCAAGTTTTCACAAAATGACATAAGTTACTTGAATTTTCAAAGATGAAGAGTGAAAGCATGTACTTGCATGGCTTTGGTGTGTTTGAATTTGAAAATGATGCCTCTATTTATAGGCCATGAGTTCTGAAATGTTAGGCACAAAGAATGGCTTTTGGTAAATCAAACTTGCCTTAGAGGGCAAGAAAGTCATTTTGCCTTAAAAGGAAACTTCCTTTTTTAACCATGTGTGAAAATTCAATCTTGATCCTATCCTTCAATTATTACTTTCAACTGATATTTATCAGTTCTAATCTCAATTTGGCAAGGTGGCATTGCTTCTAGATGAAGAAATTCAAAAATGACCTATAATCTTGAAGTTTTGAACTTGAAATCCATGGTTATGGAGCCTTATGTTTCAATTTCAAAAGGATAGCTAGACTCCATGGATTTGTGAGTTCTTGGAAATTTTGGAAAGCTTGTTTCATGGGCTACAACTTTCATGTTTTGAGTTTTTTTCAAATCAAAGTGGAACTATGTGAAAAAATGCCATGACGTTTGGAAAAAGTACAAAATTTTAACACTTGAAATTTTTTCTAAGTGTTGAAAATTTTGACTTTTTGTTGACTTTTTCAAATTCTTTGATTTTTTATGATCATGATGGATCATTTGAAGTATTTTGATGTTGGAAAAGGTTTTGTTTTGAAAAAGTTGACCAAAAGTCAAAGTTTGACTTTTCAGTGCTGATGAAATTTCATCAGATGTTTCAAAAATTGACTGATGAAGTCTGTGAACTTTTGTGATGTTTTGAGTTCAGAAATTAGGTCAAGATGTTGTATCTTAGATATAATGACCAATCTCTAACCAAAAAAGAGTCGTTTTTGGCATTACGTTCAAAGATGAACCAGTATCTACCAATACATTGGACAGGGAATCTGATTGGCAAATCATTGAGATATGCAAGGCCAAGTTGTGATCTTTCCCTTCTTCTGGAAGTTCCTCATCACTGAAACTTAGATTATTACAAGCTGTTATGTTGGCGACAATACCTCCAAACTGGTCTGTAGTCACATCGTGGTCTACATAAGCTTGGTCTAGTACCTTCATTAAAGCTTCTTGGTGAGCTTCAGAGTTCAATAGTAGAGACAATATTGAAATCTTGGAGGGAGTCTGCATCAACTGATCCACGACTCGGTATTCGCTCTTCTTGATTAATTTCAGTATTTCATCAAAATCTGTGTTGACGTCGGTTCTATCAGGAGGACCAACATTTGTGCTTGGATCAACAGCGGGAATCGTTGCAGGATTCTCGGGAGATATGTTAACTGGATTTTGTCTAACAACAGGAACTGCAGGCGGCCTTGGTGGCAACGGAGTGTGCACTCGTCCACTTCGTGTTACTCGTCCGATCTCTGTTATATTGACATTAGCTGGAAGAGTTGGCATAGGTTTCTCATTCCCATTCTCTATCAGAGTTGCATTGTATTGGTAAGGAATTTCTTTGGTAGAACTGTATGAAACAGGACCGGGTAAGCAAATCACCAAAGGAGACCCTGGAACGTTGGAACCGTTGTATTTAATCTCCACATGCTTGGGTACATTGAAACAGGGGATGATAACGTTTACTTCGGGATCTTCCGAGTTGATATCTGAGACTAAAAGCTCATGCGGAAAATGCCCTACCATATTTACGTCATGGTCATCTCTGTTTCTGTAGATCTGTAGGTCACCGATATCTAACAATCGCTTAATGTCTGCTCTTATGGTGGGACACCCTTGAAGATCCTTGAAGCAGATGTTGCAAGTTGAGTAATCGTGTTTAGTAAAGGCACCTATTGCGCTATATGTATCATGGAGATGTACTAAGTTTCCTTTGATTAGGTTTACGTCTGTGACGAGATACCTGTCTGTATTTCTCAGTATCAAACTCACTGAATGTCCACTGTGACTGGGAAGCGGATTGACTTGCACATTTGGATTCGTATTCCTAAAGGAAAGAAGATTAGATCTCACTAATCTCTGTACTTCTGCTTTTAATGCTATGCAATGCTCAAGGTCATGGCCTGGTGCCCCTTGGTGAAAAGGGCAAGATACGTCTGCTTTGTACCACCACGGAATTTTTCAGGAACCGGAGGTGGTGACCTTGTCTATACCAGATTTCTTTCTATTAATGCAGGGTATAGTTCGGTGTACGTCATTGGAATTGGGTCGAATTGCGAGACCCGAGGCGCACGGTTTTGATTGTGAAACTGCTGAGCCTGTTGACGAGGCTGTTGAGTTTGTTGAGTTTGTTGGAACTGCGGAGCAATTCCTGTGTTCGGACTTGCGTTAACGGCGGGTGTTATGGCAGCTACCTGTCGTTGTTGACTGACATTCTTTCGTGGTTTCTGTTAAGGACCAATTTGTAGTTATTTTGTACATTATTTTGTGGTCCTTAACAATGTCTTTTTATTTAATTTGTATATTTATTCTAGTATTTGTGTTTTAATTAGGTTTTTATTTAGTTTTTGTTTAATATATATTATTTAACTTATTTTCACTCTTAATTTTAGGAATTTATTAACTAATTCTCCCAAGCTTGGATTCAAGGGAACTTGAAGAGCTTTAGGGATGATTCTTTTGAAGATAATTTTGGAAGAGGGAAGCATGCTACAGGTCGCGCTCAGCGCGGTGCCAGCATGAGTGCGCTCAGCGCGACTTACCCGCGCTCAGCGCGGTCTGCGAAATTCAGAAAAAAGGACAGCCCATGCTTTCACCTTTTGAGCCACCAACCCATCACTTCACCTGATCTTTTTGGCTGGAAAAGGAAGCAAGAAACACTCCACCATCATTATCTTTCATCTTTGTAAATCTAGGGCAAGTTTAGGAAAAGAAAATATAGCTTTTCTCTTGATTTTTCTCATGTTCATCATCTCTACCAACAATCTTGAGAGCAAGGCAACCATGGAAATGAGTAGCTAAGCTCCTTTTGTGTCAAGATTAGAGGTAGTTGATCTTTATAGTATGTATTTCTTTTAATCCATTGGTGTATGAACATGGTTGATGATTAATATAGTTGAATATCTTTGTTCTTCATCTTTATGCTTTGAGTTTTGCTTGGAAAAGAATATTTCAAAGTGACCTAGGATATTCATCCTCTCATAAACAAATGCTAGGAATAGATTTGTGTGTTAGAGTTTACAAAATATTGAACTTAATGATTATCATGCTAATAGTTGTAGTGAGGAATCATGCAAGGATTAACATGATAACATTCACAATCTTGGTGGAAATCTACAAGATTGAGAGGATATGTATTTGTAGAAATCATCTATTATGTTCATCACTTGATTAAAATGAATATGTATGAAACTAGATCAATGAAACTAATCTTGACATGCCTTCTTAACTTGAAAACAATCTCAAACTCTCTAATCCAAACTATAACTCTCTTTGAAAGAATTAATTTAGTTGTTGTTTGGAAACTCATGGTTCTAGTAGAGTAGATAACAAACCCTTTGGTTACATCATCTTAAAACATACTTTCCTATTGAAAGACTATAACATGCACCGATCCCTGTGGAATCGATAATTAAAATACTTTGTTCACGGAAAATCCTACAACAAAATGGCGCTTGTTGGCGTTTGATGTTGTTAGTATAGCAATAGTTGAGTGTTTTAAGACTTTTCTACTAATCTCTTTTGTTTCTTTTGTGTGGCTAGACTTTTTCAGGAATTAGTTTATGTGGGGAAGTATTCCGGTCGACCAACTCCTTTTCGATCCCGAAATTGAAAGGACGGCTAGGAGACTTAATAGTAGTGCTAAAAGAAGAAAAAGACAAGCTAGGCAAAGGCAAGAAAGAGGAGAAAGAGGAGAAGCATCCACTTCTTCAACACCACCCGTGTTTGGAGAAGTCACCACTATGGAGGAGAATCAACCACCACCACCACCACCGGGGCCGTGTGTCAATAGCCCTCGCCATAATGCTCAATTTGCCCGACAAGCAAATGCAAGGGTTGCGGAAATGAAAACGGGCTTGCTTCAACTTCTCTATGCAAGTCCATTTCATGGCCACGACCATGAAGACCCTTACACTCACCTTACCAAGTTTTATGAGATGGGGCGGCGGGTGCTCAAGACCAAGAAGAACAATATTTCCAAAGGCTTTTCCCTCATTCTCTAGTGGGGAAGGCAAAAGATTGGTATCTTGATCAATTGCAAGAGACAATGACTAATTGGAATGTTTTGGAGGAAAAGTTTCTTGAACGCTTTTTCCCTCAATCACGTTTCATGGAGGCTAAGACGGCTATCTCGGTATTTTCGCAAGGAGTAAACGAGCCTTTGAATCGGGCATGGGAAAGATATAAGTCTATGCTCAGGAAGTGTCCGAGCCATGGTTTTAACGAGCTTACACAAATTGTTGTTGGATGCCACGGCGGGAGGTTCTTTGATGGCAAAAACACCGTATGAAGCAATCCAAATAATTGAGAAGATGGGTAGGAATGATCATCAAACTCAACATGATCAAGGAGGTGTACAAGTGAAAACGGGAGTTTTAGAAATTGGTTCGAGTCATGAAGCACTTGTGGCGCAAAACAAATTGTTTGCGAAACAAGTTGAAGAATTGACAAAACAAATGGCTAAACTCCCTCAACAAATAATGGAGTTACAAGGAGCATCAAATAAGCAAGCTCACCAAATAGCTTGTTGTGAATTGTGCAAAGGAGATCATAAAACCGGATTTTGTCCTCCGGAGAATGAGGAAGCTAACTATGTGGCCAACCAAGGCCAAGGGTACCAACAACGAGCTCCTTACCCTTATCAAAATCAAAACCAAGGTTACCAACAAAGGGGTAATCAAGCTTATCAAGGAGGGTGGAGGCAAGATAACAATAACCAAGGAAGGCAAAATCCATATCAAACACAACAACAAAATCAAAGTCAACAACAAAACCAACCTCAAAGTCAAGTGAGATCTTCCAACATTCAAGACACTCTAGCTCAATTTATGCAAGCCTCAATGGCTAATCAAAAGAGCACAGAGGCATCTATCAAGAACTTGAAACTCAAGTTGGACAACTAGCTAAGCAACTTTCCGAACAAAGTGCTTGACATCATTTTCCCAACTCACGCAAACAAATCCTAAGGAGCATTGCAAAGCCATAACAACAAGAAGTGGTAGAGTTTGTGATGAGAAAAGGAAGGTAGTTGAAAGAAAAAAGAAAGTAGTGGATAAGGATGAAGAAGAAATCGTGGAGGAAGAGGTAGTTGAAAAAGATGAAGAGGATGAAGTTGAAAAACATGATAGTGTTGATGTGGAGGATGATTTAGTTGAAAATGAGGTGTTAGTTGAAAATGAAAAGGAAAATGGTGTAGTTGAAAAGGAGAAATTAGAGGAGAAAAAGAAAAGAATGAAGAAGGGAAAAGAGAAGGAAGTAACTTATCCATTGAGAAGTTTACCATATCCTCACCTTCCCTCTAAAAAGGATGATGCAAAGCACTATGCTAGGTTTATGGATATTTTCAAGCAATTGCAAATAAATATTCCATTTACCGAAGCATTAGAGCAAATGCCCAAATATGCAAAATTCATGAAGGATATCTTGACGAAAAAGAAGAGGTATACGGATCAAGAAACCATAATGGTGGATGCTAGTTGTAGTGCAATAATTCAACGCACCATTCGAAGAAAGAGTGATCCGGGTGTAACTTTGCCCGTTACTATTGGGGATGTGTATGTCGGAAAAGGATTGATTGATTTGGGGTCAAGCATCAACTTGATTCCATTATCCATTGTGAAGAGATTGGGGAGATTGAATTAAAGTCCACAAAATGACATTGCAATTAGCGGACAAGTCTATTACTATGGCGTAGCTTTAGATTTGTTGGTAAAAGTGGACAAATTCTTTTTCCGTGGACTTTGTAGTCATAGACATGGAGGAAGATGTGGATGCACCTTTAATTCTTGGAAGACCGTTCATGAAGACGGCAAGGATGATGATTGATATAGATGATGGCCTAATGAAGGTGAGAGTACAAGATGAAGAGATTTGCTTTAATCTTTTTGAAGCAATGAAGCATCCCATGGATAAGAAAGATTGTTTTAAGATTGACGTTATTGAGGAAGCAACACAAGAAGTGAATGATGATGATGATAGTCGAGATATTGAGGAGTGTTTGGAAGGAGTGGAGATTTCAAAGGAAATGCACCCGTGGGAGGAAGAAGAGGAAAGTTTGAAGAAAGATCTAAAAGATGACGACCAAAAACTTGAGTTGAAAGAGATACCGTCTCATTTAAAGTATGTGTTTCTCGAGGAGGGAGGTAAAAAGCCCATGATCATTAGCAATACATTGTCGGAGAATGAGGTGGAAAGCTTAATTGAAGTTTTGAAATCGAACAAAAATGCAATTGGTTGGGTTTTAGCCGATTTGAAAGGCATAAGCCCGGCCTATTGTATGCACAACATTATGATGGAGGATGAGTACAAACCGGTAGCCCAACCTCAGGCGATTGAATCCGTGATGAAGGAGGTAGTTCGCAAAAGTAGTGAAGATGCTTGAGCGGGGATGATTTACCCGATTCGGATAGTACGTGGGTGAGCCGGTTCATGTGGTTCCTAAGAAAGGAGGATTGATGTATCTAATGATAAGGATGAGCTAGTGCAAACAAGAAAAGTGACGGGTGGAGAATGTGTATTGATTATCGCTTAACAAAGCGACGAGAAAAGATCATTTTCCTCTTCCACTCATGGACCAAATGTTAGAAAGGCTTGGGACAACAATACTATTGTTTCTTGGATGGTTATTCGGGATATAATCAAATATCGGTGAATCAGAAGATCATGAGAAAAGTTCACATGTCCATTTGGAATTTTCGCGTATAGGCGATGCCTTCGGCTTATGCAACATTCAAAGGTGCATGCAAGCTATATTCGCCGATTTGATTGAGAAAACAATTGAAGTATTTATGGATGACTTTTCCGTTTTTGGAGCTTCATTTGATTTATGTTTGGAAAATTTGGACACCGTCTTGAAGAGGTGTGTGCAAACCAACTTGGTCTTGAATTGGGAGAAATGCAACTTTATGGTGACCGAGGGAATTGTCCTTGGCCACAAGATATCTTCAAGAGGAATTGAGGTTGACAAAGCAAAAATTGATGTTATCGAGACGCTTCCCCCACCTACCAATGTCAAAGGCATTCGGAGCTTTTTGGGTCATGCGGGATTCTATCGAAGATTCATCAAGGACTTCTCCAAAATAGCCAAACCTTTGAGCAACCTGCTCAACAAAGATAAGTCTTTCTTGTTTGATAATGATTGTTTGTTAGCTTTTGAAAAATTAAAGGAGAATTTGATAAATGCACCCATAATCACTGCGCCTAATTGGAAACTTGATTTTGACCTAATGTGTGACGCTAGTGATTATGCGGTAGGAGCCGTATTAGGCCAAAGGAAGAACAAAATCTTTCATGCTATACATTATGCGAGCAAAGTTTTGAATGATGCTCAAATAAACTATGCAACAACTAAAAAAAGTTGCTCGCAATTGTATATGCATTGGAAAAGTTTAAATCCTTACCTAATTGGTTCCAAGGTTGTAGTTTTCACGGATCATTCGATAAAATATCGCTTACCAAACCGGACTCTAAACAAAGGCTAATCCGATGGATTCTTCTTTTGCAAGAATTCGATTTAGAGGTCCGTGATAAAAAGGTTCGGAAAATTTGGTAGCGGATCATTTGTCTCGTTTAGTGAGCGTAAAATTACGGACAAGGAAAAAGAGGTGAAGGAGGAATTCCGGATGAGAAGTTATTTGCAATCCAAGAGCGACCGTGGTTTGCCGACATGGCAAATTACAAGGCAGGGATTAATGCGGAAGATTTGACTTGGAATGAGAGGAGGAAATTTTAGCCGATCAGTATTATGTGTGGATGAACCTTACATTTTAGGTTGAGTAGTGATGGATTGCTAAGAAGGTGTGTGAGCGATGAAGAGGCCAAAACATTCTTTGGCATTGTCACAATTCCTTGTGGGGACACTATAATGGAATGCGGACGCCACCAAAGTCCTACAATCGGATTTTATTGGCCTTCGCTATTCAAAGATGCGTATGCTCACGCTAAGTCATGTGACAAATGTCAAAGAAGTGGTGGGATAGGAAAAGAGATGAAATGCCGTTGAACAATATGTTGGAAGTGGAGGTATTTGATTGTTGGGGGATTGATTTTGTCGGTCCTTTTCCATCTTCGTTTTCAAATGAATATATTCTTGTAGCTGTGGATTACGTGTCAAAGTGGGTAGAGGTCATTGCTTCGCCTAAGGCCGGCCAAAGCTATCAAATTTTTGAAAAGAAACATTTTTCTCGTTTTGGTGTGCAGGGTGCTCATTAGTGATGGTGGGTCGCACTTTTGCAATGCATTGTTACAAAAACTTTTGAAACAATTTGGTGTAAAACATAAGGTGACGACCCCTATCACCCTCAAGCAAATGGCCAAGCCGAGGTGTCTAATAGAAAATCAAAAGATTTTGAAAAACTTTGAGTTCTCGAAAAGATTGGTCAAAAATTAGATGAAGCTTTGTGGGCGTCGAACCGCCTATAAAGCTCCCATCGGACTAACCCTTTCGTTGTGTATGGCAAAACTTGTCACCTCCGGTAGAGATGGAGCACAAAGCATTGTGGGCCCTCCGATTCTTGAATTTTGATTCATCCTTGGCGGGTGAAAAGCGAAAATTGCAACTCGTTCAATTGGAAGAAATCGCGAGGCATACCATTCAAACCGGAGGTACAAAGCAAAGTTAAGGTTTCTCATGATAAGAAGATAAAGATCAAGGAATTAAGGCGGGACAAAAGGTTCTCTTGTTCAATTCCGGATGAGGCTTTTGGAAAACTCAAAACAAAGTGGTCCGTCCGTTTTAATCAAAGAAGTCAAGGAATATGGTGCAATTGTCTTGCAAGATCTTGCACGAACAAAAGAATGGACGGTGAATGGGCAGCGGTTGAAACGGTACGTTGGCGGAGAGGTGAGCCGCAACATAGCGAATCCTTCTTTGATGATCAATGATCATCATGAACCGTCGAGCTCTACCGCGTTAAACAAAGCGCTTGTTGGGAGGCACCCCAACATTGTAAGTATTCTTCCTTGAACTCATTTACACTTGCCCGCATTAATTTCTTTGTTTCTTAAAATTTGAATCAGCGCTCGGTAGCTCAGTACTTTGACCCATCTGCGAAACTTTCGCTCGACGATAGGGACCGCTCGACGGTCGAGATTTTAAAAAATATTTTGCAAAAATCAGATTTTGGAGGCCCAAATCGTGGCCTAGTTAGTTTTAAAAGGGGTTAGGGTTATTTTAAAACCCTTTTCCCTATTTTCATCATCTTTCTTCATCCTCTCAAAATCCCAAAAATCCCCAACCAAAAATCTCCGAATCTTTGCGAATTTCTTTGTCAAATCAACCACCCAAGGCATCCTAGTAAGTATTCTATGTTTTTCCTTTCTCAATTTCGTATACATTGCATGTTTAGGTTAGATTTTGAAAACCTAGGGTTAGGAATTTTCGAATTTTCTCTTAAATTAGGATGTTTTGTGTTAGAGAAGTAATAGGATGTTATTTTCGCTGCCCTAGGAAGTGATTGTGTGGAGAAAAATTCTATTTTGCGAATTTTTCTTTCATGAGCCCATGTGATCATCCTTTATGTGATCGATTTTGAAAATTCTTCTGCTGTGTTTTAGTGTTTCGATTAGTTGTAATGCTTTGGTTGGTTGGTTTGCTTTCTTTGTTTGCATGATTCATTGCTAATGGACACCTCGGTGTCACTTTTATTGATTTTGTTGTTGAAATTTCGGATGGCACCTAAGCGACAAAGAGTTTCCTCTGCTGGGGCTGGGCCCTCTCGGCCTGCTACGTTCGATGCTGTGCGATTCTTGGGACCTGCTCAGGAGGCTCGCTACAAAGAGCTCGAGGAGCGAAACATCTAGACTGAGCGCACCATCAGCCTCCGTGAGCAAGGGCATTACCACACGCCTCATGTCATCCTTGATAACTACGGGTTGGAAGTTCTTTGTAACCCTCAAACAAAGGTGAATGTGGAGCTTGTTCGCGAGTTCTATGCTAATGCTATCCTGGCCGAGGGATGTGAGTTTAGGTTTGCTTCAGTTGTTCGAGGCAAATCCGTCTCTTTCTCTCGCTCAGCAATCAACAATTTTCTGGGCATCAACTGGACAGCCCCAGAGGACCAATTGGATGTCTACCATGAGCACCTGGCTCGTGGTAATTGGGATTACAACATGCTGAAGACTAAGCTCTGTTTGTCGGGGCATTCTTATGAGTTGAATCGGGCTGGTCAACCTTTGAAATTCAACAGGGCCAGTCTGAAAACTAGTGCCAGAGTTATGATGTGTGTGGCTCTATACAATCTGAAACCTAGGAGCCACACATCTTCGATACCCATGGAGACGGGTTTGATTGCTTACATGCTCGATGAGGAGCAAATTGATTTTGGTCGTCGATCGCGAATAAGTTGAAGAGGGTTACGCTAAGTTATACCTCCGGAGGCGTATAAAGTGTGCTCTCACTTATCTGGCTTGATCATGGGTTTCTTTGAAGAGGCGAAGGTGGCTTTTCTGCGGTGGGACACCTCACCATTGATGGAGTTGTTGATGATCACTATGATCGATTTTGTAGGGTCCTTGATAATACTGCCGTGTTCGTGACACTTCCTCAAGCTAGTCCATCGGAAGAATGGAGCAGACGGATGCATCTCGCTCATCGAGAGCATTTATGTTTATGCATGAGAGCATGGAGCACCTTGCTCTACATATTAGAAGCCGGAGTGAACCATTTCACTCGTGGCGACTCGAGCATATCTTTGGTTGGCGGGGTCGGGCCAAATGCTGAGGAGGAGGTGGGAGATGAGGACGATGGTGAAGAGAGTTCTGGTTCTGGTTCCGATTCTGACTCGGGGTCGATTGGAGATTCGATTCTCGAGACCACTGATTGATTTTCTCTTATTTTCCTGTTTTTATTTTACTTTCAGCATTCTAGTTCTAGATTTTACTTTTGCATTTTAGTTTTAAAACTTTGGATTTTGTTGGTTGCCATCCAATTTTGGGGATTGGCTTGTAATTCCAATTAATTTTTGTAGGCATGAAGCCTAAATACTTCTTTTTAAGTTTTAAACACCATTTTGGGGTGTCATTTCATTTTAAGTTTAGTTTCTTTTATTTGGTTCTATTTTATTTTATTTTTAGATTATAGTATTTAGTTTGAATTTACTTCTTGTGGTTGGTCCGGATTGTTCAAATGGTTCTTCAAAGCTAGTAAGTGTGTTTCACCAAAGTGATGGTGATGATAAAATTCTCGATTCATTCCACGAAGAAGGTACACATTTAATCGTTTTGTAGAAACATAACATGTCTATGAAATTTGTTCTTTATGCAAGATATTTTGGCATGTACAAAAAAAATTGTGTTCACATTCGAATCATTAGGACATAAACCATATATGTGAGAAGCTTCCACTTTTTACCAAATATTGAGTGTCTAATAGTTGTGTTAACTCGTGTGATTCATGCTTAATCTTTACTTGTTTGTGATAACTTGGAAACTAAGAAATGATCAAGGCAATTTTTGTGCATTATGAGAAAAACCACCAATTCTAAAAGGGCTTCAATTACCCGTGAGTGAGTAAATCCTTGTGAACCCTTTTGAGCCTAGATAGTATTTGTAGGATGAATCTATCAAATCGACTAATTGTTAAGTAGGCCACTTAATAGTTGTTGATGATCTTTGAAAAATTCAATGATAATTCAATCTATAAATTTTCTTGTTTATGAATACCAACCCTTTTGTCAATTAAACCTTGAAGAGCATGTCTTGAATAAAAAAAGGATTGATATAAATGAAGTTGGGGAGGTGGATCAAAAAGAACCTAGAATTGATGGCACAATGATCCTAAAGAAAGAAAAAGAATAGAGAAAAAGAAAAATACAAAAGAAGAAAGAAATTTGTTTATAAAAAAAAAAGAGAAAAAAAAAAGAGAGGATCATTGTGTGTAAAGAAAAGAGGTTGTGAATAATAAGATGGGAATTAGTTGTGAAATGCTCTTCATATCCTTTTACCCGATTCGTTTCAATGGCTTTGTACTTAAATATCCCTTGTTTCTAACCTAAGCCAAATTACAAACTTGAAAGTCCTTAGTGATCTTCGTTTCCATTTTATTATTTAACTTGTTTTGATGAATGCATGAATTATTCTGGATGTGCATAATTATTAGTGAGAGTGTTTAGTCCTTTGTGAATATACATTTTGTTCTTCTTGAATTTTGAAGAAATGATTAGGTGATTCAAGCGTGAACATATCTTTTATTTTGTTACATGTTTTGAGATATTGTGTTTAGAACTTAATTCATGGCCATGTTGTGTTTAGAAGAAGCGATTGATGTGTGCTTTTGCCTGGTATGTCGAGTTTGAACCATTATCCTTGTGTGAGTTTGCATGCTTGCATTTTGTTCTTTTAGCTTTGTAAGATTATTGACTTTTGTTTCGGGACAAACATAGAAGTAAGTTGGGGAGAGTTGTTAAGGACCAATTTGTAGTTATTTTGTACATTATTTTGTGGTCCTTAACAATGTCTTTTTATTTAATTTGTATATTTATTCTAGTATTTCTGTTTTAATTAGGTTTTTATTTAGTTTTTGTTTAATATATATTATTTAACTTATTTTCACTCTTAATTGTAGGAATTTATTAACTAATTCTCCCAAGCTTGGATTCAAGGGAACTTGAAGAGCTTTAGGGATGATTCTTTTGAAGATAATTTTGGAAGAGGGAAGCATGCTACAGGTCGCGCTCAGCGCAGTGCCAGCATGAGTGCGCTCAGCGCGACTTACCCGCGCTCAGCGCGGTCTGCGAAATTCAGAAAAAAGGACAGCCCATGCTTTCACCTTTTGAGCCACCAACCCATCACTTCACCTGATCTTTTTGGCTGGGAAAGGAAGCAAGAAACACTCCACCATCATTATCTTTCATCTTTGTAAATCTAGGGCAAGTTTAGGAAAAGAAAATATAGCTTTTCTCTTGATTTTTCTCATGTTCATCATCTCTACCAACAATCTTGAGAGCAAGGCAACCATGGAAATGAGTAGCTAAGCTCCTTTTGTGTCAAGATTAGAGGTAGTTGATCTTTATAGTATGTATTTCTTTTAATCCATTGGTGTATGAACATGGTTGATGATTAATATAGTTGAATATCTTTGTTCTTCATCTTTATGCTTTGAGTTTTGCTTGGAAAAGAATATTTCAAAGTGACCTAGGATATTCATCCTCTCATAAACAAATGCTAGGAATAGATTTGTGTGTTAGAGTTTACAAAATATTGAACTTAATGATTATCATGCTAATAGTTGTAGTGAGGAATCATGCAAGGATTAACATGATAACATTCACAATCTTGGTGGGAAATCTACAAGATTGAGAGGATATGTATTTGTAGAAATCATCTATTATGTTCATCACTTGATTAAAATGAATATGTATGAAACTAGATCAATGAAACTAATCTTGACATGCCTTCTTAACTTGAAAACAATCTCAAACTCTCTCTAATCCAAACTATAACTCTCTTTGAAAGAATTAATTTAGTTGTTGTTTGGAAACTCATGGTTCTAGTAGAGTAGATAACAAACCCTTTGGTTACATCATCTTAAAACGTACTTTCCTATTGAAAGACAATAACATGCACCAATCCCTGTGGAATCGATAATTAAAATACTTTGTTCACGGAAAAATCCTACAACAGTTTCCCTCGGGATACCATTCCTATGTCATGTTCCTTTTTCCGTGGAAAACTGGTTCCAATCTTTCTAGCTCCACTAGAAGATCCTGCTTCCTTGGTTAGGCGTCCGGTTCGAACCCCCTCTTCTAATCGCATTCCCATGCTTACCATCTCGGTGAAATCTCCGGGAGCGCTAGCGATCATTCGCTCGTAGTAGAATGAGCCAAGAGTGTTTAAGAATACCTTAGTCATATCTTTCTCTTCCAGCGGTGGGTTGACTTGGACAGCAATTTCCCTCCATCGTTGAGCGTATTCTTTGAATGTCTCTCTTTCTTTCTGAGACATGGAGCGGAGTTGATCCCGATCGGGAGCCATATCCAAGTTGAACTTATATTGTTGTACGAAAGCTTCACCTAAGTCATTGAATGTTTGGATACTTGCGCTATCTAACCCCATGTACCACTTCAGTGCGGCACCGGTAAGACTATCTTGGAAGTAATGGATTAATAACTGGTGATCGTCGTTGTATGTGGACATTTTCCTGGCATACATCGTGAGATGACTTTGAGGACAGGAGTTTCCCTTGTACTTTTCAAAGTCAGGGACTTTGAATTTTGCAGGTATCCTTACGTGAGAAACTAAGCAAAGATCTTGGGCATTTTTCCCAAACAACTCTTTTCCACGAATTGTTTTAATTTCAAGCTGCATTTTGAGGAGTTGTTCCTGGAGATTCTCCATCGAGCCACATGAATTCGTGTTATTGCCTGGAGTATGGTGAACTTCTTCGTCTATGGTAGTGTGCACTACGGAAGCTGAGCTCGTCATGATCGGTTGAGAAACCGTCATTGTTACTTGTGGAAGAGTTACTCCACGTTGCGGAGTAAATGTAGAGTTTTGCTGTAAAGTAGGTATTTCAAGCGAGGTTGTTTGCACTTGAGAAGTCGGTTGGCGAAATCCGATGCCAAAGTTGAAAGGCATGCCCCCATGGATAGCCTTCTGGCATACTGAAAGGTGAACTACTGGCTGCGACAGCTGAAACTGGAGTAGTAGTATCTTTTGAAATCGCTGCTTGGTTTTGACTGCTCGATGCTGCTTGTTGACTTTGCGCTGCGGCCAATGAATTGACCAAAGACGTGAGTCTCTCCACTTCTTCTTGTAGTGTTGTTACTGTACTACGAAGCTCAACATTCTCTTGCTCAAATCCTTCCATTACTTTTCTTCTTTTTGAACGTGTATTGTATGTTCAAGTTGGTTGTGGACGCGGTCGAGAAACTCTAAGACGCGACAGCTTGGCGATCTTTTCCTATCTGTTGAAACCGTTGATAGATCAGACTCTAGACAAAAGACTCAGAATGCAAAGTATGATGCATGATTATGAATGTAGAGAAAGATTTCCAAAGAATTTACGCTAAAAGAGAAATTTCTGGCAAATATTTGGATGGAAAACACATATTTTATTGATTATTGAAAGAAGATTACAACAGTTTTTTGAGCATTGCTCACACAAATGATAAAATAAATGATAAAATATTACAAACTAAACTAAACTAATTGTCCTCGTCGGATGAGGATCCAAAGGCTTGATGTAGCTTCAACTTCAGGATTTCCTTCCCATAGTGAGCTTTTAGTTCAACTTTCTCGGATTTTAGCTTGCTAATGACTTTCTTCCATTCGTCGGGAGCAGGATCGCTGGTTGTCATCTTCTCAAGCTTTCTTTTCCTTTCTTTGATGTATCTTTTGATCGCGTTATCTTTCTGGTGAATTTTCTCATCTTTCTCCATGAGCCATTCATCCTGGAAGTAAAGCGTCTTTTCATGATCCTTGACCTGCTTCTTGAGCTTTTCATTCTCGAGATCAGTCTTAAGGAACTTGTTTTCCAAAGCCTCTTTCTCAAGCCTCATCTTGGCCAAAGCTTCTTGGTATTCTCCCATAGTCTCGACGGGAAAAATTCTTGATTTGGAAGCTGTTGAGAACATAGGTTCTTCGTAAGCGTAAGGCATTCGAAATTCCTTCGCTCTTTTCTTTACCCAAGAAGTGTAGGTTTCCATGGCTACACAATTCTTTGCCTTACCTTTTTCTTTCCTTCGAACATGATGCCAAGCTCTGATCATTCTGGATTTCAAACCTTGGGAATCCTCCCCTTCATGATAGAAGTAACTCTCTACTGTAAATCCAAGAGGTTTACTAGAGTTTGCGTATCCGAGTTGACGTCTCGCCAGGAATGGGTTGTAGTTGATTCCTCCTTTTGTACCAATGAGAGGTACGTTGGCAAATTCTCTACAGCTCAGCTCTCAATGATTTCCATCTCATTGTCTGCTAAGATATACCAATGGATATCGTCGTTTGTAAGAGACATGAGTCTTTGAGACCAATGCCATTCATCTTTGTTTTCGCGGAAGATAGGAGATTTAGGTAGGTGTGAGACAATCCATTTGAAAAACAGAGGTACACAACACACGATAGTTCCGTCTCCTTGATGATTCCTATGATGAATAGAGAAGTAAGTGTCACCAAGTAGAGTGGGAACGGGATTTCCAATCAGAAAGATCCTTATGGCTTTGATATCAACGAAATTTAGGACGTTGGGAAACAAAACCAATCCATAGAGGAGTAAAGCTAAAATAGCTTCAAAGGCTACCATACTACCGGCTTCAGAGAATTTAAGAGCCTTCTCCATTAGGAACTTTGAAGTTAGTCCTAAGAGTTTTCCTCTGGTAGTTAGGTTTTTGTCTATCTCAGATTTCTTTAAGTGAGTCATCGTTGCAATGACTGGTGACTTAGGAATGGCTTCCAAACCATTGAAAGGCACTTTGTCCGATACTGAGATACCTAGTATGTGTGCGTACTCTTCCAGAGTAGGCATCAACTGATAGTCGGGAAAGTGAAACGATATAGGATCGTAAAAGCGAGCGAAAGTTTTGAGAAGTCCTTCATCAACGTTAGTGTTCAGAATAGTTAAAAGAGTTCCATAGCGTTTTCTGAAATCCGAGGGATCTTCTACCAAGGATGCTAACTCTTTTAACTTCCCTACGTCAGGAATTCTAAAGCGTATCTCTTGGTGAATCTTCCTCGGCGTCCATCACTCTAACCTAAAATATTTTACAAAGAAAAATCTCTAAATTCTTTGGAAATGGGAAGAGAAATGCGATTTTGAATGAATGCATGAATCGGCAAACATGGTTAGTAGTTATACACACGGTCAGCGTTGAAGTCACGAGCATGAGGCCAACGATAAGAATCAAGCGTGGGTAAGTTCTAAGGGCTTATTCATCGTGAAGCGGGTTCTACGATATCTGAGCTCAACACTCCTCTTTGAAATATTATCGGTTTGTTGAATACTCGATGGTCCAATAATATTTTCAAGAGAAACTACTTTGATCGTAGTCTCGTATGACAAATATTCTAGGCTTACGAATAATTTACTACATCCTAAATGGTCGGGATGGGTTATGTGTTCTCTGACCACTCGACATAAGTTCCCTTGAAAGCAAAATGTCTTCGCAAATACTTGCTAAACACTAATACCCCAAGACAACCTCCGAGAGAGGATCTCAAATTAACTCCGTAAGTCTTGAGACTTCTCACAAGTTAATAGGACTATACCCCCACCTAGATCTTAAAATGTTTCTTAAATCCGGGTTAACATTTCTTTCCATCAGATGAAATCGTGAAAACACACAATAAAAGAAAAACAAACATATGCACAATATGAAAGCTTAACCCCTTTTTTTCTTTTTTGAAAACAAAAAAAAGCTTGGTGCTCTTGAGCAGAGTCACATTTTTTTTTTTTGAAAATCAAACTTTCAGCGTACTCCCCAGCAGAGTTGCCATTTTTCCTGTTCGCGTTAAAAAGCGTCATGCTAGCGAATCGAATATGAATTCAGATCCTCTGGCTCGAAACGATTTACTCTTTTGATTTGTTTATAAAGATGCCGCGAGCATCAAGCTTTATTATTTTCAACACAAGAAAAGATGATTTAATGATTATGAAAAAGGGGAAAGCTATTAATACCCTCAATTGATTTTGATATGCGTAACGACTAAAACTAGGCATAGGCATTGGGAGATGAGTAAGGGGTTTATTATATAAAGGAATAGATGTAGCACCCTAAATATATATGGTTATCCATAGCTTTATATATGAATATGTTTGATATGTTTGTGTGTTTTAATTGCTATTTCTATGATTGGGAAAGTTTCTCCTTTGGGATTTTAAGAAGGATAGATTAGGTGGGATCCTAGTGTTTATTATTATTGTGCTCAAAGATCGTGGATCCTCTGCATACATATCCCTAGTGTGAATCGAGCATTTGTAGCTCGGATCTACAGGATCTATGGTTTGTTTGGTGCGAGGGAGAAAGAAATTTGCTCGCCAGGATGAGACCTTGTGCCTACGTATTCTAAAAGGGATGTTGAGAAAGTCAGAGCAATCGTAGTTCCCACTTATGCTAGTGGAAAGCAACGGGATGTTAGTAAGAGACAGACAAATGTCATCTTAATGAAAAATGTATCTAATCTATTTCATCACATACATTTTGAAAAGTTTGGTGATTAAAATCTTTCGTCGTAAGTTATAGGTGTTTTGCTTGAGTGTACAAGCGTTACTACTGACATGTTTAAGAAAGATGTTTGAAAAAAAGATTGAATCTTTTAACTGTAAGTATTAGGTGTTTTGCTTGAGTGTACAAGCGTTACCACTTACAATTAAGAGATGTTTTTGTTTGAAAAGAGTTTGAAATTTTTTTGATTGTATGTGATGTGATAGATGAGATACTTCTTCCATAGAGATGATAAACGTCTAAATCTCGACGAGAAATTGATTGGATTAAAGGGATGCGTTTAAGAAGCCCGTGGGTCCTTGTATTGTTAGCCCAAGAGAAGGCATTCAGAGGGTCATCGAGGGTCCTTGTATGAAGCTCAAGAGGAAGCTATAGGGTATGGCTGGCTTTGGCTTAAAAGGGATTTCACCGGGAAACCATCCTTTTGGAATTAAGAGCAATTTCACCGGGAAATTATACTCTCTGGGTTCTATCCTAACGCGGGTGATTCTTTGTATTGTAATCCCAATAGGAGGTTGTTAAGATATTTTATGGTCTCTTTCATTGTATGATGCCCAAGAGAAGGCTAAACTCAATGAGGAGTTCTTTGGAACGAAGCCCAAGAGGAGGCTGACTCAACAGGGGAGTGCTGTCTTATATGAAGCCTAAGCGGAGGCTAAACTCAAATGAATGAGTTGCCTTGTACATAGCCCAAGAGGAGGCTAAACTCTTTGGGGAGAGTTATCTTGTATAAAGCCCAAGAGGAGGCTAACTGTGGGGAACATATTGGTTAGACTAGTTGTTATGTTATAACTAGACAGTCGTATAAACAAGTGTGTGTGTGTCATATGTATTCACAGGAGGTTATGAAGGAAATATAAACAATGCATGATGTTTATTTACAAGAGTTTATGATTGGTGAAATATAAACAAGTGTTTGTGAAACGAACGTTTTAAAACGAGCGTAACTTGATTATTTACAAGCTGAATTGTGTACAAGGAAGCAAATATGTACACGAACGAGTATTTATGTACAAGGAGAATGTGGATGTACATAGGAGAATGTGGCCCATTGGTTTAAAAGCAGTTTCACAGGGAATAATGCTCCTTTTAATACCAATGGTATTGATTATATATCTGAAAGCGAAGCGAACGATCGAAGTTTATCTGTGTTTGAGTAAAAGGTATCTGTATTATGTACAGGTAAAAATTTGTATGTGTTTGAAAAGAATTTGATATGTACAAAGAAAATATGTATGTACATAAAGAATGTTGGTTTGGGACTTACACCGTAAGGGAGGCCCATGATCGATTAAGAAATTCGAGAGAAAACGAATCGGTTTTATCGTTTAAATCGGATCGATCATGGTAAAAAGATGTAAGTTTGATGAAAAAAGTTTTGAATAAATTGTTTTGAAAGTGTTTTTGAAATGTAAAGTTTACTTGTAAGAAGTTTTGAAAAGAATCGGGATTCGAAAGTTTGAAAAATTCACCTTTTAAAGGTGTTTTGAAAAGTGCTCGAAGTGGCGTTTTCGGCTCAATTAAAACATAATCAGATGAAAGTTTTTTCTGAAAATTTTTGCACTATCATAAAATAGATACATTTATTGACAAGTGTACAAAAAATCACCTCAAAATGAGGTGTTTTGATTGGTTTAAAAAAATGTCAAAGTTTGTAAAAAAGGTGAAGAAAAAATGAAAAGTTTGAAAAAAATTGGTCCATGGGAGGCTTGAACCCAGGACCTGATGGGTGGATACGTGGCACAAAGACTTAAGAGTGAGCTGGAAACCGCTGGGGCAACAATGAATTCGTGTACTGAAGTCAAACCACGTGTTAATATTATATTGGATTTTTTGAATTTGAAAAACGCGCGCAGCTCATCTTCATTTTCCTCAATCCTTCATGCAGCCATAGATTTCATGTTTCTTGATGAAATTGGATGAAGTAAACATGAAAGTTGATCGTTTTTTAACAAGGAACATGATGATGCTCATTAATTTCATTTATTTTCAGTTAATCATGATTAAATTCTCAGAAAACATGGAGAACCCTAGAATTGAAAATCTTAATTGAAATTATGTATGATGGATGATTTTGTCAATTGGTTGAGGGTTAATGATCGTGAAGGGTGCAGAAAACAAATGGCCAAGAGCTTTTTCAAAATGAATCAAAGAATCATGGAGTTGAAGTTCAAGCTCTTACCTGTTGAAGCTGAAATCGATTTCAATGGAGGAGCGTTTCCAGTTGAGTTCTAATGATTGTTTGAGCATCAACGGCCTATGTGGAAGGTGTATGAGTGGTCTGCTCACTTCGAATCACCCTGGATCAATCCAACCAAGTCAACCTACATACAGCTCAAATGGAAACTCGAATTCGATATTAGAGTTGTTACAGGTTGTTGCTGAGGGTCTGCATCATCTCTATGATGTTTGTGGATGGTGTTTGGATGATCAGAACATCACTTGCTCGAGCCAAGCTATGGATTTGAGTTTTAAGGCATTTTTGCAAGCTTATGTGACATGAAGTGTAATTCTGTTTTTTAGCTTTGCTTATATTGATCTTATGTTTCAAACATGTTAGATATTGATTATAGGATATGTTAGACACCAAAATTCTTCATGGTTTTCACAAGTTTTCAAAATTGCAAGTTTTCACAAATTGACATAAGTTACTTGAATTTTCAAAGATGAAGAGTGAAAGCATGTACTTGCATGGCTTTGGTGTGTTTGAATTTGAAAATGATGCCTCTATTTATAGGCCATGAGTTCTGAAATGTTAGGCACAAAGAATGGCTTTTGGTAAATCAAACTTGCCTTAGAGGGCAAGAAAGTCATTTTGCCTTAAAAGGAAACTTCCTTTTTTAACCATGTGTGAAAATTCAATCTTGATCCTATCCTTCAGTTATTACTTTCAACTGATATTTATCAGTTCTAATCTCAATTTGGCAAGGTGGCATTGCTTCTAGATGAAGAAATTCAAAAATGACCTATAATCTTGAAGTTTTGAACTTGAAATCCATGGTTATGGAGCCTTATGTTTCAATTTCAAAAGGATAGCTAGACTCCATGGATTTGTGAGTTCTTGGAAATTTTGGAAAGCTTGTTTCATGGGCTACAACTTTCATGTTTTGAGTTTTTTTCAAATCAAAGTGGAACTATGTGAAAAAATACCATGAAGTTTGGAAAAAGTACAAAATTTTAACACTTGAAATTTTTTCTAAGTGTTGAAAATTTTGACTTTTTGTTGACTTTTTCAAATTCTTTGATTTTTTATGATCATGATGGATCATTTGAAGTATTTTGATGTTGGAAAAGGTTTTGTTTTGAAAAAGTTGACCAAAAGTCAAAGTTTGACTTTTCAGTGCTGATGAAATTTCATCAGATGTTTCAGAAATTGACTGATGAAGTCTGTGAACTTTTATGATGTTTTGAGTTCAGAAATTAGGTCAAGATGTTGTATCTAAGATATAATGACCAATCTCTAACCAAAAAAGTTATTCAATGCTCAAAAAATCAGAGAATACTCATGCTCGATCAAAACCCTAATTGGTCGATCCTCGATTGATTAGTGAGAAAAGTTGGATATCTGATGATCAGAGATTGATGATTTGATCAAGATAGATCAAATGAGGTGAGTAAAACTCAAACCCTAGTTGGTTGCCTCTTGAATCAGATGAAAATTTGATGAAACCCTAATTTTGACCTGTGAATGCTACACCCGATTAATCTTGTTCTGAACTGTTAGTGATGCAATGATGCAAATGTAAGGTGGTATATTAGGTCAAAAATTGGGGTATGACATCCGTCGTGTAATTCTTCCATGATTCGTTCTGCTGTTTTTTGATCTACACAACGTAGTAAGCATAAGTCGTGATTGCGCTTGTCCAAGATGTCGTTATTGAGAAAGAATTTTGAGGCAAATCTTCTTAAGAACTTCTTATCGTTGACAGATGCCCCTGCGGGATATTCTTGAGCTTCGAGATACCTTTTCACTTTGTAGAACGAAGGTTTCTCTTTGGTATCTTTGGTATCAAGTTCACAACAGTATGCCGGTTCGTCGAACCTTTCAATGATAATTTGGGGAGCTTCGTTGTCCCATCTGACCTTGAACATAGATGACATGGTGGCTAATACGTCTGCCAATTGATTCTCTTCTCGTGGAATATGGTCAAAAGTGATTTCTTCGAAGTAAGGGATCAGACTCAAAACGTGCTCTCGATATGGAATGAGATTTGGATGCTTCATATCCCAATCGCCTTTAATCTGACTGATCACTAAAGCTGAGTCTCCATACACTTGCAAGAATTTGATTCTTAAGTCAATAGCAGCTTTGATACCCATGATGGACGCTTCATATTTGGCCATGTTGTTAGTGCAGTCGAAACATAGTCTGGCGGTGAAGGGCGTGTGTCTGACTGTAGGAGATGTAATGATGGTGCCAATGCCATTGCCAAGTGTGTTTGAGGCTCCATAAAAGACCATGGTCCATCGGGATCCTGGTTCAGGTCCTTCGTCTAGTCCTGGTTCTTCGCAATCAGTGACTAACATAATATCTTCCTCTGCAAATTTGAAATGCATAAACTGATAGTCATCTATGGCTTGATGAGCCAAATGATCGGCTACTATACTTCCTTTTAAAGCCTTCTTAGTAGTATATTGGATGTCGTATTCAGTCAAGATCATTTCCATCTTGCTATTCTTCCGGAGGGAGCAGGTTTCTCGAATATGTATTTTATCGGATCCATCTTGGAGATCAACAAGGTAGTGTGAGTCAACATATACTGTCTTAGTCGTGACAGCCCAAAGCGCAAGTTTTCTCAAGCAGTATCTTGTTTCACGGGGTAAACTTTTGCTAAGGTAGTATATTGCACACTCTTTTCGACCAGACTCGTCATGTTGCCCCAAAACACACCCCATTGAGTTCTCTAATACTGTCAAGTACATGATAAGAGGTCTTCCTTTGGCAGGTGGTATCAGGATAGGAGGATTTTGTAGGTACTCCTTGATTTTTTCAAAAGTTGTCTGGAAATCGTCGTTCCATTCCACTACTTGATCTTTCTTTAATAACTTGAAGATTGGCTCACAAGTAACAGTTAGATGTGCAATGAATCTGGCAATGTAGTTTAATCATCCCAGGAAACTTCTGACTTCCTTCTCGGTGCAGGGAGCTGGCATTTCTTGAATAGGTTTAACCTTTTTAGGGTCAACTTCAATACCTTTACCACTGACAACAAATCCTAGGAGTTTACCGGATCTGACCCCAAAGGTGCACTTGTTAGGATTAAGTCTTAGCCTGTATTTCTTCAGTTTATCAAATAGCTTTCTCAAATGATCAAGATGTTCTTCTTCAGTTTGTGATCGAGATATCATGTCGTCGACGTAGACCTCTATCTCGTGATGACTTTGTAATAGAATGTGCCTCAATGTGTAATGAAAGTAGTCTTTTCCATGTCTTCGGGAGCCATTTTGATCTGGTTGTAACCGCAGAAACCATCCATGAAGGATAAAACCTTATGTTGAGCGGTGTTATCAACCAGAACATCAATATGAGGAAGTGGAAAATCGTCTTTCAGACTTGCTTTGTTCAGATCTCGATAGTCCAGACACATACGTACTTTGCCATCCTTCTTAGGTACGGGCACCGCATTCGCAACCTACTGTGGATAAGAAGCAACGGCTAGGAAACCGGCATTGAACTGCTTCATAACTTCGGCTTTGATTTTCTCAGACATCTCAGGACGCATATGACGAAGCCTCTACTTCATAGGGGGAAAACCTTCTTTCGTTGGTAGTCGGTGTACCACAATGTCAATGTCTAAACCTGGTATGTCTTCGTAAGACCAAGAAAAAATCTCGATATAGTCTCGTAGCATCTGGACCAATCTCTCTTTGACACTGTCTCAAGACCCGCTCCTATCTTGATTTCCTTTCTGTCTTCGTCGGTACCTAGATTCACAACCTCGACTAGCTCTTCGTGCGGTTGTATAACCTGTTGTCCTCAACTCTTGTTGTCCTCAATTCATATTAGTGATAACTTCCATGAATTGAGTCATCTGCATTCCATCTACGCTTTTATTGCGGCCACTTCTGCTTGAAGTTGTTCCATCTATCGCCTTTCGTTGTTCCGAGTCAGGTAACGGTGGAAGTTTGCAATTTTTCTGCTAAATAAAAGCAGAAGTCGAGGATGAGAACTCCGTTCCAAACCTGTTATGCATGTCATGTACTTATGTGAATGCTATGCATGTAATGTTATGCATGTAATGGCATATTTGAACATTTCCAGGATTCTTAACACTTTGACTCAAGTTTTAAGATTTAAACACGATAATGGATACTGAAAAATCTAAATATCATTAAACCTTAATCAAAGAAGTTGACAAACAAATTGAGCATCCACACAACTATTTCGCAAATCATACAAATAAAAAGGAGTAATCCCATCAACAAGCCTGATGGTGATTTCCGCAAAAGACAAATAAAGCATAAATCTAAAAATCAGACATAGGAAATCCTTCAGTGTCCTGCACATCCAATTGAATCTTGAGACATTCCAACTCTCCGGTGGTGAGGGATAATTGGGCTTCCTTCTCTTGGATACGGGCTTCATATGCCAACTTCTGATTATGCATCTGTTTCTTCAAGTCTTCTATTTGAGCCTTGTACTTCTTTTCCAAACCGGAGACAACTTTTCGGCGCTCTTCAATGGGAATGGAGAAATCTTCAAGTCTAGGCCGCTTCCTGGTTGAATCAGATGCCTCTCCTTTAAAATACTTTAGCTCATGAGCCAACTAATTCTTTGTTTGAGTAGCAACAAGACAATTCACTGCTAATTTCTCCTTCTCTTCAAGCATAAGGCGATTCTGAGCACGCACCCGCTCATAATCTCCTTTTGAAACAACATTTGGAACTAACTCTTGAGGGTAGAAAGCTGCAGCTCCGATAATGGAAGGCCACTGATGATCGCTATTTCTCTCTTTGATCCACTGAATATAAGAAGCATAGGTCGTGGGATCTTTCTTACCAAAGTATTGTCGTCCTTCAAGGTGGATGCTTTTCCATGCCTGAACAACTTTAGCCATGGTCCCGGTAACATTAGGCACATTGTAGTATAGAGTTTCCCGCATAAAACTCGCATCAGGAGGTCCCATCAAAGCATAACCCAATTGTCTCAAAGAAAGCGTCAGATTTTAATTGATACCCCCCTTATGCCCATGAGAGGGACATTAGTGAAGTCTCCGCAACAAATGATAATCTTCTCACTTTCAGTCCTGGACATTTCGCGTCGACTCCAACCAATATCCTGAGACGTGAGACCCATCAATCTTGAACCCACCTCATAGTACGCTGAGTGTCGATGAAAGCACCACTTCGGGGAAGAAAATCCTGAAACCAATGGTATAACAATAGGGCACAACAGTTTACAATTCCACCTTTCCCTTTGGAACTTCTGGACTGTATGGAATGGTAAACATCTCCCAACAGAGTCAGAACATGATTCCGTTGGATGAAAATGGAGATGGTGTTCATGTCAAAAAACTTAGGCTCGTTCGAAAATAAACAAATCCCATAGATCCAACAAGCTAGAATGGCATTAAAACTCTTCCACTCCTTCTTGGCAACTTTGGCATTACCTTCCCGCAGCAGAAAACCCAAGTGAAAACCTTTCACGGCACCCTTTCTTGCAGCATTAGTAGACACCACGGATTTTTCCAAATGAAGAGCTTTGGCAATCTGATCATCGGTCGGTCTCTCCATAGAAGCATGGATAGGAACTTGATGCAAGATAGGAATGTCCAAGATACTAGAATACTCTTCCAATGTAGGCATTAACAAGTAATCAGGGAATACAAAGCACATCAACTCACGGTCATAGAATTGGAAAAGGGCCTGGAGCCCGTCCTTCTGGTACTCGGTCAAAGGAGATTTCAACCAGGTTAGAATTCTTCCATAATCCTTGGTAAACATGTCGACATTCTCTGGCGTAGACTTATTAGCCAATAAGAGAAGATTCTCAAGAGCAGGAGTAGGAAATTTGTACACTAGATGACGTCTTTGATTGTTCTTCTTTTCAGTATCCATCTTCCAAAATAAACCCACCAACTAGACTCAAAGGCTAGAGAAATCTTGGAAATAAACAAATATGCATGTTAAAAATATGCAAATTAAACGTTTTTTATGAATGCAATGCTTTGGAGCCATATCTCCTATATGTTAAACCACCCGATGAAGATATCATGTAGAAACCAAATCTGAATATCATAGGTTCAAAGGTCCAGCGTCAAACTGGAATTCCATAGAAAATACCAGAAAATACCAAGTCACCATCAATAACAAAGTCACCAACAATAACAAGCCACCAACAGTCACCAACAGTACCTGTAGTAATGATATCCCGCCCCAACTCACAGGGTGATTCTAGACACAACGGGGGTCCCTAATGATAAACAAAGTCGATGATCCTTTATCGAGTACTTCGCTGACTACACAACAGGATGTAGGGCGAAAGCACCATTAATCGAATCTCGTCTGAGTTTGGTACTTCATGCCTTATCACACGCACCACAGGATACGAGATTCGACATGAACATCCACTAGAGTGGGCCTTTTACCTCAAATAACACCCACTCAAATCAAGAGATTAACCAGCACAACAGCAACCCATATACATGATATATGAAAGCGGTAAATATGCCACATAGAATGCAATGCAAAACATACAAAGGATGATACGATAAAGCGAGTAAGTAGATAAATGCCCAATAGACATGAAAAATGAAGGCTAGGATCAACTCCTAGACGGTCCAGCAATAGGTCAACTGTCCCTAGTGGAGTCTCCAGTTGAAACCACCCAGCTGAACTTCCGACTGATAGGGGTATATCAATGGAGTTGCCATCTAACATCTTTTATCTCACAACGGAGAAAGGAAAAAATCGAGTAAACCTGAAGGGAGAAATCGCGGTCCTATGACCGAGAGATCAAGAGAATTTAGGTAAGGCAGTTAGTTACGCGAGGGGAAGGGATTAGCACCCCACACGCCCGTAGTACTCTACGGTATCCGCTTCTATTTCTAGATAAAGGGTGTTATGTCTATCTATGCTCAATCGCTACAATGCATGAAAAAGAAAAGGAAAATAAAGAAACCTCGGGGAAAAGAATGAAGTATTTACAAAGTTTTCTCGATCGAGCCCCGTGACAAGATGCCTGCGTATTCCCGCGTGCAATGGGAAAGTCAGTGCGTCGTAGTTCGGCTCACTTGTGTTGATGGGTTTTGTGGTTTTTACTTGTGAAAAAGGTTTTAAACACAAATGAAAGGCGCGCGCGAAGGAGAAAAGAGTTTGTGTTGATTGGTTGCTTTTACCTTGAGAAAGGAGTTCAAACCATTATTAAGTGTTTTTTTTTTAAAATGAGAACAAAGAAATTTTTAGTTTTATTACATGCATGGATGCAAAAAAGGAAACTAGAAAAACAAAAGGGAGACTAGCTAAGCACTAACCCTAATGTTGTCATGCAAAAATTGGACCTATGGTTGAGGATGTAAGGGAATCTCTACCTATGTTAACATGCAAAGGATGTGAATCCTAATGTCTAGGCCCGAGAACCTATCCTAATCGAGCAAACCTAGGGGAAATCAAACAATCAAGCATAATCCACAAGTAGAATCGCCCCAAACGGGTCTTTAAATAAACTAGAGGGGTTCCTGAACATGCTCCAACTACGGATGCCCCAACATGTATCTCTATTCCTAATTCTCATGGCAAAAGAAAGCTGTAAAGCCCTACTTCTCATGATATCTAGGAAAGTTCTAAGAGAATGTGATAAATGGTGTAGAAACTACCACACGGATATAGAATTCGAAGAGCACTGCAAGCTAAAGAAATACTCCAGAAAACTTCAAGTACTACAGCCATGCAATAAGAGTAAACTGGTGAGATTGATTCAAAGCATAAAAAACAAGCGGAATATGTGTCGATACGCATCCGAAGTGATAACACCTGCAAGAATGAGATTAGACCGAACAAAACAAGGTAGGAGAGACGCACACGTGGGTGTACAAGCACAAAACACCTGCAAGAAGGGAGTTAGACCCAAAAGGCAAGCAAAAGAATTTATACATGGGTATGCGAACGTAAAACATCGGAGAATTGTGTCGTATGTATATACAACACAAGCCCCTGCATCAAACACATGTCCAACCATGCTTAGGAATGTTAGAACATCTGTTGTTTGCGGTTAAAATTGAGAAATAATAGAAAAAACCAGTACAGCTCGCGCTAAACCTGCCTTACCGCGCTAAGTGCGACCCAAATAGAAGCCTTCGCAGTTATCCTGGTCCGGACCGCGCTAAGCGCGACCTGCAAAACAAAAGTCAGTAAGTTTGGCGCTTAGCGCGCTCCTGGTGGCTCTAAGCGCGGTCTGCAATCTGCAAAAATGTTGTTTTGGCTCCGGATCACTTGTCCATGATGTTCTCATGCCGAAAATTGATCCACGCATTTAGGCAACAGTTTTGTAGCTTCTAGATGACTATTGAGTGCATGAGCATGCGAGGAATGCAAATCGAAATGATAATTCCAAAGCTCATGTATACAAGTCGAATGCATGAGCATGCAAGGGATGTAAATCAAAATGATAAACTCCAATGCTCATTTGCGAAATTTGATGCATGAACATGCAAGGAATGCGAATCAAAATGATAATTTCAATGCTCATGTGCAAAGACATAATGCATGAACATGCAAGGAATGCGAATCAAGATGATAATTCCAATGTTCATTTGTGAAACTAAATGCACGGACATGCAAGGAGTGCGAATCAAAATGATAATTCCAATGTTCGTGTGCAAATAATGCATGAACATGCAAGGAATGCGAATCAAGATGATAATTCCAATTTTAATTTGTGAAACTAAATGCATGAACATGCAAGGAATGCGAATCAAGATGATAATTTCAATGTTCATTTGTGAAACTAAATGCATGAACATGGAAGGAATGCGAATCAAGATGATAATTCCAATGTTCGTGTACAAAGTCGAATGCATGAGCATGCCAAGGATGCAAGCTAGAAATAACAATCCTAATGCTCATATGACGACAATTAATGCATGAACATGCCAAGGATGCAAGTTAAGATAACAATCCTAATGCTCACGTGATGATAATTGATGCATGAACATGCTAAGGATGCAAGTTAAGATAACAATCCTAATATTCACATGCGAAGAGGTAATGCGAGTAAGTCATGCTATAAGGAAATGTCGGGAGCTTATGTATAGTCTAGGTTATGCATTAACACAAACACTTGAAATCACATGCAATGGATTTATGTACAATGCATTGTGTGCCTAGTGATCAAAATGCTTTAAAACCTACATGTCGACGCACTTTGAATGCAAATTATGCCTCAAGTCATCTTGAACCAATTCAATCCAATCAAACTATATGCCCTCTAATGCATGAGCATGTGATAAATGATGCAAGATGCATGAATTTGTGACCTATATGCAAGGAAGATACAAATGCACAAGAATATATGCATGCTATGTACAAAAATCCTCACACCGACACAAGTAAGGCTGCCAAATCCAATTCAAATCGAAGAATTCAAGAGTAAAGGTTCAAGAATCAGAACCTACATTGAATTTGCATGCAATTTCAGTATTCAATTTCCAGAAAAGCTGAAAGTCAATAACAGCTAAAAATAAGTGCTTAATTGAACCTAACACTAACTTGAACTTGAAGTTTGAATCAAATTGAAGAGGAATTCCTTGTGCTCTTCAAAGAAAATACCAAATCAACAACGAATTGATGATAATCCTAGAAATTAACCTTGAATTCTTGAGGAAAACTTAAAATCTTCAACTGAGGATTGAAGAAGATGAGGAAGAAATCCTTGAATCTTGAAATTGAAGAGAAATCAAGAGAAAACAGTTCCTTCCATGTCAAATTCGAGCAGAAGAAGGAGAAGAAGATTGAGATTCAGAGAAGCTCGGTGAAAACCGAATTCACAGTAGCTTAACACGAGCTTAGCGATCATGGTGAGGCGGTGTTAGGAAGAGTTCCAGTGGCGGCCTGTGGTGGTTTCTTAGAGGGAAAGTTGAAGTTTTGAAATTCGTTTTTGAGTTTTGCTTTTGATTTGAGAGAGAATTGGAGTGTGATTGATAGTGAAAATTAAGCAAATGATTGTGTAGTTTTTATTTGTGAAGAGGAAAATCTATTTATAGTCCTAGGAATTGGGCCCAAGATATATAATCAAGCCTAAATCACGATTATCCGAATAATTTTTGTAATTAATCTAAAACAGCCAAATCCGTGCGGAATTCGGAGTCGGAATGTAAACAAAAAGTGTCCGGAATGCGATTTTGCTTAAGAGAATCAAAATTTCGACTTGATCAGGTGAATGGTCAAGGAAATACGAATTTTTGAAGTTTCAGCGCAATTTTCAAACAACTGACACATACAGAATTTTATTTGCGCTCTTCCGAAATAATGCCTCGAACGAGGGTCTTCTGATCAGAATTTGCAAACACGTATTTCTGAAGCAATTGAAGCTAACAAAATTTGTGAACTTTTGGCACTGGTCCCACCTTGTTTCGATGAAAATCAAGCGAGATATGATTTTTTCAAACTTTGTGCATCAGATAAAAATTGCTCGGTTCAGCCCAAAATCATCTCCAAAGAACAAAATTCTAGTGTTGATCGGTGAGGAATTAACTCCCGAGTTGCAAATGAAAGTTGTAGATAATAATGAGGAGAAATGTCGATTGAAAATCATCAGAAAATACCCAACGAGCTGAGAGATACACCTTCTGGAATGCCCAAAATGCGCCGAAACTCGAAATCCGCTTTATTGAGAAATAAGCAAATGGATCCCTTTTGTTTGGCATTTGGGATGCCTTAAACCGGGTAACCTTATGACTAATGCTATGCTATGCGACTACATGTATGTTTATGAAATCGAATTATAAGTCAGAAATGCGGAAAAGAAGAGGGTAAATTTTGGGGTACAACACAGCGGAATCAAAACAGTTATACATACGAGACATGGAATTTTTGAGTTTTAAACCATGATCAACCTAATAAAATCTTCAATTTAACAATGAAAGTTTCAATATTGAAAACAGCAAAATAAAATAAATGCGCATTTCCCCCCGAGTGCTACGTATCAGAGCAAATGACACTGAACTTGGACTAAATCGGTAACGGCTACTCCTCTTGATTACCTGCACGTTACCAATATAAAGGAAACAGCGAAAACAAGTAAAGGGTGAGATATCAAACCATATAATTGAAATTATGATAAACAATATATAGTTCGAATTATATAAAATCACTATTTTGCGATCACACCACTATTCCACAACAAACATAATTCAATCACAAAACAACATCATTGTGTGTTATGATATGCAACTCAATGAATGCAAATGCATGTGGTACCATCGAAGTAAAACTCCCAACATAAACAATTGCCAGTAATTCTGAGGCATCAAGGCGTAAGCCTTCAACGTAATCAACTTTTCCCCCAACGCCCAACGTGTTTTTGCCAATATAGGCCAAGATAGTATGCAATGTATGTATGCAATAATCATAAATGGCATACAACAACAACAACGTAAACCACCATGTAAAACAACAAATCAACCATCAACGTTGACTATCAAGTCTCTAAAGATTCAAAAAAACACATCGAGTCAATAAAGATTCACTTACTGTTCTTAAAAATACTTTTATAAGGTAAATTGTAATTTTAGCTGTCCAAGGGTTCAAACGGAAACTAAATCGGAGTTACGGTCGCAAAGATATGACCAAAACAGTTTTTCAAAGTTATTTTTCTGTTTCTGTACAGTATGAGTCGATACATAAGTCTTTGTATCGATGCGTAAACCACTTGTATCGACGCAAGCATCGTATGAGTCGACTCATACGATATTCCAAATCTTGTTTTCTAATTTCCTTTCAGTATGAGTCGATACATAGCAGACTTGTATCGATACATCCTTCGCAAGTTTGGCCCCATGAGTCGATGCATGCTGGTTTTAAGCTTCTGTTTTTAAAATCAGTTCAGCATGTATCGATGCATACATGCTTGTGTCGACTCATGCAGAGTGAAAACGCCCAAATACCAGTTCTCATGAAATTCCACGATTCAATTTGGGATTTCCATCAATCAAAACAGCAACATGATACAAAGTAGCCAAATCGTAAGTTCTAACTATCTATCATCCATCATATTCCCAATTAGAGAGCAAGAACCCCACCCTTACCTTAGATTGAAGGTTTCTCTATGAATTCCTTGATTTATCCAACTTTTCTCTCTCTGCAAGCTCTACATATCGCTCTGTTCCTTTTCCAAAACCCCTTTTTTTCCTTTTCTCTACTGATAGCCAAATAATCTAATTTCTATTTTTCTAATTCAATAAAAATCCTTGTAATTTGTTTTGGGCTTAGACTTCGTACCCCCATCATGACTACTACTATCACCACAACTTAAGCCCACTAACACTAACCTTATAGTTATAACATCGTTTCTAGTATTATTCTACGACCAAACCAACTTAAATACGACGCAACAACTGAAATCTCTACAACAATAATATCCAACAATCATTCACAAATAAATCGCTAAATATTTAATTAAAGAAAATAATTAAATATTCGGGCGTTACAAGTACCGCTTGCAATCTATTGCAAAGAAGGGAAGCTTGAGTTCGGAAACCATGAGCTAAAGATGACCATTGATTTACGGGCTATTTGGAGAACCTTCTTCCGTTTAGAATCAAAAGTTCTGATCGAGTTAGATGCAACTATTTCAAGACCGGTAGATGATATTATCAAGATGTTACAACGTCCACCTAGATCATGACGTCTAATGTTTGATTTATGTTAAAATCCCTCATGTGTTGCTGATTTTATGGTATCAATGCTATTTTAATTTTGTTAAGTTTATGTTTTTTTAATTTTGTGTTCATGCTATTTGATACACAACATTTCAGAAATAGACATCCAACATTATTTCAGATATGCATCTCTGGAAAGTCTTAGGGTGAATTAAGAAATTCCCTTTTAAAAAGACTTTTTGATGATTAATATATTTTTCTTAGAGAAAATCAATGAGGATGTGCTCGACTGGTGCCGAATGATCCATGAGAGTTCTCAAAAGACTCAACTTCACTATGTTTCATAATCCTAACTTCATGACTGAATGCAAGACCTTAAGGGGCTATTATCCTGGCCAGCGTAACAACCCAATAAGGCCAACCCAATTTGAGTGGCCCAATCAATGAACCCTCTAGACAAAATATGAATAGGTATACCCTTATCAAAAGGCCACACATTGAATTTTGCCTATAAAGTTACACCTCTTAATATATTCATTTTGACATTGAAATGTCAGTGTTTTAAATGCCGAACCGGATCGGCTGATCGGACCGGTCGAACTAGGTAACTAGTTTGATTCAATTGTTGGATCGAATATGTCGTTGAACCGGCGCGACCTCATAAAAACTGGTGTAAACCGAAAAAATCGATAATTTTCCTAAACTAGTGGTTCAATTGCTTTTTCAATTTTAAAAATTTTAAAAAATCAAAACGACGTCATTTTGATTATTTTAATAAAAAGTTTAAATAAAAAACAAAAACAAAATAAAATTGTTGCAGATGCGGATGATTTTGTTGCATATGTTTTTTATATTGACGAAAGAAATCTCAACATTGAAATACTTTTTCTTCCTTCAAATTAAATTTAGCTGACGATGAAGTTATTTTGTTAAAAACTATTCAATTAAATTATGTTGTAATTAGACTTTGTTTGCAATTAGATTTTGTAATTTTGCACTATTTTATTACGTGTGATACCTATGTTTAAAATTTGAATTTAAATTATGAACTTGTGAATTTATTTATGATATGACATTTTCAAAAAATTTAAGTGTTAGTTATACTGTGTAGAGATTGAATCATCTGATTCGATATATTTTATACCTATATAATTTTGTTATAATGATCAGTCTATTCAATAAGTTATCTGATTTAATCAGATTTAATCATTCGGTTCGACCAATAACTCGTTAGTTTGATCAATAAACTAATAACCTAATATTCTCACCGATTTAATGCATGATCCGATTTTTAAAACCTCGTGTTAATCTGTTTCATGTAAATCCTATATCATCGCGTCAAAATTCAGACCATCACATGAAAAAAAACTCCTTCCCATTATATCATCAATCTCCTTTTCATAGAGCTAATTGTTGATGGGTTTTGTTTATGCACTTACAAACTTTTTTATTTAAAATTCCATTGAATATAAATAACTTTTTTTCTTATAAATTTATTTGCAAGCCTAATGGATTCCGCAGAAACTATTATTTTAATGATTATACCTAAGTTTCTTCTATTTACAATTGAAATAGTAGTTACATCATATACATCTAATTCCTGGCATGAGTTTTTCCAACAAAACATCGTTAACATGATATGTTTACTAATTAAAAATCCATAGTTTTTTACTTGTATAGGTTGTTTTGATAAGACAACGATGGACATGAGTTATATATAAAAGGGACAACTATGATCCTACACACAATCCAACATTATCAAATCAAAGAATATGAAACCAAATTTATTCAACATACTTTAATAGCCATGATTTTTATATCTTACATGTGGAATCTACATAATTTCTTTAAGTAATTTTTATCTAAAGTATAATATGCGATACATTGTGACACTTTCACTTATATATTAGACATTAATCTATTGAGTAGTTGATTCGGTTCTACCAACAATCATTCCTTTCAAAGTAGAAATGTTGATGGCAATATTTTATTTATTATTGATAAAACACAAAAGCACTTTTTATTGTTAACTTAAACAACACAATGTATTAAAGAACCTTCTCAATAGCAAGTCGTGTTTCTAAGTTATCATTCTTTTAAGTGCATTTGTGATTTTTATAGGTACATATCCTCTTACTATATCATTGATATATTAAACACCAACGTGTCATAACACCTTTTTATTTTATTTTAACATATATGTTTGTTAATATAAGTTTCCTAAGCTGCAACAAAGTTCAAAGTAATTTTTTACTTCCAAACTTTTAAAATTTTCCCATGATAGTCTCAACTATAGTTGTATGCACTTCCAAATATGTGGGAGCTGAATTTTTTAAATAACAGTTGTTTATCTTTTTAAACTTCCCCTAGGTGTATCAGCCTATAACAATAATTTTTTATATAATTAAATAATGCTTATTTAAATGTACTTTGTTTCAAAATGTTTTTTTATCGCCACTTAGTAATGTACTTTGGACCGAGGGTTTCACAATATATTATACATGGCACATTGAAAATGGCATGGACGATAGATAGCATCAAAGTTGATCTTTAAATAATTTAAATAATTTAAATTGATAAATTAGTAAGGATAAAATTTGAGGATGTATTTTTCTTAATACATATATGTAAAAAGCATATTATGTAACTTTTTCTCTTTTAGCAAATAAACAAAATTTTCATTTAATCTATTTATAATATATTAAAATAGAGTCGAAATTTAATTGTTGATACATCATTATTATATATGCCACTTAAATAAATTTATTCCGAATCATATAAAATATGATATGTCATGTTCTATAATACTTCTATTTTTTTTCTTATTCTAATTTTCTTTTGCTATTTGAGGACTGAATTAAACTACTCATTTTCAAGACTTCTAAATAATTTTTGTACCTTATTTAATTAAGGCTCAACCATTCTTATCAGTACCTACTCTCCTTCAAATTAGTATAATATCAAATAATTAAGCATTTCTTATTACTTATTCTCCTTCAAATAAATTAGTATATCAAATAATTAAGTGTTTCTTATTACTATTTATTCTCCATAATATTGTATGAATGCATAAAAGTTTGTATGAATGCATAATTGTTTTTTATTACTAATTAAACCTCTTTTACTTTTATTAAACTTTTCATCATCCATAAATATTTTCTACTACTCAATTATATATTTTCATGTAGCAATAAAGCACTACAAGCTAACTCTTCTTTTTTGCTTCAAAGCATTTTGATTTCTTGATAAGTGGCTAAACGTTTTTCCAACCTATTGATTAAATTAAAGATAAATGTTATTATTGTTTGCATTATGCTATAAAATTATGGTGCTCATTCTTTGATAATATATTATTGAATTGGTCTACCTAAGTGACTTTGTATCAAACATCTTTTATCAAGCCTTTCTTCTAAGAGTTAATACATATCATTTCTTTTTTGTTACTAATCTTATTTCTTTTTCTACGTAGAAAACATCATCTCTCTTCAGATATAATTCTTAAAATATTTTCTGTAACATAATTTATAATCTACTCTTGTTATATATGTGTCTAATTTGTACTGACCAAAAATTCTTGGTAGAAAAAACTATACGATAATTTAAAAGTTCATGTATTTCAACTTATATTCAAATTTATTTCATACACATATCTAGAATATTAATTTTAATTATTATTTTATTTATTTTTCTTGTAATAAAAATGCAAATATATTGACATTAACACTAGCCTTTCCCATATTTGTTTAACTGTTGACGTAATTTGAAAGATTCAAAATTTACATATTGAAACTCTGACTCAATATTAAAACTCCGGCTCGAGACTCTTATCGATTCCCAAAAATTTAAATAATGAAAGTTAGGTCTCTTTAATGATTTGGATCTTCACAATTTTAGAGTTATAATACTCATATTAGTGATTCTATGTTTTTAATAGAGACAACAATCATATTTTATACATTCATATTTTACAATATGAATACTAATTAATGCAATAGTTGATTTTTATTATTTTATAATATTTTCTAATTTATATTGTTACCTTAAAATTAGTATCATATTAACAAATTTGAAACATTATTTCTTACTATTTGTTAGTGGTGGTTATCTATTCATCTAAATTCTAATTATATAATAAGTGTCCTAACAAAGAAAAATTAAAACTCATTTTCTTATTACTCATAGTTTATGATTATCCATCCATTCATATTAAAAAACAATTCAAAACTTAATTTTTTTAATTAATTAGTGTTAATTAGAAAATGTGAAACTTGATTTTCACTATTTATTGTCAATGTTTATCCGATCATCAAAATTGTTACTCTATATTTAATATTCTAATTAGAAGTTTAAAATTTCATTTCTCACAATTAATTTTCAATGATTATCTATCAATTCAAAAACAAATTCTAACTTATTATCTTACAACATAAAAAAGATATTTTTAAAAATATATATTTTCAAAAATTCAACATATTTATATTTACTTTACTTATTCTTAATATATAGTTTCAAATAAATTAAAAATATAAGTTGACTAATCATATTTATTCAAATAAAATATATTAACTCAACTAAAATTTCATTAAAATAATAAATTAATGTACACCCGCACATCACAAGGCTTCTAATTTAGTATAATGTAAAAGACATGTACCCTAAAGCAAATGGATGTTCTGAAGCGTTGTGAGTGTACGACTAAAGCAATCAACCCTTATAATAAAAGTCACTCAGTTAAAGACGCCAAACCTCAAAAGTGAGTGTGATAATCTAGGTTTATTCCATCTTAATAGCTAGTCACTTTAGAGTGGAGAACATGAAGCCTCATCATGTTGGCCTCGAACCATATCTAAACTTGTGGGAATGGAAAAGGAGAAACCTCTTGGATGGGTGCACACCTTAGAGAATTCCAATAAAACTTTTCAGTTCAACTTCACGACAACTACCCAAAACTAGGGAGGCTAACCATGGGATCACATTGATTTCCCCTAAAGATAGGTCCGATTATATGTAAGCTGGAAAATAATGAGCCCTTCTCATGCTCATGATGAATCTACACCCTTTATATTTTTGCTCGAGGTGGAAGAATTCCGCTTGCTTTAGAGTATACTCCAAATTTACTTGCATGCTAGAGTAATTAAAATTTATATATAACATTTGTGTACTCTTTAAAGAAATGAACATTTTGAGACTTCATCTCACACAGGTAACAACCTTCGTTAAACCTTATCGGGCTTGATTTAGAGACTTATACATATCCTTTATCATCTTTGGAAGAATCTAAAGCCCCATTCACGTTGATACTATCCGTGTCAAACAATGCCTTTCAGATTGACATAAGAATTATATCCCTCTCTTTTATCCCTACATTCAACACATTCATCTTCTTAACTAACAAATGAGATACCTAAACTGTCAAACCTCTTCACTCATTTCCCTTATGAGGTTAGATGACCCTACATGCTCACAAAGAATATGGCCCCTCTCGATAATAAGAGGGCCAAGACGCTCCTCAAACCTCTTTTTTTTTCCTTTTGGAGACATTCACACACATTTCACCCTTGCCTCGAGCTCCAAAATCCAAGATGGAGGATGTCTTACAAATTTGATGTTATATTTTTACCATCTTTTTTTGATGGACCCTTTGGCCTTATGTAACACACCTTTTCTAACCCCAAATAATCGTGGCATAAATCAGAATAAAATAGAATACACACATACAAAGGGTGTCACATATTATTTTCCACACATAGGAAAACCATACAAAATGAATATTAGCATGCACCTGGTCATAATCATAACACATATTTGAATCTCATGCTTTAAAACAAAATTATGCATTTCACAACGGAGTATTTAATTTTCTCATATACTATCAATGATTACATCCCATACTATAACCATTGGATGAAATAACAATGAATCTATAACATAATCAAGTCATATAGATTCATACATCGGCACTAAGGCCACATCAACATAGTATCTCAACATACATATCCAAAACATATGAGAATACATAACAAATATCTCATAGAAGCATAAATTCAATTAATCCCCGTGTTACATGACCAGAGCAATTACTCACTACCTAGTATAAGGAATAACTAGATAAACTCCTTAACTAGTCTCGTGCGAAGCACCGCTATCCTCGGAACCTGCACATTACCCACATAGAGGCAACATCACAACAGAAGAGTGAGAATTCACATCATTATCCAAATGTATATAAATTGGAAGAAATATAGAAATAACATCTATTAAAGAATCCTACACACTTCATGTGATATTCCAAATAATATGATTATACAAACATTCTAAGTATAACATATCCACATTTATCACAAATAGAACAAATGTCATCAATACAAACAAAATTATTAACATAATCAATTACCACAAATTCCAACATAAACACACATTCTTTAATGACTCATGAGACAACAATGCAATGTGACTCATGCCTGTGGTACTATCGTGAACATTCTGCTCACCTCGCTTCCGATTCAATAACTTAGAATCAAAGTCACGCTTCCGGTCCGGACAAGACCAAAACCACCATTGTGAATCCAAAGTTTCACTACTACTATTTTCATTCAAGGATCAAGCCACATTGTGAACCAAAACTTTCATCGCTACTATTATCATTCAAGGATCAAGCCACATTATGAACCCAAAGTTTCACCGCTACTATTTCCATTCAAGGATCAAGCCACATTGTGAACCCAAAGTTTCAGCGCCACTATTTCCATTCAAGGATCAAGACAATCATATGCCGGAGTTCCAACTCCCCATGAATGCATGTGCAATTTAACCAACAACATATGCAATTTAGATTATCCACCAACCTTAATTATCAAGCATATCACAATAATCCAACACATTTGAATTATCCACCATTTGCACAAACATCATGTTTCAACAACAACAAGCAATACACAAGTATTTACAATCATCGTACATCACAAATAACACATAGCAACAAGAAAACACATGTTATTCTCAACAATTCCTCCAAAACATAACATACATACACTAAATTCAAGTAGGATGTATTCAACGAAATCGCATCCAAAAGCAATCCAAAACTCATCAAAACAATTATTAGAAATCATGTACATTTATGATAAATCATAAGCAAGAAAATCCCTAAGCCAATCATGCATAATCAAAGAATCCATTTTTCTACACACAGGTGACCGCTCGGCACCCTTACCGCCCAAATAATGCGAAAAATATACTACGGACTGATCATCCACCACGAATTCCACTACCAAAACATGTCCTAATGCTAAATTAACACCAATTAAACTTCATATAACATTTATACACTATAGGGAACCTATTCATATCATCAAATCTAGTTTAATCATCAAAAACCCCAAATTACAACTTCAATTTGAGAAACCAAAATCTAGAAATTGAGATAATCAATCCTATAACATGTTACTAATCACTACCCAACAACATACAAATGCATAAAATGAAGATTTTCCCCCTTACCTCTTGAAGATTTAACTTCCTAGGGTTTCCTCTTCTCTTCTCTTCTTCTCCTCTTCTCTTCTTTCTTTCCTTTTCACCAAATGACAACACTAACTATGTTTTTCCTCTATCCCTTTACTAACTAGTAAACTCCAACTGGGCTTAACACTTAACACCTCCTTATTACTTCTATTCTTATAATTAGGCCCAACACTAAATAATCTCATTTCTACTTATATAACCCAATTATTCAAATAACGCACATATTCAAATAATTATAATATTCATTTAAATCACCCAATTAAATTAATTATCATATAATATAATAAATAATAATAATAATTAATTAACTATTAAAATCGGGATGTTACACCTTATGTGACACCACGATTTAATTCAAAAAATTAAATAAATAGGAATTTAATTATTTAATTAATTAAAGGCTTGATTATTTATATTTTCGGAATTAATGGGATTAATTAAAGAAAAGAAGAGATGGAGGTGTGAGGTGTAATTAGGGGTGTGAGGAGTAAATTACTCTACTCTTACTAATTACCATTTGTTTTATTTTATTGGAATAAATAAAGGAACATTAAAAGGAATATATATAAAGGAAAAGAAATAAAAATAGGTCTTTTTGGAGAAAAGCTATTATACGTAGAGTTGGAGAAGAGAAGAGAAGAGAGGAAAAGCCGACGCCGAGAGAAATCGAAGATCATCGCGAGGTAAGGGGTGATTTCGTTCAGTTAATATGCTTTATGGGTTTTGGGAATCAAAGGATAATTGGGTATGTTAGGAAGTTTGAATTTTGATGATTATAAGTTATAGGAATAAACCCTATTTTGTGTCGGTGTTTGGAATTAGGATCATTAGTATGCCAAATAATTGATAGGGATGAATAAACCATGTTGTTTGATGTTATAATGGTGTGAAATGATTATGAAATGGTGTTCCTAATGTCCCAATTCGTATTTGAAAGTTTGGAAATGATAATGGATGCAAAATGCTGTCAAAAGTAGCAGAAAATGCTGTCATAGGTCGTGGGAACCGGTTCCCTGTGGGGAGGAACCGAGTTCCCAGTGTTATTTTTCAAAAACTGGAAGTTTTGCACTCAGGAACTGGTTCCTGTATAGGTAGGAACCGGGTTCCCATACAAAAACCAAGGAGCGAGATTTTTCAACTTTCAGGAATCGGTTCCTGTATAGGTAGGAACCGAGTTCCATGAGTATTTTTCCAAAATTTCTAAAACTTTAAAAATTCATATTTTCTAAAACGTAACTCCGATTCGAGTGCCGTTTTTGGCGTTATTTCTTAAATTTAAAATACTACCTTTCAAAATGGGAAAAATATTATTTTGCTAAAAAAAAATTATTTTAAACAAGTCGAGCTTCCGATTTTGGAAAAGAGTGACTAGTTAGGGATAATGGAGAACTATTACCATTGGTCTAAGTTACCGGATGAAATATTAATGCTTACTATGTTGTATCTTCATATTCATTATGATTGAATGTGATACATTGATGAACTGGCATTGTGTGATATATGTTGATATCATGATCTGAGAATTAATGTTGCATGCTTTTATGACGCATGCATACACATTTGTTGTTTATGGTTCATTCCCATTGTGCGGAAGTGAACTGGTTGGGCCAATAGACTTACCCGGAGGTTGAGGTAGTGAGGTTGGATTCTTGACCCAATAGCTATGGGCGAATCATGAATTTACATTGTCTTTCCACATGTAAACGGAGCGGTGGGTGAACTCGATTCACGTTTTGGTACCACATGCATAGAGTCTGCATTGCATATGGGATTGTAACAAGCTAGGATGGTTTCCAGTGTTGCAATTTCCATTGTTTGTTATATTACATGTTCATTGTGTGAACTGCCTTGTGAACTGATCATGACTTGTGTTTGGTTAATGGATTAACGTATCTGTTTATTCTGTTGTATTCTAAAAACGTATAATGCATGTTATATTGAATTGGAATCTCACCCTTACTTTAACAATTTCAGATCCGAAGTGATTAGCTGCTTGGAGTCGGTGAGGATAGCTCTAGCATTGAGTCAGTTAGTTAATCCGCGTGTCAGTGTCGTGCTCTGGTAGATGTAACACTAGGGAACGTTTGTTTGAAATTCATTCATGGAATTCCTTAATGGTTTGAATCATGTTTTGGTTAATATCCTGGAATATTATGAATGATGTATTCAGAATTTTGGTTATGTTTCATTTCCGCTGTTAAACATAATCTTTTGCATTAATTACTTAATAAATCTTCTTCAGTGAAAGCATGACACTGTATTGATTGATTTAAATTATTTAAATTGTGACGCCTCTTGGATTGTGATTAAAATACTCTGATTATTATTTATAAAATGCGGGTAAATAGAAGGGGGTGTTACACCTTACACACTCAGTATGCTTAGTCTTCTAAATAAATTTAAGATCAAAATAGGCTTCCCGAATATGGCTCCCTATTTCGAGGCCTCTTGAAACTCACCAATCAAATAAGTACCATGAATACTTCCCCTTCGCGAACCTTCACTTGGAACTCTTAGAGATAACCACTCTGAAAGATGACTTGAGAACATCCATGCTTGAAGTCCAACTGAAAAGGTTTGATGTCTCGAACTGCTCTGAACAATTAGGGGTTGGGAAAGCTAGAGAAAAAAGCACCCAAGGTATGGTATCTTGAACCGCTCTAAGCAATGGTCACAACCTGAGACGGGGAAGGAATTTTTCTTGATGCCACTTCACCTGAAACATAATTTTATAACAACTCATCTTATCTGAAAGAAAATATTAAATAAAAATAGAAATAACACCCAATTTATAATGGAAAAACAAAATGAAAAATTCATGTTTTCCCTTACCAAATATGTAGGGCATGTCCTCTTTAGTAGCCCCTCTGCCCGTAGGTGAGTTTCTATATACTATTTATTTGGCTTCCTCGAGATAACAACATAAGGTATAACGTCGTGAATGAAGTCGAGACCTTCCTAAATGGACATACTCTAATAAATCTCATTTTGAATATTCAAATAGTAATCACAAGTCATCAAGCAGATAAATATTGTTCTTAATTCGGACAAGAAATGATTTTTGCGCCCAAATTTTGGGAACTTGTCAACACGTCTTGGGGTGTTTCGGTTAACCTCATTGATACTTGCATGATAGACCTCAGTGAGAGGCATGCCTAGATATTACATATCCTTGAAATGTTCACAATGTCGACATAAAATTCAAAAATCTTCTTTACCTACTTGAAGAGGAGTAAAACCTAACATTTTTCATAGTTAGAAAAGATGTGTTGGATGTTGAAGAGGTGGAAGAGTGCATGGGTCAACACTCTCCATTTTTTATTCACACCAATATTGAAAGACTTTGATGCAGGCCCAAATCATAATTGAGAAAGAGCAATTCCCATGTGGTTAATAATTATATCTCAAAGTTGTTAAAAGGAAGGTAGTGACCTACTTTGGAAAATAAGCACTCATGGAGTGGAAGAACTCAACCCTCAAATTTGTTGCACAATCTTTTGTCCTCTTTCGGGAAAGCACCCCTTAGTCAGAAAAGGCTCCCACATTGGTGAAGGCATTTTTGAAGCCTCATCTACCATTGAAAATGGAAAATGTATTTAATGTATCATGATGTATCCATGATGATTGGTCTTTATTTCCAGACTCTGGGACGATATGGTGGAAACCTTGGTATGTCCATACTTCATTTCCAATGAACAAAGAAGATAGAATATGAGTATAAGCACATGATTGAGAATATAATCACCACATGACTTCATTGTATATAGAAGATATCCATCATGTATCTTAGCTTAGTTTTGATAATCAAAGAAGAAATATCGAAGTAGAAAAAGTGAAGCATCAAGAGTGAAGAATGCATAAGCTTTGTATATTATGGATTTCAAGGAGTTGGACCATATGTTAAGGTACAATAAGCAATTCTTTTAATAATAAACTTTAGGTTCTCATATAATTTTTCATCTAAACAATTCTAAAGTTTTCTTATCACTTAAACATGTTTTGAATTGAAGGATCAACTCCAAATTTCAAATTTTCAAAGGAAGAAATCAATTGCTCCTTTAAATTAGTTGAAAATTTAGAAGTGACAATTGGTCTATTAAAGTAATTGATTAAAGGGTATTTTTTCTTTGAAAAATTTAACCCTACAATGGATTGATGCATTCATACAATCGATTGAACCTGTGTGATTTTTCATAGTTATTGAAGTTATCAAGGGAGAAATCAATTTCTCTATATGCACAATCGATTTCTTTATGATGTTGCGTGAAAAATCATGGACATCACAATACTTAGTCACTGCACATGTTCTTGAAACATTTTCTGAATTATTGCAATTAATCATGACTATTTTCAAAACATTTATGCTAATTCAAGAGGCACCTTGTGATATATTTAAAGCAAAAAATTTCCTGATTTTAAAGACACCTATTTCGTCACAATATTTAAAACAATTATTAGTGTTGTTCAAGTGTTTATACAAAATGACTTAGAAACTTTTACCGCATAATTTTCATGTACCAGTAAAAAAATCATAAACCATTCGGCCTTTAATATTTACATATTCTTTAATTATTTATTGATAAGATAATATTATATATTAAGAATATTGGAAAGTATACACAAAATTTGTACTTAATTTATATGTCTGTTGTAAATTATTCACCAAGGGTGAAGTCACATTGTTCGTAAATAAAGTGTATGTACTTTCTATAGATGTTTTCAAATAGGAAATGATGTTCTTTCTGTTTGTAATAAAATGTTCCTTTGAATCAGAGAGATTCAAAGTCCTCCATAACTTTGATGTGTTTTGTTAGAAGGTTGTAGGAGAGTCTTGGTGTGAGGATATACAAAGATCTAATATAGTGAAATCCTTCACAGGGTGTGAAGGGACTAGAAATACCCTTGCTTGATTCGTGAAACTAGTATAATTTTTCATGTTTCATTTACAAACTGCATATTTTTTTCTACAATATCATTCATAACTTCATCATTGTTCTTCGAAAAAAAACAAAAGAAAACAGAACATCTGCAAAATAAAGAGAAATTTTCTTTAAACCTAATTCACATTCTCTTAGGTTACACTTTATACTTACACATTGTAACTAAGGCATTAGCTCGATGCATGACTATACACTATGCTATAAGTTTGAGTTTTTCATTTCGGCTTGAAAACACCTACTTATTATGGATTTATTAAAGGAAAAGCCAAAAAGCAAATCTCCTTACAATTTCCCTAACATCAAGGATGACAATAATAGGGGTGAGAATATGTTGGACCAAACTAGGATTTTATATACATAAGCCTTACCTAGTAAAACATTTAAAGTCCAATCCTAGTTTGTAGCCTATCATAGGATTATTTTTATGCCTGAGCCAAAAATTTCCGACAACATGATTGACCTACTAGTCTGCTTAAAATCCTACTTCATTTTAACATTTGTAAATAAGAAATTCAAATAATGTTAGATAGACTAACAAATTAAAATATCAACGAGACTAAATGATTGTTTTTATTGACTCACTATAATTTACCTATTAACATAAGATTTGCGATACTATTTGTTTGAGAGAACTTATGAAAACAACGCATGAGAACAACTTATGACATTTTTCATATGGATTTTTTCAACTTATTTTCATAGGTTTTCCAAGATAACAAACTTTTAGTTTCGTATTTTAATTAAAAAGTATAAAATACAATATAAAAATATAGTTATTCATATTTATTTGAATAGGCCAACCTGATAGACTGTAAAGGTTTTTCTTATGGGTTGTGACCTAGCCTTTTAATTTGTGTTGGATATGCGACTTCACATACAAGGGGTGAGTTGTATGTATCAGAAAAACAGTAGTTTAAAAAACTGTTACAATTATTTTCATAGATTAAAAACATTTTGAAAATGATTTAATATATTAGTTGCGAAAAGATAAATAAGTTTTAAAATAAAAATTTAAGGTTAAGAGAAGAAACACAAGAAATTATAAAGGTTCGATTGAAATGAAATGACCTAATCCTCTCCCCAAAATTTGATCTTGAAAGTATCCAATACTTAAGAGATTTTTGTAGACTCAACTCTCAAATCCCCTCATACAAGAAAAAATAAAGTTTTAGACTAATTTCCAACTAAGTAGTAAATATTAGAGATAAATTGACAGTCTTTTTTCCAAAATGAAACTTGAATCGTTTAGTCCCTAAAGTAAATCGGGATTTTCCACAGGATCATCTCGAAATAAGGTAATCTTTTGAATTGAGATGAACTCACGAACTAACCCGAGATTTTGACCCGGCTAACAACAAAACTGTTGGGATTTTGAAACAAGCTTATCTCGACCCAAAGAAATCTTTTTACCGGCCCGAGCTAACAAATCGGACGAAGGTTTTTACTAGAAATTTCTTCGAAGTGCTATGCCTAAATTTAAGTGTGATATAGTTGAAAAATATTTCAGAGAGAGAGGTACAAGATATAATACTCAAAACTTTGGATGTAAAAATATGAAGGGAATGACCTCTATTTATAGGCTAGAGATATACAAAAAAAGGGAAATTTCTTAGGCAAAAATTAGAGTGAGAATGAATTGACACCATGCTCCAATCGATTGTAAGGCCTCAAGATAAATGTTTAGGATGTTGAAAAGGGTAAAAAAGATATACATTAATTTTTCGTTTATTAAGACACTATTCCAAATGTTTAAGCATAATTTTTGCACTAACCTAATTGATTAGGTATAAGTGCCAATTGATTGGAGAGTACAAATTTTATCAAAAATAATTCGGACAATTTCTGATTCAACTGAAACAACTTCAAATTGTTTTTAGGAATAACTTTACTAAAAAACCCTTATGCTTTACAACATTTTGTACGTGTGTGATTTATTAGTATAAATTTACTAAAAAACCCTATTTAGTCCACTTGCACCTTTGACCACTTGTTATGCTTGCATTTAGTTGTCATCATCAAAATCATATTCATCAATAAGAACACGAGAGTTTCATTTATTAATTAACTTACAAAAAATGGTTCCATATTCTACCACTTTTTGATTATCACATCGCATCTCCCAAAAAGGTGGTATAAAAACTAATAAATATATTTGAATTGATCAAACTCCCCCTCAATTAAGTAGATAGTATACTCTACGCCCCCTCCCCCATTAAAAGTATACTTATCCCCATTTTTCAAAATAAAAAATATAGTTAAATATGCATTGCAGTAATTAAATATGCAAACATAAGCATAATATCACAAAGGACCGGAAAAGTATCACACTTTTATTAATTTAAATTTTCTAAAATTCAAAGTACAAAAAGCGAGAAGTTTTAGAGTTTGAAATAATCGTAAGACAAACACATGGTATTTAAGTACTTAGGAAAGGGAAAGAAACAATTCATTTAATTAAAATAAACTTACAAAAAGAAATTTCAAAGATGGAAAGAAAACAAGATAAGCACATAAGAAATAATTAATTCATCTCATCTTGATCCTTGCTAGACACCATTGGAGATATGATGTTTGATTTCTCCATGTTTTGGATGAGTTTGTCTATCTTGGAGTGTATTTCCCTTTCATCATCACGAATGACATAGAGAATGTTTGAGGAGGATGGAAGATGATCATTGTTTCTTTGTTGTTTTATCATTCTTGGTGGTAGTACAACTATTTCTCTTCCTTTAATGGTATATCCTATTTTATTCAGGAGGCCTTTTCCTATTTATGAGTGCATCATTTTCAGTTCCTTTTCTTCCAAGTAAAAGTCGGTTACCACTAGGATTTTTGTGATTAATTAACCTTAGGGAAGAATCATGTTCTTCTTTTTGATATCCAACATGTGATTAAGCAAAACATGCCAAATTTTCATAACTTGATTTTCCAAGGACTAAACCACATGAATGTCCAATTTTAGGATGATGCTCAAAATTTATTTTCCTCGGGAAAAGAACATGATTCATTGGATAACAAATCATTCTAATGTCCTGCCGTACAATGTCAACAAATAATGGAGAAGGAATCCCAAAATATGGATCAATTAAAAGTGATTGGCCATGGAGGTCATAGTCTAATTCATTACCTTCATCTTTGTTTTAATTATAATCTTGATTGATGAAATGTAGGTTGCAAGCTTGTGTACATTCTTCAAGTGATAGAGAAATGGGGTGTTTCTTAACTTTGAAGCTAATAAGACACCATTTGAGTATGTAGGTTCGAGTAGAACATTCTTACCAATTCAGGATTTCTTTCTTGAGGAACTTCAAACCATTTTCAACATTTCAAGTTTTGGGTCATGTGCTCGACTTTATTTGGGATATTACTTTTCTACATCCCCGTTGAACTGTATATTCACCTTATTTCTATAAAATACTTAGAAATTCATCTACTCGGTTAGCCAAATAATTTTATTTGAATATAAAAATTAAACCCACTACTTTAAAGAGTTATTCACAGTTTTTCGATCATTTCATATTTAAAATAGTGTACTACCTCAATTATCAATAGGTCTTGACGAATCTTCCTTTAGCGAGATGGATATCACCACCAAAAACATATTCACTCAACCTACTATGAGGTTAGCTTATCACAAAGAATCAGAAATCTCATGATATCCTAAAAAAAACCTTTATTTGATCAATATCATTGATACCCACCATCATGAATCATTCTTATATTAGAGACTTAAAAAATATCGTATACTTAAAAGTATAATCTTTGTTTTTCACAAATCAATTTGATAACCACTAAAACTTCAAGTTGCAAATTATCCTTGCAAAACATACAAGCGTTTCACCTTTGGTACCCAATTTTTCTTAGGTCTAGGCACGTTATTTTTTCTAGAATGTCTATGTTTGTTACCTTTATACCTTTCCAACTTATCAAAGCAAAAAGGCTCTAAGTGCCCGATTTTTTTTATAGTGAGCGTGTTTATAATAGCCTCTACTAGGGGCTCGATCTAGTTTGAATCATAGTGTAGAAACCAGCTAAAAATGTTCGAGTTGCCACTATTAATTTTTTTCTAAATATGGGAGATTAACGAAATAACCCTAAAACTAAATTAGAGATTCTAAGTTCTTTTTTCATTTAGACGAAGGGAAGGTGTTAGGCATCCTTCATCTACCTTGTTCACAAGGATACTAGAGTTTAGATATTAAAGGTTTCAGGAAAGGTTTTAATTTTAATTAGGGGACTCGCCACGATTTTAAGTCGTATGCCTACAAATCCTCTTATGAGGAATCCGAGTCCCATTTCGTAGTTCGTAGTTGTTTGGTTGGATTTTTATGGGTTATAGAAATATGTCAAATTTTTCCTTGAAACAAATCTGATTTGAAAACACGGAATTGTAGATGTAGTTCGTAGTTTAACAAGAAATATCTCCATAACTCTTTTTTGAAAATAAGTGTAAGTTGAATTATGTTAGTAGAAAATGTTAGTGTTTGTTTGGTTAGGTGTTTTCAATTATGTAAAAAAATGAGTTTGAGTGAATGAGAAAAATGTTTAATGCAAATTGAAGAATGGTTAGTAAGGTCTCCAAAAAAAGAATAAGGAAAAAGTGATATGGGCTTCTATAATTTCTAATGGGCCATTTTGAATTTAAATGAGGCTGTAAGGCCTTTTTACTAATGATACATCCTCTTAGATTTAAAATGCCTCTGTCTATTTGAATAAAATTTTAAACAAATAAGTTTAAGTAATATGATAGTGACACTAAAATAATATGACCTTTGGGGTATGATAGTGACCCATATTTAATATCTCTTCAATTAAGGTGCGAGAATACGAAGGTCTCGCACATTCGGATCAGAGGGTTATTAAATAATGGAAGACCCCGAAGTTTTTCTAGAATTTTGCTAGATAAGGGTATGTAGTATAGATTTCCACGGAGTAAGAGAAAGATAGGCAAAGATAATGATGTATCGTCTTATCAATGTTTTGAATAACGAAATTTGATTTTAACCTAGATATGACGACACGAATAACTTGTCAATATCTAGTAAAGAGACATTAAATTTCTGCGAGTTTACCGTAACCTAGGAGGTAAATAGCACAAGTTGAAAGATAAACTTACTAACGCCTTGAGACTAACAAAGTAAGTTTAGCACAGGTTTTGTATATTCATCGTAACCTAGCGGATGAATAACATCGAGCTTGATAATACATTATCGCATGGAGACTAACACAAAGAATAATATCACAGATATATATATATATATATATATATATATATATATATATATATATATATATATATAACTTACTGCTACTTTGAGACTAATACAATAAGTCACATTGTAGATTTCGTACATTCACTACAACCGAGGGAGTAAATGATACGAGTTTGAAAATATTTTACTAACGCATGGAGGCTAACATTGTAAGACCTTGCCACTGTATTTATCACGACCTAGAGGATAAATACATAGACTTGATAATTCACTTACATTTGGAGAGAGATGCATTGAACTATATTTCAAATTCGGGTACTTACCACATCTTAGGGGTAGACAACACAAACTTTTAGATAGGTAACCTATTGCTGCTAAGAGACTGACACACTGAGTTATATTGTGGATGTTTATAACTTGTCACAACCTAGTGGATAAATGGTACGAACATTATATAATCTATTACTGCTGATAGAATGAGGTATTAAACTATATTTTTGCATACCTACCCCGACCTAGAGGGTAGATAACACGAGTTTTTAGATTTTATGTATTCATCATGAACTAGAGGATAAATAACACAACCTTGATAATCACTGTTACTTCGAGACTGGCATAATGACATGTATTGTAAATTTGTATAGCTATCACAACCTAGGGGATATATACTATAGGTTTGAAGTTTGAATTTTGAATTCGATAACCAAATCTTAGATAATTAAACCAAAGATGTAAATCATAGGTATACCAGTTGTGTATGTTCTCAACTAAGGTATTTGTTGAATAAGCTTTAGGGTTTGAACCATTCGGTTCGCAAAAATAGGCTAGCTAGTAATGGACCCCGAGATAGTTCGTGGAATACTTAACCAAGGCATATTTGTAAGTGCAATGAATATGTAAGTGCATAATACCCAAAGATGATATGGGACCCAAATGAATATGCACCAAATATTGTAAATGTCTATGCACTAAAGAGTTATTGTAAATGTTTTGATTTTTTTCTCCTTTTTAAACCATTGATTCTTTTCATCACCAACTACCCAATGTTTGCATGTTGCTTTGTTGTGGTATCCCCAAGTTGATTTTAAATAATGTCGGTAATATTTTGGTAATCGTATTGCATGCATAGGCGTAGACGAGGATGCAGGCGTAGACGTGGATTTTTTTTGACGTTTTTCTAACCAAAATGCTTTTCAATATTTTATCAATGCTTTTATTTGTTCGTCAAATCCCCAAAATAATTTTGTCATAGTATTCACAAAAAGTAATCGTATTATTGGCAATCAAGTCCAAAAAGGAAAAAAACATAATTGAATATTGGATTTTTAAAACTTGAAATTTCATTAATGAAAATGCCTTTAAATATGTGATAATACAAGATGCAATTCCTAGGAAGAGGTAATTACAAATAGTTTACAAAATTGAAAATGGCAATGAAAATGATAACTGATACTACTATTTCTCCAATGTCCCTTGATAGCTCCAACCTCCTACGCTTATGAGTCAAATGATTTGGAATAATCATTCTCCTTCGTAGTCGTGGTCATGGTTTTTAGATCGTAGTCTATTTGTTGTTTATTTTCGATTAAGATCCCTAACTTTTGCTTGGACCTCCCTTTCGGATTTTCAGTCCACCGGGATAATGTCTTTTGTTTATGTACCTAATTTTTGCATGGATCTCCCTTTAGGTTTTTTAATCCACCGGGACACCCCTTTTTGCCTAAGTCACCATGTTGAAGTTTGACTTAGCGGGCTTTTGTACATAGTATTTTTTGACTGCGTCTGTGTTTGTTGGATGTGGTAGTTCTTCCCCATCCATTGTTGTGAGGGTCTTCCTGAGAATTCTGTTTTGACCACTGTAGTGGCAAAAAACTGTGAGTATAAGCCATTGAATTGACTTAACTCAAAAAAAGTAACAAAAGAGTCGCCACCGCGCTTTTATTTTATCCAAAGGACTAGGAAAAAGATAGAACAAAATCCTAAAAAAACCCAGAGATCTGAGACTGGGGGTTAGTTATGCAAAGGGAAGGTGTTAGGCACCCAAAGCATCTACGGTACTCTGCAAGAACCTCTTTGAAAATTTTTATATGTGTGCTAAAAATGAGTATGTATACAAAATGGATGGCGAGGGGAGAAAAGAAGTATTTTTTTTATAATTTATGGTTTGATAGAACTTCCAATGAGTTCCAGGCCTACATACCAACAATGTGCAATATTGAAATCGAAATCAAGTAGTTCAGCTAAAAAAACTAAAGTTGCGTGTTGGTTGGTTTTAGGACAAATGTTAGTTCAGAAAAGCCACAAAAAGCTCAAAAAATTTGAATGAGGTTAGGTGTTTCTTAGTCTTATGAAAAGAAAATTCAAATTATTTTTAAATGGATTAAAAGTTTATTAAGAAAAAAAGTTTGAGAATTCATGGACATAAGTCCAAGTTATTTATGAAAGTTGTTTGAGTTTTGAAAACAAGAATCCTTTGAAAAAAGAGGGAAGATTTTGAAAATTAAAGAATGGGGAGGAGATGAAGAGGCTAACCTAAGTGCATAAAGTAAAAGGTAAGGGTAAAGAAAGATCTAACCGGGTGAGAAGATTAGTACTTGACATCAAGAGCCAATACCATATTCCATCATTTGGATTACCACATAAACAACAAATAACCAGACAAAAAAATCCAAGCTCCAGATAAATACATGCCTTTAGGTGAACTCTTGTCTTTAGAAAAACGGGCAGAGTAACGACTGTATTTGTAGGAAATCCACTCTTAATCGAGTATAACGGAATAACCTGCATACAAAGATAATAACCAGACAAGGCAGAATAACATCAAGGGCACATAAATCTCCAAGATGAGGTAATGGTCCTAATCCTAAGTCCAAAGATAAAGCGCCAAGCACAAGGATATTAACTAAGTCTAATTAAAAGTTTTTTATGTTTAGGTTGAATTATTAGGTATCTTGGGAAAGAAAAATAAAGCTCAAGTGAGCAAATTCAAAATAACAAGAAAATAAAATGCTCAAATGAGCAAAGGAAAAATAACAGAGAAAATAAATGCTCAAGTGAGCAAAGAAAAAATGGCATGAAATGCAAATCCTAAAAGTAAAGGTGCATAAAAATAAAGAGCATAAAAGTAAATGCGGAAAGTAAAGAGCAGAAAATAAAAAGCAATTAATAAAGGTTAGCAATATGACCATCTTGAAACATGTCAAGTATATCATCGAATTATTAATTGTTAGTCGTCGGTAAGGTGGCCATCTTGAAACTTACGCATTTGCCAGAAGCTTGATAGAATCAACGCGACCATAGGACAATTTTCAATTGTTTTTTGTCAAGTATATCACCGATTTTGGAATTATCACATCACTTGATGAAAGATGATTGAGAATTTCAAATGGACAAGTTTTGTGGAAACTTGCCAGAAGCTAGATTCAAAATCAACGCGACCACACAACGAGCGCCACTGGTATTGAACCAAGATCCAAACTCAATTCATCTTTTGGGGCTTATGTTAGAACCTTAAAGTTCAATCCACCAAGTGATCACTTCCTCCGAATCGGGACAAAAGAAAAATTAAATGAAGGAGAAGAAATAATTTTCAAATTTATTTTGCATCAGATGAATTTATTCGGTCTAACTTCGTCAAAATTAATCAACTCTCTTAGTGTATATGGTCAAAAGACCTATTGTCATACCCCAAAATTTTCCCTCCCATTTCTCAAGGCAATTCACATCTCAATACTCAAGACATTTCACAAGGGTTACACCAGACAAACCCTCTCCTAAGCTATTAACCCAAACTAGGGTTTGACCATTCTCAAATCAAGGTGGTCTCTAACACTTCCAGTGGTCATCATGCCTCACCATATGCTTCAAAGAATCTCCATGTCAAGTTTCAAGCCTTACAAGTCAAGTTTTCTCAGACAATTGCTCAGATGGTTGAAAATCAGTTGTATTGGACAAAAAGTCAACTGTGGTCAACATACAGTCAAACTTCATAATTTTTGGTCAACATCAATATTTTGAAGTTATATTCATCATATGATCAACGTTTGATCATGATTCATCAAGAAAAGTCAAGAATTGATCAAAACTCAAAGTTTCTAAATTGGGCATTTTCAGACAAAAGTCAACAGAACTTTGACCAGACATAACTTTCACATACTTTATCAGAAATTTTTTCCATCACAGCTCATTTTGAAGAGAATTAAATTCTCTACAACTTCATGTCTCACAAGCTTGGGTAGAAAATACTTCATTTGGAAGTTATGGATCAAAACATTACAGGTCATTTTAAAAGTCAACAAAAAGTCAACTTTTTGTAAAGAAGTGTTCATGAGCATGGAAACTCCAATGAAGATGAAACCAAAAGTTTTGTTTAGAAGACATCTTGAGCTTTCTAAAAAGTCAAAGAACACCTAAAAATGTTAAAAATTGAGCAAGATACAAATTGTGAAAGTTGAGCATTTTTGAGGAGGTGCACAAAGAGAAATACTTGAGAAAACCAAAATTTTTCCAAATGGGCCTAACTTTTCTTGATTCAAACATGTTCCTTAGCTGAATTGGAACCTCCAAGCCTAAGGCCACGAATTTATCTTTTATTTTATTTATTTATTTTGGATTTTTAATCATTTAAAACCAATTTAATTAAAATAAAAGATAGAAAATCAAAAATTAATTGCAAGATGGATTTTCTCTCATCCTTGAGGTCCAAGCAAGCCATTTAATCTGATTATTTCGAAATAATCATGATTGGTAATGAGATTTAATTGAAATTGGCTCAAAAGGAAATATTTAGTTTGATTCCAAATCAAATAATTTCTCATTGATTGGCCTGATTTTTTCTTACAATTCTTGACCTAATTCACTCTATTATAAATACATGATGTTACTACATGCACAAGGGACGAATTTCTGGCCTCAAGAACCCTATTCCAAGCTTCAAAAACCGTGGCATTCAAGTAACTGAGCAACCATAGTTTCAGTCCAATTCAAAGCATTCCAAGCCTTCCTATCGATTCCCGGAGTTCCTCTGAATCGATCCAGATACTCACAAGCCAGGAAAGCACCCAGAAACATGAAATCACGATCACGATTTGCATTTTCTAACTCAAAATCGATTTCTGATTTTCATGCATAATTAATTGAATTTAACCATGTATTTGTGTTCATCATGAAGTTTTGAAGTCTTTTGCATGGTTTGATTAGGTTTTAAGTGCATGAATCATAAGTTGCCATGGCTAGGGTTTGAAGGTCTGAATTAGGGCTTTGTGTTTTAGGCAAAATTAGGAGAAACCAGTGCCACCATCATGCTCAGAGGACGATTTCCAATCGATTGGTGCCCTCAAAGTTAATTTATATTACATGTTTCTTGAGTTTTGATTTTGCAGGGATGTAGCTACGGAAAATAATCTGTGGGTAAAGGCTTTAGCTACGGATGAAAACCGTACGTAAAAGCCTGTGAAATAAATTCAAACGAGGAAGAAGATGAAGGCCTTGGCGCTGTTTTTGTTTTAAATTGATTTTAAGAATTTATTTTCCCTTATAATGTTATTCTTTCATATTACTAACAGCGAATCCACCCAACTCAGTTGGCAAAGGCAGCGTGCATGTGAAGGAGAGGACCAGGGTTCGATCCCTGGTTCCAGCATATATTTTTTAACACTTGCAACACTAACCTTATTGTCATATTTTCTTCATATTTTTCTTTTCTAATTTTATTTCTTTCCAAAAAAATTTCTGACACATCAAAAAATCACAAAAAATATTTTCTTTTTGCATTTAGGTCAGAAAAATACTTATTTAATTTTTGACACAAAAAAATTATATTTTGCATGCATATTTTAATTAATTGTTAATTAACCAGAAAATTGACTTTTAATTGTTTTTCCTTGCTAAAACCAATCCAGAAAATTCCCAAAAAATTATTTTCTCATTTAATCAGGTTTACTAACCTTAAAAACTTTTTCCTAGCTCAAAATCTTTTTTTCACTAACATATTTTCTATTATTTGCGATTCATATTCTTTTTTCCGATTATTATGTATCTGCTTTCAGGTTGTAATAGTTAGGTTAATCTTCTCGCATTTATTTTTCCATATTATGTAACTCCTCATGGGATGTAATAGCTTAATTAGGGTTTACTTTCCGCACTCCTATATTATGTAACTGCCCCAAAGCCATGTAATAGCGTAGGATTTACTTTCCGCACTTTATTTTCCGCAATTTACTTTCCGCACCCATATAAACTTCTAGTAACTAGGCGTGTATGGCAAGATAAAAATGAACATAGATCACTTCCAAATACAAGATAAATTATCTGAATTTAACACACTCTCTTCACACATGCACCCCCTAGAGTATTCTCTCTCGTTGCCTTTCGAATAAATGGTCAAGTCCCTCGAACGTAGAGGTATCCTAGCACCGTTGCCTACAAACATATCATCATAGTCCCTTCGATACAAAGATCATAGTCCCTCGATATTGCCTATGAATACATGATCTCGTCCCTCGATTTTTGCCTACGAAAAGTGATGATCGTCCCTTCGAATGTGCTAGGATACCCCTACAAGTTTCTTTCTATGACCATAACGAATGTCCCTTTACATCCAACGAATAGGGTTACCTACCAACTAATGGTATGGATAGCGCTATTCTAAAGGAAAGTAAAATAACACGGGAACGACCGTTCTGAGTAGGTAATAAGACTTTTAGTTGCTTGCTCCATCAAAACATCTTTTCACACCTCACACTTTTTATAAAGTTAAAACACTTTTCCAAAACGAAACATTTCCGAACACTTCGTATACATTCCAGCGTGAATCATTACGAAGTCAAAGCGAAATGCCTTTTCAAAATATTTTCAAACACACACATAGAAAGCAAATTTTTAAAGATGATCTAAAACAACTAAGAGCCCGTAGATAACTACAGATGGAAAGCGTGCTAACACCTTCCCTTTTCATAACCTTCTCCCTTACTCAGAATCTAAAGAAGGTCTTTTCCTGTTCTTTTCACCTTCCCTGAATTGGATAAAAGAAAAGTCGGTGGCGACTCTTGCTATCCGCAACATTTGCGATCAAAAGCAAAACAATCCAAAGTCAGTTCTCCCACCGTATTACACCTATCAACACCCAAATTCCATTGATGTTGAGGAAATTTGTGACTCTAAAATAAATTCAAAAGTTAGCAAGATAAAATGAAAACAAAAATCAAATAAAAGGATTAAAAATAATTTTGAAATTAGGTTATTTAATTGGACTTTATTGATGAAATACATAAATAGTATTTTTTCGTCAAAATAAAATTTCAAGAAAATTATTCAAAGTCAAACAGAGGTAAACAAGTCAGAAAATATTTTTAGAAAATAAAGTAAATGGTGAAATAAACCAAAAAAATGGCAAAAAATAGTAAAGTACAAAATAAAAATAAAATGAAGTCACTAATATCTGTCAAATGACTATTGGATCCTTCCATAATTTTTCCAGAATTTTAAAATGTCAAAAAGTATTTTAAAATAATTGAAAGCATCAAATAAAAGAGAAAAATCATAAAAAATATCAAACCTAAAAATAAAATTATGAAAAAAATAAAATTCAGACAGATAATATTTTCAAATATTTTTGTGAATTTTTTCATGATTTTTGAGCCAGAAATGAATTTAATATGATTTTTTGAAGTTTAAAACATTTAAAATATAAAATCATAAAATAAAATAAAAGCCAAAAAAATGTGGACCATCTGATCATATTCAAAACGCGTTAGTAATCACATCCAATGGATATGGCGCGTTGTGCTTGATATGGACCTCGGTTTTCACTCCGGATTACAAATTAAATTAAATTTTAAAAAAATAAAATCAGAAGCAATGTCACGCATTGGATTAATATTGACTAATAAAAGTAATCAGATCCAAGGGCTCCGGAGATGCGTGCATGATAAAGCGTTATCATAGGATCCAATTCAAAAAAATAACATGGCGTGGTCTCATTGGTTGAGACGAGACATGTCATCGTCTTCAACCTCCTGCTACTCCAAAATTGGAGTTCCTCAAATTGTAAAGTCAATAGAAATGGGTGGTATCCTTGGATTTGTCTCTTCAAGACGATCTCAACCACATGCTCATGAAAAATTTATTTACACTGAGTGAAGGGAATTTTTGAAAAAACTCAAATAATAGCGAATAGGATTTTGATGGATTTCTCAGTCAATACTTGATGAAAATGCAAATGGTGAAGATCACAAGGATTACGGAGTTGAGGAGAGTGCAATGATGCTTTATTTTACAAGGTGATGGAGATTCCTACCTGAACGAAGTTCACTTTCAGAGCTCTGAAAATGGACTTGGATAGCACGATTTAGGAAGCTTCAACGCACGATTCTTGTTCGGTTAGCTTCAATGAGGATCAAAGAAGAAGAATGAATGGTTCATTTTAAACTAGAATGGCTTTGAGAGTGAAAACGAAGTTGCAGAAAATTGGATTCGAGAGAGACTTTGGCAGGGGTTTTCTGGCTATCAAAGCTTGAGGAAATGACTGGAATGTGTCCCTTATTTATAGGAGAGGTGAGTGGAATCAAAATAAGGGTGAATGATGAAATTTGATTGGAAATCATGCACACCCATGTTCGTAAAGAAATGGTGATCTTATGTGCATCAAAACTCAATATTTCATTGCGTTTTGATGTGATAATTAATCCTGGGAAGTTCCTAATCACAATTAGTCACGAAAATAAGGCTTAACTTGGCTTAAAAAAAGGTTACACGCGTAAATGCACAAACTGATGGTGAGCTCGAACCATAATTTTCACAAACTTTGAGCTAAAGCCAAATCCAATTCCCTCGTGAGTTTTCTGATTTTCTTTGAGCCAAATGAAGTATTCAAAGAGTAGAACACAATGAAAAAATAATCAAATCAAATGGATGCTTGATTTGAGAGATTGAGCCTTTAGGATTCTTGAAAAATCACTGATTTTCCTAGTCAGTCCTTGGTCAAGCACGCCACTTTCTTAAAATGACATATAATGTTTCTTCTTCACACTTGCTCTTCCACTCAAAATTTACTCTTTATTTTCAAAGATGATATGAAGTAGACTTCTCAAGGAACATTTGGCAAAAAGAATCACTCAAAAATTCCAAAAATTGAGAAAGTTATGATCTTCTGAATTTGATGAAAATTTGTGAAGTGACCTATAATCTTTTGACTTCTTCAAGCAACTTCCAAACACTTTCAATCTTCAAAACATATATGGATATAAAGTTCACATATTTAAGATTGTGGTGCAAAAAGAATGACCTCAAGGTGACAAGTGATGATCAATATATGATCTTTTGATGTTGATTGTCCAACAATTGAGAAATTCATTAAGGACTTTTAACCTTTTGACTTTATAGGCAAATTTCCAAGCATTTTATTTTCTCACCAATTTAACTAATTTGTATTAGACATCCTTAGGTTCATTGTGAAATAAAAATGAGCTCAAGGAGACAAGGGATAACCAATTTATGATCCTTTGAAGTCATACAAGATAGATGAAGCTTCAACTTAGAGAATTGGCAATCATAGACCTCTAAAACAATATTATCATCAATCAAGCTCTTTGGATCCAAGTATATTCATATTATAAGTCCTATTAATAATCAAATGACTTTGAAAACATCCAAAAACTTCATATAAACACCAAGATATGATCCTCAGAAGTCCAAAACCCTAATCTCAGGATAGATGGCCATAGAATGGAGAATTCTTTGAATTTGATGATCTCTTTCAAATATGAAGCATATAATTAAGATGAGAGGCCATGGTTGGTGACAAGATAAGTCTTTAATGAGATACAATACATCCAAAATCTTGAGAATTAAGGAGAGAAGGCATGGAAATAAACACATGAACCTATTGACTCTTTTAATAAGAAACTTGTGCACCATTCACCTACAACATTTGGCAAGCAAGGTGTATGCATATCATTGTTATCCAAGTACCAATCATCACACACAAGAAATGAACACATACACAAGGTTCTTGGTGATCTCCTAAGGGCAAAGCCAAAGATAGGAGAGAGAGGTAGATTCAAATTATGATCTTTGTGCCATGCAATGGTATGAAGTATGGGTGAATCTCAGGGGAAAAAATTGGGGTACAACAGTTGCCCTTATTTCTGTGTCTTCTATCTGGAGATAAGAAGGGAACCTTTGCCTTGACGGGATAAAAGATATTTAAATTTAATATGAGCCCTGTTTTTGTCCCTAAGATATTATGCAATGCTTAATGATTATGTAATGTAATATGATGATCTCCACAGGGGCAGCAGAATACCGCTGGGGGAAACAAAGATAATGGAGACATGCCAAGTAAGACAACTCATCCACGAAGATAAAATACTAGGGAAATAGGCTCAATCTTATGGGAGAGAAAAAAACACGACTCCATTGGGGAATAGGAATAACAACAACAATCCTTAGATAGATGGCGAACTATCTCCTCACAGAGGAGTTAGCAAAAACAAGGGAGTGACACCATCTTTCTAAAGATAGTAAACCATCAACTCCGAATAAACACCAAAAATTGTGTATAACCAAAAGGTGGTAAGAAGACAACACCAATAACAGACTGACTTTCCAAAGAGCACTGGCGCTTCACCAAAGACGGGATGGAACACCTTCCTTCACCATGATACTTCATCTGGAAAAGGTTACAAAGCAATCCATCGGAATAAAAAATCTTAGATAAACTACCTTCCATAAAGACAAGGCTGCCATTCATCAGAACCAATCTTCGATAAACTACCTTCCATAAAGACAAGGTTTCCATTCATCAGAACAATAAATCTTCGATAAACACCTTCCATAAAGACAAGGTTTCCATTCATCGGAAGAAATCTTCGATAAACTACCTTCCATAAAGACAAGGTTTCCATTCATCGGAAAAACATATCTTCAATAAACTACCTTCCATAAAGACAAGATTACCATCTATCGGAACAACAAATCTTCGATAAACTATATTCCATAAAGACAAGATTGCCATCTATCGGAACAACAAATCTTCGATAAACTACCTTCCATAAAGACAAGGTTTCCATCTATCGGAACAACAAATCTTCGATAAACTACCTTCTATAAAGACAAGATTGCCATCTACCGGAACAACAAATCTTCGATAAACTACCTTCCATAAAGACAAGGTTTCCATCTATCGGAACAACAAATCTTCGATAAACTACCTTCTATAAAGACAAGATTGCCATCTACCGGAACAACAAATCTTCGATAAACTACCTTCCATAAAGACAAGGTTGCCATTCATCGGAACAACAAATCTTCGATAAACTACCTTCCATAAAGACAAGGCTACCATTCATTGGAATAATAAATCTTAGATAAACTACCTTCCATAAAGACAAGGCTGCCATTCATTAGAATAAATCTTGTTCCACACAATTATGGGAATAAGCTAATAATGAGCTTATAGGTCAGTTATCAGGGGTTTCCATAACATGTCTTCACCTTGCTGGAGAAATACGGTTAATCCATAGCGAGAGATTCCTCGTTGGGTTGCCGATATGGGGCCAATTTGGCATTAACAAACTTGCTGGGGAAAACCATCCGCTTGCAGGAAGAGACTATCACCTGCTGATAGGAAAAGATTATAAAAATACTGCTGGAGAATGCAAGTGAATTATCTGGGATTCTTCTTTTTCGTTTGAGAGATGAGATCGTCTTGACATAACTGTGTTTTCTAATTAGAACTAATAGTCTAGGATGAACAAGGTAATAATGCTGCTTGGAGACCAGTGTTCAAACCACAATCAAGTCGGGGCAAGGTGATCTGAACGATCACAGAGGCTTATAAAGAGGGTCGATGCCCTATTCTTCCACGAGGGACAACTCCGTGTGGAAAGTGAAAATATGAAATTCTTCTACTTAAGGCTGACATTCTATTCTAAAGATGAAACATACCCTAGTTATCAACATATGCAAATGAAGTTTAGCTATGCATAATGTATGAATGAATGTACGTGAGATTCATATGGACATTTTATTGAGGATCAACATGGGAGGTTGACTAATGCATGGACATCATTCGGCCAAAATGAAGTCTTCTCAAACCATCAACCGAAGGGTAGCTCTTAATCGCATCAAATTTCAAAAGAAGCTGCAGGCATATCGTAAACATTCCCAGGTTCCTTCTAATGGAAACATTCCCAGGTTCCTTCTGATAGATAAAGGCCCAAATTTTATTGATAGAATGGTAGTATGCCAATAGCAGGACTCCATGGATGATTATAAAAGTTTTTAAAAATGGTAAATACATGGAAAAGGTACATCGAAGAACAATAAACACTATTCTCCCTAACAACTTTGAACTCCTGTATTGTAGTTTTTAGTTGTGGTATGAAGATAATCCATGAAGATTGTTTCTTTTATGATCAAGTCTTGTATGATGTAGTTGAAACAACCGGCCGAACATTGACTGATACTCGTGTATCAATAGAGTCGCCATCGAACGTCTTTTATCTCACAAAAGGGAGAAAGGAAAACATCGAGTAAACCTGAGGGGAGAAATCGCGGTCTTGTGACCGGGAAATCAAGAGAATCTAGGTAAGGAGTCGATTGGAATTAGCACCCACGCCCGTAGTACTTCACGGTCCACTTCTACTTTCTATCTAAGGGGTGTGTTGTGTCTATCTGCTCTTAATCGCTATCATGCAATGCAAAAAGAAAGAAGAAAATAAAGAAACCACGGGGAAAAGAAGGAAGTATATACAAAGTTTGCTCGATCGAGCCCCGTGACAAGATGCCTACGTATTCCCTCATGCAATGGGAAATTCAGAGCACCGTAGTTCGGCTCACTTGTATCGGTGGGTTATGTGCATTGTATTTATAAAAAAAAGTTTTAAACACAAAAGAAAACCCATAGGCAAAAAGGTTTGCATTGGTTGGTTGTTTTTACCTTTGAAAAAGGAGTTTGAACCATTATTAAGTGTTTTTATTTGTAAAGGAAAAAGAAAACAAGTTTTAGTTTTATTACATGCAAGGATGCAAGAGAAACTAGAAAACATAGGGAAACTAGCTAGTTCTACCCCTAATGTTAACATGCAAAGAAGCAAGGGGATCTCCACCTATGTTGACATGCGAAGGACGGGAATCCTAAAATCTAGGTTAGAGAACCTGTCCTAGCTGAGCACTAAAAAAACAATCAAATATGCACAATCCACAAGTAGAATTGCCCTAAATGGGTCTTTAAATAAACCAGAGGGGTTCCTGAACATGCTCCAACTACGGAAGCCCCTTCATGCATCTCTATTCATACTTCTCATTGCAAGGAAAGCAATAAAGCCCAAGTTCTCATGATATCTAGGAATTCTATAAGAGAATGCGGTAAAAAGTGTAGAAACTACCAAACGGATATAGAATCCGAAGAGCAACGCAAGCAAAGGAATACTCCGGAAAACTCCAAATACTGCAGCTATGCAACAAAGAAATCCGGTGAGACGTGAGCAGAGATGTAGGTAGCATAACCAGAATGTCTGTCATACACATCTGAAGCACGTACACCTGTACAAGATAGTAATCCTAGAAAATGCAGATAATGGATATGCAATGAGATGCACGGTCAAGAATGCGTGTCCATACACATTCGATGTGGATCCAATAAACCTGCAATGGACTATCAAGATAAAAATAGATAATGGATGTGCAATGAGATGCACTGTCAAGAATGTGTGTCCATACACATTCGACGTGGATCCAATAAACCTGCATAAGGGGGTTAGGTTCCGAGAATAAAACCATCAAAATATGTGCGCGAGTGCACTAACATCAGAGAAATGCATCATAGATACACACAATACAAAACCCTGCATGAAACAAAGCCCAAACAGCAGCTAGGCAAGGCTAGAGTGCCCGCTGTTTGGTGTTAGAATCAAGAAATAACAAAAAAATGCATCAGCACAGACCGCGCTAAGCATGCTATACCGCGCTAAGCGCGAGTCAAACAGAAGCCAACGCGCTTAGCGTGCCCTGTACCGCGCTATGCGCGACCTACAAAACAAAAGTCTGTGAGTTTGGTGCTTAGCGCACTCCTGGTGGCGCTAAGCGCAGTCTGCAAGAAAAATGCAATTTTGGTCCAGCTCACCTGTTCACGATGCTTTAATTTGATCCGTATCATTAGACAATTATTTCAATGCTCATGCATGCAATGCTATGCGTGGACGAGCGAGGAAGTGCAAATGATTCCGAAGGTTTCAACATTTATGCATGAATACGTACGGAATACAAGTAGAGATGCGAATAACTCCAATGTTCATGAATGCATGAACATTCATGGAATGCAAGTGACACTGCAAATAGTTTTAATGCTCATGGATGCATGAACCAACATGGAATGCAAATGAGGATTCAAATGATTCTAATGCTCATGAATGCATGAACATACATAGGATGTAAACAATGATTTGAATAATTCCAATACTTACGCGTGCATGAACATGCATCGTGCGCGAATGATAATGCTAACGTTCATGAATGCATGAACATATAGGATGCAAGTGATGATTCTAGTAACTTCAATGTTCATGAATGCATGAACATATAAAATGAAAGTAAGGATGCACACAATTCCAATACTCATGAATGCATGAACATGTATGGTATGCAAACAATGATTTGAATAATTCCAATGCTCATGCGTGTATGAACATATATAGGATGCATATGAAGACTCCTAGCATTCTTGCATGTATGATTGTGCATGATCATGCTAAGAGTACAATGCAACATGGAGATTTCTAGGCTTATGTGCTATCCCAAATGCAAACATGTAGAGGATGCAAGCAATCAAACACTCTAACGTATGTAGTGCAAACCGGTGCATGAACATGTTTGGGATGCAAATTAAGGCGGCAACTCAATATTCTACACGTGACATACTAATGCAAGCAAGGAATGCTCCTAAGAGATAAGGGAAAGCCATGTCAAGACCTAGTTGCACATTAACACAAACACTTGGCATGCATATGCATGAACTATTTACAATATACAATATGCCTAGTGATCAAGATGCTTCGGAAGCTACATGTTGACACGCTAAAAATGCAAGCTATGCTCTAATTCATTGTGCCTAAATGCAACTCAATCATAAGGAATGCCTTCCAATGCATGAGCATGTGCTTAAACGATGCAAAGATGCATGAATTTGTGGCAAAAAATGCAAAGAAGATACTAATACCAAGCCTATATGCACGCTATGTACAAAAAAACCTTCACTCCGACACAAATAACGCGGCGAAATCCAATTCAAATCAAAGAATTCAAGAGTAGAAGTTCAAGATTCAGAATCTACATTGAATTTGCATGCAATTTCATTATTAAATTTTCAAGAAAAGCTGAAAATCAAAACAGCTTAAAATAAGTGCTTATTTGAACCTAACACTTACTTGAATTTGAAGTTTGAACCAAATTGAAGAGGAATTTCTTGGGCTCTTCATAGAAAATACCAAATCCATGGAGAATCGATGACAGTTTGCGGAATCAAACTCGAGGTCTTCAAGAAAACTTGAGATCTTCAATGGAAGATTGAAGAAGAGGAAGGAGAAAACCTTGGATCTTGAAATCGGAGAGAGATCAAGATGAAACCGTTCCTTCCATGTCCAATCCGAGCAGAAGAAGAATGAGGAGATCTAGATCAATGGAGAGATGATGCGATGAAGGAAGAAAAAACCAGAAATCGCAGGGCGCGGTTAGCGCGGTCTGCGGCTGAAACCGGTGTTAAATAGAGATCCGGTGGAAGTCCGCGGTGGTTTCTTGGAGGGAAAGCTCAAATTTCAGATTTTAATTTTGGGACTATTGGGAGAATTAGAGAGTAATTGGTGGTAAGAAAGAAAAAATCAAAAAGAATCAATCCCCCCAAATTTTGAAGGCAAAAAGGTTTTTATAACCTTGGACCCAAAATCAAGCCCAAATTATCATTATCCGAATAATTTTCGTAATTAATTCAAAACTGTCAAATCCGTCAAGAATTTGAAGTCGGACTCTTAAGGAAAAGTGTCCGGAATGCAATTTCGTTTTCGTGATCCAAAATTTCGACAGGATCAGGTGACTGGCCAAGATAGGAAAATTTTTTGAAGTTTCCGCACAACTTTCAGATGTAAAAATTTGACTTTTCTTTGGTTTGCTTCACTCGGACTACCTGAAACTGGATAACCTTATGATCAATACTGTATGCACAAACATGTGTAGGTTGATGCAATCAAATTACGTGACAGGAATACAGAAAATAAGAGGGGAAATTTTGGGGTGCAACAGCTGCCCCTATTCAATCTTCTTCGACTGGGGGGTGAGATGGATACTAAATTAAGGCGGTCATTATCATATTTTGGATTTCCTTCTTGAACATATACACTGAAATGACGGAGAGGAAACACTCATGAAAGAGCAACCCTGGGGATAAGAATAATCGATGACCTTTGGCACGAAATGCTTGCTGATAAGCAGCTTCGCAGATCAACGGTAAAGAGGACACTTGACATGGCAGACTCAGCGAGAGAAGACGCCAGGCTACGACGGACTTCAAACATAGATCCTCGGCACGAAGAGCTTGTTAACTTCACGGATCTAAACAATGAGAACTCAATAACGGAGGAAGAACATCACTCCAAACATATACCCTTGGCACAAAGAGCTTGTTAGCTTCACGGATCTAAGCAAATGAGAACCCAATAACGAGGAAGAACATGACTTCCGAGCATAGACCCTCGGCACGAAGAGCTTGTTAACTTCGCAGGTCTAAGAATAAGAGAACTTAACCAGAAAAGAAGAACGCCTGATGGTTGACGAACTTCGAACACAGATCCTCGGCACGAAGAGCTTGTTAACTTCGCGAATCTGAGACAAGTGAGAATTCCATAATGAAATTCCTGGCAGCAGATACGTGATGTCACAGAGAATGTTATGACACCGTATCTGACACTCTATTTAACAATTCACACAGTAATGTAAAAACGGTAAAGAACACAAACAATTGTTTACCCAGTTCAGTGTGTAACTACACCTACCTCTGGGGGCTACCAAGCCAAGGAGGAAATCCACTATAAGCAGTATTGATTCAGGAATAAACCAACCAGTTTATCTCCTTCACTTAAGACCTACCCAATGCAACTTCAATCTAAGTCCTACTTAGACCTGAGTTCCTACTCACTCCCCCTCAATCACAGCAGTGATATCAACCTATTGATTAATTGAATTATGAAGACACTCTTCAATAAACATACTTGATTTCGCTTCAAAGCTTTAATCAAGGGACACAACACTAGTGCTTCAAAGCTTTGAGTGATAAACAACCCTTACAATCAAATCCTAGTCCAAGGCACTTATCAAATGATAATTGCTTGGCTCAAAAGAATAACAAGAACACAATAATAACGATTGCTAAATCTCCTAACAGTAAAAAGGGCTGCTGTCACAACAGGGTTTGTTTCCTATTTATAGAAGTAGTATTGTAACTTCAATTTGGGCTTCCATAATTATAGATAGGGTTAACTTAATTTAACCTAAAGACTTGGTCTTTTTAACAAACCAATTTAGGGTTAAACAAGGTTAACCTTAGAGCCACGTGAGCATGTGATCCAATAACATAATCCATAATAAAAAGCTCAATGTAAACACGAAAAGTCTCGGAAAAGTAAATCAGCAGAGATGTTGCGCAGAATGTCATAACATTGGTCATGACATCAGTCATTCTTCTTGTAGATTTCCAGCATAACAGTTAACTCCCAGCCTGAGCTATACCTGTTTTATTCTTCTTCTGCAGAATTTATCTTTAACTCTGAATGTCATGACATCAGTCAAGACATTCACATAAACTAGTTTTACCAAAAATTAAGGCCAACATAAAAGCACTTACACACAAGGAGGATAAACACCACTCCAAATATAAACCCTCTACACGCAGAGCAAGTTAACTTCGCGGGTTTAAGTAAATGAGAACACCTGACCACGGTGAACTCAACAAGTAGGGAGAAATGACTGTTGATAGACGAACCCCGAACATAGATCCTCGTCACGAAGAGCATGTTAACTTAGTAGATCCAAATAGTGAGAACTCAATAAAGAGGAAGAACATCACTCCTCATATAGACCCTCGACACGAAGAGCTAATTTACTTCGCATATCTAAGCGAATGAGAACTCAATAGGAGGAAGAACATCACTCCAAACGTAAACCCTCAGCACGAAGAGCTTGTTAGCTTCGCAGGTCTGAGAAAAATGAGAACAATAGGGATAAGGCGGTACGACTTGACCTGAATGAGGTAAAAAACGCCACAGAAGACTCCGCTGGGGGATGGATTCCCGTAATACACTTGACTTGAAGTGGCGATTAGGGAAATAGAAATCCGTTAAGAAAAGATCTTAGGGGTAGGTCCCTTAGATTGTTTATTTCTTCTGGATGTACATGATTGGCAAACATTGAAAATGCATGTTTGAGTTTTAATGGCGTAATGCTCCTAATCAGTGGAATGCTACGCATTTAGAGAGATGTAATGTAATGAATGCATGCTTGAATGATTAAATGAGAAGTAATAATATCGACGATCGGCTGCTGGGAAACCATGAACATCCGAGAGAGAGGTACCACTGAGGAAGTGGATTTCAGGAGAACGCTTGCAGTAGTACATTGTAGATTCAATGCGGGAAGAGTTCTTCACTTGGGGAAACCGAGTTTCAACCAATCTTACTTCATGGAAAGAGAGTAGTTACTCTCCACTGAGGATACGGAAAACCTCTCGGAGCGGTTCTCCTGCTCTCACTGGCGGATGTTGGAGATTCTATGGGGAATTTAGAGAGAAACTCCGTTGGGGAAACAAACATTCTTGTCCCAACATTCGACAGACAATAACTAGGGATAAGCCTTTCCTAACACCAAAATTTCCGCTGGGGAGTAAGGCAATGTCAACACGTCGAAACACGAATCACCGACAATTGCAAATCGTGACGATGTCTCCAAGCACATAATGGCGAACTTTGGATACCGTCATCAACACCCAAAATATCAAGCAACTTTGACAATTTACATCATGCATCGCAACACCACCACTGTTTTCTCTCTTTTTTTTGAAAAAAATACAAAATTTGTCAACAACATTGGACTTTTTTTTTTTGCAAACAAACAAGTAAAAATAAGAATAGTGATAAAACACAAGAGAAAACGTAATTTGGACAAAAGTTGAAATTTTTATTGATTTCATGGCCTATGAATAAGCGCTTACATCAAGAAGCAATCCCTAAAAAGAGGTAATTACATACAACAAAGTAATGGAGAAACATAAATGGCAATGTAACGACAAATTTCGACGGATCTGACTTCGCTATGCCCCTCATGTCTTCCAAGCAACTCAACCTTCTTACTTTCTGAACAAACTGATTGGATTGTTTCCATATCCCTTCAGGGTTAACCGTTTACGATGGAGTGAAGCGGTACAGATGCCATACAGACCGTAGCCATTCGCTTTAAATCCCTCTTTTGCTTGGATCGCCCTCTCGGGTTTTCGATCCACCGGGATACCCTTTTTTGCCTAAATTGCCCCTTGGCGGGTCCAACTTAGCGGGTTTACTTATTCTCACTCTGACACTCTTTCTTGTCCCTAACTTTTTGCCAAACCTCTCACCAGGTTCGTCAGGACTGCCCCTTTTCTGCCTGAGCCAGTCGACTCAGCGGGTCTATTTTATGCGAAGTATTTTTTAACTACGTCTGCATTGACGGGGTGAGGAAAATCCTCTCCATCCATAGTTGTAAGCATCATGGCTCCTCCTGATAAAACCTTCTTTACAACATATGGTCCTTCATAATTCGGAGCCCATTTGCCCCGGGCATCCGTATTGCTGGGAGGCAAGATTCTCTTCTGCACGAGATCACCCACCTGAAAGTTCCGAGGACGTATTTTCTTATCGAAAGCAGCTTTCATCCTCTTATGGTACACTTGTCTGTGGCAAATTTCCGTCAGCCTCTTTTCGTCAATGAGATTCAACTGATCTAAACGATTTTGGACCCATTCTGCTTCATCTAACTGAACATTCGTCATAATCCTCAAAGAAGGGATTTCAACCTCCACAGGTAAGACAGCTTCCATACCGTACACCAAGGAAAAAGGAGTTGCCCCGATTGAAGTACGCACCAAAGTGCGATAACCATGCAGAGCGAAGGATAACATCTCGTGCCAATCCCTGTAAGTGACAACCATCTTCTGCACAATCTTCTTAATATTTTTATTCGCTGCTTCCACGGCCCCATTCATCTTCGGGTGATAAGGAGAGGAATTATGATGTTTAATCTTGAAACTATCGCATAGTTCCTTCATCATCTTGTTATCGAGGTTGGAACCATTGTCCGTGATGATCTTCTTAGGAATTCCATATCGGCAAATGTTGTTGTTCTTAATGAAGCGCGTAACCACTTGCTTGGTGACGTTGGTATAAGTTGCTGCTTCAACCCACTTAGTGAAGTAATCAATGGCGACCAGAATGAAACGATGGTCGTTGGAAGCGGTCGGTTCTATCCTTCCAATCATGTCAATACCCCACATTGCGAATGGCCAAGGGGAAGTCAAGACATTCAAGGGAGAAGGGGCCACATGCATCTTATCAACATAGATCTGGCACTTGTAACATATCCTGGAATGATTATAACAATCTGTTTCCATCGTTGACCAATAATAACCCGCTCTCAAGATTTTCTTGGCCATAGTATGTCCACTAGAGTGTGTCCTGAAGGAACCTTCATGAATTTCCTCTATAATCTTGCTTGCCTCGTGTCTATCCACGCATCTGAGCAAAACAGAATCATAGTTTCTCTTATACAACACACCGTTGTTCAGAAAATTTTTGGCGATGTACTTCCCTAGAGTCTTCTTATCAGTGATCGAAGCATCCTCTGGATATTCTTTAGTCTCAAGATACCTTTTGATATCATAAAACCAAGGCTTTTCGTCAAATTCCTTTCCATCTCATAACAAAACGCTGGCTCATCCAACCTCATAATGGTGATAGAAGGGGCTTCATTAGCCCATTTGATTTTAAACATGGACAACAAAGTAGCCAAAGCGTCCGCCAGGCTATTCTCTTCTCTTGGAATATGACTGAAAGTAATCTCATCAAAATACGGGATCAACTTCAAGACATGCTCTCTGTACGGAATCAGATTAGGGTGACGAGTCTCCCAATCTCCGTTGATTTGGCTGATTACCGGAGCTGAATCTCCATACACTGCCAATATTTTGATTCTCAAATCAATGGCCGCTTCGATCCCAAAGATACAAGCCTCGTACTTGGCCATATTGTTTGTACACTCAAAATAAATCCTGGCAGTGAAAGGGATATGAAACCCTGTTGGTGAGGTAATAACAACGCCTACTCCATTACCCAAGGCGTTAGAGGCCCCATCGAACACCATCGTCCATCGCGATCCTGGTTTGGGTCCTTCATCTGGGCCTGGTGTAATATGGTGAACTGACTTTGTAGTTTTTTTCTATCGCAAATGTGCGGATAGCAAGAGTCGCCACCGACTTTTCTTTTATCCAATTAAGGGAAGGTAAAAAGTACAGAAAAAGACCTTCGTTAGATTCTGAGTAAGGGAGAAGGTTATGAAAAGGGAAGGTATTAGCACCCATTTCCATCCGTAGTTATCTACGGGCTCTTAGTTGCTCTTAGATCACTTTAAAATTGTGCTTTCTGTGTGTTTGACAAAAATGTTTTGAAAAGGCATCTCACTTTGACTTTGTAATGATTCATGCAGGAATGTATACAAAGTGTTCGGAAATGTTTCATTTTGAAAAGAGTTTGAACTTTGACAAAAAAAAAGTGTGGTGTGAAAAGTATTTTGATAGAGCAAGCAACTAAAAATCTTATTACCTACTCAGAATTGGTTGTTTTCGTGATATTTTATGTTCCTTTAGAATAGTGCTATACATACCATTAGTTGGTAGGTAACCCTATTTGTTGGATGTAAACGGGACATTCGAAGGGACATCGGATGGTCATAGAAAGCAACTTGTAGGAAGTATCCTAGCACATTCGAAGGGACTATCATCATTTTTCGTAGGTGACAATCGAGGGTCAAGATCATGTATTCATAGGCGACATCGTGGGTCTTATGATCTTTGTATCTAAGGGACTATGATGATTTGTTTTGAAGGCAATGGTGCTAGAATACCTCTACGTTCGAGGGACATGACCATTTGTATTCGTAAAGGCAACGAGAGAGAATTACCCTAAGGGGTGCATGTGTGAAAAGAGTGTGTTGATTCAGATTCATGTTATCTTGACAATTAGAGTGAGCTATGTTGATTTTAGTCTTGCCATACACGCCTAATTACTAACAGTTTATAAGATGCAGAAAGTAAATGCGGAAAGGTAAAGGTGCGGAAAGATAAATCCTACGCTATTACATGGCTTTGGGGAAGATACATAATTTAGAATGCGGAAAATAAAAACCCTAATTAAACTATTACATCCCATAAGCAATTACATAATTTGAAAAAAGAAAACGATAAAAAGAAATCGTCCGAAACGAGATAACCTGTGAAAAGATGAGAAATCGGAAAATACGAGGAAATCGAATATGAGGAAAATGTTAGCAAAAATGATAATTTTTCAATGAGAAAATTTTTTTATGCTGGAAATAACATTAATATGCTAAAATAATTTTTTGGGATTTTTTGGAGTTAATTTAATAATTAAAAATCAATTAAAAGTGATTTAAATGATAAATTTACAATTAAATTAAATATGCATGCAAAATAATATTTTTTAATTTTATAAATTAAATAAACATTTTCTGGAAATAATGCAAAAAAGAAAAATATTTTTTGATGTTTTTAGATGCATGATAAAAGATATTGAAATAAATTAAAATGAATGCAAAATATTAAATAAAAAGAAAATATAGAAAATATGAAAAAAGGTTGAGTTTGTAAAAGAAAATGCAAAAACCGGTCCCTGGCTGATTCGAACTCGTGACCCTGGAGGGTATCCACCAACAGTCTGCGCCTTAACCACTGGGACAAGTGACACTTGGTGTTAGAAAAGCCAAAATCAAATGAATATAAGTGATGACGCGTTAGGGATTTGTTTCAAACTGAGTCAGCGTACGTGGACCCCATAACTTACGAACGGACGAATCAAAACGCGTTATTCTGTCGCGCCATCTCCTCGCCGGTCAAACGAGTCAGCGACGCCGGATCCCTAGCTCCGGTCGTCTTCTCCGGCAAGCACGATCCCTGAACCTGCAAAATACATGGATTCAAGGTCGATTAAGGCTACCCCTAAATCTGCGAATCCAATGGTGGCCTCAGTTTTCTTTGAATTAACCTGCAATTTGAGATTCGAAGCTCACAGTTCTAAAACCCTAGGCATGGCATCATACGATTCTGACGTTTAAACTCAACAACGATTGCCCAGATCGAACCCTTGGCATCTCATGAACATGTTAAAAGCATTAGAATCAATTAAAACAAACAGAATAATAAAATGCAAAACCAAGAAAAAATTGAATATGTATGCATGTATATGGCTCGATTCTGCTTGCTTTGATCAATAACAATGATGTATCCTTACTCAATCTTACCCCCTGAACACGTTTGGATGGTTGAAAGAGGCTGAAAGAGGCTGCAAAATAAAATTCAATTTTTCCAACTTTGAGAAAAATTTTGGCAAAATAAGGGTTGTGTTTTTGGCTAGGTTTCGTGTCTCTTGCTTGTCATATTGCTCGCTATTTATAGAGTGAAGTAGGAGAGAAAAAACAAGGAAAAAAGATTTGGTTTTGAATGCATTGAATGATTTTCAAATAAAATCAAATTTTTTGAAAGAAATTTGATTTTCTCTTAAATGGATGATCAAGCACGAAATTGGTATGTATGATGGGCTTCCTTGGACCTCAAGTATGATATAAAATCACTCCTTTTGGAAAAACATCTTATTTTCATATTTTATATAATTTAATTTTGAATTAAATGGTTTTAAATTCAAAAATAAATCAATAAAATAGAAAATTGTCATGGCCAAGCATCAATGGGTCACAAATAACATCATGAACAAGTTTGGATCATAAGATTATAGGCCCATTTGGAAAATTTTGCATTTTGACAAATATCTCCTTTTGTGCAATTGTCCAAAAATGCCCAACTTCTGAATAGTGTATCTTGCTCAATTTTCCACATTTTTGAGTGTTCTTCGACTTTTTAGAAAGCTCTAAGAGTACTCTAACCAACCTCTTTTGTTTCATATCAATTGGAGTTTCCATTCTCAATATATCTTCAAAACAAAATGTTGACTTTTTGTTGACTTTGAAAAGGACCTGTAATGTTTTGATCCATACCTTCCAAATGAAGCATTTTTTGAACATTCTTGTGAGACATGAAGTTGTAGAGAATTGAATTTCCTTCAAAACAAGATTTGGTGGAAATTTTTTTGAGAAAGTATGAAGAAGTTATGCTCAGTCAAAGTTTGGTTGACTTTTCACTAAGAAACCCTAATTTAGAAAGTTTGACTTTTGAGCAAATCTTGAGTTTTCTTGATGAATCATGATCAACCCTTGATCAAATGATGAATGTAACTTCAAAATGAGGATGTTGACCAAAAATAATGAAGTTTGACTATATGTTGACCACAGTTGACTTTTTGTCCAATACAACTGATTTTCAACCATCTGAGCAATTGTCTGAGGAAACCTGACTTGTGAGGCTTGAAACTTGACATGGAGAATCTTTGAAGCATATGAGGAGGCATGAAGACCATTGGAGATGTTGTAAGTTCATCTTGATCTGAGAATTGTCAAACCCTAGTTTGGGTTGATTGTCTAGTAGAGGGTTTGTCTGATCAACCCTTGAAGAATCCTTGAGTATGGAGGTATGAAATGTCTTGAGATGGTGGAGGGAAAATTTTGGGGTATGACAGCTGCCCCTGTTCAATCTTCTTGTACTGGAAGGGTTAGATTGGCATGTTCGCCTTTCGTGACCTGGAGGTAGAAGATGATTGAACACTCGAGTACACCTGAAAATTTGCACTCGCTGTTGGCTGATGATGCGGGAATGGGCTTCCAGATGCCATTGCGAGAAGGTGGAGACTTCGCTGGGGAATGAGTCGTACGCTAGACTTGAGATTGTTGATAGAAGAAATGACGGGGGTGGGCTTAAGATGCCATCTGGAAAGGTCGGTGCTGAAGAGTGAGTCGTACGCTAGGCTGTGTAGATGTTTCTGGGAGTGGAAGGAGATAGGCTTAAGATGCCATCCGGGGGGAGTCGTACATTAGACTTCGTGCTCATCTTTGAATGAAGTTACTGGCTTGTATTGGTTTTTAACCAAATATGCAGCATTTTGAAAGTGGAGAAATATTGACAAGTAGTCGGAGATGGGCTTAAGATGCCATCCAAGGCAACTGAGTCGCACGCCGACAGTAGTTGCGCTGATAATAAGAATGAGTCGAATAGTTCTTCGTGCCGACGCCTGGGGGTAGTAGTTGGCAAAATGTGGATAGCTTCCTTGTGCATCGGTATCGATCCACCTCATTATCGGAGGATAACTTGTGATCGCTCGGATAGGGTTTCCGTCCGCTTCGGTATTAATCTCGGATCTGTTGTCGGAGGACAACAAGGGCGGTCGCTCGGATAGTTTTCCGTCTGATTCGGTCTTAATCTCGACCAGCTTGTCGGAGGACAACTAGGGCGGTCGTTCAGATAGTTTTCCCGTCTGGTTTCGGGTATTAATCTTGGACCTGTATGCATCGGGAGTGGCTTCCACCTGTTTTAGAGAAAACAAGAGAAACTTTGATAGAATATTGTTAGTCTTATGCAAGGAATGATGCATGAAAATGTGTATGAATGACATATGCATAAATTATGACTCTATGAGAAATGTATGAATGATAGATGTTGTGGTATTTCAAAACATATCCATCTTGAAGAAGACGCGGATGTTCTGCTTGGAGATTTCTGACTTCTGTTTGGGGACGGAACGAATGAAGACCCTGAGAAGAAAGAAAACTTTGATTCCTCCGGTGCACTATCTGACCAAGTCTTGGGCCTAGATATTGTTGAGGATGGTAGAGATCGAGAAACACGTTGTTGAGGATCTCATACATGACCTCACTGGGAGAGTCCGGAGGTACTCCTGGGATCTTGCATGTAAATCCCGGAGAGTGTTTGATAGTTGCCGAGACCGTTAGAAGGATCCGGGGCCCGTGTAATCTCTAGTCGGGAAAAAGGATGTAGGTTTCCTCCTGCACTACCCGACCAAGTTTCAAGTCCGATATCGGAAAAGGGAATGTTGAGAGATACCTTGTTGGATAAGTACCGGGGATGAAATGTTATTGCTCAAGATGGGTGTGGCCGATTAAGTTGAGTGGAATCACCGCTTGGGGGTCCTCCTCTTCTTTCCGGGAAGGTTTTGTGGTGAGTGACATCTCCGGGGATCATGCTCTGGGATCATGCTCGGTGAAATGCATTGGTGACTTTCGTGTCATCTCAATTCCTAGAGCCGTAGTAATTACTTTCGATGTTCACTTTTCGCATGTTTGTGAATAGATTTTTATTGTTAGATGCATATAATCATTCAAAGCAAACGTTGGACTTTATGCAAACAATAATAGCAAAATTGTAAAGAAAGAACTTGTATTTATTTGAAAGGTGGCGATGGCCAAGTAGTTTGTATACACGAAAAGTAAAAGCTATGCGAAACAATCTCGTTAAGCTCCAACTATGCTAGTACTCATATATTTCAACTATCTCATCTCCTTTCAGAAGAAAGTGAGTAGATCGATTGTCGCCATTTAAATCTTGAATCGATAGTAGTCAGATAGGTGATCCGGACGAGACATAGTCGACGCTTAAATCCCTAACTTTGCCTAGACCGCCTTTCGGGTTTTAGTCTACGGGATACCCTTTTGCCCAAGCCGCCTTTTCGTGTTTTCGACTTGCGGTGTACATGTTTTGTATATATCCTTAACTTTTTCCCGAAACCTTTTGGTTCGCCAGGATGCCGTTATTTTTTCCTAGGTCCGTCGACCTAGCGGGTCTCTTTTATGCGTAGTATTTTTTGACTATGTCTGCGTTCACAGGGTGTGGGAAGTCTTCACCATCCATGGTGCTAAGTATCATAGCTCCGGAAAATACTGCCTTGACTACAAACGGTCCTCGTAGGTGGGAGTCCATTTGCCCCTGGGATCACCTTGTGGAAGAATGATGCGCTTGACTACTAGATCACCGACTTGGTAGACTCGGTGCTTGACTTTCTTGTTAAATGCTCGATCATCCGCTTCGATAGATCTGCCCATGGCGTATGGATGCAGTCGCTTCTCATCAATCAAGTTAATCCGTCAAGGCGAAGTCTCGAATCCAATCGCTCGCTTAACTCTCGTCCCGAGGACTCGTTGAGGGAATCAACCTCGATGGGTAGGACTGCTTCCATACCGTGACACAAGAGAGAAGGGGTTGCCCTGTGATGTTCGTCAGGTGCGATAACCATGAAGAGAGAATGGTAACATCTCATGCCAATCTTTGTAAGTCACCGCATTTTCAGATAATCTTCTTAATGTTCTTGTTGGCGGCTTCCATCGCGCCATTCATCTTTGGTCGATAAGGAGAAGAGTTGTGATGCTTGATCTTGAGTGCGTGCGGTTCGGTGATCATCTTATTGTTGAGATTGGAGCCATTATCCGTGATAATCCTTACGGAGTGCCATATCGATGATAAGATTATGTTTGATGAATCGAGCCACAACGTTTTGGTAATGATGCAAACGAGGCCTTACCCATTTGGTGAAATAGTCAATTGCCACAAGGATGAAACGATGTCCGCTGGAAGCGTGGGCTTGATTTCTCCGATCATGTCAATGCCCCACATTGCAAAGGCCAAGGAGTCATTAGAACATTCTGAGGTACCGGGTACGCACTTTGTCGCATATATCCGCATTTGTGACAAGATCGAGCGTGGGTGACAATCGCCTTCCATGGTGGACCAATAGTAACTCGTTCTCAAAATCTTCTTAGCCATGGTGTGTCCACCGGAGTGGGTACCAAATGCGCCGTGTAACTCTTCCATGATACGCTCATGTTTTCCGGTCTACACGGTAGTAAGCACAAATCGTGATTGGGCTTGTATAAGATGTCGTTGCTGAGGAAGAATTTGGATGCAAATCTTCTCAAGAACTTCTTATCGTTGACAGATGCCCTTGCGGGATATTCCTGAGTCTCAAGATACCTCTTCACTACGTAGTACCAAGGTTTCTCGTCTGTATCAAGTTCATAATAATACGCTGGTTCGTCAAACCTCTCAATGATGATCTGGGGAGCTTCATTGTCCCATCTGACCTTGAACATAGATGACATAGTAGCTAATGCGTCTGCCAACTGATTCTCTTCTCGCGGAATATGACTGAAAGTAATCTCTTCGAAGTAGGGGATCAAACTCAGAACATGCTCTCGATACGGAATAAGATTTGGATGCTTCGTATCCCACTCGCCCTTAATCTGACTGATCACCAAAGATGAGTCTCCATACACTTGCAAGAACTTGATTCTTAAGTCAATAGCAGCTTTGATACCCATGATGCACGCTCAGATTCGCCATGTTGTTAGTGCAACCAAACAGTCTGGCGGTGAAAGGCGATGTCGCCTGTGGGATGTAATGATGGCGCCAATGCCATTGCCAAGTGCGTTTGAGGCTCCATCAAAGACCATGGTCCATCGGGATCCTTGTTCAGGTCCTTCATCTGGGCCTGGTTCTTCACAATCAGTAACTAGTAAAGCATCTTTCTCGAAATTAATCGCATAGATCGATAGTCATCTATGGCTTGATGAGCCAAATGATCGGCTACTACACTTCCTTTGATCGCTTCGAGAAGTGTAATCGATGTCGATTCGGTCAAGATCATTTGCCATCTTGCTATTCTTCCGAGAGAATGGTTTCTCAAATATGTATTTTATCGGATCCATCTTAGAAATCAACAAAGTAGTGTGTGTCAACATAGACTATCTTAGTCGGAGCAGCCCAAGCCAAAGCGTTGCAAGTTTTCTCGAGTCGTGAGTATCTTGTTTCACACCGGTAAACTTTTTCTAAGGTAGTATATTTCATACTCTTTTCGACTGACTGCCATGTTGCCCTAACACACACCCCATCGAGTTCTCTAACACCGCCAAGTACATGATAAGAGGTCTTCCTGGCGGCATCGTGGATAGGAGGATTCGTAGGTACTCCTTGATTTTGTCAAAAGCGATCCGAAATCGCTGCTCCATTCTACCACTTGATCTTTCTTAAGTAACTTGAAGATCGGCTCACAAGTAGCAGTTAGATGTGCAATGAATCTGGCAATGTAGTTTAATCGGCCCAAGACACCTCTGACTTCCTTCTCGGTGCGGGGAGCTGGCATTTCTTGAATAGCTTTAACCTTGGCGGGGTCAACCTCAATTCCTTTACCACTGACAACAAACCCTAAGAGTTTTCCGGATCTGACTCCAAAGGTACACTTGTTAGGATTAAGTCTCAACCTGTATTTCTTCAATCTATCAAACAGTTTCTGCAAATGATCAAGATGTTCTTCTTTAGTCTGTGATCGAGCTATCATGTCGTCGACGTAGACCTCTATCTCGTGATGAATCATGTCATGAAATAATGTCACCATAGCACGCTGATAAGTGGCGCCTTCTTCGGCCCGAACGGCATAACCTTGTAGCAGAAAGTGCCCCACTGTGTAACAAAAGTAGTCTTTTCCATGTCTTCAGGAGCCATTTTGATCTGATTGTAACCGGAGAAACCATCCATGAAGGAGAAAACCTTATGCTGAGTGGTGTTGTCAATCAGAACATCAATATGAGGAAGTGGGAAATCGTCTTTCGGACTCGCTTTGTTCAAATCTTTGTAATCCACACACATTCGTACTTTACCATCCTTCTTAGACCCAGGTACCACATTCGCAACCCATTGTGGATAGGAAGTAACAGCTAAGAAACCGGCGTTGAACTGCTTCATAACTTCGGCTTTGATTTTCTCTGACATCTCGTGACATGCGATTTAACCTTCTTTCACCGAAAACCTTCTTTGTCGCAATCGTGTACCACAATATCAATGTCTAAACCCGCATGTCTTCTTATGACCAAGCAAAACCTCAATATAGTCTCGTAGCATCCGAACCAACCTTTCTTTGACACTTCTTAAGACCCGCTCCTATCTTGATCTCTTTTCTGCCTTCATCAAGACTCCAAATTCACAACCTCAACTCGCTCTCCGTGTGGGTGTATAACTCGATCTTCTTGCAGTAGTCGACAAGTTCTCCGGCACTTCACAATCCTCCTCACTTTCGCTCTTGGTAGATCGGATTATCGAGTCATATTTAGCAATAGCATAGTATTATCAACGAGATTTGGAGTGATTCTCATGTATCACGTGGGTGTGTAAGAAACACATAGCTTTTGAAGGGGTGATAAAGTAAAAGAAAGAAAACAACAATTGAATGCAAAAGTCCAACGATTTTATTGAATGAAAATATGCAAATGACGATAATAACCTCACAACGAGCCATGATGCCGCGGCAAGGCACTAGGCTTTAGAGTTTATTGTTCAAAACATAAAGAAATACGAAAAGAAAACAAAACAAGAGCAATTACTCCCGACTAAAGGAGATTGGTATGACGCCTTCGCCTTCCAATTGTTGAGCCTTTGCAGAGTTGGGAAGATCCACTTGTCGATGTCGAGATCGTTGCGCTTCTATAGCATGGATTCCACTTTGGCGATGCGGAAAGGAAGTTGGGCGCACGTTCGCGGCGTATCATCTTGACCTTTGATGGTGAAGCCTAAACCGCCTTGTCGATTTGAGGGGAAGATCGTGAGCTGACCCAAATAGAACTACCTCCTTCTTCAACACAAGCATCATTCACAAGCCATCCTAGGCGGAGCTGTGTAACTTCAAGAGTGACAGGAGAGTCGACAGGCGTGACTGGGAATTGTTTCAAAAGCTTGACATGGAGTCTCGAGAATTCACCCTCGCCTCGGTATCGAATGTGTAGATGACCGACCATATATTCCTTTCACCACATCTGTAACAACTTTCCCTTTCACCGGGTACTTGCACGATGCAAGGTAGAGGTATGGCGCTGCCCATGTATCCAAGGGCCAGTAGGCAAGGTAGTTTGGACGGATGTCCATGACAAAGAAAGTGGAGTCAAAAGTCCGGGAACCGACTTTGATCGGCGTAATGAGCTCTCAAGCTTTGTTCGCTTAGAACCATCAAAAGCTCTCACAATTATATCACCGGGTCTCGTAACCAACCCTTCGATATCAAGTCGATCAAAAGCGCCTTCAAGGATATTGAGGCGTAACGGTATCCACCAAGACATGAGATAAGGTAGTACCTTTGCATTTGACAGAAATGTGCAAGGCTTTGTTGTGTTTCCTTCCGGCAGGAATCAAATCAGCATCAGAGAAGCCTAGGCCGTTGTTGGCAGCTAGGCTAGCAATGCAAACTTCAAACTGGTCAGTAGTAGTGTCTTGCGGTACGTGAGCATTCTTCAGAAACTTCACTAAGGCGTTAGCATGAGCCTCAGAGCACAAGAGTAGAGCAAGCATGGAGATCTTGGACGGAGTTTTCCCTAACTGTTCCACCATATTGTAATCACTCTTGATGATCTTCAGAATTTCCTCCATTTCTTGTTTGGAGGTGTCCTCAGCAACTTCCTTTGGTACTTTTGTCTGAGCAGGATGAGTTACTGGTTCTTGCCCTCTAGCTTGGGGAATGGGTTGAATAGCTGGAATGCAGGTGAGTCATGTCTTATGGAGGAGGGATATCTGGAGAGAATACTCTTCCGGTTCGGGTCACCTTACTTGATTCGGTGATGTTGTCAATGTCAGGAATGGTAGCTTCAACTGTAAGATCTTCAATGGTCAGAGGGTCTTGCTTGACGCCATGATAGTAAACATCAGCTCCATAATTCCAAGGGATAGCCTTGTTAGAGGAATATGGTACTAGTCTGGGAGAAGTAATGATGAGAGGTGCCACTCTAGGCACAGGATCAGCAGAGGAAATCCTTATGGTGTTAATATCAGCATGGTCTTCTGGGAAATCGTCACCCCATCCGGTTGCTTTAACATCCTCAATAGGAATTTTGTAGCTTTCAGGAACAGTGTACTTCACCATGTAATCATACTTTCCACTTGGCTGCCCCAAGGTATCCCACACAAATGGTGCAGTTTCATTCACCTCCTCGATCTTCAACTTAGACATATCTTCACACAGCTTCTGCACAGGTGGTTTTAGAAATAGTATCTCACGGTTATCCATCATGCACTGAACACGTCTTCTCAACCAAGCACAACCATCAGGTGCAGATGGGCACCAACGACAATTTTCTGGGCATCCTGGGTTGAGACCGGCTTGTAGCAAATTCTTCTTAACAGTCATCAGAGGAATGGTCAAGTCATCTATGTTGAAATAATAAGTATCATCGCCAACAGCATTGGAACTCTTGTCATGGTTAGGCATAGGTGCGTTGATCACATTCGGAGTCTCAACAGGAGGGTCAAACTCAATCTGTTTAGCTTCAATCTTGTCTTGAATCTTGTTCTTCAGAGCCCAACAGTCATCAGTGTTATGTCCAGGGCTATTGGAATGGTAAGCACACTTAGCATTAGGATTGTATCTCGGAGAGGAAGTGTTGATGTTTTGAGGAGGATCCCTCAAGGTGATCAGCTCTGCTTTCAACATGTGTTGCAAGGCTTGCAACAATGGCATGTTGATCTTCGTAAACTGTCTTCATGGCGCGTTCTGGCTACGCGCGTTGTCTCGCTGAGGTTGTGCTGATGTAGGATTGGAGATCACAACTGCCCCCACAGATTGAGCACGGTCGGTCTTGGCTCGATTTTTCTGACCATACACATCATTAGTTTCCTTCTTACCACCAAAAGATCTCTTCGCAGCATTTGAAGATGTCTCTATCTGAATCTTTCCACTTTTGATACCAGCTTTAATATGCTCTCCTGTCAATATCAATTCGGTGAATCCGACTGAAGAGTTTCCAATCAGATGATTGAAGAACGGGCCTGTCAGTGTTCCCCTAAACATATCAACCAATTCCCTATTGGACAAGGGTGGTTGAACTCTGCCTGCTAAATCTCTCCATTTACAGCATACTCCTTAAACTTCTCATCACGACCCATAGACATGCTCTGTAGTTGCATGCGAGTGGGTGTCAATTCAGCATTGTACTCATACTACTTGTAGAAAGCATCTGCTAAGTTACTCCAGGTACGAATACGGTCATTCTCTAGTTGATAATACCACTCCAATTGAGTTCCGGATAAACTTTCTTGAAAATAGTGCATCCACAACTTTCTGTCATCAGTGTGGGGGTTGATCTTCTGAACATAGGACTCCAGATGAAGCTTAGGACAAGAAATGCCGTCATACTTGGCAAAAGTTGGAACTTTGAACTTAGGAGGAATCACCACACCAGGGACAAGGCTCAGATCATTGAAATTCAACCCGGACATCTTCAGTTTTCCACAGCATTGGGTCTTCAAGTTGTTTGTACTTGTCATCTTCATCAGAGTACTGGCTATGGTCAGAGCGATCTTCTCCCTCCTTCTTAGGCTCATGCTGGTCATCTTCATTACCCTCAACACTCCCCTCATTCTTGACACTTCCTTCAGAGAGCTCTATCCGACTGACCCTCTTAGGACCACCTTTGTAGCGTCTGCCCATGTTGAGAAGACCAACAACTTCTTCTTTCTGTTGATGAGCTTCTTCGATCTTCTTGGCCTTGGACCAAGCTGGTGAACATCTGTTGGGCCGAGCATTCGAGCCGGAGATCTTTGTGGACTCAAGAGCCATTTCTGCTAAAATAAATAGCGAGCAAATGAGAAACCAATCTTCAATGTACTGTGATGCAATGTTATGCTATGATATGCAATGTTTATCGAATGCAATGCAATGTTTTCAAGGACCTTAGAGATTTAAATTTGTTAAACAAGCAATGAACAAACATTTATTAGTTCTCTTTTATTAATTTTCTTTTTAAGTACAAAGATAGTTCAAAACAATAAAGAAAAACATATAAATCAGAGCTCTAAGTCTCCCATGGTTTCTTGATCTTAGGGGTAGGCGTTGATGTTCGCTCCTCGTGAAGTAGCTTTGTCAACTCTAGCACTTTCTTCGCTTGCGTAACACGAGCTTCAAAGGTATCCCTTTCTTCTTTAAGTTGAATCCAAGATCTCTTCAAGTCTTCAAAATCGTAGGCATGTCGGGATGGAGAACAATATAGGGTCGTCACCTATAGCAACAGGTTCCATAATTAATGTAAAGCAGTGAATGGCATCATGAGGTTTTGAGCTCGAGCTCTCACCCATCTGAGGTAAGGTTCCCAAGGAATGGAGTTCTGGTGCCCCAAAGTCTTGGTATCGTCTTCTTTACCATGCCCCAACGTGTATAAACCTTAAATGGTAATGGAGATCGTGATTGTAGTCGAACACAATATCTTAGAGAAGCATATCATGAGGACCATCTCTTGAGCAAAACCAATGACGTAGAGCTAGAGAAGGGTTGTAAGTAATACCTCCCTTATACCAAGTAGTGGTACATTAGAAATTCTCCAGCTCGATGAAGGTGAAATCCTTTTGAGAGAAAAGACTCCAACGGATGTCTGAATGAGAGTGACATTAACCTTGAGACCACTTCATCCTTTGTTCATTCTTCAAAACGATGGAGGAATGTGCGAAATAAACCACCTGGAAAGTAACGGTATGCAACATGAGAGTTCCTTGTCTTTTGATAATGCAGTGTGGAGAATGTAGGATATCTCCAAGAAAGTAGGCAGGATTACGGGTGAAACAACTTGATGGCGTTGACATCTATGAATTGATCCGAGTTAGGAATAGAACCAAACCATAGATTATCAAGGCCAATGTCTTCAATGCATGAAACTCATAACTTTGAGAATTCTAGGGCTTTCTTAATTAAGAACTTGATAAACCCTAACTCCATGGTTTCCCAATTGGCTGATATGCGGTAGCTTAGATGTAAAGGCGATGCAATGTCTTTGTACTTAGGACCTTTTCCAAGCCGTGAATGGCATTTGGTCGAATAGGTACCCCAAAACAGAGAACTCTTCAGTGGAACGATAATACGAGAATGTAAACAATGGTGTTTGGATCGAAGCTGGAATAGGACATGCATCATATCTTCTTCAAAACCGGAGATAACCAAGTCAAGCGATAACCATGTCTTTTGATGAGCCGAGCATGGTCGAGAATTTAAACCAATTCTTTGGTGAGAAGGTATACCAAGTGAAGTTGATTCGGATAGTCTTTCTAGAAGCCATAATCCTCACAAGCAGAGCAAAAGAAAATCCTAGGTCCTTGAAATAGTTAGAAATGATATGCAATGCGAATGATGTCATGATGTCATGTTGCTTACCTGAACAATTCACACAATGAGCCTAGGTTTAAGGCTTGCATGAGTATAGGTGATTACCCACCAAAAGTTTGAGTTGGTTCATCACATCTATAATAGTAGCGGGTTCTAGGAATCTCACATCATTGATCTTTCTAAGTAGGCGTTTATTTTAATCACGAATACCAAGTGAGTGGACCAAAAATATCCCAAAGTCAGTCGATGGTAGCGTAAATTGTCAACCAACCTTAGTGCGCACCAAAGACCGTCTAACCACTACCACAATGTTCAAGATGGGTGATTAAGGTTCTAAAAGTTTAGTTAGTGCTTGATGACACCACGAGAAGCCAATTAATATCCTCGACTTGGGAATGAAGAGTATCGGGACATCAAAGTGTCACACTAACGTAGCCATCATGTTGACCGTTTTAATATCATTATAGCAGTCGCGACGATTATTACTACTTACAAAAACCGGATCGGTGTAGGATCCCAAACAATATAATACCACAGACCACCCAAAAGATAAAGCAAACAAGTCAAACAAAAGCAATAAAGGTGATCTAGAAATCCTTAAGCATTCTCTCTTTTAGGGTGTCTCCACCATCATACCCCAAAATTTTCCCTCCATCACTCGAAGATTTCACACATCATGCTCAGTTCCTCGAGAGTTGATCGAGACAAACTCTCTGGGCAATCAAAACTAGGGTTTGGTATCTCTCAATCAGATGAATTCCAACATCTCAATGGTCTTCATGCCTCCTCCTATGCTTCAAAGATTCTCCATGTCAAGTTTGAGCCTCACAAGAGTCAAGTTTCCTCAGAGACGATTGCTCGGATGGTTGGAATCGGGTTATGAACAAAAGTCAGCCCGTGGTCAACATGCAGTCAAACTTCATAATTTTGGTCAACATCCTCATTTTGAAGTTACATTCATCATTTGATCAAGGGTTGATCATGATTCATCAAGAAACTCAATTTGCTTTCGAGTCAAACTTTCTAAATTAGGGTTTTCTAGGTGAAAGTCAAGCGAACTTTGGTGATCATAACTTTCTCATACTTTCAGATTTTCCACACCTCTTGTTTTGAAGGAAATTCAATTCTCTACAACTTCATGTCTCACAAGAATGTCAAAAATGCTTCATTTGAGGAGGTATAGCTTCAAAACATTATAGGTCATTTTCAAAGTCAACAAAAGTCAACTTTTTGTTTGAAGATATATTGAGCATGGAAACTCCAATTGAGATGAGACCAAAAAGGTTGGTTAGAGGACTCTTAGAGCTTTCAAAAGTCCAAAACACTTTCAAATGTGGAAAATGGACAAGATACACCATTCACAAGTTAGGCGATTTTGAAGAATGCACAAAGAGATACTCCACGAAAATCAAATTTTTGCAAATGGGCTTGCTTTTCTCCATCCAAACTTATTCCTTATACAATTAGGAATATCAAGCCCAATGCCACAATTTTTGATTTATTTTTCTATTAATTTGTAATTTATTCATTTTAAATGCAAATTAAATTTAAAATAAAGTACAAAATTAAAATTAATTGCAAAGATTGATTTTATTCTTTCCTTGAGACTCAAGTAACTTACAAATGCCACAATTTTGAAAATTGATCAATTTGGCAAGATTGGATTGAGAAATTAATCAAATTTTGAAAATTTGATTTTTGTCTGAAAAAATCAAAATTGATTTTTCATTGAATGATTGATTCTTACCAAACAATGCCAAATCCTTCGATTACTTATACGATGCATACCAATCGAAGAGGCGAAAATTGCCTTAGAAACCCTATTCCAAGAAAAACCGTGACAAGCAAGACTGTTGGCAATCCTACTTCATTGGTTTTCAATCAATTTTAAGGTGTGAAACCATCCCTTGACATCTCGAGGAATCGATTAGGACCTTTACTTTGCCAAAAACATCAAGAATCGTGGCGGGAAATCGGTTTGTTCTTGAATTTTCAAAATTGATTCCTTCATTCATGCATTATTAACTTTCGATTTGTTGTTGTTTTGTGTTTAGTGATGTGTTTGCAAGCTTTGGGCAAAACCAATTAATTTCCATGGCACGAATAGTATTACACCATAGCTGGGTTTTACGAGCTCGATTGGGGCTTTACTTAAATGGAGAAATTGGACAATAGGACCTATACCATCGATGTTGAGAATACTTCAAGGAATCGAACCATAGCCTTAGATGTCATTTATATTATGTCTTTGTGTTTTTTATTTTGCCGGGCGTAGCGTCGAGCAAAAGAGGCGCTATCTTTCAAAAAATTCAAAAGGTTGAAGGGGCGATGGATGGCCTTGGCGAAGGAAGCGAAGAAGCGGCAGCGTGTATATTCCACTCACTCCGTTTCCAAGCGATTAGAACATGCCCGGCTCGGTTGGTGGTTGGTTTTCAAGGTTTGAGGGTGAAGGATCCTCATTCGAACCATCTTGGGACCATTCTTTTTCTGAGAGTTGCAATTTCTTCATATTTTTCATATTTTCCTTATTTTTAATATTTTCCATAAATTTTAATTTCTTTTCATGTTTTATTCCTAGCATTTTAAAATTCATCAAAAATTAATTTTCTTTTTACATTATTCTCATAAAATCTTTGTTTAATTTAATAAATAAAAAATATATTTTTGCATGCATATTTATTTTTATTTGTAATTTTGCATTTAAATCATTGTAAATTCATTTTAAATTATAAATTGCATCTAAAATCTCAAAAATTTATTTTAACATGTTTACATTATTTCCGACATGTCATGTATTTTTTCCAATTAAAATTTGCATTTGGATCTTCCAACTCCAGACAAAGGGGGCTCGGTGATTGGAAGACCGAAGCGTCATACCAATCTCCTTTAGTCGGGAAGTAATATATGTTTTGCTTTGCACCATTATTTATTTATGTTTGGACAATAAACTTTGAAAGCTGAGTGCCTTGCGGGCATCATGGCTCGTTGCGTGTATTTTCATTCAATAAATTCGTTGGACTTTTGCATTGATTGTTTGTTTTCTTTTCTTTTTGCTTTATCACCCCTTCAAAAAAGCTATGTGTTTCTTACACACCCGTGATACAACTAACGAGAATCACTCAGAATCTCGTTAATATGACTATCTTCAGTGCTAAATATGACTTGATAATCCGATCTACCAAGTAGAAGCCGAAGTGAGGGAAGATTGTGAAGTGCCGAGGAGGAGGCACTGCTGCGGTGCTACGGCCGAAGGCGGGGATTATACAACCGCCTGAAAACCGAAGTTGAGGTTGTGAATTTGGAATGCTTGACGAAAGAGATCAAGATAGGAGGCGGGTCTTGAGAACAATGTCAAAGAAAGATTGGTTCGGATGCTCTCACGAGACTACATTGAGGTTTTTGCTTGGTCATACGAGCATCTTGGTTTGGACATTGATATTGTGGTACCGATTACAAAAGAAGGTTTCTTGATGAAAAGCGAGAGGTTCGTCGCGTCTCGTCAAGATATCGAGAAAATCAAAGCGGAGATTATTATGAAGCGATTCAACCTTGAGTTTCTGTTGTCACCTCTTATCGATTGGGTTGCAAATGTGTTGCAAACCAAGAAGGATGGCAAAATACGAATGTGTGTGGATTCAGAGATATATATGAAACG
>CM038796.1:60194788-60282004 GCA_021764765.1 Vicia sativa | reverse complement strand
TGGAGGTAAGGTTCCCAAGGAATGGAGTTCGTGCCCCAAAGTTCCGGTATCGCCTTCTTTACCATGCCCAAAGCGTGTATAAACCTTCGTGTGTGGCTGGTAATTCCGAGATCGTGATTGTAGTCGAACACAATATCTTAGAGAAGCATATCATGAGGACCATCTCTTCGGCAAAACCAAACTGACGAGAGCTAGAGAAGGGCTGGGGCACACCTCCCCTTATACCAAGTGTTGGTACATTAGGGAATTCTCCACAACGCCGATGAAGGGAAACTTTTGAGAGAAAAGACTAAACGGATGTCCGAATGAGAGAGTGACATTAACCTTTGAGACCACTTCATCCTTTGTTCATTCTTCAAAACCGATGGAGGAATGTGCTAAATAAACCACTGAAAGTAACGGTATGCAACACATGAGAGTTCCTTTGTCTTTGATAGTACGAGTGTGAGAGAATGTAGGATATCTCCAAGAAGTGAAACAGGATTACGGGTAAGAAATAACTTGATGGCTTGACATCTATGAATTGATCCGAGTTAGGGAATAGAACCAAACCATAGATTATCAAGGCCGAATGTCTTCAAATGCATGGAAACTCATAACTTTGAGGAATTCCCGGCTTTAATTAAGAACTTAGCAAGTAAACCTTAACTCCACTCGGTTTCCCAATTGGCTTCAATGTCCTAGCTTTTAAGATGTAAGGCTTGATGCAATGTCTTTGTACTTAGGGACCTTTTCCAAACCGTGAATGGCATTTGTCAAGAATAGGTACCCCAAGAAGCTAGAGAACTCTTCCAAAGTAGGAACCAACTGATAACTGGGAATGTAAAGCAATGGTGTTTTGATCAAAGAACCGAATAGACATGCATCATATCTTCTTCAAAACCGAGATAACCAAGTCAAGCAGAGTAACCATGTCTTTTGATGAACTGAGCATGGTGGAATTTCGAAACCAATTCTTTTGAGCTGAGAAGGTATACCCATGAAGTTGATTCGGATAGTCTTTCAGGCCATAATCCCTACAAAACAGAGCAAAGAAAATCCCTAGGTCCTTGAAATAGTTAGAAATGATATGCAATGCGAATGATGTCATGATGTCATGTTTAGCACACAAACAATTCACACAATGAGCCTAGGTTTAAGGCTTGCATGAGGTATAGGTGATTACCCCACCAAAAGTTTGAGTTGGTTCATCCCGCCCTATAATAGTAACCTGTTCTAGGAATCTCACATCATTGATCTTTCTCAGAGGCTTATTTTAATACGAATACCTGGTTTCGACCAAAAATATCCCAAAAGTCTGATCTCAATGAGTTTAGTATCGAGTATCAACCAACCTTAGTCTCGACTAAAGCCCCACCATCTCACTACCTTCTAATGGTCAAGATGGGTCAATTAAGGTTCTAAAAGTTTAGTTAGTGCTTGATGACACCACGCAGAAGCCAATTAATATCCTCAACTTGGGAATGAAGAGTATCAGGACATCCAAAGTGTCACACTAACGTAGCCATCATGTTGACCGTTTCGATATACGATAACGGCCACGATTTTATTGCTACTTACCTAAAAGGAAACCCTGATCCTGTGTGTAGATCCCAACAATATAATACCCAAGCAACCCTTAAAGATAAAGCAAGCAAGTCAAACAAAAAGCAATAAAGGTGATCTAGAAATCCTTAAGGCATTCTCTCTTTTTAGGGTGTCTCCCTGTCATACCCCAAAATTTTCCCTCCATCTACTCAAGAGATTTCACACATCTATACTCAAGGATTCCTCAAGAGTTGATCAGACAAACTCTCTCCTAGACAATCAACCCAAACTAGGGTTTGGTATCTCTCAAGTCAAGATGAATTTCCAACATCTCCAATGGTCTTCATGCCTCCTCATATGCTTCAAAGATTCTCCATGTCAAGTTTCAAGCCTCACAAGTCAAGTTTCTGCATAATTGCTCGATGGTCGAAAATTGTATTGAACAAAAAGTCAATCTGGTCAACATACACAAACTTCATAATTTTGGTCAACATCCTCATTTTGAAGTACATATCATCATTTGATCAAGGGTTGATCATGATTCATCAAGAAAACTCAAGATTTGCTCAAAAGTCAAACTTTCTAAATTAGGGTTTCTAGGTGAAAAGTCAACTGAACTTTGACTGATCATAACTTTCATACTTTTCAGAAATTTTCCACCACCTCTTGTTTTGAAGGAAATTCAATTTACAACTTCATGTCTCACAAGAATGTCCAAAAATGCTTCATTTGAGAGGTATAGTCAAAACATTATAGGTCATTTTCAAAGTCAACAAAAGTCAACTTTTGTTTTGAAGATATATTGAGCATGGAAACCCAATTGAGATGAGACCAAAAGGTTGGTTAGAGGACTCTTAGAGCTTCCAAAAGTCCAAGAACACTCAAAATGTGGAAAATGGAGCAAGATACACCATTCACAAGTTGGGCAATTTTGAAAGAATGCACAAAGAGAGATACTCGAAAATCAAATTTTGCAAATGGCTTGCTTTTCTCCATCCAAACTTATTCCTTATACAATTAGGAATATCCAAGCCCAATGCCACGAATTTTGATTTATTTTTCTATTTAATTTGTAATTTATTCATTTAACAAATTAAATTTAAAAATAAAGTACAAAATTAAAATTAATTGCAAAGATTGATTTTATTCTTTCCTTGAGACTCAAGTAACTTACAAATGCCAAAGAATTTTTGAAAATTGATCAATTTGGCAAGATTGATTGAGAATTAATCAAATTTTGAAAATTTGATTTTGTAAAAATCAAAATTGATTTTCATTGAATGGTGATTGATTCTTACCAAAAACAATGCCAAATCCTTCCAAGATTTATACCGATGCATACCAATCGAAGAGAACGAAAAAATTGCCTTAGAAACCCTATTCCAAAGCTCAAAAATCGTGACAAGCAAGCTATTGGCAATCCTACTTCCACTGCTTTCAATCAATTTTAAGGTGTCAACACATCCCTTGACATCTCCGTAATCGATTCGACTTTACTTTGCCAAAAACATCAAGAATCGTGAAACCGAATCGGTTTGTTCTTGAATTTTCAAATTCAATTCCTTCATTCATGCATTATTAACTCGATTTGTTGTTGTTTTGTGTTTAGTGATGTTGGTAAGCTTTCTCGGCAAGCCAATTGAATTTCCATGGCCTCGAATCGTGTTACACCATAGCTAGGTTTCGAGCTCGATTTAGGGCTTTGCTTAAATGGAGAAATTGGACAACAGACCTATACCATCGTGTTCTAATGCTTCAAGGAATCGAACCATAGCCTTAGATGTCATTTATATTATGTATGCTGTGTTTTTATTTTGCTGTATTCAGAGCGCCGAGCAAAAGCCACGCTATCTTCAAAAATTCAAAAGGTTGAAGACGATGGATGGCGCGAGCGGAGGAAGCCGTGAGAGCGACGCTGGTTCCACTCACTTGCTTCCAAACAAAGAGAACATGCCATCCGCTTGGTCAAGGCGTTGGTTTTCAAGGTTTGAGGGTCAGGTCCTCTGTTCGAACCATGCTGGGACCATTCTTTTACAAGTTTGCAATTTCTTCATATTTTTCATATTTTCATATTTTTAATATTTTCCATAAATTTTAATTTCTTTTCATGTTTTTATTCCCGCATTTAAAATTCATCAAAATTAATTTTCTTTTACATTATTCTCATAAAATCTTTATTTAATTTAATAAATAAAAATATATTTTTGCATGCATATTTATTTTTATTTGTAATTTTGCATTTAAATCATTGTAAATTCATTTTAAATTATTAAATTGCATCTAAAAAATCTCAAAAATTTATTTTAGCATGTTTACATTATTTCCAGCATGTCATATTTTTTCCAATTAAAATTTGCATTTGATCTTCCTAACCTGCATAACAGGCTCAAAGAATTAAGATCAAGACGCCATACCAATCTCCTTTAGTCGTGAGTAATTGCTCTTGTTTTGCTTGCTTTTCGTATTTATTTATGTTTTGAACAATAAACTTTGAAAGCTAGTGCCTTGCCCGGGCATCATGGCTCGTTTAATGATTTTCATTCAATAAATCTGCTGGACTTTGCATTCAATGTTTGTTTTCTTTCTTTACTTTATCACCCCTTCAAAAGCTATGTGTTTCTACACACACCACGTGATACACCGCAGTAATCACTCCGAATCTCATAACAGCCTATGTTAGTGCTAAATATGACTTCGATAATCCGATCTACCAAGTCAAGACGAAGTGAGGAAGATCGTGAAGCGCCAGAGAGCTGCAGACTGCCACAAAGAAGAAGAGCGAGTTATACAACCGCATCAAGAGCAAGTTGAGGTGAATTGGCACCGACGAAGACAAAAAAGAGATCAAGATAGAGCGGGTCTTGAGAACAATGTCAAAGAAAGATTGGTCGGATGCTACGAGACTACATCGAGGTTTTGCTTGGTCATACGAAGACATGCCTCGACATTGATATTGTGGTACACCGATTGTCGATAAAAGAAGGTTTTCTCCCAAAGAAATGTAAGGTTCTACGACGTCCCGAGATGTCGAGAAAATCAAAGTCAAGTTATGAAGCCAACGCAGTGTTTCTCATTGCCACCTCTTATCCCCTGGTTGCAATGTGGTACCACCCAAGATGGCAAAGTACGAACGTGTGGATTACGTAGATATGAACAAGGCAAGTCCGAAAGATGATTTCCACCTCATATTGATGTTCGTTGACAATACCGCCAAAGATAAGGTTTTCCTTCATGGATGGTTTCTCCTACACAATCGATCAAAATGGCTCTCAAGACATGGAGAAGACTATTGCTATACGCTGGGGCACTTTCTCGCTAAGGTTATGCTGCTCAGTCAAGAACGCAGCGCCACCTATCACGTGCCATGGTGACATTGTTTCATGACATGATTCATCACGAGATAGAGGTCTGCGCATTTACATGATAGCTCGATCACGACTAAAGAAGAGCATCTTGGTCATTTGCGTAAACTATTTGATGATGAAGAAGTATAGATCGAGACTTAATACTAACAAGTGCACCTTTTGAGTCGATCCGAAAACTCCCGGGTTTGTTGTTAGTGGTAAAGGTATTGAAGTTGACCTCGCTAAGGTTAAAGCTATTCAAGAGATGCCACCCCCGCACCGAAGGAAGTCGAGGTTTCTTGGGCCGATTAAATTACAGCTTTTATCATTGCACACCTAATCGCTCGCCGTGAGCCAATCTTCAAGTTACTTAAGAAAGATCAAGTAGTAGAATGGAACGACGATTGCGATCGCTTTGACAAAATCAAGGAGTACCCATGTAATCCTCCTATCCCGATGCCGCCAACCAAGGAAGACCTCTTATCATGTACTTGACATATAGAGAACTCGATGGGGGTGTGTCGGGGCAACATGACGAGTCTCTCGAAAAGAGCATGCAATATACTACCTTAGCAAAAAGTTTACTCGACTGTGAAACAAGTTACTCACAACTCGAGAAAACTTGCAACGCTTTGGCTTGGGTCACACGACTAAGGCAAGATATGTTGACTCACACTACCTTGTTGATTTCAAGATGGATCCGATAAAATACATATTTGAGAAACCAAATTTCCGAAGAATAGCAAGATGGCAAATGATCTTGACCGAATATGACATCCAAGACACTTTCGTAAAGTTATCAAAGGAAGTGTGGTAGCCGATCATTTGCTCATCAAGCCGCGAGATGACTATCACCTATGCAGTCAATTCTATATGAAGATGTTCTACTAGTTACAGATTACAAGAACCAGTTCGGACGAAGGACCTCGAGCAAGGATCCCGATGGACCATAGTCTTTGATGGAGCTCAAACGACTCTGCAATGGCGCGGCGCCCATCCTTACATCCCCTCAAGGGCCGACATATACTTTTCACCGCCAGATTATGTTTCAGCTTGCACTAACAACATGGCAGAAAATGGCGTGCATCATGGGTCTTAAAGTCGCTATTGACTTAAGAACAAGTTCTTACAAGTGTATGGAGACTCACTTTAGTGATCACGATTAAAGGCGCTGGGATACGGCATCCGAATCTCATCTGTGATCGAGAGATTTCTAGTTTGATCCTCATCAAGAGATTATTGATCACATTCCACGAGAAGAGAATTAGTTATGCACGCATTGGCTACTATGTCGCCTATAAGGTTAGATGGGACAACGAGGCTCCCTATCATCATTGAGAAGTTTGACTAACCAAACAGATTGTTATGAGCTTGACACGTAAGAGAAACCTGGTACTACGACGTGAAGAGGTATCTTGAGACTGTGAATATCCTGCAGGGGCATCTGTTAATGATAAGAAGTTCATGAGAAGATTTGCATCCAAATTCTTCCTCAACAACGCAGATCTTATACAAGCGCAACCACGATTTGTGCTTATTCAATGGTAGACCGTGAAAATGCAATGCTGTATCATGGAAGAGTTAATTAAGGTGCATTTGGTACCCACTCTAGTGGACATAATGATGGCTAAGAATTTTTAGAACAAGTTACTATTGGTCCACCATGGAAGCCGATTGTCACCGCTTATGCTCGATCTTGTCACAGTGCCGATTTATGCCGAAAGCACACGCATCTCCAAGATCAATGTTTTAACTTCTCCTTGGCCTTTGCAATACGGGGCATTGACATGATCGAGAAATTGCCTACGCCCAATGGACATCGCTTCATCCTTGTGGCTAGATTATTTCACCAAGTGGGTAGAAGTACCGATGCATCTGTTACCAAGAATGTTGTGGCTCGATTCATCAAACATAATCTTATCTGCTTGGGTATGGCACTCTTTAAAGGATTATCACGTATAACGGTTCCAATCTCAACAAGATGATCATCAACTCTCGCATCAGCTCAAGATCAAACATCACAACTCTTCCCAGACGGGCTAAAATGAATGGTGCAAAGGAAGCCGCCAATAAGAATATCAAGAAGATTATATGTAAGATGACCGTGACTTCAAGGATTGGAATGAGATGTTACCATTTGCTTCTTCATGGTTATCGTGACTACAAAGATGAACATCCACAGGGCAACCCCTTCTCTCTCAGATAATGTGTATGGAAGCCGCTTACCCATCGAGGTTCGATACCCTCAACCGTAGTCCTCCAAGAGTGCGCAGTTAGGCTAATTTATTGTCCGCACTCGCCTTGACCGTATTAACTTGATTGATGAGAAACGACTCGCTGGCCCATCCGCCATGGATGATTTATCGAAACGAATGATCGCAGCACAACAAGAAGGTCAAGCACCGGTCTACCAAGTCGGTGATCTAAGAGTCGTTTATCATCCTTCCACAATGTGATCTGTGGGCAAATGGACTCCCACCCATGAGGGACCATTCAGTCGTGATGTGATTTTCCTCCGGAGTTATGATACTTTGCACCATGGATGGTGAAGATTTCCCACACCCTCGTGAACGCAGACATAGTCAAAAAATACTACATAAAAGACCCGCTAGGTCGATCGCCTAGGCAAAAATATAGTATCTCATGAACCAAAAGGTTCGGGAAAAGTTAAGGATATATACAAAACATGTACACCCAAGTTTAAAACCTCGAAAAGGCGGTTTTGGGCAAAAAGGGCATCCCGGTAGACCAAACCCCAAGGCGGTTTAGGCAAAAGTTAGGATTCAAGCGCATTTACCATGTCTCTTCCGTATCACCCGCCTCCCTGCACTACTATCAACATTCAAGATTCAAATGGCGAAGATCAATTCATTCACTTTCTAACGATGTAAAGAAGAAGGAGATGTTGAAATATATGAGTACTACACAAATGGAACTTAACAGATTGTTTCCAGCATAGCTTTTACCTTCTTGTGTACAAAACTACTTGGCCATGTCATACCCCAAAATTTTCCCTCCATCTATTTGAGATTTCATACATCTATGCTCAAGGATTCCTCAAGAGTTGATCGATAAACTCTCTCCTAGACAATCAACCCAAACTAGGGTTTGGTATCTCTCAAGTCAAGATGGATTTCCAACACCTCCAATGGTCTTCATGCCTCCTCATATGCTTCAAATATTCTCCATGTCAAGTTTCAAGCCTCACAAGTCAAGTTTCCTCAGGCAATTACTCAAATGGTTGAAAATCGTGTATTGGACAAAAAGTCAACTCGTGGTCAACATACAGTCAAACTTGATTTTGGTCAACATCCTCATTTTGAAGTAACATTCATCATTTGATCAAGGGTTGATCATGATTCATCAAGAAAACTCAAGATTTGCCCAAAAGTCAAACTTTCTAAATTAGGGTTTCTAGATGAAAAGTCAACTGAACTTTGACTGATCATAACTTTCTATACTTTCAGAAATTTTCCACCACCTCTTGTTTTGAAGGAAATTCAATTCTCTACAACTTCATGTCTCACAAGAATGTCCAAAAAATGCTTCATTTGAGAGGTATAGCTCAAAACATTACAGGTCATTTTCAAAGTCAACAAAAAGTCAACTTTTTGTTTTGAAGATATATTGAGCATGGTAACTCCAATTGAGATGAGACCAAAGACATTGTTTAGAGGACTCTTAGAGCTTTCCAAAAAGTCCAAGAACACTCAAAAATGTGGAAAATTGAGCAAGTTACACCATTCACAAGTTGGGCAATTTTGGAAGAATGCACAAAGAGAGATACTTCAAAAAATCAAATCTTTTGCAAATGGGCCTACTTTTTCTTCATCCTAACTTGTTCCTCATGCAATTAGGAATATCCAAGCCCAATGCCACGAATTTTTGATTTATTTTTCTATTTAATTTGTAATTTATTTATTTAAATGCAAATTAAATCTTAAAAAAAATTATAAAATCAAAATTAATTGAAGATTGATTTTTATTGCTTTCCTTGTGATCCAATCAACCCATAAATGTCAGCAATTTCAAATTGATCAATTTGGCAAGATTGATTGAAATTGATCAAATTTGAAAATTTGATTTCATGAAAATCAAATTTGATTTCAATGAATGTTGATCAATTCCTTCCAAATTAATCCCAAATCCATCCAAGATAAATACATGATGCATACCTATCAAGAAAACGAAAAAATTGCTCTACAAACCCTATTCCAAAGCTCAAAAACCGTGGCAAGTGGTAACCCTACTTCCAAATTGCTTAATCGTTGAGGTGTCCAACACATTGCTTGACATCTCCCAGTCGATCAGCACCTTCACTTTGCCAAAAATCATCAAGAATCGTGAAACCGAATTTGGTTTGTTCTTGAATTTTCAAAATCGATTTTCATCATTCATGCATTATTAACTTGATTTGTGTTTGTTTTGTGATCATGATGTATTTGCAAACTTTCTGGTGTTTTAATCGAATTTCCATGGCCAGAATGCATAACACCATTGTTAGGGTTTCGAATTTAGGGTTTTCCAAAAGGAAAAATTGGACCGTGAGACCTAGACTGCTGTATTCGAATGCTTCAAGAATCGAACCATGGCCTTTAGATATAATTTATATTATGTATATCGCATTTTGATTTTGTTAGAGTTCGTAGCGGCCGAACCGCCGACGCTATCTTTCAAAAATTCAAAAGGTTGAAGATGATCGGATGGCGAAAGGAGGAAGTCGATGGGCGACGCTGTTATTTTCAAATCGCTCCGCTTCCAAACAAGAGCGTGTTGGCCCGCTTATTCATCATGGTTGGTTTTCGAGTTTGAACACAAGGTCTCCAGTTCGAACTCGGCAAGACCAATGTCTTTCCTTACAAAACTCAATTATTTTCATATTTTTCATTATTTTAATATTTTCATATTATTTTAATTGTTTTCATGATTTTTATTCTGCATTAAAAATTACCAAAAATATTTTTCTTTTACATTATTTTCATAAAATCTTTATTTAATTTAATAAATTAAAAATCTAATTTTTGCATGCATATTTATTTTATTTTTATTTTAGCATTTAAATCATTATAAATTGCATTTTAATTATTAAATCTTTTCCAAAATCCCAAAAATTATTTTAATTTATTTATCTTATTTCCAGCATATATTAATTTTCTCATATTAAAATTTGCATTTTTCTAACATTTTTCTCTTGTTCGATCATATTGCATTTTTCGATTTTCTTATTCTTTCACAGTGTTGACCGATTCGGACGCTTTTTTCTTTTATCGCTTTATTTTTTTCCAATAATGTAATTGCTCATGGTTGTAATAGTTTAATCTAGGCTTTATTTTCCGCAAGTTTAAATTATGTATCTCGCCCCAAAGCCATGTAATAGCGTAGGTTTATCTTTCCGATCTTTACATTCCGATTTTATTTCCGCACCCTATAAATTGCTAGTAACTAGGCGTATGGCAAGATAATAATGGACATAGCTCACTAAATTTCAAGATAACATATCTGAATTCAACACACTTCTCTCACACACGCACTCTTTAGGTAATTTCTCTCGATGCCTTCGATTTCAAAATGGTCATGTCCTCGAACGTAGAGGTATTCTAGCACCGCTGTTTCCAAACAAATCATCATAGTCCTTCGATACAAAGATCATAGACCCACGATGTCGCCTCCGAATACATGATCTTGACCTCGATTGTCGCCACGAAAAATGATGATAGTCCTTCGAATGTGCTAGGATACTTCCTACAAGTTGCCTTCTATGACCATCCGATGTCCCTTCGAATGTCCCGCTTACATCCAACGAATGGAGCTACCTACTAACTAATGGTATGGCTAGCGCTATTCTAAAGGAACGTGAAATAAATACAAAACGACCAATTCGAGTAGGTAATAAGTCTTTAGTTGCTTGCTCTATCAAAATGCTTTTCACACCTCACACTTTTTTCAAAGTTCAAATTTTTCAAAACGAAAATATTCCAACACTTTGTATACACTCCTACATGAGTCATTACAAAGTCAAAGCGAAATGCCTTTTCAAAACATCTTGTCAACACACAGAAAGCAATTTTAAAAGTGATCTAGAGTAACTAAGAGCCTGTGAGATAACTACGGATGGAAAGGGTGCTAATACCTTCCTTTTCATAACCATTCTCCCGAACTCGTAATCTAACGGGTCTTTTTCTCTACTTTTACCTTCCCTTAATTGATAAAATAAAAGTCGGTCGACTCTGCTATCCGCACATTTGGATACAAAATCCTACAAAGTCGGGCTTCACCGTATCACGTAATCAAGCATCACCGGGACGAACCCTAAAAGAGAGAATTGCCTTAAGGATTTTAGATAACTTTTACCTTTTTGTTTGAATTGCTTGCTTTATCTTTAAGGGTTGCTTGGGTATTATATTGTTGGATCCTCTACACCGATCCTTCCTTTTAGGTAAGTAGCATTAGATCATGCGCACCGCTAGACGATAACTACGCGGTCAACATGATGGCTACGTTAGCGTGACACTTTGGTTGTCCCGATACTTCATTCCAAGTTGAAGATAGTATTTGGCTTCGCGGTGTCATCAAGCGCTAACTAAACTTTTAGAACCTTAATTGACCCATCTTGGCCATTAGAAGGTAGTGAGATGGCCGGGTAGACCGAGGTTGGTTGATACTGATGCTACGCTATTGAGATTAGACTTTTGGGACATTTTCGACGACCACTTGGCCGTCAGATTGAAATAAGCCTCACGAGAAAGATCTATGATGTGAGATTCCTAGAACCTTACATTATTATAGGACAGATGAACCAACTCAAACTTTGGTGGGTAATCACCTATACCTCATGCAAGCCTTAAACCTAGGCTCATTGTGTGAATTGTTTGTGTGTGTTAAACATGACATCATGACATCATTTGCATTGCATATCATTTCTAACTATTTCAAGGACCTAGGATTTATCTTTGCTCGCTTGTAGGGATTATGGCTTCTAGAAAGACTATCCGAATCAACTTCATGGGTATCCTTCTCAACTCAAAGAATTGGTTTCGTAAATTCCGACCATGCTCAGTTCATCAAAAGACATGGTTATCTACTTGATTTGGTTATCTCCGGTTTTGAAGAAGATATGATGCATGTCCTATTCCAGCTCTTTGATCCCAAACACCATTGCTTTACATTCCAGATTATCGCTTGGTTCCTACCTTGAAGAGTTCTCTAAGTTACTTGGGATACTTATTCTTGACCAAATGCCATTCACCGTTTAGAAAAGGTTCTTAAGTTCAAGACATCGTGATCCGCTTTACATCTTAAGCTACTTATATGAAGCCAATTGGGAAACAAGAAGGAGTTATGGTTTACTTAAGTTCCTAATTAAGAAAGCCCGAGAATTCTCAAAGTTATGAGTTTCCATGCATTTGAAAACATTGTTTGCTAATTTATGGTTTGGTTCTATTTCCTAACTCGGATCAATTCATAGATGTCAATGCCATCAAGTTGTTTCTTACCCGCAATCCAAAGGCCTACTTTACTTGGAGACATCCTACATTCTTCCACACTGTACTACTAAGAGACAAGGAACTCTCATGTGTTGTATCCTGCTACTTAAGGTGGTTTATTTCGACCTTCCTCCATCGCTTTTGAAGAACGAACAAAGGTTGAGATGGTCTCAAAGATTGATGTCACTCTCATTCGATATCCGTTGGAATCTTTTCTCAAAAGGACTTCACATTCATTGAGCGTTGTGGAGAATTCCCAATGTACCACCTGGTATAAGGAGGTATTACTTACAACCCTTCTAGCTCTACGCCGCTTGGTTTTGCCAAGAGATGGTCCACATGATATGCTTCTCCAAGATATTGTGTTCGACTACAATCACGATCTCCATTACCGATTAAGGTTTATACATGCTTGGGGCATGGTAAAGAAGACTGATACTAAGACTTTGGGGCACCAACTCCATTCCTTGGGAACCTTACCTCAAATGGGTGCGAGCTCGAGCTCAAACCTCATGATGCCATTCACTGCTTACCAAGAATTATGGAACCTGCTATAGGTGACGACTCCTATGCTGTTCTCCATCCCGACATGCCTACCGATTTTGAAGACTTGAAGAGATCCCGGATTCAACTAAAGAAAGAGGATACCTTGAAGCTCAGTGCTATGCAAGCGAGAAGAAAGTGTTAGAGTTGACCAAGCTACTTCACGAGGAGCTAAACATCAACGCCTACATCGGCACCAAGAGGAAGCGCCCATGGAGACTTAGAGCTTTAGGATGTTTATGTTTTCTTTATTGTTTTGAACTATCTCTTGTACTTAAAAAGAAAGAATAATGAGAAGTACTAATAAATGTTTGTTCATTGCTTGTTTAACAAATTTAAATCTCTTAGGTCCTTGAAAACATTGCATTGCATTCGATAAACATTGCATATCATAGCATAACATTGCATCACTGTACATTGAGATTGGTTTTCATTTGCTCGCTATTTATTTTAGCGTAAATGGCTCTTGAATGTGATCACAAAGATCTCCAGCTCGTAATGCCTGGGCCCAGCAGATGTTCACCAACTTGGTCCAAGGCCAAGAAGATCTCAAGAAGCTCATCAACAAGAAGAAGAAGGTTGTTGGTCTCAACATGGGTAGACGCTAAAGGGGGTCCTAAAGTGGTAAGTCAGATGAGCTCTCTCTCAAGGAAGTGTCCATACCGAGGGGAGTACCAAGGGTGATGAAGGGAGCAGCGGAACCAAAGAAAGGAGAGAGGACCATTCTGATTATAGCCAACACACTGAAGATGACAAGTACAAGCAACTCAAGACCGTCTCAATGTCAGAAAACCCAAGATGTCCGGCTGAATTTTGATGATCCGAATCTTGTTCCCGTGTGTGATTCCTCCCAAGTTCAAAGTTCCTACTTTTCCAAGTATGATGGCATGTCTTGCCCAAAGCTGCATTTGAAGTCCTATGTCCAAGATCAATCCCCACACCGATGATGTAAAGTTGTGGATGCACTATTTTCAAGAGAGTTTGTCCGAACCCGCTTGGAATGGTACTATCACCAGAATGACCGTATCCGCATTGGAGTGACTGGCTGATGCTTTTGCATGTGATGAGTAATGTCGAATTGACACCCACCGCATGCAACTACAAAGCATGTCTATGGGTCGACGAGAAGTTCAAGGAGTATGCTCGGTGGAGAGATCTAGCAGCAGTTCAACCACCCTTGTCCAATAGGGAGTTGGTTGATATGTTTATGGGAACACCGACAGCCCATTCTTCAATCATCCGATTGAAATTCTTCATCCGATTCACCGAATGATATTGACAGCAGCGATTGAAGCCGGTATCAAGAGTGGAAGATCCATGTAGAGTCATCTTCAAATGCTACGAAGAGATCTTTGGTGGTAAGAAAGAACCAATGCTGTAGTATGGTCGAAAAGCGAGCCAAGACCGACCGCACTAACTGCGGGGCAGTCAGGATCTCCAATCCTACATCAAGACAACCTCCGCGAGACAACGCGCAGTAACTGTAACGCGCCACGAAGATGGCTTACTAAGATCAACATGCCTTTGTCGCAAGCCTTGCAACACATGTTGAAAGCAGAGTGATAACCTTGAGGGATCCTCCTCAAAATGTCAACACTTCCTCTCCAAGTACAATCCTAATGCTAAGTGTGCTTACCATTCCAATAGCCTGTGGCACATAATCGATAATTGTTGGGCTCAAGAACAAGATTCAAGATATGATTGAAACTAAGGTGATTGAGTTTGATCCTCCCGCTGAGACCGAATGTGATCAACGCGCCTATGCCTAACCATGACAAGAGTTCCAATGTTTGGGACGATACTTATGTTTTCAACATAGATGACTTGACCATTCCTCCGATGACGTTAAGAAGAATTTGTTGCAAGCCGGTGTCAACCAGATGCCCGAGAATTGTCGTTGGTGCCCTCCGCACCGATGGTTGTGCTTGGTTGAGAAGACGTGTTCAATGTATGATGGATAACCGTGAGATACTATTTTCAAACCACCGCGTGCAGTGCAGTGAAGAAATGTCTAAGTTGAAGATCGACAATGCAATGAAGTCTGTACATCTCGTGGGATACTTTGGGCAGCCAAGTGGAAAGTATGATTACATGGTGAAGTACACCTCGATAGTTACAAGATTCCTATTGAAGATGTTAGGCACCGGATGGGGTGACGATTTCCCTAAGACTATGCTGATGTTAACACTATAAGAATTTCCTCTCACGATTCTCGTGCTAGAGTGGCACCTCTCATTATCACTTCTCCAAGACCGTTCCATATTCCTCCGACAAGCTATCCCTTGGAATTATGGAGTCGATGTTTACTATCATGGCGCCAAGCAAGATCCTTCGACCATTGAAGATCTTACCATTGAAGCTACCATTCCGACATCGATAACACGGATCAAGTAAGGTGACCAACTGAAGGGTATTCTCTCCCAGATCTCTCCTCCAAAGACATCGCGACTCCACTGCATTCTGCCTCCACCAATATCCCCGCTAGGAAAGAACCAAGGGACTCATCCCGCTCAATCGTATACCAAAGGAAGTTATCAAGACACCTCCAAACAAGAAATGGAGGAAATTTCAAGATTATCAAGAAGAGTGACTACAATGTTGTGGAATGCTTAGGACAGACTCATTCAAGATTTCCATGCTTGCTTTGCTCTTGTGCTCCGAGGCTCATGCTAATGCCTGGTGAAGTTTCAAGAATGCTCATGTGCCGCAAGACACTACCACCGATCTTGAAGTTTGTATTGCTAGCCTGGCTGCCAACAACGGCCTAGGCTCGATGTCGATTTGACTCGCCGGAAGAAACACAACAAAGCCTTGCACATCTCTCGTTGAATGCAAGGGCACATTGTCTCATGTTTTGGTGGATACTGTCTCGCCTCAATATCCTACCCAAGATCGCTTTTGATCGACTTGATGTCGAAGGGTTGGTTCTGAGACCCAAAGGACATTATTGTGAGAGCTTTTGATGGTTCTAAGCGAACAGCATTGGAGAGCTATTCTACTTTAAAGTCGGTTCCCGCACTTTGATTCCACTTTTGTCATGGACATCCGCTCCAATTTACTTCTTGCCTACTTGGACGCCCTTGGATACATGGGGCAAGCGTTACTTCTACCTTACATCGTAAATCAATACCCGTGAAAGGGAAGGTTGTTACAGATGTGGTGAAGAAGAGTATATGGTCACCATCTACAATTCCGATACCTCGAGATGGAAGGTGAATTTTGAGACCCTCGCTGCTTTTGAAACAATTCCCGTAGTCATGCCTGCTGCCTCCCGCACTTCAAGATGCTAAAGTTCCATTCTAGGATGGCCTCTTGAAAGATGCCCAAGTCAAGAAGGTAGTACTATTTGGGGTCACCCCGATCTTCCTTTCAAACCGACAAGACCGGTTTAGGCTTCACCATCAAGGGTCAAGATGATACCGCGAACGTGCCGCCAACTTCTTTCCGTGACGTAGTGGAATCCATGCTATAGAAGACAACGACAACGGTTCGACATCGAAGTGGATCTTCCCAACCTGCATCATGGCTCAGAATTGGAAGATCAAGACGTTATACCAATCTCCTTTAGCCGAGTAATTGTTTTGTTTTGTTTTGCTTTTCGTATTCTTTATGTTTTGAACAATAAACTTTGAAAGCCTAGTGCCTTACCCGGGCATCATGGCTCGCTTATAGGGTTATTATCTCGTCATTTGCGTATTTTCATTCAATAAATTTGTTGGACTTTTGCATTCAATTGTTTGTTTTCTTTACTTTATCACCCCTTCAAAAGCTATGTGTTTCTTACACACACCCACGTGATACATCGCAGTAATCACTCCGAATCTCGTTAATAACAGCTATGCTAGTGCTAAATATGACTTCGATAATCCGATCTACCGTCAAGACGAAGTGAGGAAGATTGTGAAGTGCCAGAGAATCTTGATCACAAGCAAGAAGAGCGAGTTATACAAAGCACACGAAGAGCAAGTTGAGGTTGTGAATTTGGGTAATCGACGAAGATGTAAAAGAGATCAAGATAGGAGCGGTCTTGAGAACAGTGTTAAAGAAAGATTGGTCAGATGCTACGAGACTATATTGAGGTTTTTGCTGGTCATACAAAGACATGCCGGTTTAGACATTGATATTGTACACCGATTGCCTACAAAGAAGGTTTTCTCCTGAAATGTAGGTCTGTCAGATGCGCCCAGATGTCGAGAAAATCAAAGGTAAGTTATGGCGCTCAACGCGGTTTCTTAGCGTCTACCTCCTATCCTGTGGGTTGCTAATGGTACCCGTTTCAAGAAGGATGGTAAGGTACGAATGTGTGGATTACAGATCTAAACAAAGCGAGTCCGAAAGACGATTTCCACTTCCTCATATTGATGTTCTCGTTGACAACACCGCCAAAGATAAAGTTTTCTCCTTCATGGATGGTTTCTCCTACATAATCGATCAAAATGGCTCCTCAAGACATGGAGAAGACTACTTTGTTACACTGGGCACTTTCGCTATGCTGCTCGACTGAAGAACGCAGCGCCACTTATCAAGTGCTATGGTGACATTATTTCATGACATGATTCATCACGAGATAGAGGTCTACGATTTACATGATAGCTCGATCACGCATCAAGAAGAACATCTTGATCATCTGCGTAAACTGTTTGACAGGTTGAAGAAGTACAGATTGAGACTTAATCCCAACAAGTGCACCTTTGGAGTCATCCGAAAACTCCTAGGGTTTGTTGTCGTAAAGGTATTGAGGTTGACCCGCCAAGGTTAAAGCTATTCAAGAGATGCCACCCCGACCGAAAGAAGTCGAGGTTTCTTGGGCCGATTGAACTACATTGCGATTCATTGCACATTTAATCGCTACTTGTGAGCCAATCTTCAAGTTAAAGAAAGATCAAGTAGTGGAATGGAACGATTATTGCTGATCGCTTTGACAAAATCAAGGAGTACCTGGAATCCTCCCATCCCGATGCCGCTCACAAGGAAGACCTCTTATCATGTACTCTTAATGTTGAGAACTCAATGGTGTGTGGGGCAACATGACGAGTCTGGTCGAAAGAGCATGCAATATACTACCTTAGCAAAAGTTTACCGACCGTGAAACAAGATACTCACAAACGAGAAAACTTGCAACGCTTTGGCTCGGCTGTCACGACTAAGACAAGATATGTTGACTCACACTACCTTGTTGATTTCAAGATGGATCCGATAAAATACATATTTGAGAAACCAGCTCCGAAGAATAGCAAGATGGCAAATGATCTTGACCGAATATGACATCCAGACACTTTCGTAGCGATCAAAGGAAGTAGTAGCCGATCATTTGGCTCATCAAGCCGTAGATGACTATCGCCTATAGCTCAATTTTCCGAAGATGTTTTACTAGTTACAGATCAGAAGAACCTGTGCCCAACGAAGGACCCGAACAAGGATCCCGATGGATATGGTTTTGATGGAGCCTCAAACGCACTTGGCAATGGCATTGGCGCCATCATTACATCCCCGCAGCGACATACGCCTTTCACCACCAGATTATGTTTCAGCTTGCACCAACATGGCCGAGCACGGTTGCATCATGGGTATCAAAGTCGCTATTGACTTAAGAATCAAGTTCTTACAAGTGTATGGAGATTCATTTTAGTGATCACGATAAAGGCGAGTGGGATACGAAGCATCCGAATCTCATTCAGACGAGAGCATGTTCTGAGTTTGATCCCTACTTTGAAGAAACTTTCAATCATATTCCACGAGAAGAGAATGGCATGTGACGATTGGCTACTATGTCATCTATGTTCAAGGTCGATGGGACAACGAGGCTCCCGTGATCATCATTGAGAAGTTCGACTAACCAAAGAGATTGTTATGAGCTTGATACGTAAGAGAAACCTTGGTACTATGACGTGAAGAGGTATCTTGAGACTCGTGAATATTCGCAGGGCATCTGTCAATGATAAGAAGTTCATGAGAAGATTCGCCCAAATTCTTCTCAACAATCTATCTTATACAAGCGCAACCACCGACTTGTGCTTACTCCACTGTAGACCCGAAACTGCAATGCGTATCATGGAAGAGTTACAAGGCGATTTGGTACCCACCTGGACACCATGGCTAAGAAGATTTTGAGAATAGGTTACTATTGGTCCACCATGGAAGCGATTGTCACCGCGGCTCGATCTTGTCACAAGTGCCATATTTATGCCGATAAAGTGCATGTACCTCCCTGCATCAATGTTTTAACTTCTCCTTGGCCTTTGCAATGTGGGCATTGACATGATTGGAGAAATTAAGCCCACAGCTCCAATGGACATCAAGCCATCCTTGTGGCAATGATTATTTCACCAGTGGGTAGAAGCGACTGCATGCATCTCGTTACAAGAACAGGCTCGATTCATCAAGCATAATCTTATCTCGCTTGTATGGCACTCGAAAGGATTATCACAGATAACGGTTCCAATCTCAACAACAAGATGATCACCGAACTCGCACGCAGCTCAAGATCAAGCATCACACCTTCTCCTTATCGGCCTAAGATGAATGGCGCATGGAAGCCGCCAACAAGAACATTAAGAAGATTATATGTAAGATGACAAAGTGACTTACAAAGATTGGCATGAAATGTTACCATTTGCTCTTCATGGTTATCGCACTACAAAGATTTAACATCAACAGGGCAACCCCTTCTCTTGTATACGGTATGGAAGCCGCCTTACCCATCGAGGTTCGATACCCTCAACCGTAGTCCTCCAAGAGGCGAGTTAGGCGAGACGATTGGGTCCGCACTCGCCACCAGATTAACTTGATTGATGAGAAACGACTCGCATCCATCCGCCATGGATGATTTATCGTAAACGAATGATCGTAGCATTTAACAAGAAGGTCAAGCACCGAGTCTACCAAGTCGGTGATCTAGTAGTCAAGCGATCATTCTTCCACAAGGTGATCCTGTGGGCAAATGGACTCACCCACGAGGGACCGCTTGTAGTCAAGATGATTTTCCTAGCGGAGCTATGATACTTAGCACCATGGATGGTGAAGACTTCCCACACCCCGTGAACGCAGACATAGTCAAAAATACTACGATAAAGAGACCCTTAGGTCGATAACCTAGGCAAAAATAAGAGATCCCAAGTAACCAAAAGGTTCGGGCAAAATAAAGGATATATACAAAACATGTACACCCGCAAGTCGAAACCTAAAAGGCGGTTGGGCAAAAGGGTATCCCTGTAGATCAAACCCGAAAGGGCGGTCTAGGCAAAAGTTAGATTCAAGCGACGACTATGTCTCTTCCAGATCACCGCTTCCTGACTACTATCAAGATTCAAGGTTCAAATGGCAAAGATCGCCTACTCACTTTCATCGACAGAAGGAGATGAGATAGTCGAAATATATGAGTACTAGCATAGTTGAACTTAACGAGATTGTTTCCGCATAGCTTTTTACTTTTCTTGTGTTCAAACCACTTGGCCATACGCCACCTTTCAAATAAACGCAAGCTTCTTTCTCTTTACAATTTTTGTTGTTGTCGCTTTGCAATAAGTCCAACGCTTGCTTTGAATGACTATACGCATTTGACAATAAGAATCTAATCACAAACATACGAAAAGTGAACATGCAAAAGTACTTACTACAGTTCCTGTGAATGGGATGACGATTTAAAGTCACCAAATAGTTCCCACAGCATATAAAGGTGTCACTCAACACACCTTCCCCAGCCGGAGTATATGTTAATCCACAAGCAAGGATTCCACTCAACCGAGCAACGTTACATCACTCCAAGCAAGAACACTTCATCCCTGCCGGATATTTCTCAATCCCCCTTCTCCCAAGCAGCAAGATCCGCTCGAAACTTGGTCGATAGTGCATCGGAGGAAACATACACTTTTTATTCCCCAGCCAGGAATTACAACGGACTCCAGACTCTTCTAGCCCGGTCTCTCGGCAACCATCAAATGCTCACCAGCGAGATCTACACTCGGAATCCCCAAAGAGCGCCTCCTAAATTTCCTCAAGCAGATCTACATACAAGGTCCCCAACGGATCCTTCCTGATTCTCCTCGCAGGTCAATGAGATCTCCAACCACGAGCTTCTCATTCTCTACCTTCCTCAACAATATCTAGGCCCAAGACTTGGTCGATAGTGCATCGGAGGAATCCAGACATCTTTCTTCTCCTTCAAAAGCTGGGTTCTCACCTACTCAATTCCCCAAGTGTAGTCAAAATCTTCAAACAGTAGCATCCGTGATCTTCTTCAAGATGGATATGTTTTGAAATACCACAACATCTATCATTCATACATTACTCATGAAGTCATAATTCATGCATATATCATTCATATACATCGTCATGCATCATACTTTGCTTAAAACTAACCAATATTCTATCAAAGTTTCTTGTTTTTCCAAAATGTGAAAGTCGCTCGACGCAACAGGTCCAGATTAAGCCCCGAATCGACGGAAAACTATCTAAAAGACCGCCTTGGTTGTCCTCCGACGATCGTCCAGATTAAGCCCCGAACCGACGGAAAACTATCCGAAGACCACCTCTGTTATCCTCCGATAATGTGCAATGGATCAAACACCGATGCACAACAACAGGAAGCTATCCACATTTTTGCCAACTACAATCTCTCTCGAGTAATCAACACGAAGATTTATTCTGATTTATTGTCAATAAAGAATTACTGTAGTCACGATTTACTTAGCTGCCTTGATGGCATCTTAAGCCCATCTCCGACTACTTATCAACATCTCTTCACTTTCGCATGTGCATATATGGTTAAAAATCAATACAAACCAATAACCTCATTCAAAGTGAACACGAAGTCTAACGTACGACTCTCTTTGATGGCATCTTAAGCCCATCTCCTCTCCTTCCAGAACATCTACAGAGTCTAACATACGACTACTCCCAAAGATCGATCTTTCCATGGCATCTTAAGCCCATCTCCGCCGCCTCATATCAACCTCGAGTCTAGCGCACTACTGCTCCCCAAATAAGTTCCAACTTCTCCAAATGGCATCCGTGAAGCCCATTCTCGCATCGTCACCGACAATGAGTGCAAATTTTCAGTGTATTGAAAGTGTTCAATCATCTTCTACCTCCAGTCACGAAAGACAAGAATGTCAATCTAACCTTCCAAGACAAGAGGATTGAATGGGCAGCCGTCACCCCAAAATTTGCCTCCATCTATTTAAGAGATTTCATACATCTATGCTCAAGGATTCCTCAAGAGTTGATCGACAAACTCTCTCCTAGACAATCAACCCAAACTAGGGTTTGGTATCTCTCGTCAAGATGGATTTCCAACACCTCCAATGGTCTTCATGCCTCATATGCTTCAAAGATTCTCCATGTCAAGTTTCAATTCACAAGTCAAGTTTCTCGTGCAATTGCTCAAATGGTTGAAAATCGTGTATTGGACAAAAGTCAATCTGTGGTCAACAAACAGTCAAAACTTCGATTTTTGGTCAACATCCTCTTTTGAAGTAACATTCATCATTTGATCAAGGTTTGATCATGATTCATCAAGAAAACTCAAGATTTGCCCAAAAGTCAAACTTTCTAAATTAGGTTTCTAGATGAAAAGTCAATCGAACTTTGACTGATCATAACTTTCTCATACTTTCTTAGAAATTTTCACCACCTCTTGTTTTGAAGGAAATTCAATTCTCTACAACTTCATGTGTCACAAGAATGTCCAAAAATGCTTCATTTGAGAGGTATAGCTCAAAACATTACAGTGTCATTTTCAAAGTCAACAAAAGTCAACTTTTGTTTTGAAGATATATTGAGCATGGTAACTCCAATTGAGATGAGACCAAAGACATTGTTTAGAGGACTCTAGAGCTTTCCAAAAAGTCCAAGAACACTAAAAATGTGGAAAATTGAGCAAGTTACACCATTCACAAGTTGGGCAATTTTGGAAGAATGCACAAAGAGAGATACTTCAAAATCAAATCTTTGCAAATGGGCCTACTTTTTCTTCATCCTAACTTGTTCCTCATGCAATTAGGAATATCCAAGCCCAATGCCACGAATTTTTGATTTATTTTTCTATTTAATTTGTAATTTATTTATTTAAATGCAAATTAAATCTTAAAATAAATTATAAAATCAAAATTAATTGAAGATTGATTTTTATTGCTTTCTTGTGATCCAATCAACCCATAAATGCCAGCAATTTCGAAATTGGATCAATTTGGCAAGATCGATTGAAATTGATTAAAATTTGAAAATTTGATTTCATGAGAATATCAAATTTGATTTCTAATGAATGTTGATCAATTCTTCCAAATTCAATCCCAAATCCATCTAGTATAAATATATGATGCATACCTATCAAGAAAAAACGAAAAATTGCTCTACAAACCCTATTCCAAAGCTCAAAAACCGTGGTGCAAGCAAGTGGTAACCCTACTTCCAGCCGCTTAATCGCTTTGAGGTGTCCAACACATTGCTTGACATCTCCCGAGTCGATTCAGACCTTCACTTTGCTAAAATCATCAAGAATCGAAAACCGAATTTGGTTTGTTCTTGAATTCAAAATCGATTTTCATCATTCATGCATTATTAACTGATTTGTGTTTGTTTTTGTGATCGCGATGTATTTGCAAACTTTCCGTGCTTTAATCGAATTTCCATACGTGAATGCATAACACCATTGTTAGGTTTCTGAACACGTTTAGGTTTTCCAAAAAGGAAAAATTGGACCTCGAGACTAGACTGCTGTATTCGAATGCTTCAAGGAATCGAACCATGGCCTTAGATATAATTTATATTATGTATACTGCATTTTTGATTTTGCCAGGGTCTGTAGCGTCGAACCAAAGCCGACGCTATCTTTCAAAAATTCAAAAGGTTGAAGATGACTGGATGGCGCGAGAGGGAGGAAGCTGATGGGCGACGCGTGTTATTTTCAAATCGCTCGCTTCCAAACAAAGAGCGGTCGCTCGCTTGGTCGTTGGTTTTCGTAGTTTGAACACAAGGTCTCTGCCTCGAACTCGCAAGACCAATGTTCTCTTTCCTTTACAAAACTCAATTATTTTCATATTTTTCATTATTTTAATATTTCCATATTATTTTAATTGTTTTCATGATTTTATTCGCATTAAAAATTACCAAAAATATTTTTCTTTTTACATTATTTCATAAAATCTTTATTTAATTTAATAAATTAAAAAAATATAATTTTTGCATGCATATTCATTTTATTTTTATTTTAGCATTTAAATCATTATAAATTGCATTTTAATTATTAAATCTTTTCCAAAAAATCCCAAAAAATTATTTTAATTTATTTATCTTATTTCCAGCATATATTAATTTTCATATTAAAATTTGCATTTTTCTAACATTTTTCTCTTGTTCGATTCATATTGCATTTTTCGATTTTCTTATTCTTTCACAGGTTGCACCGATTCGGACGTTTTTTTCTTTTATCGTTTTATTTTTTCCAATAATGTAATTGCTCATGGGTTGTAATAGTTTAATCTAGGCTTTTATTTTCCGCAAGTTTAAATTATGTATCTGCCCCAAAGCCATGTAATAGCGTAGGTTTATCTTTCCGCATCTTTACATTCCGCATTTTAATTTCCGCACCCTATAAATCGTTAGTAACTAGGCGTATGGCAAGATAATAATGGACATAGCTCACACTAAATTTCAAGATAACATATCTCGAATTCAACACATTTCTCTCACACACGCACCCCTTAGGTAATTCTCTCGATGCCTTCGATTTCAAAATGGTCATGTCCTCGAACGTAGAGGTATTCTAGCACCGCTGCCTTCCAAACAAATCATCATAGTCCCTTCGATACAAAGATCATAGACCCACGATGTCGCCTCCGAATACATGATCTTGACCGATTGTCGCCTACTTAAAATGATGATAGTCCCTTGAATGTGCTAGGATACTTCCTACAAGTTGCCTATGACCATCCGATGTCCCTTCGAATGTCCCGCTTACATCCAACGAATGGAGCTACCTACTAACTAATGGTATGGCTAGCGCTATTCTAAAGGAACGTAAATAATTAAAACGACCAAATTCGAGTAGGTAATAAGAGTCTTTAGTTGCTTGCTCTATCAAAATACTTTTCACACCTCACACTTTTTTCAAAGTTCAAATTCTTCAAAACGAAACATTTCCGAACACTTTGTATACACTCCTACATGAGTCATTACAAAGTCAAAGCTAAATGCCCTTTTCAAAACATCTTTGTCAAACACACGTAAAGCAATTTTAAAAGTGATCTAGAGTAACTAAGAGCCTGAGATAACTACGGATGGAAAGGGTGCTAATACCTTCCTTTTCATAACCATTCTCCGAACTCGTAATCTAACGAAGGTCTTTTTCACATTTTACCTTCCCTTAATTGATAAAATAAAAGTCGGTGGCGACTTGCTATCCGCACATTTGGATACAAAATCCTACAAAGTCACCACCGTGATCACACCATACGCCACATTTCAAATAAATGCAAGTTCTTCTTACAATTTTCATCGTTGTCGCTTAATAAGTCCAACGCTTGCTTAATGATTATACGACTTGACAATAAGAATCTAATCCAAACATATGAAAAGTGAACATATAAAAAGTATTTTCATTATGTGCCCGGAATCGAGATGACGCATAAAAGTCACCAACACAACTTCCCAAGCAGAAAGCAAAAGGGAATCCACGAAAGAATTCCACTTGACCAAGCAATGTTACATCGATCTCCAAGCAAGAAGCAATCATCTCCAACAAGGTATTTATCCCTGAAGGACACTCTCGGCCCCTTCCTCTTTTTCTCAAATAAAGATCCGCACTCAAAACTTGGTCGATAGTGCATCGAAGAAACTACATCTTCATCCCCACCAAAGATCACAACGGGATCCCGACTCTCCCAGCCTGGGTCTCCTGAACTATCAATTGCTCTCCAAATAGATCTACACTCGAATCCCCAAGAGAGCCTCCCTAAATTTCCTCACAGATCTACATACAAGGTCCCCAACGGATCATTCCAGATTCTCCTCGCTATGGTCTATATATGAGATCTCCAACAATCTAGCTTCTAAATTCTACCTTCCTCAACAATATCTAGGCCCAAGACTTGGTCAGATAGTGCACCGAGGAGTCCGTGATATCTTTCTTTTCCTTCAAAAGCGGGGTTCTCACCTACCAACCCCAAGCGTAGTTAGGAATCCTCAAATGTAACATCCGCAGATCTTCTTCAAGATGGATATGTTTTGAATACAACAACATCTATCATTCATACATTACTCATAAAGTCATAATTCATGCATATGTCATTCATACATCGCTGCATCATACTTTGCATAAAACTAACGAATATTCTATCAAAGTTTCTCTTGTTTTCTCCAAAATGTAATACCACTTATGACTAAACAGTCCGTGGATTAAGCCCTCGAATCGACGGAAACTATCTCGAAAGACCGCCTTGTTGTCCTCCGACGAATGGTCCAGATTAAGCCCCGGATCGACGAGAAAACTATCCGAAGACCGCCTCCTTATCCTCCGATAACAGTAATGGATCAACACCCGATGCACAATGAGGAAGCTATCCACATTTTTGCCAACTACTATTTCTCGTAGTAATCAAGACAAAGATTTATTCCGATTCCTTATTATCAATAAAGGACTATGAGTCTAGAAGCAGTAACTCAGCTTGCCTTGATGGCATCTTAAGCGATCTCCACTATTTGGCAACAAAGGTTTTCACTTTCAAAATGCTGGATATATGGTTAAAAATCAATACAAGGCAACTTCATTCAAAATGAACACGAAGTCTAACATACGACCTCCTGTATGGCATCTTAAGCCCATCTCCTCTCCTTTCCGTGAACGCCCTATGAGCTTCCATAAGGACGGCTCACTTTCAAAGAATCCTCCGACATCGAGTCTAACGATGAATCATTCCCCGCCTTTCCAAATGGCATCAGAAGCCCATTCACATCATCATCCAACCGCTGAAAGCAAATTTTCGTGTATTTGAGTGTTCAATCATCTTCTACCTCCGTGTCACGAAGACAAGCGTGTCAATCTAACCTCCCAGACAAGAAGATTGAACAGGCAGCTGTCATACCCACAATTTGCCCTCCATCTACTCAAGAGATTTATACATCTATACTCAAGGATTCCTCAAGAGTCGATCGACAAACTCTCTCCTAGACAATCAACCCAAACTAGTTTGGTATCTCTAAGTCAAGATGAATTTCCAACATCTCCAATGGTCTTCATGCCTCCTCATGCTTCAAAGATTCTCCATGTCAAGTTTCAAGCCTCACAAGTCAAGTTTCTCGACAATTGCTCGATGGTTGAAAATCAATTGGAACAAAAAGTCAACTGTGGTCAACATACCAAACTTCATAATTTTTGGTCAACATCCTCATTTTGAAGTTACATTCATCATTTGATCAGGGTTGATCATGATTCATCAAGAAAACTCAAGATTTGCTCAAAAGTCAAACTTTCTAAATTAGGGTTTCTAGGTGAAAAGTCAATCGAACTTTGACTCATCATAACTTTTCATACTTTCTCGAAATTTTTCCACCACCTCTTGTTTTGAAGGAAATTCAATTTCACTACTTCATGTCTCACAAGAATGTCCAAAAATGCTTCATTTGAGAGGTATAGCTCAAAACATTAAAATTTTCAAAGTCAACAAAAAGTCAACCTTTTGTTTTGAAGATATATTGAGCATGGAAACTCCAATTGAGATGAGACCAAAAGGTTGGTTAGAGGACTCAGAGCTTCCAAAAGTCTAAGAACACTCAAAAATGTGGAAAATTGAGCAAGATACACCATTCACAAGTTGGGCAATTTTGAAAGAATGCACAGAGAGATACTCGAAAATCAATTTTTTGCAAATGGGCTTGCTTTTCTCCATCCAAACTTATTCCTCATACAATTAGGAATATCCAAGCCCAATGCCACGAATTTTTGATTTATTTTTATTTAATTTGTAATTTATTCATTTAAATGCAAATTAAATTTAAAATAAAGTACAAAATTAAAATTAATTGCAAAGATTGATTTTATTCTTTCCTTGAGACTCAAGTAACTTACAAATGCCAAAGAATTTTCGAAATTGATCAATTTGGCAAGATTGATTGAGAATTAATCAAATTTTGAAAATTTGATTTTGTACAAAAATCAAAATTGATTTTCATTGAATGGTGATTGATTCTTACCAAAAACAATGCCAAATCCTTCCAAGATTTATACCGATGCATACCAATCGAAAGAGAACAAAAAATTGCCTTAGAAACCCTATTCCAAAGCTCAAAAACCGTGACAAGCAAGCTATTGGCAATCCTACTTCCATTGCTTTCAATCAATTTTAAGGTGTCAAACACATCCCTTGACATCTTAATCGATTCTACCTTTACTTTGCCAAAAACATCAAGAATCGTGGAAACCTAAATCGGTTTGTTCTTGAATTTTCAAAATTCAATTCCTTCATTCATGCATTATTAACTCGATTTGTTGTTGCTTTTTGTGTTTGATGTGTTTTGCAAGTCAGCAAGCCAATTGAATTTCCATGGCCGAATCGTGTTACACCATAGCTAGGGTTTCGAGCTCGATTTAGGCTTTGCTTAAATGGAAAAATTGGACAATATGACCTATACCATGTGTTCTGGAATGCTTCAAGGAATCGAACCATAGCCTTAGATGTCATTTATATTATGTATGTTGTGTTTTTGATTTTGTTGGGGTCTGTAGGCGAGCAAAAGCCGACGCTATCTTTCAAAAATTCAAAAGGTTGAAGACGATGGATGGCGCAGCGGAGGAAGCCTGAGAGCGACGCGCGTATATTCCACTCACCGCTTCCAAATGCAGGAACATGCCACCACTTGGTCAAGGCGCTGGTTTTCAAGGTTGAGGTCGTGTCCTCTGCTCAATCCATACCGGGACCATTCTTTACAAGTTTGCAATTTCTTCATATTTTCATATTTTCATATTTTAATATTTTCCATACATTTTAATTTCTTTTCATGTTTTTATTCCCGCATTTAAAATTCATCAAAATTAATTTTCTTTTACATTATTCTCATAAAATCTTTTTAATTTAATAAATTAAAAATATATTTTTGCATGCATATTTATTTTATTTGTAATTTTGCATTTAAATCATTGTAAATTCATTTTAAATTATTAAATTGCATCTAAAAATCCCAAAAATTTATTTTAGCATGTTTACATTATTTCCATGTCATTTTCCAATCAAAAATTTGCATTTTTCTAACATTTTCTTATCTCGATTTCATCATATTCATTTCCCGTCGCCACAGGTTCTTCCACCACGCTTTCACCGCTTCATTTTATTTTCCAATGAAAATCAGATATGGATGTAATAGCTAAAATTAGGTCTTTACCTCCAGATGAAATTGCAATTCCAAAGCCTTGTAATGATTACTCCGCACCGCATAACGCATTTCCACCCCATAAATCACAGAACCAGGCTAAGCAAGACAAATCGACAGATAACCTCAAATTTCAAGATAAACATCCAATCAACACACACACCCTGTACCGTTGCCTCTTGAATTCATGATTGTCCCCTAACGAGGTATCCCAGCACCGTTCCTTCAAACAACATCATAGTCCTTTTGTGATCAGACCATGAAGCCGCCCCCAGCAGATCTTGACCTTACAGTCGCCTAAAATGATATAGTCCCCTGTCCACGGCGACCACCTCCCATGTTGCCACGATCCGATGTCCCTTCGAATATCCCGCCACATCCAACCAATGAGCTAACCACTAACCACGGAAGGCTACGCCATTCTGAACGAGGCTGAAACGACCCACCGAGAAGGATTTTGATTGCCCATCAAAATGCTCACACCACCACACCTTCAAATTAAACCTTTAAACAACACTGAACTCCCACACTCCCACGAGTCACAAAAGCCCAAACGTCCTTTTCAAACACTTCAAATCACCCAGCCAACCCACAGTCCAGAGTAGTCTCCAGATGGAACTGAAGATTGTCTCCCTTCACAACCATCCTAACTCGATCTGAACGGTTGTCTTTCTCACTTTCACCCCAATTAGACAAAATAGTCACATTACCATATTTATTGTTAAAAACTTGTTAGTGTCAGCTTCACCAGACACTCCCCACAGTAGTCGCCGCCTGTAATACGGTGAACCTAATTGTAGTTTTGTATCGCAAATGTGCGGATAGCAAGAGTTGCCACCAAATTTTCTTTTATCCAATTAAGGAAGGTATGTAAAAGACCTTCGTTAGATTCTCGAGTATGGAGAAGGTTATGAAAAGGGAAGGTATTAGCACCCTTTCCATCCCGTAGTTATCTACGCTCTTAGTTGCTCTTAGATCACTTTAAAATTGTGCTTTCGTGTGTTTGACAAAATGTTTTGAAAAGGCATTTCACTTTGACTTTATAATGATTCATGCAGAATGTATACAAAGTGTTCTAAATCTTTCATTTTGAAAAGAGTTTGAACTTTGACAAAAACAGCGTGTGAAAAGTATTTTGATAGAGCAAGCAACTAAAAGTCTTATTACCTACCTAGAATTGGTCGCTGTTATTTTACGCTCCTTTAGAATAGTGCTATCCATACCATTAGTTGGTAGGTAACCCTATTAGTTGGATGTAAACGACATCAAGGACATCTGATGGTCAGAAAGCAACTCAGAGGGAAGTATCCCAGCACATTCGGCGGGACTATCATCTCGTAGGCGACAATCGAGGGTCAAGGTCATGTATTCGTAGGCTACATCGTGGGTCTTATGATCTTTGTATCGAAGGACTATGATGATTTGTTTTGAAGGCAATGGTGCTAGAATACCTCTACGCTCGAGGATACACTGCTTGTATTCAGAAGGCAACGAGAGAATTACCCTAAGGGTGCATGTGAAAAGAGTGTGTTGATTCGTATTCATGTTATCTTGACAATTAGAGGAGATATGTTGATTTTAGTCTTGCCATACACGCCTAATTACTAACAGTTTATAAGATGCGAAAGTAAATGAAAGGTAAAGTGCTGAAAGATAACCTACGCTATTACATGGCTGGGGCGATACATAATTTAGAATGCGGAAAATAAAATCCTAATTAAACTATTACATCCCAAGCAATTACATAATTTAAAAAAGAAAACGATAAAAAGAAATCGTCCAAACGAGATAACCTCGTGAAAAGATGAGAAATCGATACGAGGAAATCGAATAAGAGGAAATGTTAGAAAATGATAATTTTTAAATGAGAACATTTTATGTGGAAATAACATTAATATGCTAAAATAATTTTTGGGATTTTTGGAGTTAATTTAATTAAAAATCAATTAAAAGTGATTTAAATGATAAATTTACAATTAAATTAAATATGCATGCAAAATAATATTTTTAATTTTATAAATTAAATAAACACTTTCTGAAATAATGCAAAAAGAAAATATTTTTGATGTTTTAGATGCATGATAAAAGATATTAAAATAAATTAAAATGAATGCAAAATATTAAATAAAAAGAAAATATAGAAAATATGAAAAAGGTTGAGTTTGTAAAAGAAAATGCAAAACCCGCCTCGGTCATTCGAACTCGGACTCGAGGGTATCCACCAACAACTGCTACTTTAACCATCGGGACAAGTGGCACTTGGTGTTAGAAAGCCAAAATCAAATGAATATAAGTGATGACGCTGGCCGTGATTTGATTCAAACCGAGTCAACGACGTGGACCCCATAACTTACTTAACAGCATTTAATCAAAACACGTTATTATGTCGCGCCATCTCCTCGCCGGTCAACGAAGTCACGACGCCGAGCCCTAGCTCCGGCCGTTTTCTCCGCAAGCACGATCCCGAACCGCAAAAATACATGGATTCAAGGCGGGATTAAGGCTACCCCCTAACCTCGGGTCTCAAATCCAATGGTGGCCCCGCTTTTGAATCAACTCGCACTTGAGATTCAAGCTCACGCCTAAAACCCTAGGCATGGCATCATACGATTTTGACGCTCAAACTCAACAACGATTGCCGTGATCGAACCCTGGCATCTCATGAACATGTTAAAAGCATTAGAATCAATTAAAACAAACAGAATAATAAAATGCAAAACCAAGAAAATTGAATATGTATGCATGTATATGGCTCAATTCGCTTTGCTTTGATAAATAACAATGATGTATCCTTACTCAATCTTACCCCTCAAGACGCTTGGATGGTTGAAAGAGGTGGAAAGAGGCTGCAAATAAAATTCGATTTTTCCAACTTTGAGAAAATTTTGGCAAAATAAGGGTTGTTTTTGGCTAGGTTTCGTGTCTCTTGCTCATTATATTGTCGGCTATTTATAGAGTAGTGAGAGAAAAACAAGGAAAAAGATTTGGTTTTGAATGCATTGATGATTTTCAAATAAAATCAAATTTTTGAAAGAAATTTGATTTTCTCTTAAATGGATGATCAAGCACGAAATTGGTATGTATGATGGGCTTCCTTGGACCTCAAGTATGATATAAAATCACTCCTTTTGAAAACATCTTATTTTCATATTTTATATAATTTAATTTTGAATTAAATCATTTTAAATTCAAAATAAATCAATAAAATAGAAAATTGTCATGGCCAAGCATCAATGAGTCACAAATAACATCATGAACAAGTTTGGATCATAAGATTATAGCCCATTTGGAAAATTTTGCATTTTGACCAATATCTCCTTGTGCAATTGTCCAAAATGCCCAACTTCTGAATACTGTATCTTGCTTAATTTTCCACATTTTTGAGTGTTCTTGGACTTTTTGGAAAGCTCTAAGAGTCCTCTAACCAACCTCTTTGGTTTCATCTCAATTGGAGTTTCCATGCTCAATATATCTTCAAAACAAAATGTTGACTTTTTGTTGACTTTGAAAAGGATCCAATGTTTTGATCCATACCTTCCAAATGAAGCATTTTTTGAACGTTGTGAGACATGAACTTGTAGAGAATTGAATTTCCTTCAAAACAAAAATTCTGAGAAAGTATGAAGAAGTTATGCTCAGCCAAAGTTTGGTTGACTTTGCACTGAGAAACCCTAATTTAGAAAGTTTGACTTTTGAGCAAATCTTGAGTTTTCTTGATGAATCATGATCAACCCTTGATCAAATGATGAATGTAACTTCAAAATGAGGATGTTGACCAAAAATCATGAAGTTTGACCAGATGTTGACCACAGCTGACTTTTGTTCAATACAACCGATTTTCAACCATCCGAGCAATTGTCTGAGGAAACCCGACTTGGAGGCTTGAAACTTGACATGGAGAATCTTTGAAGCATATGAGGAGGCATGAAGACCATTGAGATGTTGGAAGTCCATCTTGATCGAGAATTGTCAAACCCTAGTTCGGTTGATTGTCTAGAGTAGGGTTTGTCCGATCAACCCTTGAAGAATCTCTTGAGTATGGAGGTATGAAATGTCTTGAGATGGTGGAGGGCAAATTTTGGGGTATGACACCGGAAGATTACCCCGATAAACATGATATCTTCGCCCGTAAATTAACTTCATCTACCGATAATCATCATCCATAGGTTGATGAGCGAGATAATCCGCCAATACACTACCCTGATAGCTTCGGGTAATATATTGATGTCGACCGAAGGATCATTTGCCAACGGGCCACTCTTCCCGTGAGAGCTGATCAAGATATACTTAATCGGATCCACTCGATATCAATAAAGTGTACGAGTCATATATATCTGCCTACCGGCGAAATTTCATGCCAAAGCGCAACAAGTTTTCTCGAGCAAGGAGTATTTCGTCACAATCGGAAATTTTGGCTAAGGTAGTATATATGGCTTTTTCGACCGGACTCGCTATGTTGCCCCCAAGACGCACCCCATTGAACTTTCAAGCACCACGATACATGATTAAAGGTCTACCTTCAACTAGAGGTGAAAGGATCGCGAGGTTCCCAGTATTCTTTTGATTTTGTCGAAAGCCAACCTACGCTATCGCTCCAACCGCCCATCCGATCTTTCCTCAATAATTTGAATATCGATTCACAAGTGGTCGTAAGATGAGAGATGAATCTAGCAATGTAGTTCAACCTCCCTATGAAACCACGAACCTCTTTTTCGTCCTCAAGATAGCGCCCCAGATAGCTTTCACTTTGCAGGATCAACCTCAATTCCTTTTTCACTTACAATGAAACCCAGCAGCTCCCGATCTCACTCAAGGTGCACTTATTAGGATTCAACCTCAACCGAATTTCTTAATCTTTTAAACAACTTCAAAAGATGAACAAGGTGTTCCTCTTCCGTCTGGATTTTGCAATCATATCATCAACATAGACCCCGATCTCTTTGTGCATCATATCATGAAAAGAGTGACCATCGCCTGCTGATATGTTTCCCCAACATTCTTCAAAACAAAGGGCATATCTTTGTAGCAAAATGTTCCTCAAGGTGCAATGAAAGTAGTCTTCTCCATATCATTTCGAGACATTTTGATTTGATTATATCCAAAACCATCCATGAAAGAAAATAATTTAGCTCGAACTGCGGTTGTCAACCGATATCGATATACGGAGCGGAAATAGTCTTTGGGGCTTGCCTATTCAAATCCCCTCGTAATCAACGCACATCCTAACTTTACCATCCTTCTTTGGCATTGGCACGATATTCGCAACCCATGGAGGATAAGAAACAAATTTCGTAAAACCAAAGATCAAACCTGCTTTTTGAACTTCTTCTTTAATCTACTTCGACATCTCGGGATGAGTTTGATGGAGTTTTTGTTTCATAGGCGGACAATCCATTCAAGGGAAACTTGTGCATGACAATGTTAGTGCAGCCCGTGCATGTCTTCATAAGACGGTTAAGACATCAAGATATTTCTGAGCATCTCAATCAATCTCCGCTAACACTCTTCTAAGGCGGCCCCATCTTTACTTCTCTTGACCTCCTCGGTACCCAAGTTGATCACTTCTAAAGTCTCTTCATGTGGTTGAATAGACCTTTCCTCTGCCTCAACAATCGTGCTAGTCGGAACTTCACAATCTTCTTCAAATTTTCTTCATTAGCTTGATAGATCGGATTTTCAAGTCATAAGTAGCCTAGCAAAGTCATTACCATTGAAATCTCGTAATGGGGAACTAGATCTGAGATGATCGATTTTATTTTCTTGTTTTAGTTTTAGATTAAAAAAAAAATAAAGATCACATTGCAAATGTTAAATTTGTAAATGTAAAAGAAGGACAATGAACAAACGCTTTGAATGCAAAAACGCCCTTATTGATGATAAACTTTGAAAATTCAAACATAGATGGTCCCTACAACATGATTCGCTACACCTCGGGCAGAGTGTAGGAATGATTACATGATGAAAACAAAGGAAATTACTCTTGAAGACGGTGATGACGGCGATCCCTCGTAAAACCAATACAACATTCATCGCTTCATTCTCATTCCAATAGCATCAACATCTTCAACCGAACACCTCCTCCGACAAACCGAATCGGCGGAGGATTCAAGCAGAATAACCAACGACGCTTTTCCAGCACATAAACCAAACCCTTCTTATCCTTCTCGCTGGGAGCCCGGTGACTCTACCCCAACCTTCGTGGTGTCCCAATTCACCACATGTGAGCTTCACGGTAGGATGTCATAGAGACCTCCGCATTTTAACCTCAAAGACGAGGAGTCTTGATAATGAACAGCCCAAACAAAAGGAGTCTCATGAATTTCCCTCAACTTCCACGTAGCGGAACGAGCTCAAACAAATGACCACATACTCCTCTTCTCCGCAGACAGTGACCACTTTCCCATTAACCAGAACTACCTTCGTGTGTTCAAGTGACAACACCTGCCCCATGAATCCAAGGGCCACCAAGTAGACATCAAGAAGACTGATTAATATCCATAACAAAGAAAGTCACTTTGAAAATATATATTTCCACCAAGTCCACTTTCCAAACACGGACCTTCTAGAACCATCAAAAGCCTTGACGACCAAATCGCTGCCTAAGTAACGACTCCATCATAATAAAGTTTCATCAATGCATTTCGGAGTACATTGAGAGATGATCCCGTGTCAACCAAAGACGCTGAAAAAATTGTATGAATGACTTCCACGAGATGTGAAGAGCTTTATTATGGTTTCTTCCTTCGGAGGCAAATCGTAATCTGAAACCCAAACTGTTGCTTTTGGAAGCTTATTCACAATACCTTCGAATCGACGACAGAGATCTCTGGGGTACAAAAGAAGTTCCCAACAAATTCATCAAGGTGTTCCTATGAGGCTCAAAATCACTCAAGAGGCCAAGATAGAAATCTTGCAGCGCTTGACCGTCGATCAATGATCTTATAATCACCCTCCGAATGTACCCATAAGCTTAGTCACGCCTTTAGCCAAACTGGTTCAAAATAGGCGCTGGAGCTTTGAGCCGACTCATTGCCCTCAATCACAACCCCTTTCGATTTTCTTTCGCCTAGCCCGGCTTCAAGACTTGCTTCCGAGCAGATAACCGACCGCCACGGTCATTCTACTCTCACCCACAATGTCGCCGACTTCGTGCTTGTTCTTTATCTTTATCCGATGGAGAGTCGACGCTCAACCTCTTTCCATTACGGTAAAATTGAGCACCATAATGCCACACGGATAGCTCTCTCATCGTAATATGGAACAGACCCGACAAAGTGATAGTAACAGAGGACTTCTTAACAGAATCGGAATAGTTATAGGAATTTTCTTTGGAGGAACCGTAACTGTTACAACATCAATCTCATTTGCGCGCTCCTGCATTTGCAACCACTCCTCAAACCGCAAGGTCCTCTTCTCAATCCGACCGGATTTCCTTCTTCAAGGATTCACAACCATCATATTGCACCAAACACTTTACAACCAAGGAGACACCAAGAGTTCTCCTTGTACCAACAATTGTTCTTTCAACCACACCAACGGAATGGTCACCGACCAACATTCATAACCAGTCGAAACCCTCGCCATCGAAATTGCATTAGCGGAGGCGCCACCATGAGAAGGCAATGGCTGAATGACGTTTACGCTGGTGGCGGACCAAAATTAATAGCCTCGAATCCACAGATCTTGCACTTTGCATTTAAAAGCATAACGCTTTTCCAGCGTGCCCCTCGCATTAGAATGAAAGGCACAAAGTGAGCATTAGGATCAAAGTTCCCGGCGCCTATTAGGATCGATCCTCAAAGCAATAAGTTCCACCATTTTCAACTATTGTAGATAGGCAAAGATGTCGCAAGTGAGATGGGCAACGAATCAAACTTTCTCTCGCACCTTATCGATAATTGTTCGTTGGATGAGCATGTTGTCGAGGTGTTGTCTTAGCAGAATAATTACACCGCAACTTGATGATCGATTCACGTATCTACCTTTCCCTTTCTATCATACAAAGCAATCGATTCGCCTTCCTTCTTTTTATATCTCAAAAGCCTTCTTGAACCATTAGCTTGGCCTCCTGTCAACACTAGTGTCTTGGATCTTTCCCAATTTGATTCCAATTTCAATTGCTCGCCAAACATTACCATGTCAACGAAGGATCCCACATACCCAGCTTGCATAGTATTGCCCTTGTAGTACCAAAGAATAAATCCACCATTTCACGCCAACCATAATGGACTTTGCTGGCTATCTCGCCAATTGCAAGATTCTTTGAATGATTCATTAGCCTTCCGAGATAAATTTCAGAATCGAGTTCTAGTCGAGCCATGTCCTTGTTATACTTATATTGCAGCACAAAATCTTGACTAGGTCTCCAGGGTGAAATATGAGAACTCTCGAGACCCATGTACCAATCCAAAGGACCACCGACCAAGCTATCCTGAATGAAGGGTATCAAGAGCTTCTCATCCTTAGATTAGACATCTTCCGATAGTAAGATCTTATGTGAGTCTTGGGGCAAGTATTCCCTTGTACTTGATCAGCCTGGCACCTTGCATTTAGGAGGAATCTTCACCCCCGCACAAGTCCCAAATCACCATATCAAAACCCACAACTGGTTCAAAAGCGCACACCCCCGAGCATGCAGCTTGTCGACTCGCTTGTTCATCAACATTAAAATACCAATCCTCCATATCATATTCTTCTAGTTGAGGAGTAGGAATCAAAACGCTTACGACTCCGCATGCACCACAACTTGCTCAACTCGATGATTCACCATGGTGGGTACCACTCCATTACCATTGTCAACATGCGCATTGGTTCATCATGTGACCTGGAAAACCCCGAGCAAGACCACCAATTGGACCTCCATTCAGCCCATTGTTCGATTCACAACCCGCTTTCACTTGATTGTCGATCGGCCGTTGTCGATGGGAGGATTGACCACAGCCAGCCCTCCTCATTGGCTTTCGAGAGCATTTCTCAATTCAGCTTGTTGAATAGCCATATTCGAATAACCTCGAGCAATTGGTTCACCCTAGTATCCATTCTCCGTGTTCGATCCGCCATATTCGCTTGCATCTGCTCCATCATTCTCTTCGAATTTCCGTATTGTATCGACGAAGTTGAAGAAGCATTTAAAAGGCACAGATGCAGATTGCACCAAATTTTACCCTCTATTTTTCTACTTGCATTTGTATTTATATTATAAAAAAATGTCACTATTCACTCATTCATCATTATTGATTTAAATTGACCAAAAGTCGCTTTAAATCGATATTTGTACGCTTTATAATTGTAAAATATTTTATTTTATTTCATTTATTTTTACTGGTTCTGCTATTATGCGTTGTTTCAAATTATTTATATGTCGATGATATCAATATTTTGGTTTTGTAGATGATCGTTAAAAATGTTTACATCGCAGGCGTAAAATTAGCGGAGAAAATATTTCAAGTTTTCATCTTTTACTCATGCTTTATGAATTTACGATCGTTAAGTCATAAAAATGTGATCTCCCGATTTTCGACAGCTTTGAAGACTCGCTTAATCGTGAGTATTTTACAACCGGTATTTGTATTATTATTTTATTTATTTTTATTATTTTGATAATCAAATTTGATACGTAGTTTATTTTAATGGACTCATTTTATTTATCTGTAAATTTTTGTCCGAATTTATATCGCTTTAACAAATTTAAATGTTCAATTTTATCTCAAAAATCAAAACAAAAATACTATTGGGCTTTTTACCCAACCCATTTGTGGCCATTTCATGAAAAGGATATTTTTGGTATTATAAAATTTACCTAAACCTAATTTGTAGTATATATTGTAATGATTGCAATCTTACAAGGAGGCCAAAATTGAGAAAAATAGAAACAAGAGGCGGATCCAATTTGATTAGATTACAAAATTCAAACACAAAAAACAAATTATAAAACATAAAAGAAATTCTCGATCTAGCTCTCGATCATCGCTTTCCCTTCATCCACATCCCAACACTAATTCCACTTCTGTACCCATACAACCAAGCCATCATCACGGCCACACCGCCTGCTTTCTCCACAACCCCATTGCTATCCTGGCCCCTGTTCTTCCTTCACTGCCGCTTCTCACCACCGCCAACCCACACCCTCCTCTGGTCAGCTTCCTCCATCTCCGCCATCACGCCTGTCACGCCTCTACTCCCTCTTCCCTGCATTCGCTTCAAACCCCGCTTTTCCTTCATGTTGCCAGCCTGCTCAATCCGCTCCCACCATCTCAATCGCCTTCAAACTTCCTCAATCTCCGACCGCAACCCTCTTCACACCCATTCATCCGCTCTAACCCCTTCGAAACATCCCCTGCTCTCCTAACACCATCCGTCATTACATCGCTCTTCCAACACCGCACCAAACCCGCCTCCTTCCATCTCTCTTCCTCGCTAACAACTCACCGCTCTTCCTCCCACCAACAACACACCCTGCTTCTCCTTCTAAACATACCACCTTGCCTCCTTTCGCTCATCACACCAAGATCCTCCCTCAACCCTTTTCACCCTCCGACATCTCTATTTCGACCGAACTCCAAGTTCCCTTCACCATCGTCCCTTCCTCGCCATAACCCATATCCATCTCCATTCTACTAATCCCCGCTCTTCAGTAAACCCTCAACAGCTCCTCTGCTTTCTCCCAACAAAGATCAACACAGTTGCCTCGCACTGCTTTCCACACCTTCTTCCAAACAATAGTAGCAGTGTTGTTTCAAATACAACTCCAACAATATTACCTCACTTCTTCCCGGTCGGTGACCATCGATAATTTCATTTTTATTTAAGTTGTGTTTCTTAATTAATAACTTTACTTGATGATTGCGTGTTTTAAGTTTAATATGGTTGATGAGATTGTTCGATGTTACTATTTTTCATTTGCTTAGTTTAAATTGGATAATGGTTTTGTATCAAGTTCTAAACTTTTGAACAATGGACAATTGAAATGTATGCCGAATTTGTGTTGAGTTGGAGGAAACATTTCTGAGTTACAAGTTGAATGGATATGTCAAGTCTCGTGATTTCTAATTGTATGTTTCGCTTTTGTTTTTACTTGTGATGTTTGGGTTGTTACTAAATTTTGTGATAATTCGGCACTGTTGTAGTTGTTCGTTTTCAAAGTTGTGTCAAGGCTGTATGATGTTGTTATTGTATCATATTTTCGTTAAAATCATAATAAGCCTTACATAATGATGGTTTCGATGATGGTTTGGTATTGATGTCGCGTTAATCGCGTCCGATTTAACCGAGAAACTATGAGTGTAAATTGTTGCATTTCCTATTGTGTTGCGTTTCGAAACTCAAATTCAATTTTGTTTTGAAAACCGTATGGACACATACATTTGGAGTATTTGGTTTATGATGAGTAATTGATTAAGGAGTCCATAATCGCTTCGATGAAGGCTAAATGGTAATATTGCGTTTATTCGAGGAACCTAGCCGAGAAACCGTGTGGGCAGCTTTAATGTTATTTTGAGGCGATTTTAACGAGAATGTTTGTTGGAACATTGTTTTACCGCTATTCTCAATTAAAGTGCAAACCGTGTCAATTTTGTATATATGTGTTTAGTTTCGATGAAGGTGATTTAGTTTCGCGTTTAAGCGTGAGAAACTAACCGAGAAACCATTAGAATATCCTCTTGTTTTCACTTTAATTTCAATTGTAGTTTTTGTTTAAATAATATCCAAGAATAGTTTCGATGATGGTTTAACGATTAGGCTGCTACTCGCGGTAAATCTAACCGAGAAACATGTTGGAATATCGTGTTTTGTAATTTTAATTGAATTGATTTAGTTCGATGAAGGTTTAATGATGATACCGTTATTTCGCTGCGGTACATCTAACCGAGGAGCTTTAAGGGAAATGTATTATTTATTTTTTGAGCAAATTCGAGTAAGAAAGTCGTTTTATTTCGAGTATATTTGGTTGATTAGTTGCTGCCGGATTTATTCGATTTTACTCATTTGTTTACTAAATCCATTTTCTCGATTATATCCTACTAATGCTACTAACATTTAGAAGATAGTCGAGATGATTCAAGCATACATTCTTATATCGTTGCATCTATACACTTTTTATTTATATTGCATTTATATTTATGTTACTATTTAATATTTAGTATTGTACATACAATATACTTAGCATTTTATTTTTATACTTTATAATCGTAAATATATTATACATGTTTTTTACTTCTTATATTTATTATTGTAAATATTTATTATATACATACTATTATTATTATTATACCTTATCTATTAATTCGTAAATAAGTCCGAATTTAATTATATTAATCTTTGTGTTGCAATTTTAAATTTTTAATTCAATTTAATATTTGAATATGTATGAACACAAGTATATTATTTAATTTCTTAGAATTAGTTCATATAATCTATTCTATATAATATAATAAATGCAATCATCGATATTTAAATTTCTCCGTATTCTATTCTAATTAATTTACCGCTTTTTTAATTTCAATTTATCCCCATTCGGAAAATTGTATCCCAATCCCCTTGATGCGTTGTAATTAATTTACCGCTTTCTATTTTATTTTTCCGTTTAATTCCCATTTATAATTCATGTATCCCTCTCCCAAAAAATAATTCTTGTAATAATTTAGTGCACATTTATTTTATTTAATTTAACTGTCACTTACACAAAACCAAAAAATCTTTTTTAAACTAATATTTGTAAATCATTTTTGAACCCGTAAGTCGACAAAGCTTCAAGTTGCGATGACCACACATGCACACATGCACGCTTGATCCTCGGCCTTCCTACGGTGAGCCTATTTCGATTAATTGTTCCAATTAGTCGTTATAGTAGACTAGCCCACTTTGCTAGTACATGTAATTTATTTGTTTTATACTTAGGTTGGCTACCTTGTATGGGCTTTGTCGATTTTACTTGTGATTTACAATTATCTCGATCCTATTCTTTCTCCATTCACCAAGCATTTAAGACACTTTCAATAAAAATCGACCCAACGCCGAGTCTTCTTCTCAAACCTCGATCCAACGTCGAGTTATTTTCAAAAATGAATTTCAAAACAAAAAAAACATGGTGCTATGGTATTTAAGTAATCGTTAGAGGATATCCCACGATTTAATTAAAATGTAAAGTATTGGGTCATTGAGGGTAACACAATGACTTAAATACTTTATTCCATATACTTAATAAAAGTGAACTTTGTTTCACTTCACTCTTTTCATAATAAAGATTTTGGATGAGAGATGATCGGTTGACCTCAATCACCAATCTCGAGTATTGAATCGTTAGAGGATATCCCAACGTTTTGGTACTTGTCATCCACAATTTAAAATCAATTCCAACACATTCAATATCTTTTAAAGGCCCAAGCACCCTTTACCTTTAAACCTTTTCAAGATTAGACATGATTCATTTATAATTGAGATGCTTCTTCCTCTATTCCCAAGGTTTTCGACTTCACACTTGAGTACTAGAGTGTTCTCAAACCCTCCCTCATGTTGGTGCGTAGTCCTTTATTATTCATCACACCTTGTGGACGTTAGACGAGTCTTCTCCTTTAAAAATGACGACTTGTCTTTTCATTTAAAATCAATCAACAAACAATCATTTTCTAGAATAACTATGAGTTTTGACTTTCCCATTGCACGAGGGAATAGAGGCACGCTTTCAAACCGTGTCAAACTCAAAAAAAAAATAAAAACATTCCTTTCTTTCTCCTTTCAAAACTTAGAAGATCGTAAAATTTTCACACTAACACACAACAACACTTTGAACTAAATGGGTACCATCGAAACGATGGATGTGAGGGTGCTAATACCTTCCCTTGCATAACCAACTCCCGAACCTATATCTCTTATTCTCGAGACCGCCTTATCCGATTTTCATGGGTTTTATCTATATTTTCCCGCTCTTCTTTAGAACAAATAAAATTAGGTGGCGATTTCATTGTTTTGAAAATTCATTTAAATGATTTAAAAACGAGTTGCTTCAGCAGAGATAAGAAAATGATACGACCCATGCACAATGTATGTGTATAGATGCATGGATATATGATAATGTATGCAATGACATATTTAGATATTTCCGTGATTCTATCACTTTTGGTTCAAGTTTTAGATACATCAAGCGAGCCAGATAATGGATACTAAAACCAACGATCATCATTAAGTCGAAACAAAGAGTTCTACAAGTAATTCATGCATTGGTTTTTTTTATTCATACAACCAACTGAGTAATCCCATCAACAAGTCTGATGGTGATCCTCCAAATTACACAAACAAGGCCTACATCTAAACATCGACATGTGGTATCCCTCTATCTTGAATCCTCAACTGAATTTTGAAACACTAAACTCTTCTATGACGAGAGACAATTGAACATCTTTCTCCTCGATCCGGGCTTCGGTGCTAACTTTTGATTATGCATCTTCCTCTTTAACTCCTCTATCCGAGCCTTGTACTTCTTTTCCATTTCATCTTTGAAGTTTTAAGGACCTCAAAGTCTCGGCTTTTTCTTGTATTTCTCTTTAGCTTCACACGACTTTCTTGAGATCTGCAGCAGAATAGGATAATCTTCAACTCTTAGTCTCTTCTTTGTAGCATTGAGGCTTCTCCTTTGAAGTATTTGAGTTCATGCATTAGTTGATTCTTCTCTTGAGTTGCAACAAGGCAATTCAACGTTAGTGTTTCTTTCTCTCGAGTAGAAAGCGATTTTGATCCCAGACTCATAATCTCCTTTTGAGACCACGCCCGAACTAACTCTTGAGGGTAAAAGATGCAGCTCCTGGAATAGATGGCCACCGACGGTCACAATTTCTCTTTAATCCAATATAAGAAGCATAAAGGTGAGGATCTTTCTTGCCAAAATACCCCACTCCTTCAAGACGGATACTCTTCCAAGCTTGAATTGCCTTAGTCATTGATCCCGGAACATCGTGCACATCATAGTATAGAGTTTCTCAAACAAATCACATGAGGTCCCGGTGAAAGCCTACCTCAACCGCTTTAAAGCAAGGGTCGAATTGTAGTTGATACCGCCTTATACCGATAAGGGGCACATTAGGAAAATCCCCACAACAGATGATAATCTTCTTATTTTCAGTTTTGGACGTATTACACCGAAACCAACCAATATCCTGCGATGTGAGAGCCATCAACCTTGGAACCCCACCTCCTAGTGTGCTGAGTATCAATGAAGGCACCACTACGAGGAAGAAAACATTGGAACCAATGCTACAACAAAGGTGCACAACAATGAACGATTCCACCCTTTCCTTTGAAACTCCTAGCATGTATGGAATGATAGACATCTCCCGAAAGTGTTGGAATAGGATTCTGATGGACAAAAATGGAAATAGCATTCATATGAACGAATTTGGGCTCATTCGGAAACAAAACCATCCCATAAATGCAACAAGCCAAAATAGCATTATAACTTTTCCAATTCTTTTTAGCAGCTTTAGCATTTGCTTCTCGTAATAAGAAACCCAAATGAAAACCCTTCACCGCTCTCATCGGCACCGTTATTTGACACTGTAGATTTCTCAATACAAAGAGCTTTGGCAATCTGATCATCGGTTGGTTTCTCCATGGAAGCATGGAAGGGAACTTGTTGAAGTATGGGAATGTCTAGAATGTGGGAATACTCTTCTAGAGTTGGCATCAACAAGTAATCAGGGAATACAAAACACCTCAATTCACGGTCATAAAATTGGAATAGAGACTGAAGACCGTGCTTCTGATATTCGGTGAGAGGAGACATCAACCATGTCGAATTCTCCCATAGTCTTTGGAGATGCTAACATTCTCGGTGGAGACTTATTAGCAACCGGATAAGATTCTCAAGAGCGGGTGTAGGAAATTTATACACTAGATGGCGCTCCGATTGTCTCTCTTTTCAAGACGATCCCCGAACGACCCAACAACTAGACTCCAATGCTAGGAAATCCGAAATAAACAAATATGCATGTTAGAAATATGCAAATAAAAGTTTTTCATGAATGCAATGTTTTAGAACCATATCATGTATGGTAGACCACTCACTGATCGAAATCTCTGACAAATGTCACAAGGTCTAAGGCTCACACCCAATAGAGATATAATGTAGCAATCAAATATCACAGTTCAAAGGTCCGCGCCAAACCGGAATCTCATAGAAAATACCGTAAAATATCGAGTAACCATCAATAATCAAGTCACCCAAGAAGAATAAGTCACCCAACCACCATCGCACCTATAGTAATGATATCCCTCCCCAACTCACGTGGTTATTCTAGACTCAACAGGGTCCCTAATGATAGTCGAGACAACGGTCCTTTATCAGTACTTCACTAATACACAGGGTGGGGCGAAACACCGTCAATCGAATCTCGCCTCGAATTGCACTACATGCCCCTCACACGCACCACGGGATGCGGATTCGACATGGACATCCATCTAGCCTATGTGTCATCGGCCGGGTAGTTGGCCTTTTACCTCAAGTAACACCCACCCAATCAAGAGGATAACCAGAAGCAAGTTGCAGCCCATACACGTGATATATGAAAGTGATAAATGCCACATAGAATGCAATGGAAGCATTCAAAGGATGTTACAATAAAGCGAGTAAATAAATAACACCCAATAGACATGAAAATAAAAGCTAGGATCGACCGATTAGACCAAAGAAGAGGTCCTGACGATCCCCAACATAGTCTCCAATGAACAACCGGCCAAACATCGATCGATACTGTATCAATAGAGTCTCCATCAAACGCTTTTATCTCACAAAAGGGAGAAAGGAAAACATCGTAAACCCGAGGGAGAAATCGCGGTCCTAGGACCGGAAATCAAGAGAATCTAGGTAAGGGAGTCGCCACGCGAGGAAGGAATTAGCACCCCACACCCCGTAGTACTCTACGGTATCCACTTCTACTTTCTATCTAAGGGTGTTATGTCTATCCTTTAATCGCTATCATGCAATGCAAAAGAAAGAAGAAAATAAAGAAACCACGGGAAAAGAAGGAAGTATATACAAAGTTTATCGAGCCCGTGACAAGATGCCTACGATTCCCTCGCTGCAATGGAAAGTCGAGCCGTAGTTCGCTCACTTGTATCGGTGGGTTATGTGCATTGTATTTATAAAAAAGTTTTAAACACAAAGAAAACCTGTAGGCAAAAAAGGTTTGCATTGGTTGGTTACCTTTGAAAAAGGAGTTTGAACCATTATTAAGTGATTTTATTTGAAGGAAAAGAAAACAAGTTTTAGTTTTATTACATGCAAGGATGCAAGAGAAACTAGAAAACATAGGAAACTAACTAGTTATACCCCTAATGTTAACATGCAAAGAAGCAAGGATCTCCACCTATGTTGACATGCGAAGGACGGAATCCTAAAATCTAGGTTAGAGAACCTGTCCTAACCGAAACTAAAAACAATCAAATATGCACAATCCACAAGTAGAATTGCCCTAAATGGGTCTTTAAATAAACCGTAGGGGTTCCCGAACATGCTCCAACTTGAAGCCCCTTCATGCATATCTATTCCTACTCATTGCAAGGAAAACAATAAAACCCAACTTCTCATGATAGCTAGGAATTCTGTAAGAGAATGCGGTAAAAGTGTAGAAACCAAACGGATATAGAATCAAGAGCAATGCAAGCGAAGGAATATCCGAAAACTCCAAATACTACGACTATGCAACAAAGAAATCCGTGAGACGGAGGAGATGTAGGTAGCATAACCGTAATGTGTGTCATACATCCGCAACGTACACCGTGACAAGATAGTAATCCTAGAAAATGCGATAATGGATATGCAATGAGATGCATGGTCAAGAATGCGTGTCCATACACATTCGACGTGGATCCAATAAACCCGCAATGGACTATCAAGATAAAAATGATAATGGATGTGCAATGAGATGCACCGGCCAAGAATGTGTCCATACACATTCGACGTGGATCCAATAAACTCATAAGGGGTTAGGTTCCGAGAATAAAACCATCGAATGTGTGCGAGTGCACTAACATCGAGAAATGCATCATAGATACACACAATACAAAACCCGCATGAAACAAAGCCCAAATAACAACTAGGCAAGGCTAGAGTGCCCACGGTTGGTGTTAGAATCAAGAAATAGAAAAATGCAACACGCATCGCGCTAAGCATGCTATACCTAAGCGCGAGTCAAACAAGCCAACGCTGCTAACGTTCTCAGACAGGCTATGCGACCTACAAAACAAAAGTCCGTGAGTTTGGCGCTTAGCGACTACCGTAAAGCGCATCGCAAGAAAATGCAATTTTGGTCCACTACTGCTCATGATGCTTTCATTTGATCCGTATCATTAGACAATTATTTCAATGCTCATGCATGCAATGCGTGGACGAGCGAGGAAGTGCAAATGATTCGAAGGTTTCAACATTTATGCATGAATACGCATTTAAATACAAGAGATGCGAATAACCCCAATGTTCATGAATGCATGAACATTCATGGAATGCAAGTGACAATGCAAATAGTTTTAATGCTCATGGATGCATGAACCTACATGGAATCCAAATGAGGATTCAAATAATTCTAATGCTCATGAATGCATGAACATACATAGGATGTAAACAATGATTTGAATAATTCCAATACTTACACGCATGAACATGCATGGTGCGCGAATGATAATGCTAACGCTCATGAATGCATAAACATATAGGATGCAAGTGATGATTCTAGTAACTTCAATGTTCATGAATGCATGAACATATAAAATGAAAGTAAGGATGCACAATTTCAATACTCATGAATGCACGAACATGTATGGTATGCAAACAATGATTTGAATAATTCCAATGCTCATGCGTGTATGAACATATATAGGATGCATATGAAGACTCCTAGCATTCTTACATGTATGATTGTGCATGATCATGCTAAGAGTACAATGCGACATGGAGATTTCTAGGTTTATGTGTTATCCCAAATGCAAACATGTAGAGGATGCAAGCAATCATGCTAAGAGTACAATACGACATGGAGATTTGTAGGCTTATGTGCTATCCCAATGCAAATTAAAGGTAAACTCAATATTCTACACGTGACATACTAATGCAAGCAAGGAATGCTCCTAAGAGATAAGGGAAAGCCATGTCAAGACCTAGTTGCACATTAACACAAACACTTGGAATGCATATGCATGAACTATTTACAATATACAATATGCCTAGTGATCAAGATGCTTGAAGCTACATGACGACATCGCCACAAATGCAAGCTATGCTCTAATTCATTGTGCCTAAATGAAACTCAATCATAAGGAATGCCTTCCAATGCATGAGCATGTGCTTAAACGATGCAAAGATGCATGAATTTGTGGCAAAAAATGCAAAGGAAGATACTAATACCAAGCCTATATGCCCGCTATGTACAAAAAAACCTTCACTCCGACACAAATAATGCGGCAAAATCTAATTCAAATCATAGAATTCAAGATTAGAATTTCAAGATTCAGAATCTACATTGAATTTGCATGCAATTTCATTATTCAATTTTCAAGAAAAGCTGAAAATCAAAGCAGCTTAAAATAAGTGCTTATTTGAACCTAACACTTACTTGAATTTGAAGTTTGAACCAAATTGAAGAGGAATTCCTTGAGCTCTTCATAGAAAATACCAAATCCACGGCGAATCGATGACAATTTGCGGAATCAAACTCGAGTTCTTCAAGAAAACTTGAGATCTTCAATGGAAGATTGAAGAAGAGGAAGGAGAAAACCTTGGATCTTGAAATCGGAGAGAGATCAAGATGAAACCATTTCTTCCATATCAAATCCGAGAAGAAGAAGGATGAGGAGATCTGGATCGATGGAGAGATGATGCGATGAAGGAAGAAAAAACCCGAAATCGCAGGGCGCGCTTAGCGCGGTCTGCGGCTAAAACCGGTGTTAAATGGAGATCCGATGGAAGTCCACGGTGGTTGCTTGGAGGGAAAGCTCAAATTTCAGCTTTTGACTTTGGGACTATTGGGAGAATTAGAGAGTAATTGGTGGTAAGCAAGAAAAAATCAAAAAGAATCAATCCCCCCAAATTTTGAAGGCAAAAAGGTATTTATAACCTTGGACCCAAAATCAAGCCCAAATTATCATTATCCTAATTTTCGAGTTAATTCAAAATTGTCAAACCACAAGAATTTGAAGTCGACTCTAACGAAAAGTGTCCGAATTCAATTTCGCTTGATCAAAATTTCGACACGATCGTGTGAGCGACGAAGAGGAAATTTTTTGAAGTTTCCGCACAACTTTCAGATGTAAAAATTTGACTTTTCTTTGGTTTCGTTCCACTCGGACTACCCGAAACTGGATAACCTTATGATCAATACTATATGCACAAACATGTGTAGGTTGATGCAATCAAATTACGAGTCAGGATTACAGAAAAGAAGAGGGAGAATTTTGGGGTGCAATAGTAGTTACTTTCCATATAAGTCCCTAACTTTTGCCTAGACTTCCCTTGCGGGTTTTCAGCCTACCGGGAGATTTATTCTGTTTATGTCTCTAATTTTTGCCTAGATCGCCCTTTCGGGTTTTCAGTCTACAAAGACACTCTTTTTTTCCTATGTCGCCCTTTTGGGTTTTCAACTTAGCAATGTTTTTATTCATTTAGGCGTATTTATTTCGACTACATTAATATTCGTGAGGACGTGGGAACTCCTCGCCATCCATAGTTTCAAGAATCAAACACCACCGAGAGAAGGCTTTCTTGACAACATATGGGCCTTCATAATTGAGTCCATTTGCCTGGAATCGAGTTTAAAGAGATGATCTTTATGAACACGAGGTCGCCTTCTCTCGAATAATACACGAGGTTTGGCCTTTTATCAAAATCTTTCTTCATTCTTTTCGTGTAACCACCGACATAAAGCGCATTCTCTTCTCTTCAATCAAATTCAACTGGTCAAACCGATTCTAAACCCATTCAACATCGATAATTGCCCATTATCACACGCAAAGATGGAATCTCAACTTCAATGGGAGTACTGCCCATCCCATAAACCAAAGAGAAAGGGTGCCCTTGTTTAAGTGCGATATCCATGGAAAGCAAATGGAAGCATTTCATGCTTGTAGGTGACACCATCTTCGGATGATCTTCTTGATATTCTTGTTTTTATCTTCAACTTCCCATTCATCTTGGGCTCAGGAGAAGATTTGTGATGAACAATCTTGAATTCTTCATAAAGTTCCGCCATCATCTTATTATTCAAATTTGAGCCGTTGTTAGTGATGATCCTACTAGGCACTATAACGACAAATGAGATTGTTCTTGATGAATCGGACCACCACTTACTTGGTATCATTGGCATAGGAAGTCGCTTCAACCCATTTGGTGAAGTAATCAATTGCTACCAAGATGAAACGATGTCCATTAGAAGCCTTGGGTTCGATCATCCCAATCATGTCAATACCCCGCATAGAGAAATTCCATGGGGGAAGAAATAACATTGAGAAGTGGAGGAAAATGAATCTTATCAGCATAAATCTAACACTTATGGCATTTCTTCGCAAATTTGTAACAATCAGATTCCATTGTCAACCAATAATATCCCGCCCTTAGCATCTTCTTATCCATAGAGTGTCCAATGGCATGGGTACCAAAAAAACCCTCATAAATCTCATGCATCAACATGTCCGCTCAGGTGTCTATCCACACATCCGAGCAAGACCATGTCATGATTTATTTTGTACAACACACCTTTATTGAGAAAGAAACTACCACCAATCTCCTCAAGGTCTTTCTATCTTTGCTTGTCGCATCAACTAGATACCTCGAGTCATCGTGAAGTGCTTAATGTCGTGATACCAAGGTTTATCATCCTTTGCCACCTCCATGGCGAATATGTAAGTTGGACTTTCAAGGAACTTAATGGTGATCTGAGGTACATCATTCCACTGGTTCACTTTATACATACATGCTAAAGTTTCCAAGGCATCTGCCATCTGATTTTCATCCTGCGGGATATGGTGAAGCTCCACTTTATTGAAGAAAGTCAACAGTTTCCTGATAATCTTTGTAAGGGATTAAGCCGTGGTGACGAGTCTCCCAATCTCCTTTAATCTCGATTTATTACTAAAGCGTAATCACCGCATACAAGAATTTTGATTCAGAGGTCGATGGCGTCTTCAAGACCCATGATACAAGCTTCATATTCCATATTAATTGTACAATCAAACATCAATATTGTTGTGAAAGGAATATGAGTTCCTTGAGGAGTGATGATCATAGCACGATTCCTTTTCCACAAGCATTCAAAGCTCCATCAAACACCATTCCCCATCGGGATTCCGGATCTGAACCTTCTTCAGGAAAAGGTTAATCACAATCTTTCATCTTCAAATACATTACATCCTCATCGGAAAGTCAAATTAAACAAATTGATTATCCTCAACCAGCGGATGAGCTAGGCATTATGCCAGTATGCTGCTTTTAATAGCTTTCTGGGTGCGGTATTCAATATCATATTCAGATAACAACATCTGCCAACAAGAAATTCCTCCCGTAAGATCAGGCTTTTCAAAGATGTACTTGATCAAATCCATTCGAGAGATAAACCAAGTAGTATGGTTCAACATGTATTATTGCAAACGCTTCGCAGCCCAGGCTAAAGCACAACAAGTCTTTTCAAACATAGAGTACCGTGACTCACAGTTAGTGAACTTCTTACTCAGATAATAAATGGCATATTTGTTCCTTCCCATTTCATCTTGATGTCCCAAAATACAACCCATTGAGCTTTCCAACACAGTCATATATCCAATGGTTTTCCTTCAACGGGAGGGAGCAGGATATGAGGCTCAAGCAAATAATCTTTGATACTTTCAAATACCTTTGGGAAATCTTCTGTCCATACGCAACCTTGATCTTTCTTCAACAGCTAGAAGATTGCTTCACATGTCGCGTTCATATGGGAATTAAATCTGGAAATGTAATTCAAACATCCAAGGAAACCTCTGACTTGCTTTTTAGTTCTTGGTGTCGGCATTTCTTGAATTTCCCTAACTTTATCAGGACCAGCTTCAATTCCCTTTTGGATGACAATGAAACCCAACAGTTTTCCAGACTGAACACCAAATGTACATTTATTAGGACTCGCATTTAAGGTGATACTTCAAAAAATCGAAATAATTTTAACAAATCTTCCAAATGATCTTCCTCGTTTGGGACGCAATCATATCATCAACATACACTTCAATTTCTTTATGCATCGGATCATGGAATAAGGTCGTCATGCGGCTCGCACAGTACACCAATGCTGTTTAACCAAGGGCATCATCATAATGTAATGGTCCCCATGGTGTGATAAACATTGTTTTTCCATGTCCTCGAGCCATCCTAATTTAATTGTATACGAAAAATCCATCCATGAACGAGAACACTTTGCATTTTTCAAGATCATCCATCAATTGTTCGATCTCTGTAATCAACACACATGCAGACTTTTCCATCTTTGTTTGGTAATCGACAATATTGGAAATCCATTGAGGGTAGAATGATGTCACAAGGAACTTGCATCAATCTATTTTAAAACTTCCTCCGAATCTTTATCTCCATGCTTCGGAAGAGTTCTTCTTAACTTCGCTGATGACGGAACTCGCCTTTATCTGGTGAAATGATGCCCACAATATCTAAGATCTAACCGCAAGGCATATCTTGATACGACCAAACAAAGATATCACATATTCTTTCAGCATCTTGTCATACCCCAAAATTTTCCCTCCATCTTCTCAAGACATTTTATACATCCATACTCAAGGATTCCTCAAGGTCTGATCGACAAACCCTCTCCTGACAATCAACCCAAACTAGGGTTTTGAATTTCTATCAAGATGGACTTCCAACATCTCCAATGGTCATCATGCTTCCTCATATGCTTCAAAGACTCCATGTCAAGTTTCAAGCCTCAAGTCAAGTTTCTACAATTGCTCGATGGTTGAAAATCGTCAGATTGGACAAAAGTCAACTGTGGTCAACATACAACAAACTTCATGATTTTTGTCAACATCCTCATTTTGAAGTTACATTCATCATTTGATCAAGTGTTGATCATGATTCATCAAGAAAACTCAAGATTTGCTCAAAAGTCAAACTTCTAAATTATTTCTCCGTAAAAAGTCAACCAAACTTTGATCGAGCATAACTTCTTCATACTTTCTCGAAATTTTTCCACCATCTCTTGTTTTGAAGGAAATTCAATTCCTACAACTTCATGTCTCACAAGAATGTTCAAAAATGCTTCATTTGGAAAGTAGTGTTTCAAAGTCAACAAAAGTCAACATTTTGTTTTGAAGGTATATTGAGCATGGTAACTCCAATTGAGATGAAACCAAAGAGGTTGGTTAGAGGACTCTTAGAGCTTTCCAAACGTCCAAGAACACTCAAAATATGGAAAATTGAGCAAGATACACTATTCACAAGTTGGGCAATTTTGAAGAAGTGCACAAAGAGATATCAAAAATCAAAATTTTGCAAATGGGCCTAGTTTTTCTTCTTCCAAACTTGTCCTTATACAATTAGGAATATCCAAGCCCAATTCCACGAATTTTAATCTTATTCTATTTAATTTGGATTTTATTCATTTAAATACAAATTAAATTCAAAAATAAGGTATAAAATCAAAATTAATTGCAAAATTGATTTTTCTCTTCCTTGAGATCCAAGCAACCCAAGAAAGCTGGAAAATTTTGAAATTTGATTTGAATGGCAAGGAATTGATGAAAATTGATCAAAAAGATAAGATTTGGTCTTGTACAAAATCAAATATGTTTTGCATTGATTGATGATTATTTCTTCCTCAAATCACCCAATTCCATCCAATATAAATATACAAGGCATAGCACATGAATTAGAACGGAAAAATTGCTTGGAGAAACCCTAACCTAGCTCAAAAACCGTGCTCTCAAGCAACTTGCAGCCATGGTTTTAGCTCGATTCAATTGATTCCAAGCATCAAACACATTCCTTGACATCTCCCGATCGATCCGCACCTTTACATTGTCCAAAACATCAAGAATTGAGAAATCACGATTTGGTTTGTTCTTACTTTTCAAAAATCGATTCATTTATCATGCATTATTAATGTGTTTTGATGATTGTTTTGTGTTTAGAACAAAGTTTGCAAGCTATCTCGGACAATCGATTGAGTTTCATGGCTTCAATCGAATACGCCATTGTTAGGTTTTTCGAACCGAATTAGGGCTTCCTTAAATCGGTTAAATTAACCAAGACCATTACCATTGTGTTTAGAATGTGATTTCCAATCGATTCATGTACTCACAATTCATTTATATTATGTATGAGATTTGAGAAATGTGGGGACTATAAGGCCGCACCGAGGCCGATTTAAAATTCTGAATTCAAATGAGAACAATGGTTCTTGGCGCGTGATTCTGGGCAATCATGGAGTGACACCTAACAATTCATTCGCTCCGGCTCAAACACGTGCACGTTGGTTCATTGGTCAAGGCGTGGGGTTGTGAAGGCAAGGTCACCGGTTCGATTCCTGCAAGGACCACTTCTTTTTGCTTCATTTACAAACTAACACATTTCTTTATATTTTCATATTTTTCTATTTAATATTTTTCATGCATTTTAATTTAATTTCAATAATTTTTATTATGCATTAAAAAACACCAAAAAATATTTTTCTTTTGGCATTATTTCCAGAAAATGTTTATTTAATTTATAAAATTAAAAATATTATTTTTGCATGCATATTTAATTTAATTGTTAATTTATCATTTAAATCACTTTTAATTAGTTTTTTAATTATTAAATTAATGCCAAAAAATCCGAAAAAATTATTTTAGCATATTAATGTTATTTCTTGCATGAAATATTTTTCTTTTAAAAATTGTTATTTTTACTAACATTTTCCTCTTATTCGATTTCGTATTTTCCGATTTCTCATCTTTTCACAAAGTTATTCCGTTTGGACGATTTCTTTTATCGCTTTTTTCCAATTATGTAATTGCTTATGGGATGTAATAGTTTAATTAGGGTTTCTACTTTCCGCATTTTAAATTATGAATCGCCTAAAGCCATGTAATAGCGAGGATTTATCTTTCCGCACTTTATATTTCCGCATTTACTTTCCGCATCTTATAAACTGTTAGTAACTAGGCGGTATGGAAAGATAAAATTGAACATAGCTCACTCTAATTTTCAAGATAACATGAATCAAATCAACACACTCTTTTCACACATGCACCCCTTTAGGTAATTCTCTCTCGTTGCCTTTTACGAATACAAATGGTCAAGTCCCTCGAACGTAGAGGTATTCTAGCACCGCTGCCTTCAAAATAAATCATCATAGTCCCTCTGCCTACAAGATCATAATCCCACATGTCGCCACGAATACATGATCTTGACCTCGATTGTCGCCCACGAAAAATGATGATAGTCCCAGAGACCATCCATATATTATTTACCACTTTGTCAAAATTCAAACCTTTTCAAAACAAAACATTTCCCGAACACTTTGTATATCTTACATGAATCATTACAAAGTCAAAGCGAAATGCCTTTTCAAACATTTTGTCAAACACGTAAAGCACTTTTGAAAATGATCTAAGAGCAACTAAGAGCCCGTAGATAATACGGATGGAAAGGGTGCTAATACCTTTCCTTTTCATAACCTTCTCCCTTACTCGTAATCTAACGGTCTTTTTTCTGTACTTTTACCTTCCTTAATTGGATAAAAGAAAAGTCGGTGGCGACTCTTGCTATCCGCACATTTGCGATACAAAAATCTCAAAGTCAGTTCACCAGACATACATCTCAATCAAACGAATCTTCACCTCAGATGTAGCAATGCTCCAATCTTGACTTCTTTCTCGCTACCAAGAAACCGAGAAACCTCTTTAGGGATCTCATCAAATTCCTCTTCTGCTACATATAGGATGTTCAAAGTTGGAAGAGGGCGCAGGTCATTGTTTTCAACGGTTTTATGAATTAATCTCCACATATGATTATGATTGATTTTAGAAACTAACACATGTGACAAGTGATTATGCAGATTCAATTATGATTTTTTGTAGGTTTTTTAATACCATTTTTCAAGAAAGAGAAAATAAAAGATACAATTTAGAATGAAAACAAACTTTTATTAATGATCTTAAATTTCAAAACAAATACATTTTTCCCAAACATCATCACTTTCAACATGGGCAGAGTGAAATGATCATTATTTGAAAATTTAAAAAGGCAAAAGTGAATTACTTAGTGTCATACCCCAAAATTTGCACTCCTATTCCTCAAGACATCCCATACATCCATACTAAGAATTCCTCAAGGGTTGATCGGACAAACCCTCTCCTGACAATCAACCCAAACTAGGGTTTGGCACCTCGCATCCAGATGGACTTCCAACATCTCCAATGGTCATAATGCCTCCTCATATACTTCAAAGATTCTCCATGTCAAGTTTCAAGTTTTACAAGTCAAGTTTCGCACAATTGCTCGATGGTTGAAAATCAATCAGGACAAAAAGTCAACTCGTGGTCAACATACAGTCAAACTTCATGATTTTGGTCAACATCCTCAATTTGAAGTTACATTCATCATTTGATCAAGGGTTGATCATGATTCATCAAGAAAACTCAAGATTTGCTCAAAAGTCAAACTTTCCAAATTAGGGTTCTTAGAGAAAAGTCTAAACTTTGACCGAGCATAACTTCTTCATACTTTCTCATAAATTTTCCACCACCTCTCATTTTGAAGGAAATTCAATTCTATGCAACTTCATGTCCACAAGCATGGTCAAAAATGCTTCATTTTGAAGATATGGATCAAACATTACGTGTCCTTTTCAAAGTCAACAAAAGCCAATTTTTGTAATGAAGTTTTATTGAGTATGGAAACCCAATTGAGATGAAACCAAAGAGGTTGTTTAGAGGACACCTAGAGATTTCTAAAAGTCCAAAAACTCAAAAATGTGGAAAATTGATCAAAATACACCACAAGTTGGCCATTTTTGAAGAGGTGCACAAAGAGAAATACTTGTCAAAATCCAAAATTTTGCAAATGGGCCTAACTTTTCTTGGTTTAAACTTGTTCCTCATCTTATTTGGAACCTCCAAGCCTAATCCCACGAATTTTGTCTTTATTTTTCTATTTAATTTGGATTTTATTCATTTAAAACAAATTAAATTAAAAATAAGGTATAAAATCAAAATTAAATGCAAAGTGATTTTTCTCTCATTCTTGAGGTCCAAGCAACTCATAAAAGTCAAATTTCGAAATTTACATTGATTTGGCAAGAAATTGATGAAAATTGGATCAAAAGGAAGATTTGATTTCATACAAAATCAAATATTTTTACATTGATTGATCAATATTTGCTCTTGAATTCAGCCCAAATCCATCCATTATAAATATACAATGTATACAACATGAGAAAGAACAAAAATTGCTTGGAGGAACCCTAACCAAAAGTCAAAAACCGTGTTCTTAAAGCAACCTGCAGCCTTGGTTCCAACTGCTTCAATTGGTTTTTGAGCATTCCATATCATTCCTTGGAGTCCTCGAGTCGATCTGCACTTTACAAAACCTCTAAAACATCAAGAATCGAGCAATCCCGATTTGTTTGTTAAACTTTTTCCAAAGTCGATTTCTAATTCTCATGCTTAACATGTTTTGATGTTTGTTTTGTGTTTAGAACAAAGCTTGGAAACTTTCTCGCATAGTTTGATTGCACTTTCAGAGTTCGAATCAAAATCCACCATGGCTAGGGTTTTCGACGATTTAGGTTTCCTTAAATAGTTAAAATTGGACCAAACCGCTACCATGATGATCTGGACAAAACGAGTTGAACCATGGCTTCAAAATGCATTTATATTACTTGTATGTGATTTTGATTTTTTGGGGCCATAACGTCGAGCAAGACCGGCGCTAAGTGTTTGAATTTTAAACGAAGAAGACGATGTTCTTCGCACAAGTATCCGGCAATCAGGAGCGAGTTTGCTTAAAAGCGCTTTTGCTTCAATATTATGACACCGAACACGCTTTGGTCCAAAGCAGAAGGAGGCGCGTGTTTTTCCCTGTGGGCATGAGTTCGAATCCTGCAAGACCAAATATTTTTATCACTTTGCATCACTAACATTTTTTCTATTTTTCTTTTTAATATTTTCATTCAATTTAATTTCTCTTCAAATAATTTTATCATGCATTTAAAAATCACAAAAAATATTTTTCTTTTTGCATTATTATCAGAAAATGTTTATTTAATTTTTAATATTAAAATTAATATTTTTGCATGCATATTTTATTTAATTGCCAATTAATCATTAATTTGACTTTTAATTGTTTTTAAATATCGAGATCGATTCCGAAAATTACCAAAAAATTATCTTATCATCTTATTGTTATTACTAACATAAAACCTTTTTCCTCATTCAAAAATATTTCTTTTTACTAACATTTTCCTCTTATGCAATTTCTCTTGTTTTCCGATTATGTATCTGTCCACAGGTTGTAACGTTTTGGACAATTTTCTTTCGTTTTCTTTTCAATTAAATCGCCATGAGATGTAATAGTTTAATTATGACTTTTATTTTCCGCACTCATATTATGTAATTGCCCTAAAGCCATGTAATAGCGTAGGCCTTTATCTTTCCGACTTTACTTCCGCAATTTACTTTCCGCACCCTATAAACTACTAGTAATTAGCGTGTATGGCAAGATAAAATTGGACATAGATCACTCATAATGTCAAGATAACATATCTGAATTAAACACACTCTTTTCACACGTGCACCCCTTAGGGTAATTCTGCTCTTACGAATACAAATGGTCAACTCCTCAAACGTAGAGGTATCCTAGCACCGTCTCCTTCAAAACAAATCATCATAGTTCCTTCGATACAAAGATCATAGACCAACGATGTCGCCACGAATACATGATCTTGGCCCTCGATTGTCGCCTACTAAAATGATGATAGTCCTTCGAATGTGCTAGGATACTTCCACAAGTTGCCTTCTATGACCATCGATGTCCCTTCGAATGTCCTTTACATCCAACGAATAGGTTACCTACCAACTAATGGTATGGATAACACTATTCTAAAGGAAAGTAAAACAACACTAAAACCATTATCTCGAGTAGGTAATAAGACTTTTAGTTGCTTGCTCTATCAAAATACTTTTCACACCTCACACTTTTTGTCAAAGTTCAAACTCTTTTCAAAACAAAAACATTCCGAACACTTTGTATACATTCCTACATGAATCACTACAAATTCAAAGCGAAATGCCTTTTCAAAACATTTTGTCAAACTCACAAAAAGCACTTTTTGAAAATGATCTAAGAGCACTAAGAGTCCGAGATAATCACGGATGAAAAGGGTGTTAATACCTTCCTTTTCATAATCTTCTCCTTACTCAAAATCTAACGAAGGTCTTTTCCTTTTCTTTTCACCTTCTTAATTGGATAAAAGAAAAGTCGGTGGCGAGTCTTGCTATCCGACATTTGCGATACAAAAATCTCAAGGTTAGTTCACCGTATTGCGTAACTCATGACTAGCGGGAGACACCCTAAAGAGAGAATACCTTAGGGATTTGTAGATCACTTTATCGCTTTCTCTTGACTTGCTTGCTTTATCTTTAAGGGTTGCTTGGGTATTATATATTTGTGGGGATCCTACACCGGATCCAGTTTCCTTTAGGTAAGTATAATAAATCGTCGCGATCGTTAGGCGATACCGAAACGGTCAACATCATGGCTATGTTAGTGCGACATGTGGATATCCCGATACTCTTCATTCCCAAGTTGAGGATAGTATTTGGCTTCCGCGGTGTCAGCACTAACTAAACTTTTAGAACCTTAATTGACCCATCTTGGCCATTAGAAGGTAGCGAGATGGCCGACTTTGTGTGTACTAAGGTTGGTTGATACTGATGCTACGCTATTAAGACAGACTTTTGGGATATTTTGTCGACCACTTGGTAGTCGATTGAAATAAACGCCTACGACAAAAATCAATGATATGAGATTCCTAGAACCCGGTTACTATCATAGGACAGGATGAACCAACTCAAACGTTTGGTGGGGTAATCACCTATACCTCATGCAAGCCTTAAACCTTGGCTCATTGTGTGAATTGTTTGTGTGTGCTAAACATGACATCATGACATCATAACATTGCATATTATTTCTAACTATTTCAAGGACCTAGGGATTTATCTTTGCTCTGTTTTGTAGGAATTATGGCTTCTAGAAAGACTATCCGAATCAACTTCATGGGTATGCCTTCTCAGCTCAAAGAATTGGTTTCCGAAATTTATGATCATGCTCAGTTCATCAAAAGACATGGTTATCTGCTTGACTTGGTTAGCTCCGGTTTTGAAGAAGATATGATGCACGTCCTATTCCAGTTCTTTGTTCCAAAACACCATTGCTTTACATTCCTAGATTATCAGTTAGTTCCTACCTTGGAAGAGTTCTCTAAGCTACTTGGGATACCTATTCTTGATCAAATTTCATTCACCGGTCTAGAAAAGGTTCCTAGGTACGAAGAAATTGCATTAGCATTACATCTAAAACGCTCAGACATTGAAGCCAATTGGGAAACAAGAAGTGGAGTTAAGGGTTTACTTGCTAGGTTCCTGATAAAGAAAGCCCGAGAATTCCTCAAAGCTATGAGTTTCCAAGCATTCGAAGACATCTTGGCTTTGCTAATCTATGGTTTGGTTCTATTTCCTAACTCGGATCAATTCATAGATGTCAACGCCATCAAGATATTCCTCACCGTAATCCTTGCGTCCATCAAAAGAAAAGGAACTCATGTGTTGCATACCGTTACTTTCCAAGTGGTTTATTTCACACCTTCCTCCATCGTTTGAAGAACGAACAAAGATTGAAGTGGTCTCAAAGACTAATGTCACTCTCTCATTCAGATATCCGGAGTCTTTTCTCTCAAAAGTTCACATTCATTGAGCGTTGTGGAGAATTCCCAATGTACCACTCCTTGGTATAAGGGGAGGTATTAGCTACAACCCTTCGCTAGCTCTACGCCGTTTGGTTATGCTCAAGAGATGGCCCATGATATACTTCTCCAAGATATTGTGTTCGACTACAACCACGATCTCCTGAATTATCGAAGATTCATACACGCTTGGGGCATGGTAAAGAAGATCGATACCAAGACTTTGGGGCACCAAAACTCCATTCCTTGGGAACCTTACCTCAAATGGGTACGAGCTCGAGCTCAAACCTCATGATGCCTTTTGCACTTTGTTACCGTAATTATCGAACTTGTTATAGGTGACATACCCTATACTGTTCTCCATCCTGACATGCCTACTGATTTTGAAAACTTGAAGAGATCCTGGATTCAGCTTAAAGAGGAAAGGGATACATTTGAAGCTCAATGCTATGCAAGCGAAAAGAAGGTACTAGAGTTAACCAAGCTACTTCACGAGGAGCGGAACATCAACGCCTACCGGCACCAAGAGGAAGCGCCCATGGGAGACTTAGAGCTCTAGGATTTTTTGTTCTTTCATTTTTATTATTTTGAACTATCTTTTGTACTTAAAAAGAAAAAGAATAAAAAGACAACTAATAAATATTTGTTCGTGCTTGTTTAACAAATTTAAATCTTTAAGGTCCTTGAAAACATTGCATTTGCATAAACATCGATATCATGGCATAACATTTCATAACAGTACATTGAAGTTGGTTTTCTCATTTTCTCGCTATTTATTTTATAGAAATGGCTCTTGAACAGATTGTCAAAGATCTCTGTGCCGTAATGTCGCCCAGAGATGTTCACCACCTTGGTCCAAGGCCGAGGATCAAGAAAGTGTCAAGACTGAGGGAAGTGTCAAGGGCAACGACGAAGATGATCAGCGTGAGCCTGAAAAGAAAGGAGAAGACTATGAGGATCAGTACTCTGACGAAGATGACAAATACAAGCAACTTGAAGATCGTCTGAATGCTGTGGAAAACCTGAAGATGTTAGGGTTGAATTTTGATGATCCGAGTCTTGTTCTGGTGTGGTGATTCCTCCAAAATTCAAAGTTCCTACCTTGTTAAGTATGATGGCATTTCTTGTCTGAAGCTGCATTTGAAGTCCTATGTTCAGAAGATCAACCCCCACACTGATGACCGAAAGTTGTGGATGCATTATTTTCAAGAGAGTTTGTCTGGAACTCAATTGGAGTGGTATTATCAGCTAGAGAATGACCGTATCCGTACTTGGAGTGACTTGGCACATGCTTTCTGTACAAGATGAGTACAATGCTGAATTGGCACCCACCCGCATACACAACTACAAAGCATGTCTATGGGTCGTGATGAGAAATTCAAAGAGTATGCTCAGAAATGAAGAGATCTAGCAGGCAGAGTTCAACCACCCTTGTCCCATAGGGAGTTGGTTGATATGTTTATGGGAACACTGACAGGCCCATTCTTCAATCATCTGATTGGAAACTCTTCAGCCGGATTCACCGAGCTGATATTGACAGGAGAACATATGAAGCGGTATCAAGAGCGGAAGATCGTGTAGAGTCATCATCAAATCGCGAAGAGATCTTTTGGTGGTAAGAAAGAAGCCAATGTTGTGTATGGTCGAAGAGCGAGCCAAAACCGACCGCGCTTAACTGTGGGGGCAGTGATCTCCAATCGTACATCAGCACAACCTCAACGAGACAACGCGCGTAACCAGAACGCGCCACAAAGACAGTTTGCGAAGATGAACATGCCATTGTCGCAAGCCTTGCAACACATGTTGAAAGCGGAGCTGATTACCTTGAGGGATCCTCCTCAGAATATCAACACTTCTTCTCCGAGATACAATCCTAAAGCTAAGTGTGCTTACCACTCCAACAGCCCAGGGCACGACACTGACAACTGTTGGGCTCTGAAGAACAAGATTCAAGATATAATTGAAGCTAAGCAGATTGAGTTTGACCCTCCCGTTGAGACTCCAAATGTGATCAATGCGCCTATGCCTAACCATGACAAAAGTTCCAATGCTATTGGTGAGAACTCTTATGTTTTCAACATAGATGACTTGGCCATTCCTCTCGATGATTTAAGAACAATTTGTTAAAAGCGGTGTCAACCAGGATGCCCGAGAATTGTCGTTGGTGCCTCGACCCTGATGGTTGTGCTTAGTTGAGAAGACGTGTCCAAATGATGATGGATAATCCAAATACAATTCCCGAAACCACCGTGGAGAATACGTGCGAAGACATGTCTAAGAAACTAAAGATCAAGATGAATGAAGTTGTGCTTAATATTTGGATACCTTGGGGCAGCCAAGTGGAAAGTTCGATTACATGGTGAAGTATACTGCTCCCGAGAGCTACAAGATTCCTATTGAAGATGTTAAGGCGACCGGATGGGTGACGATTTCCCGAAGACTATGCTGATGTTAACACAATAAGGAGTTCCCTCTGCGATCCCGCGCCTAGAGTGGCACCTCTCATCATTACTTCTCCTAGAACAGTTCCATATTCTCGACAAAGCTATCCCTTGGAACTATGGAGCTAAGGTTTATTATCACGGCCAAGCAAGACCTCGACAATTGAAGATCTTATGTTGAAGCTACCACCCCGACATCGACAACATCACCGATCAAGTAAGGTGACGTAACCGGAAGAGTATTCTCTCCAGAGATCTCTCCTCCAAAAGACATCATGACTCCATTTGATTCCAACTATTCAACCGCCTCCAGGCGAGGGAAAGAACCAATAGCTCATCCCGCCTCGCAAGTACCAAAGGAAGTTGTGAAGACACCTCCAAACAAGAAATGGAGGAAATTCAAGATTATCAAGAAGAGTGACTACAATGTTGTGGAAGCTTGGGACGAACTCGTCCAAGATCTCCATGCTTGCTCGCTCTTGTGCTCGAGGCTCATGCTAAAGCCTTGGTGAAGTTTCAAGAATGCTCACGCATCGCAAGACACTACTACCTTGATCAATTTGAAGTTTGTATTGCTAGCCCGGCTGCCAACAACGGCTAGGTTTCTCGATCTTGATTTGACTCCCCGCAAGGAAACACAACAAAGCCTTGCACATCTCTGTTGAATGGGCACTACTTGTCTCATGTTTTGGTGGATATCGGTTCACTCTGAATATCCTACCAAAGACCTCTTTGACCGACTTGATGTTGAAGGATTGGTTTGAAGCCCGGTGACTATTATTGTGAGAGCTTTTGATGGTTCTAAGCGAATAATGACTTGGAGAGCTCGTTCTTCTTGTTAAAGTCGGTTCCCGACTTTCGACTCTACCTCTTTATCATGGACATCCAAACTTACTCTTGCCTATTGGACACCCTTGGATACATGGGCAGGCGTCATACCTCCATCTTGCATCAAGTCAAGTACCGGTGAAGGAAGGATGTTACAGTATGTGGTGAAGAGATACATGGTCATCATCTACAATCATTCCGATACCTCGAGATGGAAGGAGAATTCTTCGAGACTCTGTCAAGTGAAACAATCCCAGAGTCATGCTGACTCTCCACCACTCCTCGTTACACAAATTTAGGATGGCCTCCTTGAAGGATGCTCTGCTGCGGTTGAAGAAGGAGTTAGTACTATTTGGGGTCTCCACGATCTTCCTTTCAAATGACAAGGCTGGTTTAGGATTTACCATCAAAGGTCGAAGATGATACGCCGCGAACGCGTTTGGCCAACTTCCTCTCCCATCGCCAGATGGAGTCCATGCTATAGAAGACGCATGACAACGACTTCGACATCGCAAGTGGATCTTCCCAACACTCGACAACGACTCGAGAATTGGAAGATCAAGACGTCATACCAATCTCCTTTAGAGGGTAATTGCTCTTGTTTTTGTTTTGCTTTTCGTATTTTCTATGTTTTGAACAATAAACTCTAAAGCCTAAGGCCTTGCCGGGCATCATGTCTCGTTGTGAGGTTATTATGTCATTTGCATATTTTCATTCAATAAAATCGTTGGACTTTTGCATTAATTGTTGTTTTCTTTCTTTACTTTATCACCCTTCAAAAGCTATGTGTTTCTTACACACACCCACGTGATACACTGCAAAATCACTCCGAATCTTTGATAACAAATGCTATTGCTAAATATGACTTCGATAATCCGATCTACCAAGCGAAGAAGGGTGAGAAGATTGTGAAGTGCCAAGAGAACTTGTCGACTGCTACAACAAGAAGAACAAGTTATCTGACCCACGAAGAGCGATTGAGGTTGTGAATTTGGAGTCGAGAAGAGAAGAGATCAAGATAGGAGGTCTTGAGAATGTGTCAAGGAGAGATTGGTTCGATGCTACAAGACTACATCGAGGTTTTGCTTGGTCATAGAAGACATGCCAGGTTCAGACATTGACATTGTGGTACATTGTTACCAAAGAAGGTTTTCTCCCGAAGAAAGAAGGTTAAACGCATGCGTCACGAGATGTCGAGAAAATCAAAGCGAAGTTATGAAGGCTTCAATGCCGGTTTCTTAGGAGTTACTTATCCGTAGTGGGTTGCTAATGGTACCTGTACTAAGAAGGATGGTAAGTAATGTGTGTAGATTACGAGATTTGAACAAAGCGAGTCCGAAAGATGATTTCCACTTCCTCATATTGATGTTCTAGTTGACAACACGCCCAACATAAGGTATTCTCCTCATGCCCAACATAAGGTTTCTCCTTCATGGATGGTTTCTCCTTACAATCGGATCAAAATGGCTCCTCAAGACATGGAGAAGACTACTTTGTTACACGGTGGGGCACTGCTACAAGGTCACCTGTTCGGACTGAAGAACACGGACGCCACTTATCGGCATGCTATGGTAGCATTATTTCATGACATGATTCATCACGAGATAGAGGTCTACGTCAATGACATGATAGCTCGATCACGAATGAAGAAGAACATCTCGATCATCTCGAAACTATTTGATAGATTGAAGAAGTATGTGAGAGACTCAATCCTAACAAGTGCACTTTGGAGTCGATCCCAGAAACTCCTAGGGTTTGTCGTCGATGGAAAAGGTATTGAGGTTGATCCGCTAAAGTTAAAGCTATTCAAGAGATGCCAGCTCCCCGACCGAGAAGGAAGTCGAGGTTTCTTGGGACGATTAATTACATTGTCGATTCATTGCATTTAACTCGCTACTTGTGAGCCAATCTTCAAGTTACTAAAGAAAGATCAAGTAGTGGAATGGAACCACGATTTGCATCACTTTGACAAAATCAAGGAGTACCCGCAGAATCCTCCTATCCCCGCCGCACCGCGAAGGAAGACCTCTTATCATGTACTTGAGAGTATTAGAGAACTCAATGGGGTGTGTGTTGGGGCAACATGGCGAGTCCGATCGAAGAGTATGCAATATACTACCTTAGCAAAAGTTTACGACTATGAAACAAGATACTCACAGCTCGAGAAAACTTGGCTTTATTTAACGCTCACGACTAAGGCAGATATGTTGACTCACACTACCCTGTTGATTTCTAAGATGGATCCGATAAAATACGATTTGAGAAACCACTCTCTGGAAAGAATAGCAAGATGGCAAATGATCTTGACAGATATGACATCCAAGACACTTCTTAGAAAGCGATCAAAGGAAGCGTAGTGATGACTATCGGCCTATGCAGTTCGATTTTCCGATAAAGATGTTTTGTTAGTTCCGATTATGAGAAACCGGACCGACGAAAGACACGAACAAGGATACCGATGGACCATGGTCTTTGATGGAGCCTCAAACGCTTGGCAATGGCATTGGCGCCATCATTACATCTCCGCAAGTGCACACGCCTTTCACCGCAGATTATGTTTCAGTTGCACCAACAACATGGCGAATCTAAGCATGCATCCCGGTATTAAATGCTATTGACTTAAGAATCAAGTTCTTACAAGTATATGGAGACTCGCTTTGTATCGGTCCGATTAAAGGCAAGTGGGATACGAAGCATCCGAATCTCATTCCATATCGAGAGCATCTTCGAGTTTGATTCCTTACTTGAAGAGATCACTGATCATATTCCACGAGAAGAGAATCGGTTGGCGCACGATTGGCTACTATGTCATCTATGTTCAAGGTTAGATGGGACAACGAGGCTCCCCGATCATCATTGAGAAATTTGACGAACCGCATATTGTTAGAACTTGACACGAAGAGAAACCTTGGTTCTACGTGAAGAAGTATCTTGAGACTCAGGAATTTCCAGCAGGAACATCAATGATAAGAAGTTCTTAAGAAGATTTGCATCAAATTCTTCCTCAATAACGACATCCTATACAAGCGCAATCACTTGTGCTTACTCCATCGTGTGGACCAAAAATAGCGTAACGTATCATGGAAGAGTTACACCGCATTGGTACCCACTCCAAATGGATATACAATGGCTAAGAAGATTTTGAACGGTTACTATTGGTCCACCATGGAAGCCGATTGTCACCGCTATGCTCGATCTTGTCACAAATGCCATATATATGACAAAGTGCACGACCGTACCATTGAACGCCTACCGCTCCTTGGCCTTTCGCAATGTGGGGCATTGACATGATCGGAGAAATCAAGCCCACCGCCCAATGGACATCGTTTCATCCTTGTGGCAATTGACTATTTCACCAAGGGTAAGCGACCGTATGCATCTCATACCAAGAATGTGTGGCTCGATTCATCAAGCATAATCTTCTGTCGGTATGGCACTCCGAAAGTATTATCCGGATACGGCTCTAATCTAAACAACAAATGATCACCGAACTCGCACGCAGTTCAAGATCAAACATCACAACTCTTCCTTATCGGCCTAAGATGAATGGCGAATGGAAGCCGCCAACAAGAACATTAAGAAGGTTGCTGGTCTCCTCAACATGGGCGATCGCTACAAAGGAGGATGAAAGGTGTTAACAAGGGCGATGGCTAAGGTATGCGCATGAGCCTGAAAAAGACTATGATAATGGCCAATATTCGATGAAGATGACAAGTATAAGCAACTGAAGACCGTCAATGTCAGTGGAAAACCGAAGATGTCTGGGTTGAATTTTGATGATCCGAGTCTTTTCCGTGTCGTGATCCTCCCAAGTTCAAAGTTCCAACTTTTGCTAAGTATGATGGCATGTCTTGCCCTAAGCTGCATTTGAAATCCTATGTTCGTAAGATCAATCCTGGCTACGATGATGAAGTCAGGATGCACTATTTTCAAGAGAGTTTGTCCTAACTCAATCGAGTGGTATTATCACCAGAGAATGACCGTATCTGCATACTGGAGTGACTTAACATGCTTTCTACGCATAATATGAGTACATGCTGAATTGACACCCACCGCATGCAACCAAAGCATGTCTATGGGTCGTGACGAGAAGTTCAAGGAGTACTTTAAATGGAGAGATCTAGTAGTGCGAGAGTTCAACCACCCTTGTCCAATAGGAGTTGGTTGATATGTTCATGGGAACACCGACAGCCCATTCTTCAATCATCTCGATTGGAAATCTTCACCGGATTCGGGACCGAACCCACAATCATTATCAAATGGAAGATTCGTAGAGACATCTTCAAATGCTAAGAGATCTTTTGGTGGTAAGAAGGAACTACTGTGTATGGTCGAAAGCCGAGCCAAGAACGACCGTGTTCAATCTGTGGGGTGTCAGATCTCCAATCCTACATCAAGACAACCTCAACGAGACAACGCGCGTAGCCGAACGCCGCCACGAAGAGCAGCTTTATGAAGATCAACATGCCATTGTCGCAAGCCTTGCAACACATGTTAAAAGCAGATTACCTTGAGGATCCTCCTCGAATGTCAATACTTCTCTGAGATATAATCCTAATGCTAAGTGTGCTTACCATTCCAATAGCCAGTGACATAGTACCGATGATTGTTGGGCTCAAGAACAAGATTCAAGATATGATAGAAGCTAAGCATTGAGTTTGATCCTCCCGTGAGACCCAATGATCAACGCGCCTATGCCTAACCATAGCAAGAGTTCCAATGTTGGTGACGATACTTATGTTTTCAACATAGATGACTTGACCATTCCTCCGATGACCGTTAAGAAGAATTTGTTGGTGTCGTGTCAATCCAGATGCCCAGAGAACTGTCGTTGGTGCCCATCTGCACCGATGGTTGTGCTTGGTTGAGAAGACGGTTCGTATGATGGATAACCGTGAGATACTATTTCTAAAACCACCTATACGTGTCGCACTGCCCTGCATGGGATACCTGGGGAGCCAAGTGGAAAGTATGATTACATGGTGAAGTAATCGCCCCGAAAGCTACAAGATTCCTATTGAAGATGTTAAAGCGATCGGAAGGGGTGAAGATTTCCTAGAAGACTATGCCGATGTTAACACTATAAGGATTTCTCTGATCCTGCGGGTGCAGAGGGCACCTCTCATCATTACTTCTCCTGCACAGCCCATATTCCTCCGATAAAGCTATTCCTTGGAATTATGGATCTGATGTTTACTATCATGGTGTCAAGCAAGACCTCTCGACCATTGAAGATCTAACCGCCGGCTACCATTCTTGACATCGACAACATCACCGGATCAAGTAAGGTGACCGAACCTAAGAGTATTCTCCGCATATCTCTCCTCCAAAAGACACTGCGACACCAGCTCGCATCCCAGCTATTCAATCCATTCCCCAAGAACCAGTGACTCACCCTGCTCAGCCAAAAGTACCAAAGGAAGTTGCTGAGGACACCTCCAAACAAGAAATAGAGGAAATTCTGAAGATCATCAAAAAGAGAGATTACAATGTTGTGGAACAATTGGGACAGACTCCGTCCAAGATCTCCATGCTTGCTCTACTCTTGTGCTCTGAGGCTCATGCTAACGCCTTGTGAAGTTTCAAGAATGCTCACGACTGCACAAGACACTACCACCCACCGCTTGAAGTTTGTATTGCTAGCCCTGGCTGCCAACAACGGTCTAGGCTTCTCTCGATGTCGATTTGACTCTGCCGAAAGAAACATAACAAAGCCTTGCATCTCTCGAGCAAGGCACTACTGCCTCATGTTTTGGTTGATACCGGTCTCGCTCAATATCCTTCCAAAGACCGCTTTTGATCGACTTGATATCGAAGGGTTGGTCTCGAGACCCGAAGTGATATTATTGTGAGCTTTTGATGGTTCTAAGCCAATGATTGAGAGCTTATTCTCGCCACCAAAGTCGGTTCCTGACTTTGACTCTACTTTCTTTGTCATGGATATTCGCCCAGCTTACTCTTGCCTACTTGGACGCCCTTGGATACATGGGGGTGCATCACATTTCCCACCGCACTGTCAAGTACCCAATGAAGGGAAGGTTGTTACAAGATGTGGTGAAGTAGAATACATGGTCAGGTCATCACAGTCATTCCGATACCTCGAGGTGGAAGGTGAATTCTTCGAGACTCCCTGTCAAGCTTTTGAAACAATCCCCAGAGTCATGCCTGCTGACTCTCCGGTCACTCCTGAAGTTACACAAGCTCCGCCTAGGATGGCCTTGCTGAAAGATGCTCAAGCTGCTGTTGAAGAAGGAGGTAGTGCTACTTGGGGACAGCTCCCTGATATTCCTTTCAAACTCGACAAGACCGGTTTAGGCTTCACCATCAAGGGTCGAAGATGACACGCCGCGAACGTGCCGGCCAACTTCTTTTCCGCATCAGCCAAAGTGGAATCTAGTTGTAGAAGACGACGACAACGACTTCGACATCAGCAAGTGGATCTTCCCAACTCCAGACAATGGGCTCAAAGAATTGGAATCGAAGACGCATACCAATCTCCTTTAGACAGAGTAATTGCTCGTTTTTGTTTTATTTTCGTATTTTCTATGTTTTGACCAATAAACTCTAAAGCCTAGTGCCTTACCCGCATCGTGGCTCGCTTGTGAGGGTTATTATCTCGTCATTTGCATATTTGCATTCAATAAAATCGTTGGACTTTTGCATTCAATTGTTGCTTTCTTTTACTTTATAACCCTTCAAAAGCTATGTGTTTCTTACACACACCACGTGATACACCGCAGAATCACTCGAATCTCGTTGATAACGACTATGCTATTGCTAAATATGACTTCGATAATCCGATCTACCAAGCCAAGACGGCAGAGGAAGATTGTGAAGTGCCAAGAGAACTTGCAGATCGCTAAAGAAGAAGAGCGAGTTATACGGCCACATAAGAGCAAGTTGAGGTTGTGAACTTGGGTACCGATGAAGATGTAAAAGAGATCAAGATAGAGCGGTCTTGAGAACAGTGTTAAAGAAAGATTGATTCAAATGCTACGAGACTATATCGAGTTTTTGCTTGGTCATACGAAGACATGCCGGGTTTGGACATTGATATTGTGGTACGATTGCCGATAAAAAGAAGGTTTTCCCGTAAAATAGAAGGTTCGCCGTACGCCCCGAAATGTCGAGAAAATCAAAGCCGGTTATGAAATAGTTCAACGCCAGCTTAGTCGTTACTTCCTATCCACAATGGGTTGCGAATGTGGTTCCCGTGCCTAAGAAGGATGGTAAGGTACGAATGTGTGTGGATTACAGATCCGAACAAAGAAAGTCCGAAGACGACTTTCCACTTCCTCATATTGATGTTCTCGTTGACAACACCGCCAAAGATAAGGTTTTTCCTTCATGGATGGTTTCTCCTGTTACAATCGATCAAAATGGCTCCTCAAGACATGGAGAAGACTACTTTTGTTACACAATGGGCATTTTCGCTACAAGGTTATGCCGTTTGATCGAAGAACGCAGCGCCACTTATCGCGCAGGTTATGGTGACATTATTTCATGACATGATTCATCACGAGATAGAGGTCTACGCCGACGACATGATAGCTCTCATTGCATCAAGAAGAACATCTTGGTCATTTGCGTAAACTGCTTTGATAGGTTGAAGAAGTACGATCGAGACTTAATCCAACAAGTGCACCTTTTGAGTCGATCCGGAAACTCCCGGGGTTTGTTTGTCGCTGGTAAAGGTATTGATGTCGATCCCGCTATGTTTAAAGCTATTCAAGAAATGCCGCCCCCGCACCGAGAAGGAAGTCGAGCTGGGCCGATTAAACTATATCACGATTCATTGCACACTTAACTTCTACCGTGAGCCAATCTTCAAGTCAAGAAAGATCAAGTGGTACAATGGAACGACGATTGCCGATCGCTTTTGACAAAATCAAGGAGTACCCATGTAATCCTCCTATCCTAATGTCACCACCAAGGAAGACCTCTTATCATGTACTTGACAGTGTTAGAGAACTCAATGAGTGTGTTGGGGCAACATGACGAGTCCGGTCGAAAAGAGCATGCAATATACTACCTTAGCAAAAGTTTACCGATGTGAAACAAGATACCACAAATTGAGAAAATTTGCAACGCTTTGGTTTGGCTGCTCACGACTAAGACAGATATGTTGACTCACACTACCTTACATCGATTTCTAAGATGGATCCGATAAAATACATATTTGAGAAACCAACTCTCTCCTGAAGAATCGCAAGATGGCAAATAATCTTGACCGACGACATCCAATACACTTCTCGAAAGCGATCAAAGGAAGTGTAGTAGCCGATCATTTGGCTCATCAAGCCGTAGATGACTATCACCATGCAGTTCAATTTCCGGACGAAGATGTCTTACTAGTTACCGACATAAGAACTGTGCCCGGACGAAGGACCCGAACAAGGATCCCGATGGAACATGGTCTTGATGGAGCCTCAAACGCACTTGGCAATGGCATTACGCCTTCATTACATCCCCTAAAGGACACACTTTCACCAATTATGTTTCAGTTGCACCAACAACATGGCCGAATATGAAGGTGCATCATGGGAATTAAAGTCGCTATTGATTTAAGAATCAAGTTCTTGCAAGTGTATGGAGACTCACTTTGGTGATCACCGACATAAGAGAGGGACACGAAGCATCCGAATCTCATTCCATATCGAGAGCATGTTCGAGTTTGATCCCCTACTTAAGAGATTACTTTCACCACATTCGCGAGAAGAGAATCACTTGGCAGACGGATTAGCTACTATGTCGTCTATGTTCAAGGTCGATGGGACAACGAGACTCCTGCATCATCATTGAGAAGTTTGACGAACCTGATACCTGTTATGAGCTTGATACGTAAGAGAAACCTTGGTTCTAATGTGAAGAGGTATCTTGAGACTCAGAATATCCAAGGGCATCTCAATGATAAGAAATTCTTGAGAAGATTTGCATCCAAATTCTTTCTCAAAGAACGATATCTTATACAAGAGCAATCACGACTTGTGCATCTACCGTGTAGACCGAAAAACAAAGAATACGTATCATGGAAGAGTTACACGAAGGCCATTTGGTACTCACTCCAATGGTCATAAAATGGCTAAGAACATTTTGAGAACAAAGTTACTATTGGTCCACCATGGAAGCCGATTGTCACCACTACACTCGATCTTGTCACAAATGCCGATGACATAAAGTGCACGCACTCCAAGACCTCGAATGTTCTAACAGCTCCTGGCCTTTTGCAATGGGGCATTGACATGATCGAAGAAATCGCCCACACCTCCAACGGACATCGCTTCATCCTTGTAGCAATTGACTATTTTACCAAGTGGGTAGAGGCAGCCTCGTCAGATTCTGTTACCAAGAATATTGTGGCTCGATTCATCAAACACAATCTTATCGTCGGTATGGCACTCAGGATTATCACAGATAATGGCTCTAATCTCAACAACAAGATGATCACCGAACTGCACGCAGCTCAAGATCAAACATCACAACTCTTCTCCTTATCGGCCTAAGATGAATGGCGCATGGAAGCCGCCAACAAGAACATTAAGAAGATCATACAAAAGATGAGTGTGACTTACAAAGATTGGCATGAGATGTTACCATTTGCTCTTCATGGTTATCGCACTACAAAGACGCATTCTCCGTGGGCAACCCCTCTCTCTTGTATACGGTATGGAAGCATCTACCAATCGAGGTTCAAATACCTCAACCGAGTCCTCCAGACGCAGAGTTAAGTGAAGACGATTGGGTCCGCATCGCTTGACCGATTAACTTGATTGATGAGAAACGCTGCTCGCGCCATCTCGCCAAGGAAAGATCTATCAGGCGAATGATCGAGCATTTAACAAGAAGGTCAAGCACCGAGTCTACCAAGTTGGCGATCTAGTAGTCAAACGCATCATTCTTCCACAAGGTGACCCTGTGGGCAAATGGACTCCCACCCACGAGGGACCGCTTGTAGTCAAGACAAGATTTTCCGGCGGAGCTATGATACTTAGCACCATGGATGGTGAAGACTTCCCACACCCTCGAACGCATATAGTCAAAAATACTACGCATGAAAGAGACCCATGGTCGATGGACCTAGGCAAAAATATAGATCCTCGCGAACCAAAAGGTTCGGGCAAAAGTTAAGGAGATATATACAAAACATGTACACCGGCAAGTCGAAAACCTAAAAAGGCTTTGGGCAAAAAGGGTATCCCAGAGACTAAAACCCAGGGAGGTCTAGGCAAAGTTAGATTTAAGCGCACGACTATGTCCCGTCCAGATCACCGCCGCATACTACTATCGCAAGATTCAAGATTCAAATGGCAAATCAATCCACTCACTTTCTACCACAACAAGGAGATGAGATAGTTGAAATATATGAGTACTAGCATAGTTGGAACTTAACGATTGTTTCGCAGATAGCTTTTACTTTCTTTGTGTACAAACCACTTGGCCATACCACATTTCAAATAAATACAAGTTTCCTTCTCTTACAATTTTTGCTATTGTTGTTTGCATAAAGTCCAATGCTTGCTTTGAATGATTATATGCATCCGACAATAAGAATCTATTTCACAAACATGCGAAAAGTGAACAAGCAAAAGTATTATACAGACTCCAGAATTGAGATGACGACGAAAGTCACCAAAGTATCCCCCTGCAGAGCGTGGTCCCCACAGAGATGTCGCTCACAACAAACCTTCCCCGGCGGAGTAGAGGAGAATCCCCAGCAGTGGTTCCACTCAACTTAGCCGGATCACACCCGTCTTTGAGCCATAACATTTCACCCCCCAACCAAGGTATTTATCTCCAGCTAAATATCTCTCAACAATTCCCCTTCTCTCCAGCAGCAGTGTCCAGACTTGAAACTTGGTCAGATAGTGCACCAGAGGAAACCTACATCTTTTATTCCCCAGTCAGAGATTACAACGGGCTCCAGATTCTTCCAACCCGGTCTCCCAGCAACCACCAAGTACTCTCCAGCAGGACTTGCGCACAAAATCCCCAGCAGAGTACCTCCAAGACGCTCCCCGGCAAGGTTCATGTATGAGATCTTCAACAACCTGCTTTCTCGATCTCTACCATCCTCAACAATATCTAGGCCCCAAGACTCCACGAGCAATCGGAGGAATCAAATTTTCTTTCTTCTCGGGGTCTCCATCCCCAAACAGAAGTCAGGAATCTCCAAGCAGAACATCCGCATCTTCTTCAAGATGGATATGTTTTGAAATACCACAACATCTATCATTCATACATTTCTCATATATGCATATGTCATTCATACACATCGCCATGCATCATCCCTTGCATAAGACTAATCAATATCCTATCGTTTCTCTTGTTTTCTCCAAAACAGTGAAAATCGCTCGACGCAAACAGTCCGTGATTAAGACCCGAATCCAGACGGAAAACTATCTCAAAGACGCCCTAGTTGTCTCCGACAACCGATCCGTGATTAATACCCGGCTAGACGGAGACCCTATCCGACGATCACAAGTTATCCTCCGATACAGGCAAGTGATCAATACCCATGCACGATGTGGAAGATATCCACATTTTGCCAACTACTACCCCCAAAGTAGTCGCACGAAGAACTATTCCGACTCATTCTTATTATCAACAGAACTACAAAGTCCTGACGATTCGACTCATTTGCCTTGGATGGCATCTTAAGCCCATCTCCATGCTCCTTCCACTATCAAGAACATCTATAGAGCCTAGCCAGCTCGACTCACTCCCCAAAGATCAATCTTTCCAGATGGCATCTTAAGCCCATCCCCGACGGTCCTCCTATTCAGACGACATTCTCGAGTCCGCATACGATTCATTCCCCAATAAGTCTCTACCTTCTCCAAATGGCATCCAGCCCATTCCCGCATCACCGAGAATGCAAATTTCAGTAGATTGAAAGTTCAATCATCTTCTACCTGTGTCACGAAGGCTAACATGCCAATCTAACCTTCCAAGACAAGAAGATTGAACAGGAAGTCACATACCCCAAAATTTGCCCTCCATCTTCTCAAGACATTCCATACATCCATGCTCAAGGATTCTTCAAGGGTTGATCAGACAAACCCTCTCCTAGACAATCAACCCAAACTAGGGTTTGGCATTGCTCAGATCAAGATGGACTCCAACATCTCCAATGTTCATCATGCCTCCATATGCTTCAAAGATTCTCCATGACAAGTTTCAAGCCTTAAAGTGTTTCTCGATAATTGCTCGATGGTTGAAAATCATCAGATTAACAAAAGTCATCGTGGTCAACATACACAAACTTCATGATTTTTGGTCAACATCCTTATTTTGAAGTTACATTCATCATTTGATCAAGGGTTGATCATGATTCATCAAGAAAACTCAAGATTTGCCCAAAAGTCAAACTTTCTAAATTAGGGTTTCTCGCTGAAAAGTCAACTAACTTTGACTCGATCATAACTTCCTCATACTTTCTCGTAAATTTTTCCACCACATCTTGTTTTGAAGGAAATTCCATTCCCTACAACTTCATGTCTCACAAGAATGTTCAAAAATGCTTCATTTGAAGGTATAGATCAAAACATTGGTGTCCTTTTCAAAGTCAACAAAAGTCAACTTTTGTTTTAAAGATATTGAGCATGGAAACTCCAATTGAGATGAGACCAAAGGTTTGGTTAGAGGACTTTAGAGCTTTTAAAAGTCCAAGAACACTCAAAATGTCGAAAATTGAGCAAGATACACCATTCACAAGTTGGGCAATTTTGAAGAAGTGCACAAAGAGAAATGTTTCAAAAATCAAAATTTTGTAAATAGCTTACTTTTTCTTCATCCAAACTTGTTCTTTATGAAATTAGGAATATCCAAGCCCAATGCCACGAATTTTTATTTTATTTTTCTATTTAATTTGTATTTTATTCATTTAAATGCAAATTAAATTCAAAATAAAGTATAAAATCAAAATTAAATGCAAATTTGATTTTTCTCTTCCTTGAGATCCAAGCAACTCAATAAAACCAAATAATTTCGAAATTTGGTTGGATATGGCAAGATTTGATTGAAAATTGATCAAAAGATGGAAATTTGATTTGGAACAAAATCAAATTTTGTGCATTGATTGATGATTGATTCTTTCTCAAATCACTCTAATTCCATTCACTATATATATACAATACATGCCACACGAATTAGGGGAAAAACTGCTGGAGAAACCCTATTGAAGCTCAAAAATCTGTGGTATACAAGCAACTAGCAGCCTTGGATTTAGGTCGTTCAATTGATTCTAAGCACTCAAACACATTCCTTGATACCTCCTGAATCGATCCAGACTTACATCATCCAAAACCATCAAGAATCAAGAAACCGAATCCGAAGTTTGCAAGCACTCGGCAATTTGATTGCATTTTCATAGCCTCAAACACGATATGCCATGATTAGGGTTCTTGATCACGAATTAGGTTTTCTTAAACGGAAATTGGACTCGAGACCACTACTATCGTGATTCTGAATGATGTTTCCAATCGATCCATGGTCTTAGATTTTATTTATATTATGTGCATGATTTTGATTTAGTTGTCGTAGCGCCGAGCCAAGGCCGACGCAGATTTTCAAAAATTCAAATTGAGGAAGACGAAGTTTGCGGAGATTGAGGCAACTGTGGGATGACGCCTTGCCGATCCATTCGCCCAATTTCCAAATGTTGATGCACTGCCCGCTTGGTCAAGGCAAGAGGACTCAAGGTTTGAAAGCAAGGTCACCATTTGATCCTCGGCCATGACACTTATTTTTACAAGTTTGCAAAGCTTCATATTTTCTTATATTTTCTATTTATTTCATTTAATATTTTACATGCAATTTAATTAATTTCAATATTTTTCTCATGCCAAAAAACACCAAAAAATATTTTCCTTTTTGCATTATTTCCAGAAAATGTTTATTTAATTTATAAAATTAAAAAATATTATTTTGCATGCATATTTAATTTTATTCATAATTTATCATTTAAATCACTTTTAATTAGTTTTTAATTGTTAAATTATCTCCAAAAAATCCCAAAAAATTATTTTAGCATATTAATGTTATTTCCAGCATGAAATATTTTTCTCATTTAAAAATTTGCATTTTTACTAACATTTTTCTCTTATTCGATTTCTCTCGTATTTTCCGATTTCTCATCTTTCACATGTGTTATCTTGTTTTGATTTATTTCTTTTTATCGCTTTTTTTCCAATGATGTAATTGCTCATGGGATGTAATAGTTTAATTAGGGCTTTTATTTTCCGTAAGTTTATGTATTCGCCCAAAGCCATGTAATAGAGGATTTATCTTTCCAAGACTTTACCTTTCCGTTTTAATTTTCCAGCACCCTATAAATTGCTAGTAATTAGGCGTATGGCAAGATAAAATTGAACATAGCCCACTAATTTTCAAGATATAATGAATTTGAATTCAACACACTTTTCACACATGCACCCCTTAGGTAATTCTCTCGTTTTACGAATCCAAATATGGTCATGTCCCTCGAACGTAGAGGTATCCTAGCACCGTTGCCTTCCAAACAAATCATCATAGTCCATTCGATACAAAGATCATAAGTCCCACGATGTCGCCCGAATACATGATTGACCCCGATTGTCGCCACTTAAAAATGATGATAGTCCCTTCGAATGCTAGGATACTTATACAAGTTGCCTCTATGACCATCCGATGTCCCTTCGAATGTCCCGCTTACATCCAACGAATGGAGTTACCTACCAACTAATGGTATGGATAGCTCTATTCTAAAGGAACGTAAAATAACATGAAAACAACCAATTCTAAGTAGGTAATAAGACTTTAGTTGCTTGCTCTATCAAAATATTTTTCACACCTCACACTTTTGTCAAAACTCAAACTCTTTTCAAAACGAAACATTTCCAAACACTTTGTATACATTCTTACATGAATCATTACAAATTCAAAGCGAAATGCCTTTTCAAAACATTTTTGTCAAACACAGTAAAGCACAATTTTAAAGTGATCTAAGAGCAACTAAGAGCCCAGAGATAACGGATGGAAAGGGTGCTAATACCTTCCCGTTTAACCTTCTCCTTACTCGTAATCTAACAAAGGTCTTTTTTCTCATTTTTACCTTCCCATAATTGGATAAAAGAAAATTCGGTGGCGACCTTGCTATCCGCATTTGCGTATTTAAAATCTACAAAGTCAGCTCACCTGTGCACACAGTTGTTGTCAACCGTAACATCAATATGAGAAAGTGGAAATCGCCTTCTGACTCGCTTTGTTCGTATCTCTCAATCCACACACATTCGCATTTTGCCATCCTTCTTAGGTACGGGCACCACATTAGCAACCCATCATGGATAGAAGTAAAAGCTAGGAAATCGGCGCTGAATGCCTTATAATCTCGGCTTTGATTTTCTCGACATCTCAGACGCATGACAAACCTTCGTTTCATCGAGAAAACCTTCTTTGTCGTAGTAGCCTGTACCACAATATCAATGTCCAAACCCGCATGTCTTCGTAGGACCAAGCAAAACCTCAATATAGTCTTCGCTAGATCGAACCAACTTTTCTTTAACACTCGCTCAAGACCCAGCCTATCTTGATCTCTTTTCGCCTTCACAAGACTCAAATTCACAACCTCAACTTGCTCTTCTCGTGTGGTCAGTATAACTCCTTTTGTCAGAAAGCAATCGACAAGTTCTCCTGAACTTCACAATCTTCCTCACTTTCGCCTTTTGGCATGGTAGATCGGATTATCAAGTCATATTTAGCAATAGCATAGTGTTATCAACAGATTCGGAGTGATTCGCAGTTGTATCACGTGTGTGTGTAAGAACACATAGCTTTTGAAGGGGTGATAAAGCAAAAGAAAGAAAACAACAATTGAATGCAAAAGTCCAATGATTTTATTGAATGAAAATATGCAAATGATGATAATAACCCTCACAAACGAGCCATGATGCCCCGGCAAGGCACTAGGATTTAGAGTTTATTGTTCAAAACATAGAAAATACGAAAAGCAAAACAAAAACAAGAGCAATTACTCCTGCTCTAAAGGAGATTGGTATCACGCCTTCGCCTTCCAATTGCCGAGTCCGTTGTCGGGAGTCGGAAGATCCACTTGCGATGTCGAAGTCGTCCGCCGCCTTCTATAGCATGGATTCCACTTTGCCGATGCGGAGAGAAGTTACCGCACGCTCACAGGCGTATCATCTTCCCGACCCTTAATGGTGAAGCCTAAACCGCCTTGTCGATTTGAAAGGAAGATCGTGAGTTGTCCCCAAATAGTACTACCTCCTTCTTCAACAAGCAGCTGAGCATCTTTCATGAGGCCATCCTAAGCGGAACTTGCATAACTTCAGAGGATGGGAGTCAATGTATATGACTGGGATTGTTTCAAAAGCTGACAGAGAGTCTCAAAGAATTCACCCTCTATCTCGAGGTATCGGAATGATCAGATGACTGACTATATACTCTTCTTCACCACACACCGTGAAGAACCTTCCCTTACCGGCACTTCCTACGAGGTGAGGGTAACAAAGACCGCCCCATGTATCCAAAGGCGCCCAAGTAGTAAGAGGTCGGACGGATGTCCATGACAAAGAAAGTGGACTCAAAAGTCCGGGAACCGACTTTAACAGCAGAGTGAGTTCCTCTGGGCAATGCTCGCTAGAACCATCAAAAGCTCTCACAATTATATCATCACGCCAGACCAATCCTTCAATATCGAGTCGATCAAAGCGAGCTTTTGTAGGATGTTCGTAGAACCGTATCCACCGTAACATGAGACAATGTAACGCCTTGCATTCCACAAAGATGTGCAAGGCTTTGTTGTGTTTTCCGAAGGAGTCAAATCAAGATCGAGAAACCTAGTCCGTTGTTGGCCGTGCTAGAATACAAACTTCAAACCGGTCGTGAGTAGTGTTCCTATGGCACGTGAGCATTCTTCGAAACTTTACTAAGCAGCATGAGCCACGGAGCACAAGAGCAGTAGCAAGCATGGACATCTTGGACTGAGTCTCGTCCCAACTATTCCACAACATTGTAGTCACTCTTCTTGATAATCTTCGTAGTTTCCTCCATTTCTTGTTTGGAGGTGTCTCAAGAACTTCCTTTAGTACTGCCGAGCTGGTGAGTCACCGGGTTCTTTCCTCTAGCTGGGGAATGGATTGAATAGCTAGGATGCAAGCCGGAGTCGCAGGTCTTTCGGAGGAGAGATATCTGGAGAGAAAACCTTCCTGCTCGGTCACCTTACTTGATCCAGGATGTTGTCAATGTCGTGAATGGTAGCTTCAATCGTAAGATTTTCAATAGTCGAGAGGGTCTCGCCTCACGCCATGATAGTAAACATCACCCATAATTCCAAGGGATAGCCTTGTCGGAGGAATATGGAACCGGTCTTGGAGAAGTGATAATGAGAGGTGCCACTCTAGTCACCAGATCACAGAGGAAACTTATAGTGTTAACATCAAGATAGTCTTCTCGAAATCCACACCCCATCTGGTCGCTTTAACATCTTCAATAGGAATCTTGTAGCTCTCGTGAACAAAGTACTTCACCATGTAATCAAACTTTCCACTGGCTGCCCTAAGGTGTCCCATGCAGCGGTGTCGTTTATCACATCTTCGATCTTCGCTTAGGCATGTCTTCACACGCATCTCCACGTGTGGTTTGTGAATAGTATTTCACCGTTATCCATCATGCATCGAACACGCCTTCTCAACCAAGCACAACCATCAGTGCGATGGGCACCAACGATAATTTCGCCATCCCGGATTGACACCGCTTGTAGTAAATTCTTCTTAATAGTCATCATGAGGAATGGTCAAGTCATCTATGTTGAAAACATAAGTATCTTCCCAACAAAGATTGGAACTCTTGTCATGGTTAGGCATGGGCACGTTGATCACATCTCGAGTCTCAACAGAGGGTCAAACTCAATGCTTAGCTTCAATCATATCTTGAATTTTGTTCTTCGAGCCCAACAAATTGTCGGTGTCGCGCTCGGCTATCGAGCGGTAAGCACACTTAGCATTAGGATTGTATCTCTGAGAGGAGGTATTGACACTGAGGAGGATCCTTCAAATTAATTAGCTCTACTTTTAACATATGTTGCAAGGTTATGCGACAATGGCATGTTGATCTTCATAAACCGCCTCGTAGCGTTGCCTGCTACGCCGCCTCACCGAGGTTGTGCAGATGCCGGATCGAGATCTCAACTGCCCCTACAGATTGAGCACGGCCGGTCTTGGCTCACTTTTCTAACCATACACAACATTAGTTTCTTTCTACCACCAAAAGATCTTTTCGCAGATTCAAGATGACTTCTACATGAATCTTTCCGCTCTTGATACCACTTCAACACGCCTCTTGTCAATATCACCGGTGAATCCGTCAAGAGTTTCCAATCGATGATTGAAGAACGGCCTGCTGTTCCCATAAACATATCAACCAACTCCCTATTGGACAAGGGTATTGAACTCACTCGCTAGATCTCTCCATTTTAGCATACTTTGAACTTCTCATCACGACCCATAGACATGCTTTGTAGTTGCATGCGAGTGGGTGTCAATTCAGATTGTACCATATCGTCTGAGAAAGCATCCGCCAAATCACTCCAAGCACGGATACAATCATTCTCTAACGATAATACCACTCCAATTGAGTTCCGACAAACTCTCTTGAAAATAGTGCATCCACAACTTTTCATCAAGGGGGTTGATCTTCTAAACATAGGACTTCAAATGCGTTCGGACAAGAAATGCCATCATACTTAGCAAAAGTCGAACTTTGAACTTGGGAGGAATCACCACACGTGGACAAGACTCGGATCATCAAAATTCACCCCGACATTTCAGATTTTCCACAAAGATTCAGATGGTCTTCAAGTTGCTTGTACTTGTCACCTTCATCGAGTAATCGCTATAGTCAAAGCGATCCTCTCTTCTCGTGCTCACGCTGGTCATCTTCACTACCCTGACACTCCCCTCATTCTGACACTTCCTTATGAGAGCTCCATCCGACCGACCACTTTAGGACCACCTTTGTAGTGTGTCTCCCATGTCGAGAAGACCAACAACCTTCTTCTTCCCGTTGATGAGCTTTCGCATCTTCTGGCCTTGGACCAAGTCTGGTGAACATCATCAAACCGAGCATTCGAGCCCGGAGATCTTTGGATACTGCTCAAGAGCCATTTCTAAAATAAATAGCTTAGAGAATGAGAAAACAAATCTTCAATGTAATTGATGCAATGTTATGCTATGATATGCAATGTTTATGTGAATGCAATGCAATGTTTTCAAGGACCTTAGAAATTTAAATTTGTTAAACAAGCAATTAACAAACATTTATTAGTTCACCTTTTATTCTTTCTCCTTTAAGTACAAAAGATAGTTCAAAACAATAAAAGAAAACATATAAATCCTAAAGCTCTAAGTCTCCCATGGGCGCTTCCTTTGGTGCCGAGGTAGTATGCTGATGTTCCGCTCCTCGTGAAGTAGCTGGTCAACTCTAGCACTTTCTTCTCGCTTGCATAGCACCGAGCTTCAATGTATCCCTTTCTTCTAAGCTGAATCCAGATCTCTTCAAGTCTTCGAAATCGGAGGCATGTCGGATGGAGAATAAGATAGGTACGCCACCTATAGCGCAACAGTTCCATAATTATCGTAAAACAAAGCGTGAATGGCATCATGAGGTTTTGAGCCTCGAGCTCGCACCCATTTGAGGTAAGTTCCCAAGGAATGGAGTTTTGTGCCCAAAAGTCTTGGTATCGCCTTTACCATGCCCCAAGCGTATGAACCTTCACGGTAATTGAGATCGTGATTGTAGTCGAACACAATATCTTGGAGAAGCATATCATGTGGACCATCTCTTCGAGCAAAACCAAACTGACGTGAGCTAGAGAAGGGTTGTAAGTAATACCTCCCTTATACCAAGTAATGGTACATTAGGGAACTTCCACAACGCCTATGAATGTAAACTTTTGAGAGAAAAGATTCCAACGGATATCCGAATGAGAGAGTGACATTAGTCTTTGAGACCACTTCAATCTTTGCTCATTTTCAAACCGATGGAGGAAGGTGCAAATAAACCACTGAAAGTAACGGTACACAACACATGAGAGTTCCTTGTCTTTAGTAGTAATGAAAGTGGAGAGAATGTAGATGTCTCCAAGTAAAGTAGGCACGTGATCGCGGTAAGAAACAACTTGATATGACATCTATGAATTGATCCAAGTTAGGAACAGAACCAAACCATAGATTAGCAAGGCCACAATATCTTCGAATGCATGGAAACTCATAACTTTGAGGAATTTTCGGCTTAATCGAAACTTGGCAAGTAAACCCTTAACTCCGCTTCTAGTTTCCCATTGGCTTTAATGTTCGAGCGCTTTTAGATGTGGTACGATGCAATGTCTTCGCATCTAGGAACCTTTTCTAGACCGTGAATGGCATTTGGTCAAGGATGGTATCCCAAGTAGCTTAGAGAACTCTTCCAAGGTAGGAACCAACCGATAACTGGGAATGTAGCAAGAATGGTTTTGATCAAAGAACCGGAATAGACATGCATCATATCTTCTTCAAAACCGAGGTAACCAAGTCAAGTAGATAACCATGTCTTTTGATGAACTGAGCATGATCGGAATTTCAAACCATTCTTTGAGTTGAGAAGGTATACCCATGAAGTTGATCTCGATAGTCTTTCTGAAGCCATAATCCCTACAAAAGCAAAAGATAAACCCTAGGTCCTTGAAATAGTTAGAAATGATATGCAATGCGATGATGTCATGATGTCATGTTTAGCACACACAAACAATTCACACAATGAGCCTAGGTTTAAGGTTTGCAAGAGGTATAGGTGATTACCCCACCAAAAGTTTGAGTTGGTTCATCCTGTCCTATAATAGTAAACTTGTTCTAGGAATCTCATATCATTGATCTTTCTCGAGATGCTATTTCAATACGACTACCAAGTGGTCGATCGAAAATATCCCAAAAGTCGATCTTAATGAGCGAGCATCGGTATCGACCAACATCGGCTCACACCAAAGCCGGCCATCTCACTACTTTCTAATGGCCAAGAAAGGTCAATTAAGGTTCTTAAAGTTTAGTTAGTGCTTGACGACACCACGCAGAAGCCAAATACTATCCTCAACTTGGAAATGAAGAGTATCGTGACATCCAAAGTGTCACACTAACGTAGCCATCATGTTGACCGCCGATATACGTCTAACGGTCGCGACGATTTATTGCTACTTACCTAAAAGGAAACCCGGATCCGGGTGTAGGATCTCCCACAAATATAATACCCAAGCAACCCTTAAAGATAAAGCAAGAAAGTCAAACAGAAAGCAATAAAGGTGATCTAGAAATCCCTAAGGCATTCTCTCTTTAGGGTGTGTCCCCGCAGAGTCGCCATCAGAATACGGTGAACTGACTTTGAGATTTTTTGTATCGCAAATGTGCGGATAGCAAGAGTCGCCACCGGCTTTTCTTTTTATCCAATTGGAAGGTGAAAAGTACAGAAAAGACCTTCGTTAGATTCTCGAGTAAGGGAGAAGGAAAAGGGAAGGTATTAGCACCCCTTTCCATCCGTAGTAACTCATGTGATCTTAGTTGCTCTTAGATCACTTTAAAAATGTGCTTTCCGTGTTTGACAAAAAGATGTTTTGAAAAGGCATTTCTCTTTGACTTTGTAATGATTCATGTAGAATGTATACAAAGTGTTCGAAATGTTTCGCTTTTGAAAAGAGTTTGAACTTTGATAAAAGTGTGAGGTGTGAAAGTATTTTGATAGAGCAAGCAACTAAAAGTCTTATTACCTACTCAATTGGTCGTTGTTATTTTATGTTCCTTTAGAATAGCTATCCATACCATTAGTTGGTAGGTAACCTTATTCATTGGATGTAAGCGGACATTCGAAGGACATCGGATGGTCATAGAAAGCAACTTGTAGGAAGTATCCTAGCACATTCAAGGGACTATAATCATTTTCGAGGGCGCCAATGAGGGTCAAGATCATGTTTTCGTGAGGCGACATCGCGGTCTATGATCTTGTATCAAGGGACTATGATGATTTATTTTGAACACGTGCTAGAATACCTCACGTTCGAGGGACTGACCATTTGAATCGAAAAGGCAACGAGAGAATTACCCTAAGGGTGCATGTGTCAAAAGAGTGTGTCAATTCGTATATTTTATCTTGAAAATTAGAGGAGCTATGTCCAATTTTTATCTTGCCATACACGCTATTACATGGCTTTATGCATACATAATTGAAAATGGAAAATAAAAGTCCTAATTAAACTATTACATCCCATTGGCTATTATATAATGAAAGAAAACGATAAAAAATTGTCCAAACGGATAACCGTGTGAACAAATGAAAATCGGAAATACGAGGAAATTGAATAAGAGGAAAATGTTAGTAAAAATAATAATTTTTGAATGAGAAAATATTTTCATGCTGGAAATAACATTAATATGCTAAAAATTTTTGGGATTTTTGGAGTTAATTTAATAATTAAAAATCAATTAAAAGTGATTTAAATGATAAAATAGAAATTAAATTAAATATGCATGCAAAAATAATAATTTTAATTTTAAAAATTAAATAAGTATTTTTATGATGAGTATGCAAAACATAAATATTTTTAGTATTTTTAAATGCATGATAAAAAATTATGAAAGATAAATTAAATAGTATGAAAAATATTAAAAAAATATGAAATAGAGAAAATATGCAAACTTGTGAAAATGCTTTGCCA